>CM054946.1:2389820-3031964 GCA_029168755.2 Tillandsia fasciculata | reverse complement strand
TAATTTATTGGAATAAAGTTTGTCTTATAGTTTACAGCTACAATCTGTTGTTCTTTATCTATTTATGAAAGACCATGCGACCTTAATCTCTCATCATTGAAATGTTGCCTTGTTGCAACTAAGGTTTTTAAAATTGCGTTTTACATTTTTTTTTTCAGGAAAATAATGAAATATCTCACATCTTCACCCTGTTCTGTTTACTTATCTTCACTGCATATGATCATACAGATGGTATCTGTGTTGCACCGAAGATTAAGAAATTAATCTTAGGTACTTAAAAGGAGGAAACTATTATATCACTGGTCTCATCTTTCAGACAGAAAAATATGTCTCTAACACTCTCGGTAATAGTATTTAGGAGCTCTCAATATCAAATAATTGATGATTACTCGTAGATGAATATCCCTCATCCTTTCTATAACATAATTTATTAATCTATTAATTATCTATAAATTTATATTAATCCTGGGATTCAAGCTCTCTCCACATTTTAAAAATAGGGCCCACTTCTCTAACTTTTCAAATTAATTTATTTGGTGGGATCTTTTTTCTTTTTTCTTTTTTTTTTTTTTTTTTTTTTTTTTTTTTTTTTTTTTGTCTCTCTTTTTATTTAGAGTAAGGGCCGCTTCCTTTTAGGCCCTCTGATTGGGAGATAAAGAAAGAATAATTTTCATTATCCTTTTTTTATCTTTCAATTCTTACTAAGAGAAAAAAAAAATAAAAATAAAGGTTTAAAATATTCTCAGCTTAACGGTTATTTCAGAATAATCCGTTAATTTCTATTCCACCTCCTACTGAAATAAAGTTTATACTTAGTGGCAATGAATAGAATTTTTTTTTTTTTTTTTTTAAGCTTAGCTTACGTTCATATTTGATATATGTACTAAAATATATTATTTAGTTTACTAATTTTATTTAATAAAATATATTATAAAATATAAAAAATTATTTTATATTTTGTTTACTAATTATTATTTGCTAAAATATACTATAAAATATAAAAAATTATTTTATTTAGGTAAGATATCTACTATTCCATAATTTTAACAAAATATAAATTTTTTTATTACAGAAAATACCAACTTTTAAATCAAACGATAATTTAATTTTTATACTTGATTATACCAAAATAATAAATTATTTTAAATATAAAAAAATTTATACTCTTTGGCGGTGTTTGGTTAGGGGATAAAGGGGGAATAACCCCCTTTATCCCCCTATTCTTGCCAAACACCATACCAAAAAGACAAGGGATATTTTTTTTTTTATCCCCCTCTTAACGGGTTATCCTAGGATAACCCGTTAAGAGCTATTCTTCACTGTGATGCCCTGGATCTCCGCAGAGTCGTTGCGGTGCTTTGGGGTGGCCACTGGAGGCCTACGCGGGGTGCTGGAGGTGTTCGGGGCACGATTGGACACAAGTGTTGGACTTTGGACTTAAATTGGATCACGTGGGTGATCTGGGGACCCCATCGGTTGTTTAGAGGTGTTTGCGCGCGAAACGGATATTGAGATTGGGCTCGGCGCGAGATTTGGACCAAGAATACTCTTCCGGGGGCTTTCGGCAATTTTTAGAGTGAGAATTTGGCAAAACGGACCTCGTTTTTGGAATCAGCGCGCGAAAACGGTCAAGATGGGCTATTTGCTTGTTAATTTGGAGCCTGCGGGTACTGTTCACGCCGGAACAGTGTTTCCGGCGATCGCCGGCGGCGTTTGGCGGCGGCGGGCAGCGGCGGAAGGCGGCGGAGGGCGGCGGGCAGGCGACTAGCGCCGCGGGCAGGCGCTGAGGGCGCGGGCAGGGGCGCGGTCCACCGCGGGGGTCGTGCACCGGAGGCGGGCCACGTGGCGGCTTCTGGTTGGCCGGCGCAGCAGGCGCGGTCCACGGAGTTTGGGCCCGGGTGCACGGTGAACCGAGTGGACACGTGGCAGGTGGTTATTGGTTCGGTGTGGTGCGCTCGGTCCACGCAACTGGCGGAGACGGTGACCGGGGCAGGTGGCCGTACGCCCGGGTCAGCCGGCGACGTGCGCGGTGCACAGCGCACCGTGCGCGGTGCACGGCCTGTCGGGGCCACGTGGCGCGCCACCGTTGGCTGGTGCAGGTGCGCCGGGTGCAGCGGGGCCTGGGGGAGTGCTGGGCTGGGCTGTGCGGTGGGCCGGGCCGCACTGTGCGCGCCCGGAAATCCTTGGGCCGGGCCGCACTGTAGCCGCCCGAAAGTGGGCCTGGGCACTGTAGGCGCCCGAATGTGGGGATATGGAGGGAATTAAGTGATTTGTTTTTCAGCCTATATAAATAGTGTAATCCGAGCCTCCTTCTTTCTCCCTTATCTCCCAAACCGAGCCTCTTCAGCCCAAGCACATTTCTACCAAAAAGCTTCATCTCTAAGTCCTGGATCTCCCTGCCAAGTTTCAAGAGTTTTGGAGGCACGAATCCCGAGGTTCCCCATTTTACGGTGCGGCGCGACGTTGCTTCCTAGTGTCCTTCTTCGGCGCAGCGATCGTATTTTTGCTCTCCTGGGCTACCCCGACATCATTTTCCTGTGATTCTTGCACCAGTGGACTCCTAAGAGGTAGGACTTCATCTTTTGTTTTGGTCGCGCTTTCCCGTTTCGAGGTTTTGGCACGGTTTTCGAGGCAACAAGTGACCCTTTTTCTGTATGGAATTCCTTGACAGCAGCGGAGTGTTTCGGCCATATCTTTGTGCACGAGCGTCCGACGGAAACGAGCCTATACAACTTTTTCATCTACGGATCGCAAGGAACGCGCTCGTATTTTTATTGGATTTTTGTGATTTTTACTTCGAGGTGAAAATTAATGATTTCTCTGTGAACAGTAATCAGTCCTTAATCCAGATTAGTGTATGAGAGTGCCCTCTTGCTGAATTTTTATCTTGACTTACCGAACTCCGATTTGGACGTGCAAGGTACCGTTTCGAAGCTATCGACGCAAGGATCGCCGTGATATTTTTATTGGAATTTTCTGGACATTTGCTGCAGGTGATAATTTCACAGTTTGGTACTCGTGATTGTATGTGGTATTTAGTGCTGAATTTGGGGAGTCTAGTGTAATTAGTGGACTTCTTGATGTATCAGGAATGTTGCGGGTGTGCTAAAATTGTGGGAGCGAGGATTTGGAATTTTGGTATTTTCTGACTGTACGAGTTTGGACAGTTGCGCTTCAGGTGGGTGGTTGTTGTACTCCTCTCCTTTGTTATGCCCACTAGGAATATCAGAGTACCCCTGATTTGATGATGCTAAATGTGTTAATTGGTAGACTCGCATGCTTTAGGGAGCAAATTATTGGTTATCTGATCCGCGAAAATTATTGTTAGATTGATCATTTGTTTAAATCGCCTAAGTTCTGGACCGTATGCATAGAGACAATGTGATAATATTTGAGGACTGCAAAACTGATGATTAATCATATGTGACTGTCACTTTAGCCTTTATTCTCTAAATTGATTATTCTGGGAAACTGGACAAATATTGGAACACTGCATGATTAAATTGGTCACATAATTATTGCCATCTTTTACTGCTACACTATTTTGGGACTTGACTTAGGAGAAACCATGCTTTTTCTCTTTTCTTCTTTCATTGTTGGCACTAGCGGCTTAATCGCTCAGGTTCGAGCGTATGTGGACAGTGTAGGCAGGTATTGGGGATTTGGGACAGGTTGAGTTTGTCAGGGGGTTGCGGCGACCACGGATCTTGGGTGGTTGACCGGATTGTTTCTATTGCATCAGATTGGGTGTTCGGGGATCGGGCTTACTTTAGTGGAGGGTTGTTCCCACTTATTTGAGTCTCGATCCAGTCCTGCTATTATGAGACAGTGGTTACAGAGATGGTTGATACAGTGATATACTTTACTCGTGTGGGTCGCTCCCCTCGAGTGCCACTCCGGAGTAGGCTTTCCACGGTGTGAGCGCCGGGCACCATGCTGGTTTCTTGAGTTCCACGGTGTGAGCGCCGGGCACCATGCTGGTTTCTTGAGTTCGACAGCAGAGCAGGCAGTGCCAGTGTTCACTGGCTGTCAGATTGGGTCTTTATGACAGGCTACTTGATTCTGATGCATCACTTTTCCCATCCTTATTGGTTGGTCATTTAGAGGCATATTAGGGATAGCACTTTATCAGTTGCTTTATTTACCTGCATCCCCTTTCTTTTCCTTTCCCTTTTCGCCTCTGAGCACCTGGTGGGCATATCTGAGCTGAGGCTTTACCCACTAGGGGAGGCTACTGTTTATAGTAGTACTGACCCCCATTGTTTTCCTTGTTTCTTTCTTTCCCCTTGTTTTGCAGAGTCCTCGGAGGGTGTTGCTGGGCCGTCAGCAACTGATCGAGGTAAGCGAATTGCGGACTAGATAGAGGGCCACCGAGGGTCGTAGCTGGAGTTTTTGGGGTACCAGGACTTCTCAGACAGTGTTTTGTATTTCTTTTTGGGGACTGGCTTCTGCCAGCTGTTTGTAGTATAGTTGTGAGCTGGGAGAGACATCTGTATTATATTTTACTATTGTACCTTTTACTTCCGCATCTGTCTGAGATACAGTAGTTTTATTTCAGCTCTGATTATTATGCTCTTTTATTATTATTATTTATCTGAGCAGGTTACCGACGCTTCGTGTATGTGGGAAATACCGCATGCACGGCGGATCTGTGGACGGGCCCGGGTTCTGGTTTACACCCGGGGCGTGACAGATTAAGTTGGTATCAGAGCTTAGGGATAGGTCAGTTGGGACTTAGGAAACCCTAGGCTTTTGGCAGACCCTAGGAAGGCAGGACGTGAGTGACGTGACGTTATGCGAAAGTCGGCAATTTGGTCGGGTGCTTTTGTGACTCTTCCAGGGAAGGGAGAGGGATTGGCATACCCTATTTTTGTGGGACAGTTATGTTGGCTGCAGACAACATAAAGTTGCAAAAATAGGAGGATGCCTTTGACTTTCGCTAGATTGGGTCGAGTGCGGTTTCGTTATTGATCTGTGGTTCTCTGTTTGACAGGATGCCTCCCCGACGTCGGATTCCTATCCGGGGTGCCCCTACACCCCCTGTTGAGCGAGGACAGGCTGGATCTTCTGAGATTGCTGAGCTGAGGGCCTTGGTGGCCCAATTGGCGGAGAGCAGCCGCCGGCAGGAGCAGCGGATTGAGCAGCTACTGGCGCGGGGTGGGGCGCCGCCTCCGACAGTGTCAGAGACCCCGGCACCACCTGTGGAACCACTTGTGCCGACGGCGCCATCTTTGAGTAGTGGGGCTCAGGGCGTGGCCCAGCCTTTGACCCCGGCGGAGGAGCTGGACTTCGCGGATAAACTGGTTAAGTTTTGTAAGCGCGGGCCGCCCAGGTTCTCGGGGCGAGATATGCAGCCGTGGGAGGTTGGGACATGGTTAGCAGCGATGGAGAAGATTTTTCGGGATTTCTTCATCGACCCGAGGTACAGAGTTCATATGGCGGTACATTGCCTAGATGGAGATGCAGACCTCTGGTGGCGTCGGGTGGAGCCACGGGAGTTTCAGATTTCTCGACAGCTACCCTGGTCCGAGTTTCGGCGTATGATTGTGGATACCTATTTTTCGACCAGCGTGAAGAGGAAGCTGGAGGATGATTTGAAAAGCATTCAGCAGGGCGACCGGTCAGTTCAGGATTACCATCAGGAGTTCATGCGGCTGTTTAATTGTGTGCCCTATGTCGCCCGGGATGGACCACATCAGGTCGAGTTATTCGAGGCAGGTCTCCGCAGCGAGCTTTATATCCTTGTGCATGCACAGCGACACCAGACTCTTCAGGAGGCCGTCGAGCATGCCTCTTGGGTGGAGGGAGGCGACGCAGAGGTGGCAAGGCGAGGCGGGATGGTCGTACTGAGTTCCGTGAGGAAACGACCGGCACCCGAGGATGAGGGACAGACTGGTTCATGGAGACCGCCACGGCCTCAGTCACCTAGCCGTGGGCGTGTGGAGCAGCGAGAGCCTAGCGGATCCCAGTGGCCATCGCAACAGCAGCAGGAGTCGCAGCATCAGACTCAGAGACAGCAGCAGACGGGGCGGCCACGGTTTCGTGATAGAGACAGATGCATATTCTGTAGAGGACCTCACTTGTCGCACACCTGTGATCAGAGGTGGGGTAGTTGTTACAAGTGCGGACAGCCAGGCCACATTCGAGCTACGTGCCCCCTTTCGACTTCAGCGGCACCCTCATCTGCATCGGCTCCTCTTTCGCCCCAGCAGCAGTGGTCGGCTCAGTGGCCTTATGCTCCAGCGAGCGGGTCACCACCTTTTTACCCTGCGGATCAGCAGTTGCCGGATCAGGGCGGTCCGGTCTACGCCACTCAGGTGGAGGATTTTGCAGCAGCAGACTTTGTGGGGGCAGGTATGGTTTTACTGTATTCACCGGCATTGTTTGTGCATTGTAGTGCATTTGGGCATCCTAGTCTTTTGTTAGGAGTGCATGTACTTCCTTGCATTGGGTTAAGGGTAGGACGGTTACCGGGTGTTCGGGAGGTCGTATTCCCGATCCTTAGCACGTAGGGACGTGTTGTGGGTCCTGCCCGGTGCGGTTGAGTCCTTGGTTTTACCTGTAGGCCTGATGGTCTTGTGGGGCTTGGTTTGGCACTTAGGATGGTTAGGCTAGCTCGGTTGTTTACTTTTCGCGGCAGCTGATTATGCTGCGAGGACGGTTCTTGTGAGAGCCAGGCCTGGAGGCGTTGGTGTACCTGGGTTGCTTGAGGGTATCTTCGCTTCTTTGGTTTTGACCTTGTGAGCGAGGCGGATGTCTCGTAGTGGGTGAGTAGCTTGTTTGCCGGTGTGTTGAGGGACCTGCGGCGGCATCGGGACTTGGTGATACCCCTTTTTGGTGGTGAGTTTCTAGCTGTTCTCCTATCGGAGTTGTTGGGCATGACACTAGTTTGGGAGTTGAGGACCCTTAAGAATTTGATGAAACGATCATCGGGGGCTGGCACCCTTCCGTCAAGCTTGAGGGATTTGAGTTACGAGCTGCAAGGGTATTGGATCTTCGCGAAGGTTGTTTTACAGTCTGGTTCTCTCGACTACTCATGGCTGAGTATTGATGCCGGAGGGTTAGGGATGTGCTTCTACGTCCTGACGGTTTGGATTTGAGATCGGAGGCTACGGGATCAGTTGGGGGACTTGTATCGGATACGTTAGGAGTACCGAGGTACTTGGATCGAGCTTTTGTGTCGACGGACTGGTGGATGGATTATCTTAGGCCCTGGGAGGGGCAGATGCTTGTACCGGTGCAGACTACTTGATGGCCGAGCAGTTAGCCCAGCTGTACCTTGTTGAGGTGGCGTGGTCCTCTGGATGTGTTCTCCCTTGTTTCATTCTGGTTAGAGACCCAAGGATTGCATAGTGCCTCTGGTTGAGGTATTTGGTTGTTTTGGGAGCTTGAGTGTTGGATGATTGGATATTTACCCCTCTTGTTGGTTGTGATCCCGTGTGAGGAATGACCTTAGTTTCGAGGACGAAACTTTCTTTTAGTGGGGGAGGATGTGATGCCCTGGATCTCCGCAGAGTCGTTGCGGTGCTTTGGGGTGGCCACTGGAGGCCTACGCGGGGTGCTGGAGGTGTTCGGGGCACGATTGGACACAAGTGTTGGACTTTGGACTTAAATTGGATCACGTGGGTGATCTGGGGACCCCATCGGTTGTTTAGAGGTGTTTGCGCGCGAAACGGATATTGAGATTGGGCTCGGCGCGAGATTTGGACCAAGAATACTCTTCCGGGGGCTTTCGGCAATTTTTAGAGTGAGAATTTGGCAAAACGGACCTCGTTTTTGGAATCAGCGCGCGAAAACGGTCAAGATGGGCTATTTGCTTGTTAATTTGGAGCCTGCGGGTACTGTTCACGCCGGAACAGTGTTTCCGGCGATCGCCGGCGGCGTTTGGCGGCGGCGGGCAGCGGCGGAAGGCGGCGGAGGGCGGCGGGCAGGCGACTAGCGGCCGCGGGCAGGCGCTGAGGGCGCGGGCAGGGGCGCGGTCCACCGCGGGGGTCGTGCACCGGAGGCGGGCCACGTGGCGGCTTCTGGTTGGCCGGCGCAGCAGGCGCGGTCCACGGAGTTTGGGCCCGGGTGCACGGTGAACCGAGTGGACACGTGGCAGGTGGTTATTGGTTCGGTGTGGTGCGCTCGGTCCACGCAACTGGCGGAGACGGTGACCGGGGCAGGTGGCCGTACGCCCGGGTCAGCCGGCGACGTGCGCGGTGCACGGCGCACCGTGCGCGGTGCACGGCCTGTCGGGGCCACGTGGCGCGCCACCGTTGGCTGGTGCAGGTGCGCCGGGTGCAGCGGGGCCTGGGGGAGTGCTGGGCTGGGCTGTGCGGTGGGCCGGGCCGCACTGTGCGCGCCCGGAAATCCTTGGGCCGGGCCGCACTGTAGCCGCCCGAAAGTGGGCCTGGGCACTGTAGGCGCCCGAATGTGGGGACATGGAGGGAATTAAGTGATTTGTTTTTCAGCCTATATAAATAGTGCAATCCGAGCCTCCTTCTTTCTCCCTTATCTCCCAAACCGAGCCTCTTCAGCCCAAGCACATTTCTAGCAAAAATCTTCATCTCTAAGTCCTGGATCTCCCTGCCAAGTTTCAAGAGTTTTGGAGGCACGAATCCCGAGGTTCCCCATTTTACGGTGCGGCGCGACGTTGCTTCCTAGTGTCCTTCTTCGGCGCAGCGATCGTATTTTTGCTCTCCTGGGCTACCCCGACATCATTTTCCTGTGATTCTTGCACCAGTGGACTCCTAAGAGGTAGGACTTCATCTTTCGTTTTGGTCGCGCTTTCCCGTTTCGAGGTTTTGGCACGGTTTTCGAGGCAACAAGTGACCCCTTTTTCTGTATGGAATTCCTTGACAGCAGCGGAGTGTTTCGGCCATATCTTTGCGCACGAGCGTCCGACGGAAACGAGCCTATACAACTTTTTCATCTACGGATCGCAAGGAACGCGCTCGTATTTTTATTGGATTTTTGTGATTTTTACTTCGAGGTGAAAATTAATGATTTCTCTGTGAACAGTAATCAGTCCTTAATCCAGATTAGTGTATGAGAGTGCCCTCTTGCTGAATTTTTATCTTGACTTACCGAACTCCGATTTGGACGTGCAAGGTACCGTTTCGAAGCTATCGACGCAAGGATCGCCGTGATATTTTTATTGGAATTTTCTGGACATTTGCTGCAGGTGATAATTTCACAGTTTGGTACTCGTGATTGTATGTGGTATTTAGTGCTGAATTTGGGAGTCTAGTGTAATTAGTGGACTTCTTGATGTACCAGGAATGTTGCGGGTGTGCTAAAATTGTGGGAGCGAGGATTTGGAATTTTGGTATTTTCTGACTGTACGAGTTTGGACAGTTGCGCTTCAGGTGGGTGGTTGTTGTACTCCTCTCCTTTGTTATGCCCACTAGGAATATCAGAGTACCCCTGATTTGATGATGCTAAATGTGTTAATTGGTAGACTCGCATGCTTTAGGGAGCAAATTATTGGTTATCTGATCCGCGAAAATTATTGTTAGATTGATCATTTGTTTAAATCGCCTAAGTTCTGGACCGTATGCATAGAGACAATGTGATAATATTTGAGGACTGCAAAACTGATGATTAATCATATGTGACTGTCACTTTAGCCTTTATTCTCTAAATTGATTATTCTGGGAAACTGGACAAATATTGGAACACTGCATAATTAAATTGGTCACATAATTATTGCCATCTTTTACTGCTACACTATTTTGGGACTTGACTTAGGAGAAACCATGCTTTTTCTCTTTTCTTCTTTCATTGTTGGCACTAGCGGCTTGATCGCTCAGGTTCGAGCGTATGTGGACAGTGTAGGCAGGTATTGGGGATTTGGGACAGGTTGAGTTTGTCAGGGGGTTGCGGCGACCACGGATCTTGGGTGGTTGACCGGATTGTTTCTATTGCATCAGATTGGGTGTTCGGGGATCGGGCTTACTTTAGTGGAGGGTTGTTCCCACTTATTTGAGTCTCGATCCAGTCCTGCTATTATGAGACAGTGGTTACAGAGATGGTTGATACAGTGATATACTTTACTCGTGTGGGTCGCTCCCCTCGAGTGCCACTCCGGAGTAGGCTTTCCACGGTGTGAGCGCCGGGCACCATGCTGGTTTCTTGAGTTCCACGGTGTGAGCGCCGGGCACCATGCTGGTTTCTTGAGTCGACAGCAGAGCAGGCAGTGCCAGTGTTCACTGGCTGTCAGATTGGGTCTTTATGACAGGCTACTTGATTCTGATGCATCACTTTTCTCATCCTTATTGGTTGGTCATTTAGAGGCATATTAGGGATAGCACTTTATCAGTTGCTTTATTTACCTACATCCCCTTTCTTTTCCTTTCCCTTTTCGCCTCTGAGCACCTGGTGGGCATATCTGAGCTGAGGCTTTACCCACTAGGGGAGGCTACTGTTTATAGTAGTACTGACCCCCATTGTTTTCCTTGTTTCTTTCTTTCCCCTTGTTTTGCAGAGTCCTCGGAGGGTGTTGCTGGGCCGTCAGCAACTGATCGAGGTAAGCGAATTGCGGACTAGATAGAGGGCCACCGAGGGTCGTAGCTGGAGTTTTTGGGGTACCAGGACTTCTCAGACAGTGTTTTGTATTTCTTTTTGGGGACTGGCTTCTGCCAGCTGTTCGTAGTATAGTTGTGAGCTGGGAGAGACATCTGTATTATATTTTACTATTGTACCTTTTACTTCCGCATCTGTCTGAGATACAGTAGTTTTATTTCAGCTCTGATTATTATGCTCTTTTATTATTATTATTTATCTGAGCAGGTTACCGATGCTTCGTGTATGTGGGAAATACCGCATGCACGGCGGATCTGTGGACGGGCCCGGGTTCTGGTTTACACCCGGGGCGTGACATTCACCCACCATGGAATTGCTTTATCCCGTATTTTAAACCAGGGGCATTGGATGGAAAGTGGTTACTGCTCAGTTAATGCTCCCATCCTCCTCCCTTCTCCCAGGCCAATCCTCCTCTTCGTTAGCTCCCATCCTCTTCCCTCGTTAATGCTCGCTCCCATCCTCCTCCCTCGTTAATGCCTAGCTTCTTCCGAATCCCCTCTAGCTTTTTCCAAATCTCCTCGATCTTGTGTCGGACGCGATCTTGTGCCGAATCGTCTGCCGTTAATGCCCTAGCTTCCTCGTGTCCGCCGCCATCTTCATCCGAGCTGATCCTGTGGCAAAAGGTTGGTAAAAATGGAGATCTTCGTTAATGGCACACACCTACCTTCCTCCTCCCGCCTCGCCCTTCGTTAATGCCCTAGCTTCCTCGTGTGGGACGCCCTCTTGTTCCGAGCTGATCCCAGTGGCAAAATGTTGGAAAAATGGGCATCTTCGTTAAGACCCGATCTCGTGCTTCCTCGTGTCGGGCGCCATCTCCATCCTCTCTACTTCTCTCAACTCATCTTGCAGTGAGCATAATAATTATAAAGATCTCCTTTGAGATCCACCTACATGGTAACCCCTTTGTTCTTTCTCTTTACTCTCCTGCACTCTGACTCTTGCAATCTGAGGTAACCCCTTTCTCTTTACTCTCCTTTACTGAGTAGTGCGACCACCAATTAAGTGCGACCACCAACCTGAGTTTGCCTTAGGTAAACAGGTTGGTCCACTCTCTTCCTTTCCTCTATAAAAGAGAGTAGTCCGGATCTGAGGAATCAAAGGTAAAGCTTGCCTGAGTAGTCCATTGTCTTATTATTCTGTGGTGTTGTTGAAGTCTTCACTGGTGGATATTTGAACATTACCTGTGCTGCTGTAGGAGTGGTCACTGTTGGTTTTTCAGCATTGTTCTTATCTTATTGAGGTGATGCTTTCTTTGATTATACTCCCTATTAAGCTATCACATATTATCACATGTCATGTTGTTATTATGCATAAACGAATGTGGAGGGGACCTATGATGAATTCAAAGCTGAAAAGAGTTGGTTAAATTTGGGAGAAATTCAGCCAATATTTTGATACTGCCATGCATAAGAAAAGTGCATAACTGCATATCAAAAATTGAGGGAAAGAGTTGGGAAAATTAAGGCGATGATGTAGGGAAAAGCTATAAACATATCCATGGGAGGGAGGCATGGTTTATTTAACTAATGCAGCCGTCATGGAGTCATGTATTGTCTTATCCCCTGAGCCTCTTGATAAAAATATTCAACCATTTTGAGCCTGTTTTATACTAATGTTCTATGTTTGCAGTATGAAAGAATCTGATTCCTTTGTCTATTAATCTCAGATGGCCCCTCTAAAAAAGTTGCAACCTACTTTGAAAAACAATCACTCAATTATTGATGTTCCCTCTGCTGATAGCCAAAGTTTAGAATGCCCTCTGCATGCATCAGGTAAAAGTAGGGTAAGATCCTCTAATTGGAATCCAAAAATGGACTCGGCAATGTTGAACTTAATGACAGAGGAGCATACTCTTGGAAATTTTGTTAATGGGAGTTTTACTCCATTGGCATGGATTAGAATGGTTCGAGACTTCAATGAGAGGACTAAATTATGCTTTACCAAAGTCCATTTGCAAAATCGTTATAAAGTCTTGAAGCGTCAATATGTGATGTATCAAACTTTAGCAAATAAGAGTGGATGGGGGTGGGATTACACACAAAACATTCCAACTGCCGGTGACCCTAGTGATTGGGATACCATTATAACGGTATGTTATTTTTTTTGACTACCATCAATTATTTCTTAATAATTAAATTATGTATAATATTTGAGGCTATACATAATTGCAACATATATATATATATATTTTTTTCATAGGAAAATCCATCTTATGCTAAGTGCCGGGACAAACCATTTCCTGCATATGAAGCTATTGAGTTCTTGTCGGGAAAGGCCACTGCAACCGGAAGGCATGGATTTACTACTCAAATGGATGTTGAGGATGTTCGTAGCACCTCTTCTTCTACTCCTGCTATGCACCCACTTGACATGGAGAACTTAGGAAAGAATTTAGAGGAGGTTAATGACGCAAATTCGATTTCTCCAGCTACAACTCCAATTAAAATAAGTAGCCAAAATGTGGGTAGTGCCTCTGGTCACACTTCATCCATGAAAAGAACTCGAGGGTCACCACCAAATCCTACACCAACTTCA
The DNA here is from genome assembly GCA_029168755.2 of Tillandsia fasciculata. Taxonomy (NCBI): domain Eukaryota; kingdom Viridiplantae; phylum Streptophyta; class Magnoliopsida; order Poales; family Bromeliaceae; genus Tillandsia; species Tillandsia fasciculata. The sequence continues at coordinate 3,018,863 of CM054946.1, read as the reverse complement.
AACCGTAGACGAAAAGATGATGGTCGAATGGAAGCTATTTATGAGCTCGTTGAATTGGGAAAGAAAAGAACGGAAATAGCACAAGCTATAATGCAACGTGAGTTACAAGCACGTCCAAAAATTCACTCTATAGAGGAGTGTATGGAAAGGCTTGGTAATGTTGCTCACTTATCTCCGGAGGCTGTGCTAGGAGTTTGCGAGGCTTTGAAAGATGAGCGCAATAGGCCTATTTTTATGTCCTTAAACGGCGATCTTTTATACATGTGGATTGATCGTCAAATTGCCATGCACCAAATAAATTGTGGACAAAGGCCTATTGCACCATCTTTCCAACCAAGCGGACTCTTTTTTCCAGCTGGAGCTTCATCCTTTGCTCCTGGACCATCATCATTTCCACATGCAAGTCCAGCCTCCCCTCCTCGCATGCCGACCTTTCCTCCTGGACCATCCCCATTTCCACATGCTGCTGCAGCCTTCCCTCAGGGCACGCCCATCTTTGGTCCAGCAGTGACTTCTGCCCCAACTAATATACCCTCATTTCCTCCAGAAATGCCATCGTCCCCTCCAAGTTGATTAATAATAGATGTTTGAAGAACTGTTGCACTTTTTTGTGGTTTTTGCTCGTACTAGTAGTGCAGGTTTTAAACATTTGCCTAAGTTGGTAGACTTCTTTTTAGTTTGTTATATGCAGGTTTTGAACCTTAGCTTGCTTCTTTTTAGTTTTTTATATGCAGGTTTTGAACCTTAGTTTTAGTTTTTTATATGCAGTTTTCTTCTTCTTAGCTTGCTTTTTAGCATATGCAGTTTTTATATGCAGTTTTATTCTTAGCTTGCTTCTTAGCATATGCAGTTTTTTATATGCAGGTTTTTAAAAGCTCTGTCAAAGTACCTTGCTTCTTTTATATGCAGGTTTTTTATATGCAGTTTTATATGCAGTTTTTTATATGCTTGGTGAGAGCACTATTACTAAAAAACTTCGACTATGCTGGTGAAAGCCTTAGGTTAGCAGTGTTTGGAATTAACAGTGCAATGAAAGCTCTCTCTGTTTAGAAATACTTGGAATAGTTATGCATTTAAAAATGGATGATGCACTTGCATTTTGTAGTTCTATTGAACATGTCTGTTGAGTTTTCATTTACTCCTGGCTATCTGCTATATTTAGGAAAGAAATGGGTGGAATATTATCCATTATAATTCAGCTTTGAGTTTGCCCAATATGAGGTATATTAATTTCCTTTCAGTATTGGTGGATATTCTTGTTTGGACTGCTAGGTTTCATATTATGATTGTGAAGAAAAAATTCTTTGTTATTGTTTTGGCAAATTTGCCTTCTATCTTAAATTGTATCGTAGTTACACAATTAGATGCAGGGTGCTGTGTGAGCACTATTAAATAATAATAGGTTTATAACTATTCTCACTATTTCTGAAAGTGTGCTGTGTGACCATGCTATATATATATTGTGAACATGATAATTGTAATGAACTTAACATGATAATTGCTTCTTTTCTTAAATTGCTTCTTAACTTAGAGCTGATTTTGTTTTATTAATAGACTACTGCTTGCCTTGAGTTTCTCTTTTGGAACCAATGTGATTATCATTTTCAGCTATACTTTATGTTGCTCTATCAGTTAAGATTTAATAATTCTCTGTTCTCAAAAGAATATCAGTCTTTAATCTTTAATCAGTTAATTCAACTGTTAATTCAACTGTTTAATCAGAATAATATGACAAGCAGCTATATTACATCTATAGTCATTTAATAGCTATAATGTGGAACTGCATATAAGCTATAATGTGTTTCACAGCTGTGAATTTTTTCTGCTGTAGGTTAAAGAAAATTTTCCTTCTCAGAAGACCTCTCTGCTGAGATTGGTAAATCTTATCTGACATGGAGGTCTGTTGTCATAAAGTCTGTTTTCTATCTAACTGTCTTGGGGATGACCTTAACCACCATCTGAATAGCTCTTTTCTGAGTTTGAGAACTAATTCATGGTTTTAGTGGAAGCTGACTGTTCTATTGCTTTTCATAAATTGCCTCCTGCAAGCAAGTTCCAGTTGCTGTTCTGAGTTTGAGAATTATTAGATGCCTAAGCAACCTGCGAGGTTATATATTTTCAGTATACTGTAGAATGTATACAGTAAGGTAAGAGTGGCTGAGATTTGAAATGGCTATTTATCAAGCCCAAGTTCTATTTTGCTTGGATTTGGGATTATGCAATTGGGAGGCAATGATGAGCAAAAGAGTATCAGGGGTGAATGGTTTGGGAGGCAATAGGAAAGAAATATTGCATCCACCATTCATTTATCTGGGGCCTTTATTACCTGAGCCAAAACAAGTATCAAACTTATACTTGATAAGCTGTTATCAAGCAGTTTTTTTATGCAGTTTTCTTATGAAGTTTGGGTTTGCAATTATGCAGTTGGGAGGCAATTGTGCTTGAATTGCTTGCATTGTGCTTGAATTGCTCCAACCTGTACTTGATAAGTCCACCAATGCAGTTTTCTTATGCAGTTTTTTTTTGCAGTTTTCTTATGCCTTCTCAGTTTTCTTATGCAGCTTGAATTGTGACTGAATTGTGCTGGAATGCTATAAACTGTCGAATTTGTGGGAGGCAGTGATGATGAATAGAGATTCTGGGATAAGTGGTTTGGGAGGCAGTACGGACTATATTGCAGCCACCATTTATACCTGGGGCCTTTATTACCTGAGCCACACATAGTCTTGCCAAAATCATTTGTTCTTAAGACCAACTTCATGCCTTCTCAGTTGGACTTGCATAGCAGTTTTCTTATGCAGTGCAGTTTTCTTATGCACTTTTCTTCTTCTTAGCCTGCGAGGTTTATGCCTAGTATTCTGCTTCTATTATGCAGTGCTGTTATGGTAATTCAGTGCTTGAATAGTGACTGTATTGTGCTGGATTCCTATATCGGGTTGTTGAAATTGTCGAATTTGTGGGAGGCAGTGATGATGAATAGAGATTCAGGGATGAATGGTTTGGGAGGCAGTACGTAATACACTGCAGCCACCATTTATACCTGGGGCCTTTATTACCTGAGCCAATATTTTGATCTTAAAATTTCTTATGCACTTTTCTTATGCAGTGTAGTTTTCTAATGCAGTCCAGTTTTCTTATGCAGTGCAGTTTTATGCAGTGCAGTTTTCCAATGCAGTGCAGTTTCTTCTATGTGCAGTTTTCTTATGCAGTTTTCTTATGCAGTTTTCTTATGCAGTTTTCTTACGCAGTTTCTTCTATGTGCAGTCATGGCTGGAGCAATCAATCGCCGACATTTTCCTGACGAACTCGTTGCCGATCTTATGACATTCTTAGACGAGGAAGAAGACTATTGGGAAGAAGTGCATGCATTGTTAATTGAAAATGAAGATTTGTCATTCCACAACACCTTAGTTAATCGGCCTTGTAGAACCCGACCTTTCACTGGCCATCAGCTAATTCATGACATTTTAGGTGGCCATCCAGATAGGGGATACCAACATTTTAGGATGACCACAACTATGTTTATAAGGCTTCGAGATGAACTAGTAGGAAAGGGTTTTATAAAAGGCACTAGGCATTTAACTGCTGATGAGCAACTAGAAATTTTTCTGTTTGGGGTAGGTCATGGTGTGGCGAATAGAGTTTTAGCTGAAACATTTCAACATTCCGGCGAAACAATTAGTAGGCATTTCAATAATGTACTGCGAGGTGTCGTGGAACTTAGACATGATTATCCAACTGCCGCCTTCTAATGTGGGAGTACATACAAGAATTTCAGAAAATCCGTTGTTCCATCCATTCAAGGTGAGTATAGCATGAAATAATTTTTCCACTATTTGTAAGTTAACCTATATGTGATGTTAACTAATTATGTCACTATTGATTTGCAGAATGCAATTGGTGCAGTAGATGGGACACACATACCGGCGGTTGTACGGAAGGCTAAGCAACCAAGATATCGATGTCGAAAGGGGTTTACATCTCAGAACATGATGGCGGCATGTTCATTCGACCACCAATTTTTATTTGTGTGCGCCGGATGGGAGGGTTCTGCAGCTGATATGAGGGTACTACGATGGTGTACTGAGAGTGGCGGCTTTACGGTACCGGAAGGTAAGTAATATTATGCAACATTAAGATATATCTTTCATTGTTTAAATCTTGATAAAGCTTTCTAATTTTATCGTAGGAAAATTTTATCTAGTTGATTCTGGATATGCGAACACTGTTCGCTTCCTCGCCCCCTATCGAGGGGAGCGATATTACTTGAGCCAATTCGATGTAAATGCACATGCACGAAGGCATCGGGGACCTCGAGATTTATATAATCATCGTCACGCTCAACTGAGAAATGTAGTTGAGAAAGCTTTTGGAATTCTAAAAAGGCGATTCAAGATACTTCGACAAGCAACACCGTATCCATATAAAGTGCAATGTCGCATTGCACTTGCATGTTGTGTGATACACAATTTCATCAAGAGGCATCAAGGGACCGATAGGTACTTCAACATGCAAATCGACCCATTGCCCACGGAAGACAACGATAATGAATCAACACCTCCGTTTGGTCCAGATGAGTCTCAGCGAGGCGATGCCCTTCGCACAATGATTACAGACCAATTGTGGAACAATAGATAGGAGAAAATATGTAAACTTCTTTCTCTACATGTTGCATTAATTTATCTACATGTTGTAAACTTATTTCTCTACATGTTGTAAACTGCTTGATCACAGCCCTGTTTGCTGTTCGTTGCTAGATAGGAAAAAATGTTCGCACTCTTTGTATCATTTCCCTGCTTGCTGATCAACGACAAATGTGATAGTGATGGTGATTTGCATCAATGTTTGCAATTGTTGGTGGTGATAGTGATGCTGTATCTTGGGATTCTTTGTTCTTGATTTCATTTGCTTGAGATGTGCTATATTCTGTTGGTGATAATTGTGCTAGCTAGGCTTCATTTATGTAATTTGTAAAGGAGATGTGCTTATGTAGTTATATGTTCTTCTGGAATTCTGTAGCTCAATGAGTTCTTTATTTTCCGTGGCTCAATATGTTCTTCTGGAGATGTGCTAAGTAGATATGGATACAACTGAGGAAGTCCTGGAGTCCTAATTCTAGTTTCATTGTTGGTAAAAGTAAAGCAGAGGAAAAGAGGTAAACAGTGAAGAGAGAGAGCTTATATTTGGGGGATTTTGTCATGCTATGCTCCTTGTTCTTTTTGATGGCGTATGGAACTATGAACTCTACTATTTTTATTTTAATAATTCAAATGTATATGTATCAAATTATATGATTTTCTGTTCTTGAAAATGACCTTTTGCAGGAATTTGAAATGAATTCTTCTTGATTGTGTGACAAAGATTGAGCAATGAAAATTGTTATGTGGAATAAATTAGTAACAAATCTTCAAACCCTCCTTGAAACTACCGAATTGCTGTAAAAAAAAAAAAAAAAAATCAGTATTAAATTTCAGTAAATAAAAAAAAAACCAAAATTTGAGTAAAAAAAAAATTTCAGCAAAACAACACATTATTATTAACAAAAATTAAGTTCTTATTAGTGAGTATTAAATTAACACAATTTAAACCAACCCAACATTTTATTCACTCATGAAAAATGCTAAGGGCAAAATTGTCAATATAGAAAAATAACTATCATATACTTTCACTATTCTTACTTATTCTAAGAAATGAACCAAACAGAATTTCACCTTTTCATAAGAATAACAGCTTTACAAACCAAACACTATTTTCCTTTTATCCCTGACTATCCTGGAATAGCAAGCTATCCCAGGTATAAAAAAATTTATCCCAAGCTTACAATCCCCGAACCAAACATAGCCTTTAAATTTATATCGGAACTAAACAGAACTTACAGGTTTATTTGTTTTGCTTCCTCTTCCTCTTCGTACCGTTCGTTCCTTCGCATTCTTTCTCTTATAATTTATTTCCGCCCGTCTGACTCCTTGTTCTCCATCCTTTTTGCCCCGTCGCGTCCGCCTCTATTCTCATCGATTTCTGTATCGCCTCTTCCTCTCCTTCTCTATCCTACAACTGTAAAAAAAAAAAAAAAAAAAAGAAGCTCTCTCACACGCTCTTTCTCTCTCTACGGTTCTTCATCTCCTTCCTGAAACCTTAATCACCCGAGAGAGAGTGCGCGCGCACAACACCTCCGCCCTTCGCCGCTGTCGCGATGTCCGCCGACAAAAACCCTAGCAGCTCTGCTGGACCAGAGCAGACCTTTAAAAGCAGCCCCATCCAAGGAGCACAAGAAGAAAAAGGATTAGAAGAAAGATGAGGATCTAGTGAGTGCATAGTCTCTCTTTTCGCTCTTTCGATCTTGACCTCGGTCTCAACCTCTATCTCTCTTTGCTTTGATCCATAATTTTGTTGTGTTGTCGCTGATTTTTAGATGATTACGGTGCAAAATTATAGTCGGATGAGGATTTGGTGTTGAAGTAGTAGCTAGAGTTGTATATTGAGAGAGTTTAGGACTCGAATCCTAGGGTTTAGAAGCTTGTCCTTAAGAGCATGAGGTACTCGATTTCTAGGATTATTGTTTGATTTCATATTATGTTATTATAATAGAATTCACATGAAATATTAGACTTATGTAGAGCGCATAAGGAATTCATTTCGATGCTTTATCTTTCTGATCTCTAGGATTTTTTATATTTGTGTTTTTATTAGTTACACAATTCATGTGAAAAATTAGATTTTTTTTGTGCTATGATATTACTGTAAGAAATTTGAGCCATTTGATTGTATGTATATATATAAACAGGAGGTTCGTACTTTTGTTTCGAAGCCTCTAGCAAGATATTCATTCTTTTGTTCCGAAAGCCTCTAGTGTTCCATCAATATCATTATGGAACCCTGAATCAGATTTGAAAGGATAGATCATAATATTTTTGATTGCCATGTGATAATGTTGTGAATTTAAAAGATTTAAATGTAATATAAAAGATTTAATTTAAAATTTAATTTAATATATTTATTATGAGAAAAATATTTACGGATTCCCTCTTTCTCTCCTCTATCCGGAAAAAGAGGTAACGTACTCCGCTTTCTCACGCGACGTGGGATCGTGTATTCCGTTTGAGGGGAACGAATTTCAACGGTCATTTTGGACCGTCTATTTACTATAAAAGGAAAATAAAGAATATGAGATAGATGAGATGAGATCAAAAAGATCTTGAGAATCCTAACCAACAGATTATTTTATTTTTATTTTGTTCTATCTTGAGTTGAGATTTTGAAAGCCGAATTGCGTTCAATCAAGCACTCCTTTGAGACCGTGCAATCAAGGAGATCGGGATAATCCGAGGTGTTGTATCGCTAGAGAAACTACGCCAGAGACTCGCACGCGGAGGGGCTAAAGTTACTCTAGGACAGTGCATTGCACGCCTCACCAGGCTATTTCTCGAAACCTTTTCCTTTTGATTTATATTTATTCATATTTATCTGTTTCTTTTAATATTTATCTTTTAATAGATTTAATCAAATATTGAGAAATAAAATCAAATTCTAGTTTTTTTTATCCCAACAATCTAGAGTAACTTTATCTAGAATTTGATAAAATTTTATTTAACTGTTTCTCTTAATATTTGATCTAAAGATTATCAGGCAAAGTATTTTATCTTCATTTCTAAATTTGTAGTTATCCAAAGAAAAAAAAAAAAGGAAATTTCTCTGTTAAATCTAATTAAAACAGAGTAATCAGATTTTGTTAATATTAGAGATAATTTCATATTTGTTATTATCTATTGAGAACAAAAAAAAAAAAAAGAAAAAAAAACCGATCAATATTATTTCATTTTTGCCTATTGCTTGCTTTTATTATTAGCATTAATTTTTCAGTGTGGTGTTTTATCATATTGAACTGCTTTAAATTTATAATTTTATTTTTACAGTCAATATTTATTTGCTCTACTTATTCATTACAGTATATTTAAACAATGTTGAGAACTGTAATAGATGACGCCATATCGGCTAAACCAAAACCATTCGACGGAACAAATTTTCGTCGGTGGCGGAATCAAATGCAATTTTGGCTCACCACTTTGGGATTAATCTCAGCCATTTCTGATCCGATCGAGGCGACTTCGAATCCAGGTCATTCTGAGGCACCTCCGGTAGTAAACCAACGTAGAGGTCAAAGAAGTGCACCTGTACTCTCTCCCACTGCGGAGGCCGCACCATCCACCCCCACCCTCACTCCTGACACAATTAATTACCATTGTTTGAATAGAATTTTATGTGCTTTAAATGAAAAATTATATGATATATATTGCCATATTACTTCAGCTAAAGAGTTATGGAAGACCTTAGAAGCTAAATATGGTCAATCAGATCCTGGACAAAAAAGGTTTAAAGCTTCTGATTTTATAAAATATAAAATGGTAGAAAATAAATCCATAATTGATCAATTAAGTGAATTTGAATTAATAGTGGAACAACTAAGATCGAGTGGTGTGACCTTAGATGAAAATTATGTTGTAGCTAGTCTAATTGATAAATTACCACCTTCATGGTCAACTTGTCACGCCCCGAGTCCGCCAATTTGTACGGTTCGGGCACGCCAACAGACCCGCCAATCGGGTAAGACCTTTTCCTACCCGAAAGGAACGGTAACATCCATAATAACACAACCAGTGTATGCGGAAGCTCGATATCAGAGTACTAAAAATCACTATAAATTTAAACTTTCATTTAATAATCAACAGTTTAAGCGGTAATGAAAGCATACAAGAGTGAACCATAACTTAAATTTGTTACACTTTACATTTCTGAACTTGCAAATAAATTTATTACAATTCCTTTACATAAATTCCTCACCATACAAAGTTCACTCAAGAAAAATATATAAAAAGGGATACCTCTGCTAGACCCTCTAGGTCACTATGCTGTCGGGCCCTTGCCCCTGACGTATGCCTCGCCGTCTGCATCTGAACCGTCACGATCGCTGCATCCATACCCGAACCTGTGGGGGAGTCACCCAAGGGGTGTGAGAACTACGACAGAGTTCCCAGTGGGTTCAACCACCGAGAAAGAATGCCCTACACCACTTGGTCCAATGGAAGCAATAATAATAGTGCTAGGAAACTAAATCCTCAACATCAATATGCAGCTATGCAATATAACATATCACTACACTACACTATCTGTGTCTAATCACCAACCATCACTACTCTTGTCTAGCCACGCTAGGCTGCTAAGCACCAACTCGGCCACTATGCCGCTATATACAGGGTCAAACTAACCCGGCCACCTTGGCCACTCTATCTTTCTTTATTCTTTAGATTCTGGTGCTTTAGTTCAAGTTAACCCTCAGAAATTCTTATCCAACGGGCCCGAGCCCGGTAGTCTTGCTACCATAAGATAAGATTTCTAAGGTTGCCGATAACACTCGCAAGTGTTACCCCGTCCTGTCGGGGGGACTTGTCATACGGGACACTGCCCGATAGGGTCACTGCCCAACTCTGACAAGAGTACTCTATCTACCAGTCATACGGGTCGCTGCCCGGGAGAGGGACCCTGTCCAACTCCTGACCGTTGTACGTTCACCCCCGGAGGTACGCCCGTTTTATCTTTAATTTTCTTTCTTTTCTTTTCTTTTTCTTTCTCTTTTTATTTTAGTTCTTAGCCTCTTTGCTTTTGAACACTTGCTTTCCTTTCTTATTCGAGCTTATAGCTCTCATTTTACCACTGGCAATTTACTTTCTCTTTTCTTTGAGCATTTAGCTCCTTGCTTTCCCTTTTAGCCCTTCGAAAGTACCTCGTCCGACGGGTCACTGCCCAGGGAGTCCTGCTCCACTTGACGAGTCTCAAATTCGAAGGCGCCCTTTACATTTTCTTTATACTTTTAGCCACTTTTAGTTTGCTTTTAAATCTTTGCCTTTTTGCAACAATTATTCCTCTTATCCTAGGTCTTGCCATAAGGATAACTAGAGAGTCTCCTGGACTCTTAGACATTTCTCTTTTATTTCTTTAACTCAAATTGAAGTTAAAGTTATTATCCATTTGCCCAGACACCCTATGACTTTCTAGGATTATATTTGATTAACTCTTTAACCTTGGGAACTTGTCCCACTTTCCTGGTTCCTCATGAAATCCTAGAGTTAACTTAACTCTATTTTTCTGTCTGTGAGTTTAAACCCTTCTAGCTCAACTTAGGTTCCCTTTTACCTAAGTTTCATGTCATATATATCCTAGAGTTCTCTGACTCTATGTTGATCACTCTATCCAGTGTCCTTAGGTTATCACCTAAGACAATGCCACATTCTATCAATGTCCTTAGGTTATCTCCTAAGACAATGCCACTCGTTAAATCCTAGGATAACTCCTAAGTTTGATGTCACTCGTCAAACCCTGAATCTAGGTTTTCTCCTAGTCTTACTACCAACATGTCCTTTTCCTTAATGCCACATGATTCCTAGGGGTTATACCCTAACATGATCACACTCATAATCAACAAATCTTTCTCATACATGCAATTATTTCGTTTCATTCATCAAATAGTAATTAATTCTACGCATGCATATTCATCAAGTATCTTTGGCAACCAACAGTTGCAGCTTATCTCTGTGTCAATTTGCACACACACATCTATTCCTCTATCTCTGGCAACCAACAGTTGCCCTTATTCCATCTGAATCCACCTACGCAAGCAATCATAATCATGATCAACCTAACGCCTCTAACAGGCTACTATCATGCTTCGAATCGAAAAGCAAAGGAGCAAGGGGAGAGGTCACCCAATTTCGGCAGAATTCCCCACCTTGTAGCGTCCCCAATTGCTTGTAGACACTTGCAATTGGTCTCCGCGCGATCACACTTGTTTCCTCGAGCTTGCACGCAAATCGGCGCATTTCCCTCGGGTCCGCACGCGAAACGGTGCACGACCAACAAACCTGCACGCAAAATGGTGCACGTCAGTAAAACCACATACTCAGGACAAACTTCACACTTGCCTCCTCTATTACACTCACAAAGACAAACCACAGCACACCTAAAGCTCCATATGTACACACCCACTAGTTCACCACACCATACAAGTCCACCATAAAAATCTGCATACTAATAGATAAATGCCCACATACACTATCCCCTTCATATAAACACCCCACAACTCAACTAAAATCACTTGCTCACATAAGCAATTTACATAAGTCCAACTATACTCCACAACCCCCTCAAACATAACTATCACGCAAATGTCCAAAACCAAAGCTCTCTCTATACTCATCCATATCCAACAAGCAGCACACATACACTCCGAACGTCCACAGCCACTAGAAGTCCCCCACCACAACACTTACACACTTAGCTTCAACACAATTTAAATATTAGCTCCCGTAAGGTGAAACACATAATCACCAACACCCTGTAGCCCCCACAACACACATGCACCAAAGATCCAACAATTAAAAGCTCCAAAGGCACTCTAATAATTAAAATTCACTTAACCAAAATATCTCAAAACTCCTCTTGCACCCTACAGGTTCACACAACCCAATTACAATATGTAAGTTCATCACCATTTAATTAAAACACCCACACTCTACATGTAGCTTCAACTCCCACCACAAGCTCCACAGCCAACTCAAAATTTCAACTCCCCCGCATGCACACATCACACACCCAGCTCCAGCATCAGCCTCAGCCCACCTCAAGTCCACCCCAATTTAACAGCATACACTTAATAAAAATACAAGCTCAAGGACAAGGATATAATTCCACCTTACGCAACCCGATTTGCATAAATCTAAATCCATCGCAATTAAACATATAACTCACACACCAATGAAAGCCCCAAGTATCCACAGCACTCACCACATAATCTGCACACACACACAAACAAGGTCCAATTACCATATCAACAGCATGCTCAGTTACACACCAATAAACATTAAATCCACATTCCCCCCTTTTACAAACTCTAAAACATAGTAAAATTAATACCCAACAGCACCTACTAACAAATCACCTGTTCACACAACCACCCAACTCTTAAATCTCCGACACACTGCAGGTAGCCCCAACAAGACACAGCCCAAAAGCTCAGGTAGACTGCGTGCCGCGCACACGACCATGTAGCACATGCCGCTCCACAAAACTGCCTGGGAAGAAAGGAGGAAAAAAAAGAAACCAAAGTTAGCGAAAACAGGGCCTACATGCGCGATCGCCAGCGAAAACCGACCCCAAACAACGAAAGCGCCGCACGCGCCGCGCGGAACAAAAAATCCTGCGCACGCACCGCAGCTAGCTGCCTAGCCATCACCGCGCCGTGCCAGGGCCTGCCGCGCGGCAGCCCGGCCCGCTGCGCGCGCCTGCAGCGCGCAGCGCAGCCGCTGCCTGCAGCGCGCGGCTGCAGCACGCTGCGCGCCCGCGCACTGCGCGGCTGCGCGCCAGCGCCCTGCGCGCCGCGCGGCTGCGCGCAGTGCGGTGCGCGGCCACGCGCCAGCGCCCTGCGCCCTGCGCGCCGCGCGGCCGCGCGCAGTGCGCTGCGCGCCGCGCGCCCACTGCACGCTGCGCGCACCGCCATGCCGCGCGTGCGCAGCCACCCACACCCGCACAGCCACGCCGCCCTCCTGCAGCCACACCCAGCACAGGACCACAGTCCAACTCCACAACACAAGAGAAAAACCCAAAAAAAAACCCAAGTTCTCTCACAGATTGCAACATACCTCGTTGCAGGATGCGCGCGCGCCGCTCACTCCACACGGCTACTTGGAGGGAGTCCACTTTCAAAACCACACCCAAATATTATTTCCCTCATCGCTTTCCTCTTCCCTCCTCTTCTTTCTCTTCACTCATCCTCTCTTTCATTTCCTCTGTTTCCATTAGCTTCATCTGCTTCAAGAGGAGATGGGGTAAATGGAGGTGATGACGTGGACTTAATTAGGTGTGCCAATTAATTCGGGAGAGAGGGGGGTAGTTGGCTGCATTAATTGCACTACCCCAAAAAGATCACAGCTCACACTTCAAATTCATAACATACTAATCCACTTAATCCATTTCCCATTCTATTTCTTTCCTTCTTTAAATTGCTGCTTCACATACAAAAATCCTAATTAAATAAATAAATTAATTAATCCAAATTAGGCCAACTCCAAGTCACTTTTTTTTTGCCTTCGGGGCCTCCGCACCGGCCCGAAACCTCCCTGTATCTAGATTCATTGGCGGATCCCGTTCTCGCAATCCGGGTATCCGATCAACTCGAAATTTTTACTGTAACCTTAAAACATAATAACGAAGCTCCCCAAATTTTCTCAGAATTTTCTGACACTGTTGGCGGAGCCCGTTCTCACTATCCGGCCTCCGATCAACGCGAAACTTTTTCTGTGGTCTTAAAACATATTTACGGGGCTCCCGTAATTTTTTCGAAATTTTCTGACACTGTGAATTTTTCACTAAAAATCTGGGCCCCCTTTTCTCCAATAAAATTTCAGAACTCTCATTTTAATCCCGATTTGGGCCCAATTCACTTCCGAGTAACCCTTTACTTTTCTACCTCCATAAAAATAGTATTTTATACTATTTTTATTTACATTTGTTTATATCCCAAGTTCTGGTCCACTACATTCTACCCCCCTTAAAATAAGTTTCGTCCTCGAAACTTGGTTCACATCTCAAGTCCTACTTGATCAAGAGGGGGGAAAACTTGCCCCCACTACTGGGTTCACCGAACCTCGTGACCGGCATCACATTGCCTGCTCGCCCAACAATTTCACGAGTAGCCCATTCCCGAACCCCTAAATCTTCTTAGGGATAAACTCAGACTTGGTGTCTGGCCACTTTCACCAAATAGGTGAGAAACACATTTGAGCACTCGCTCTCCCAATTGCCACGAACGACCCAGTCTTTTCTTGCGAAATTTTTCTTCTTTAATTTCGCCATCATTTTTTTTTTTTTTTTTTTTTTTTTTTTTTTTCACAATAAGGTTGCATCTGCAACTAATTACATCTACCGCATTTTCGGGGCAAGGGCCAATCCACGAGTTCTCAACCATCACACACGCTACAAGCGTTCCATGTCCATGGGTTATCAGCTGACCCGATAACTAGGTCTACTAATAGGTCCACAGACCACGGTCTAATAGGGGCCTATAGCCCAACCAGTCCAACTCTGTATAATGGCTCTCACTAGCACACAGACCCAATCATCAAACGGGTAGATCCTCACTTAGGATTGCTACACCAACACTCCCACTAGGAGCTACAGCACCTCAATCATCACTAGCACTACTGCCTGATCACATTACACTCTCAGTGTACTAACAGCCTCAAGGCTCACACGTGGCATTCCACGTCCCCGGGTCATCGCTCGGACTACCGTCCCGACCAAATCTCTATCATGCCCCGCCATCAGGTCTCGGGCCGCTGTCTCTCACAGCCGACTGCGCCTGCCCACTGGGCTACAGGCCCACAGTCCAACAAATATGGTCCAGGCACGGATCGTCCTAACGCGAACCCGCAAATCGTCGCCACGCGACCACTACGCTCCACTGAGCAAAACCAAACTAACCAGTCGTCAATCCACGACCCAAACGCTCTATCAACTCTGGCCACACTAGGCAAAGGCTAACACGCCACCTAATCAGCTCTCTCTGGCTAAATGATAGCTGTGCTCCATGAGCACCAAACGGTTGGGCGTCCTACGCCCCCAAGCTAACTTACAAAGTCCAGTGTTAAGCAACTTGCTTGAGCACCCCAACGGCTCTTGTGTAACTCTCCCAACTGGGTCGAGGCACCACAATAACTGTTTCACCAACTCTGGTGATTAACATGCAAACCCTGTGGTGGCAACCCTTGCCATTATGCCGATCCCTCAGACCGGCGCCACAAAACTTCCGCTTACATGCGAGGTTTTCGCATCCTGAAGCCTATTCTAGGCCTCACCAACACTACTACGTGCAACCTAGCCACAATCAACACGCCAGACGGTCACTACCGTCATCAGGGCGAACTCACGCCGCCAGGCCCGTAAATCTTCCTTGCCCTAACCCTTAGGGCACAGCAACTTGGCTCTCGCGACATAGCGATCACCATTTACCTCGCGAGTCGGTCACTCACTGGACCTACTAACCATACTTTGACAGCAACCTAGCTGACACAAGCGTAAAACACCCTATGCTGAAGGTGTTGGCCGCGCCGACAAAAGTTGGGCGGCCGCTGCCATTCCCTTTACTGTCGCCCCTACAGGCGGCGACGCCGTATACTCATACGTTGTTTGTGCAGCCTCAGCTTGCTGCGCTAACAGCCACTGGAGCCTATCTATCTGCTCCGACTGTCATGCTGACGCTACTCCTAGGCGTCGAAACCTGTCTTCCTGTCGGCGGAAAATTTTCGCCGACGGCAAGAAGTCTGACCTACTGTTGGACCACTCCAACAAGTGCGGTCACCTGCTATCGCAACTCGTATACCACATTTGACCTAGAGCCCTCTCGTGACTCGAGTCAAAACAGGTGCGTCTCCCTACGTGGTATCATCACTATTATGCATACCACACGGAATAACTAGCCCAATTTAACCATTGAGCAACGCGCAGTCCATATACCGACAAAAAGACTCGTCGACCCAATCATGCGAAAGTATAAGAGGGTACTCCTTTTCATCTCCCACATTACGTTGTCGGCCGCCAACGTAATATCTGAAGAATGAAAGCTCGTCGCCCTCGATCAGTCCCAATATCCTTTTTGGGAACAACAATAACCAATCAAATACTTTCGCCTAATAATCCACACACTCTCTCGTGCTAATCCCTAGGGTCTCCCTAAGGTTCACTAACCACCTAGGACTATTCCTAGGCTCTGATACCACTCTAATCTGTCACGCCCCGAGTCCGCCAATTTGTACGGTTCGGGCACGCCAACAGACCCGCCAATCGGGTAAGACCTTTTCCTACCCGAAAGGAACGGTAACATCCATAATAACACAACCAGTGTATGCGGAAGCTCGATATCAGAGTACTAAAAATCACTATAAATTTAAACTTTCATTTAATAATCAACAGTTTAAGCGGTAATGAAAGCATACAAGAGTGAACCATAACTTAAATTTGTTACACTTTACATTTCTGAACTTGCAAATAAATTTATTACAATTCCTTTACATAAATTCCTCACCATACAAAGTTCACTCAAGAAAAAAATATAAAAAGGGATACCTCTGCTAGACCCTCTAGGTCACTATGCTGTCGGGCCCTTGCCCCTGACGTATGCCTCGCCGTCTGCATCTGAACCGTCACGATCGCTGCATCCATACCCGAACCTGTGGGGGAGTCACCCAAGGGGTGTGAGAACTACGACAGAGTTCCCAGTGGGTTCAACCACCGAGAAAGAATGCCCTACACCACTTGGTCCAATGGAAGCAATAATAATAGTGCTAGGAAACTAAATCCTCAACATCAATATGCAGCTATGCAATATAACATATCACTACACTACACTATCTGTGTCTAATCACCAACCATCACTACTCTTGTCTAGCCACGCTAGGCTGCTAAGCACCAACTCGGCCACTATGCCGCTATATACAGGGTCAAACTAACCCGGCCACCTTGGCCACTCTATCTTTCTTTATTCTTTAGATTCTGGTGCTTTAGTTCAAGTTAACCCTCAGAAATTCTTATCCAACGGGCCCGAGCCCGGTAGTCTTGCTACCATAAGATAAGATTTCTAAGGTTGCCGATAACACTCGCAAGTGTTACCCCGTCCTGCCGGGGGGACTTGTCATACGGGACACTGCCCGATAGGGTCACTGCCCAACTCTGACAAGAGTACTCTATCTACCAGTCATACGGGTCGCTGCCCGGGAGAGGGACCCTGTCCAACTCCTGACCGTTGTACGTTCACCCCCGGAGGTACGCCCGTTTTATCTTTAATTTTCTTTCTTTTCTTTTCTTTTTCTTTCTCTTTTTATTTTAGTTCTTAGCCTCTTTGCTTTTGAACACTTGCTTTCCTTTCTTATTCGAGCTTATAGCTCTCATTTTACCACTGGCAATTTACTTTCTCTTTTCTTTGAGCATTTAGCTCCTTGCTTTCCCTTTTAGCCCTTCGAAAGTACCTCGTCCGACGGGTCACTGCCCAGGGAGTCCTGCTCCACTTGACGAGTCTCAAATTCGAAGGCGCCCTTTACATTTTCTTTATACTTTTAGCCACTTTTAGTTTGCTTTTAAATCTTTGCCTTTTTGCAACAATTATTCCTCTTATCCTAGGTCTTGCCATAAGGATAACTAGAGAGTCTCCTGGACTCTTAGACATTTCTCTTTTATTTCTTTAACTCAAATTGAAGTTAAAGTTATTATCCATTTGCCCAGACACCCTATGACTTTCTAGGATTATATTTGATTAACTCTTTAACCTTGGGAACTTGTCCCACTTTCCTGGTTCCTCATGAAATCCTAGAGTTAACTTAACTCTATTTTTCTGTCTGTGAGTTTAAACCCTTCTAGCTCAACTTAGGTTCCCTTTTACCTAAGTTTCATGTCATATATATCCTAGAGTTCTCTGACTCTATGTTGATCACTCTATCCAGTGTCCTTAGGTTATCACCTAAGACAATGCCACATTCTATCAATGTCCTTAGGTTATCTCCTAAGACAATGCCACTCGTTAAATCCTAGGATAACTCCTAAGTTTGATGTCACTCGTCAAACCCTGAATCTAGGTTTTCTCCTAGTCTTACTACCAACATGTCCTTTTCCTTAATGCCACATGATTCCTAGGGGTTATACCCTAACATGATCACACTCATAATCAACAAATCTTTCTCATACATGCAATTATTTCGTTTCATTCATCAAATAGTAATTAATTCTACGCATGCATATTCATCAAGTATCTTTGGCAACCAACAGTTGCAGCTTATCTCTGTGTCAATTTGCACACACACATCTATTCCTCTATCTCTGGCAACCAACAGTTGCCCTTATTCCATCTGAATCCACCTACGCAAGCAATCATAATCATGATCAACCTAACGCCTCTAACAGGCTACTATCATGCTTCGAATCGAAAAGCAAAGGAGCAAGGGGAGAGGTCACCCAATTTCGGCAGAATTCCCCACCTTGTAGCGTCCCCAATTGCTTGTAGACACTTGCAATTGGTCTCCGCGCGATCACACTTGTTTCCTCGAGCTTGCACGCAAATCGGCGCATTTCCCTCGGGTCCGCACGCGAAACGGTGCACGACCAACAAACCTGCACGCAAAATGGTGCACGTCAGTAAAACCACATACTCAGGACAAACTTCACACTTGCCTCCTCTATTACACTCACAAAGACAAACCACAGCACACCTAAAGCTCCATATGTACACACCCACTAGTTCACCACACCATACAAGTCCACCATAAAAATCTGCATACTAATAGATAAATGCCCACATACACTATCCCCTTCATATAAACACCCCACAACTCAACTAAAATCACTTGCTCACATAAGCAATTTACATAAGTCCAACTATACTCCACAACCCCCTCAAACATAACTATCACGCAAATGTCCAAAACCAAAGCTCTCTCTATACTCATCCATATCCAACAAGCAGCACACACACACTCCGAACGTCCACAGCCACTAGAAGTCCCCCACCACAACACTTACACACTTAGCTTCAACACAATTTAAATATTAGCTCCCGTAAGGTGAAACACATAATCACCAACACCCTGTAGCCCCCACAACACACATGCACCAAAGATCCAACAATTAAAAGCTCCAAAGGCACTCTAATAATTAAAATTCACTTAACCAAAATATCTCAAAACTCCTCTTGCACCCTACAGGTTCACACAACCCAATTACAATATGTAAGTTCATCACCATTTAATTAAAACACCCACACTCTACATGTAGCTTCAACTCCCACCACAAGCTCCACAGCCAACTCAAAATTTCAACTCCCCCGCATGCACACATCACACACCCAGCTCCAGCATCAGCCTCAGCCCACCTCAAGTCCACCCCAATTTAACAGCATACACTTAATAAAAATACAAGCTCAAGGACAAGGATATAATTCCACCTTACGCAACCCGATTTGCATAAATCTAAATCCATCGCAATTAAACATATAACTCACACACCAATGAAAGCCCCAAGTATCCACAGCACTCACCACATAATCTGCACACACACACAAACAAGGTCCAATTACCATATCAACAGCATGCTCAGTTACACACCAATAAACATTAAATCCACATTCCCCCTTTTACAAACTCTAAAACATAGTAAAATTAATACCCAACAGCACCTACTAACAAATCACCTGTTCACACAACCACCCAACTCTTAAATCTCCGACACACTGCAGGTAGCCCCAACAAGACACAGCCCAAAAGCTCAGGTAGACTGCGTGCCGCGCACACGACCATGTAGCACATGCCGCTCCACAAAACTGCCTGGGAAGAAAGGAGGAAAAAAAAGAAACCAAAGTTAGCGAAAACAGGGCCTACATGCGCGATCGCCAGCGAAAACCGACCCCAAACAACGAAAGCGCCGCACGCGCCGCGCGGAACAAAAAATCCTGCGCACGCACCGCAGCTAGCTGCCTAGCCATCACCGCGCCGTGCCAGGGCCTGCCGCGCGGCAGCCCGGCCCGCTGCGCGCGCCTGCAGCGCGCAGCGCAGCCGCTGCCTGCAGCGCGCGGCTGCAGCACGCTGCGCGCCCGCGCACTGCGCGGCTGCGCGCCAGCGCCCTGCGCGCCGCGCGGCTGCGCGCAGTGCGGTGCGCGGCCACGCGCCAGCGCCCTGCGCCCTGCGCGCCGCGCGGCCGCGCGCAGTGCGCTGCGCGCCGCGCGCCCACTGCACGCTGCGCGCACCGCCGTGCCGCGCGTGCGCAGCCACCCACACCCGCCCAGCCACGCTGCCCTCCTGCAGCCACACCCAGCACAGGACCACAGTCCAACTCCACAACACAAGAGAAAAACCCAAAAAAAAACCCAAGTTCTCTCACAGATTGCAACATACCTCGTTGCAGGATGCGCGCGCGCCGCTCACTCCACACGGCTACTTGGAGGGAGTCCACTTTCAAAACCACACCCAAATATTATTTCCCTCATCGCTTTCCTCTTCCCTCCTCTTCTTTCTCTTCACTCATCCTCTCTTTCATTTCCTCTGTTTCCATTAGCTTCATCTGCTTCAAGAGGAGATGGGGTAAATGGAGGTGATGACGTGGACTTAATTAGGTGTGCCAATTAATTCGGGAGAGAGGGGGGTAGTTGGCTGCATTAATTGCACTACCCCAAAAAGATCACAGCTCACACTTCAAATTCATAACATACTAATCCACTTAATCCATTTCCCATTCTATTTCTTTCCTTCTTTAAATTGCTGCTTCACATACAAAAATCCTAATTAAATAAATAAATTAATTAATCCAAATTAGGCCAACTCCAAGTCACTTTTTTTTTTGCCTTCGGGGCCTCCGCACCGGCCCGAAACCTCCCTGTATCTAGATTCATTGGCGGATCCCGTTCTCGCAATCCGGGTATCCGATCAACTCGAAATTTTTACTGTAACCTTAAAACATAATAACGAAGCTCCCCAAATTTTCTCAGAATTTTCTGACACTGTTGGCGGAGCCCGTTCTCACTATCCGGCCTCCGATCAACGCGAAACTTTTTCTGTGGTCTTAAAACATATTTACGGGGCTCCCGTAATTTTTTCGAAATTTTCTGACACTGTGAATTTTTCACTAAAAATCTGGGCCCCCTTTTCTCCAATAAAATTTCAGAACTCTCATTTTAATCCCGATTTGGGCCCAATTCACTTCCGAGTAACCCTTTACTTTTCTACCTCCATAAAAATAGTATTTTATACTATTTTTATTTACATTTGTTTATATCCCAAGTTCTGGTCCACTACACAACTCATGTCCATAACCTAAATCATATTCAAGGTGAATTAACTTTAAATTATGTCCTAAATTCTATTAGAATTGAAGAGATAAATCGAACAAAAGATAAGAAAGAAGAAAAACAACCTGTGATAAATAATTTGGAAGAAAATCTTAAATCAAGTAAAAGTCACAATAGAAATAATTTCAATAAAAAGAAATTATTTAATAAAAGGCGATTTAAAAACCATAATACTAATAATTTTAGGAATAATAATAACTATAACTATAATCATAATAAAAATAATAACTATAATAATAATAAAAGAACTCGGGCTGAGGGAAAAAGTGGGGGTCGGTGCTGCTACGTGTGTGGCAGGACGAACCACTTTGCCAAGGACTGTTTTTACAAGAAGACTTCTCCCACAGCATCGAAACAGATAACATCTTTACTGGGCAGCCTCAAGTCCACATGCTGACGGCTGGACCTAGTACCACTGAGATGGCATCCAGGTCTGTTTCTTATTTTTCAGAAATAAATATAACTTTAGATGCTAATGATTGGTGGATTGACACCGGGGCTAATGTGCATGTGTGTGCTAATCGCTCTTGGTTTTCGACCTATCAGGTCTCAAGTGGAGGAACTGTGACTTTGGCTACATACGCTGTAGCAAATGTGTTGGGAATTGGTCGAGTTGATTTAAAGTTGACTTCTGGCAAGTCCTTAACCCTTCACGATGTTTATCATGTGCCGGAGATAAGGAGAAATCTAATTAGTGGACCCCTACTTGTTCAGAGAGGTTTTAAGCTAGTTTTTGAAAGTAATAAAGTTGTAATTAGTCGAGGAATAAATTTTGTAGGGAAAGGATTTTTATGTAATAGTTTATTTAAATTGAATGTAATTTCTTTGCATGTGAATATAAATTCTCAAGTTTTAAATGTCGAGTGCTCTTCTCAAATTTGGCATGCTAGACTTGGACATATAAATTTTAAATCATTAAAAAATATGATAAAATTAAATTTAATTCCAAAAGTCGAAATAAATCAAGATAAATGTCAAATATGTATACAAGCTAAACTCCCTCGTCAACCCTTCAAAAGTGTAGATAGAGACTCTGAATTACTTGAATTAATTCATAGCGATGTATGTGATACAAGTCGAGCATCTCGAGGAGGAAATAAATATTTTGTAACATTTATAGATGACTTTTCTAAATATTGTTATGTATATTTAATGAAATCGAAGACTGAATTATTAGATAAATTTAAAATATATAAAGCTGAAGCTGAAAATCAAACACGAAATAAAATAAAAATTCTTAGATCCGATCGAGGGGGAGAATACATCTCTAATGCTGTCACATTATTTTGCCAAGAGTATGGCATTATACATGAGGTAACTGCTCCATATTCACCTCAATCAAATGGAGTAGCTGAAAGAAAAAATAGAACTTTAATGGATATGGTAAATTCAATGATCTTAAATTCAGGTGTACCTGAAAATTTGTGGGGGGAAGCAGTAATTTCTGCCTCTATAATTTTAAATCGGGTCCCTGTAAAACAAACTAATAAAACTCCATATGAGTTATGGAAAAATAGAATACCAAATTTAAATTTTCTTAAAGTGTGGGGATGTTTAGCGAAAGTAAAAATACCTGAAATAAAAGGAAACAAAATAGGACCTAAAACTGTTGATGCAATTTTTGTAGGATATGCAACAAATAGCAACGCAAATAGATTTTTAGTGATTAATTCTGAAATAAGTGAAATATCAAATAATACAATTATAGAGTCTAGAGATGCAATTTATTTTGAAGATAAATTTCCATATAAAATTAATATAAATAATAACATACAGGCAAATATTCAAATTCCAAAATCGAGAATCAGACCTAGAAATCAAAACGAGGATGAAGAAGGAGAATCTAGGAGAAGTAAAAGAGCTAGAATACCTAAAGATTATGGAGAAGACTTTTATATAATGCTGCTAGAAGATACACCCACAACTTATGAAGAAGCAATGAAAACCATAGATGCTGAATTTTGGAAAGAGGCCATAACAAATGAAATTCAGTCAATTAGAGAAAATCAAACTTGGACTTTAACTAATTTACCTCCTGGATGTAAACCAATAGGTTGCAAATGGATATTTAAAAAGAAATTAAAACCAGATGGTACCGTAGGAAAATATAAAGCTAGATTAGTAGCTAAGGGGTTTAACCAAAAATCTGGAGTTGATTATTTTGACGTTTATGCTCCAGTTGCTAGAACTACAACTATTAGAACTTTGTTAGCTCTAGCATCGATTCATAAATTAATTATACATCAAATGGATGTTAAAACTGCATTTTTAAATGGAGAATTAGAAGAAGAAATTTATATGGTGCAACCAGAAGGATTTATAATATCAGGTCAAGAAAATAAAGTATGTAAGTTAAGTCGATCTTTATATGGGCTCAAACAAGCTCCTAAACAATGGCATGAAAAATTTGATAATTTAATTATTTCAAACGGATTTGAAACTAATATGTCCGATGAATGTGTTTATAGCAAAAGAATAGAGGATCAAGTTGTAATTATGTGCTTGTATGTAGATGATATATTAATATTTGGAACTAACAAGGATGTGATCCAATATGTTAAAAATTTATTAACTCAAAATTTTGATATGAAAGATTTAGGCGAAGCCAAAGTAATCCTAAATACAAAAATTATCAGAAAGGATGATATGATAATTTTATCACAAGAGCATTATGCTGAGCAATTGTTAAAGAAGTTTGGGTACTTTAATTTGAAATCTGTCAGTACTCCTTATAATCCTTCAACACATCTAAAGAAAAATACAGGTGATCCTGTGTGTATTGAGAAATATGCACAAATCATAGGATCATTGGGTTTCTTAGTCAATTTTACTAGACCTGATTTGGCTTATGCTGTAAATAGGCTAAGTAGATATTTGTGTAACCCAAGTAAAGAGCATTGGATGGCACTTGAAAGAGTACTTGCTTATATCAAAGGCACTCTTTCATATGCATTACATTTTAATGGTTACCCTTCAGTCTTAGAAGGTTACAGTGATGCAAATTGGATTAGCGACACCTTATATGTCAAGTCCACAACAGGATATGTTTTTATTTTAGGTGGTGCAGCAATCTCATGGAAATCAACTAAGCAAACACTAATAGCTAGAAGTACTATGGAATCTGAAATGATAGCACTTGACCTTACTGTTTGTGAGGCAAAATGGCTGAGAGAATTCCTACATTATATTCCTCTTGGTGAACATCCAATTCCACCAATATCAATACATTGTGATTGTAGAGCAGTGATTGATAAATGTGCTCAGAAAAATTCAGAAGTAAAGATGAGCAGACATATGAAAATGAGACATAAATATATTAGAGGATTAATTAAAGAAAACATGATATCACTATCATTTGTGAGATCCATAAAGAATATTGCTGATCACCTGACTAAAGGTTTAGCTAGGACAGTGGTCCTAGAGTCGTCGAGGGGGATGGGGTTAAGCCGACAATAGAAGTCATCGGTGGTGGGAACCCAACCTAAACGGTTCAATGGGTAGAAACAAACCGAATGTATGACTAAGGTGAGGAGCACCCTTCTTTGTTTTTCCTGTCCCTATGGCGATGGTGCTAAAATTATAAAAGGTAAGAGATGAAGGAAGAGCTAAGCTCTGAATGGTTCCGAGACCCGTGAGGCAGGGTGTTATCTTACCTACACCCTTATTAGGACTTACTAAGTGTGTGGAGTCGTGAGGCCGCGACTATGGAATTTGGGCTGATTCCTAAAACATACATGATTCGATACTTGTGTATGGCCATCAAAAGCGCACATCTGCTATGAACAAAACCGGCTATACTGTGTGTGTGACTTGTAAAAATCCGTTTCATCGGGCCGATTCAAGGACTAGTCCATCGAGTCCCCGCGGATGTATACAATCAACACTAAACTGAGGTTCAAACCGAAAGGTACCTTTAGCCAAATGCACAGTATAAAGATCTCAACTAATTTTTGATGTTTCTTTTGTCTTTTGATCTTTATTAATGTTTTGATTGTTTATAAATTATTTTTATTTTGTTTTAAATTTTAAATTAAGTGGGGGAATGTTGTGAATTTAAAAGATTTAAATGTAATATAAAAGATTTAATTTAAAATTTAATTTAATATATTTATTATGAGAAAAATATTTACGGATTCCCTCTTTCTCTCCTCTATCCGGAAAAAGAGGTAACGTACTCCGCTTTCTCACGCGACGTGGGATCGTGTATTCCGTTTGAGGGGAACGGATTTCAACGGTCATTTTGGACCGTCTATTTACTATAAAAGGAAAATAAAGAATATGAGATAGATGAGATGAGATCAAAAAGATCTTGAGAATCCTAACCAACAGATTATTTTATTTTTATTTTGTTCTATCTTGAGTTGAGATTTTGAAAGCCGAATTGCGTTCAATCAAGCACTCCTTTGAGACCGTGCAATCAAGGAGATCGGGATAATCCGAGGTGTTGTATCGCTAGAGAAACTACGCCAGAGACTCGCACGCGGAGGGGCTAAAGTTACTCTAGGACAGTGCATTGCACGCCTCACCAGGCTATTTCTCGAAACCTTTTCCTTTTGATTTATATTTATTCATATTTATCTGTTTCTTTTAATATTTATCTTTTAATAGATTTAATCAAATATTGAGAAATAAAATCAAATTCTAGTTTTTTTTATCCCAACAATGTTCACATCGATTGTATGCTAATTGCTTTGGCGGCTTTTACAAATTTTTCAGAAATGCCTAGCAGACATACTATCTGCGATGGCCCTGACAATGTCTACAGAAGGGGAAAGGGTATGTTAATTTGTTTCTTCAAATTTACTAATAACTCAATCTATGTGAGGTTTCCTTCTTTCTATAGTTATTATCCATATAAGAAACATTTCATTCCTAAGTTTGAAACAAATTTATACTACTACTACTACTACTACTACTACTGTATTTATTTTATTATATGGAGTGCAGTTACTTTCTATTTTTTGTAGTGTAAAAAGTAGGAACTAGAAAATTCTTCTGCTTGTTTAAAACATTAGCAATAAATGCAAATTATCTGACCCTTCTCTGCATATTCTTCGCATATTATTTATTCTGTGAATTTTAACTCCAACCAATTTTTTTACTTTTCTCTTATACTTGCTATTCTTGCTTTCTGATCATATTTACTATTTAAGTATGTTCGGTGCTATTTTGATGATATGGACTCGGCATTTCTTTTCAAATTAACTGGATTTGTGTTTCTTCTATGTGTTTTTCATTATAATCTGAACTTTTTGTTTTTTCGCTTGAAGTTTCGAATATTTATTGATATTAAATAGTTGCAACGACTGATAACAAGCCAAAATCTTCTAAAATTTTTATTCTATTAATCTTCTATTTGACTATGATTTTTGGGGTTTACATAGATTTTATTTTATATCTTTTATGCGCTATTGTATGCATTTATCTTTTTCTATCATCTTATTTGTTTTAGCAATAAGGTTTTCGATTGCAGATTTTTTATGTTGATGCTATCGATTGTTGAACTGTTAGACTTTTTATCTTTTTTTCTCTTATCTACCTCTCTATTTTTATTAACATTTCACACAATGAAGTAAGATGATAGTAAAAAGATTATGAAACTTTCAAAGTGAATGCCATTTCATGGTTTCATGCCAACTGTTGTCTTTATTGATCATTAACAGACCATTATCTTGCTAAGCTCATATTTAGACAATAATTTTTTTTTCATGCTGTTACTCAATCTAAATTTTGCTGTAATAATGGCATCAAAATTGTATGTATGTTATTTTTGACATATTATGCAAAAGAAAAAAGGGGTTGTTGGTTTATTTTTTTAAAAAAACTTATTGGTATCAAATTTTTTTTACATTCCTTCGTTTATTTTAATACACTATTATATTACAAAAATAGGGTGTCTTTGGCTCAGTAGGATCGGGAGTTCGTTCACGTGCAATTGGTCTCGGCCTAATATGAAGCCCAACGTTAAGATCATACATGCAAGGTTCCTCATTTTCTCCCTATTTTTCTATTTAATTCTCATTAATTTGTTATTTTGTGTAATTTTTATACCAAATGTATTAGTTTTTGGCTGAAAGATGTCGGAATTTTGGGTTTTTTTTTTTTTTTTTTAGGTTGATGATACAACTCAGATCCTATCCGGAAATGAAAGAGAAAATTTTAATTCATTTCCAGGCGCACCCTTGCCTCAGTTCTTTATATATCTTCGTACCACCGGGATGCGCAGTGTAGGGAGCACTATGCGCTTCCGTCGGAATTTCTTTCTTTATTTTCGGTACGTCGGGCACACACATTCGTTCTTGGAACCTTGTTGTATAATCTAAACCAATCATAAAATCGCCCTCTTGTTCCGAAGATATTCTGTTCCGTACCAGTTGCAGTTGTGTGTCCGTTGACTGGCCTTCCAAGATCCTCTCGATCAAAATAGGCCTAACTACTAAGGACAGGAGTTGCGTAACCGTACCTGCCAGCACTACCTCCAGTCTCAATTGCGAGAACTCTGTAATTAGACGATCTTGTTGGGTAAGGACGCTCAATGCCGTTTCCCCCGTCTGTCCTTTCCGGCTTAAGGCGTCGGCCACCACATTTGCCTTCCCGGGGTGGTAGTGGATGGAAAAATTGTAGTCTTTCAGTAGTTCTAGCCATCGCCTTTGCCGTAAGTTCAGTTCCTTCTGTGTGAACAGGTATTGGAGGCTCGGGTGGTCGGAAGACACGTTACAGTGCGCCCCGTAGAGATAATGTCTCCAGAGCTTTAGGGCAAACACAACTGCTGCGAGTTCCAAGTCGTGTATAGGGTAGTTCTGCCTATAATCCTTGAGTTGTCTTTAAGTTCTACGAAGCTCTTCTGGCATTGGGTCGTCCAGATAAATTTCTCTCCTTTCCGGGTTAGTCGATTTAGGGGTGTGGCTATCTTTGAGAAGCCTTCCATGAAGCGTCTGTAGTACCCCGCCAGTCCTAGGAAGCTTCGAATTTTCGTCACTGTTGTTGGCCTAGCTCGGTTGGTCACTGATTCTATCTTTTCTTGGGTCCACCGCTATTCCCGACGCTGATATTATGTGCCCCAAAAGGTCTACCTCGCGGAGTCAGAACTCACACTTCTTGAGTTTGGCATACAATTTCTGGTCCCGGAGGGTCTGGAGGATTACTCGCAAGTGTTCTTCATGCTCCTTGTCTGTGCGAGAGTAGATCAGAAAGTCATCTTGTCACGCCCCAGCGTCGAAACTACGACTCGAGCTCGCCAACAGATCCGCCGCCCATACGGGAAGCCCCGTATAGACGAAGCGATTAACCTGCAAAAGAAAGATACTACTCTATACAGATATCAGAGCTGAAAAATAAATTGCTATAAATAAAATAAATACAACTCCACAGATTTACAAATCAAGTCCTCACAAATACATAAGTCTCTCAACAGAAAAAAAAAAAGAAGGTACAAGTCTGAAATTCACTACAAAGGTCTTTCAAAATAAAACTCTCAAAAATAAAAAAGGGTACATCTACTCTCTCAGGAAGATGACTGGTAGGGATCTATCTCGCGACTCCCTCACCTCGATCAGCAGGATCAGCAACTGGAGCAGCAGGAACCGGAGTAGAGGTTCCTGGGGAAACATACACCACGACGGGTGTGAGAACTACATCCCACAGTAGTCTCAGTGGATGCCGCCAACAAGCCCGACGGTCTGCCCACTAAGTCTACTAGAGGCAAGAAGTAACAAATATAATACTGAAAGAAAAGAGCTGGAAAATAACTCTACAGTTACTATGCCTCTATCTAAATGCTCAAGAAGTGGAACAGATGGAAACATGATGCATCTACTAACTCTCGAATACAGTCACCCAATCTACACTGGCTACCATATAGGGTCCAGTCAAACTTGCGCCCATCTACTGCCGTACATCCACAAAAGGACGGGTCTACCGTAGGGTGTCCGTGACTGCCAAAACTGGCCCAGCCAGAGGGACTGCGTCGACAAGTCGCGATAGCAAGAAACAGGCCCAACTTCGGAGTGGCACTCTGTAATGACACGGTGTTCTGTAATAATTAACCTTCCTTCTAATTTAGTGTTCTTTTAGCGCTCCGGGATTTATCGTATATTGTGAGTAGGTCAGTGAGTGGTGCAGATATTTTTTCTGTGAAGGAGCACGGAAAACGATGACCGACGGTGCGATCGGATCTGAAATCCGATGTCGTAATCCCCCTGAACGGAATTTTTAGTGATGCGGTGACTAGACGTGCATCGAAATCCGTGCAAAATATCTTGCACCCGTTTGGGATAAAGGGGGTTATCTCGTGGGGGGATAATTAATTAATTAATTAATTAATTAATTATCCGGTGACGAAAAAAAAAAGAAGTAGAAAGTAGATTTTCAATTACGTACGTATGAAATAAATAAAAGAAATTTAATTAATAATAAGTGGATATTTAAACCCCGGTTACCGGAAGGAAAATCATAGTTTTAATATACCGCCTCCTCAAACCTTTCTTACTCGTGCGTACCGAAAATCAAACGAAACCCTAGTTTGAAAAGAGAGAAGGAGAAAGCGGAGGAATCCGATCGCCCCGATTGACGTCCGGAGACCGGAGAACGAGACGCCATCATCTACGGGGAGCGGATCCGGATCTCCAACGTCGCAAGGAACAAGATCGGTTCTTTAACTCCGATAGATCGAGGTTAGTGATCGTTAATCCTTTGTAGAATTAATCGGGGGTTTTTCGTGTTCTCGTAAGGTCGTTTTAATCGGTACATCGATCACGGATTTTTGTTGGGTTTTGATCGATGTTTTATTCTCGTTCTTGATCGGGTGTGATCGATGATTTTTATCGGGTTTAATCGGTGGTTTTTAATCGGTCTTTTGATCGAGTCTCCGATCGACGTTTTGGTTGTTCGTCGATCGTTGGTTTAGACGTTAGAATTACCGCGATTTTGTTCGGAAATTTTTGGGGGTGTTTCGTTGGAACATAGGGGGTTAACGGGAGGCCGCCGCCGCCGTTGTTAAACGGGAGGCCGCCGCTGCCGTTACCATGTTCACGGGGTCGACGCCGTAGCCGCCGTGGACGCGTGGTCGCAACCGGAGCCGGAAAAGACGAAGAAAAACGAAAGATAAAGCGAAATCTGTCGCGCGGTCCACGGGCCCGGGCGTGCACCCGGCGCACGCCCCCGGCAGCGCGGATGCACGGACCCGGCGCATGCCTCCGTGCGCCGGCCCGGCCCGCTTAAGCGCGGTGCACGCCCCCGCGTGCACCCGGTGCGCGACGCTGACGCCGAAGCGGAAGACCCGGTGCGCGCTTCGCCGTGCACCGGCCCGGCCCAAAGTGCGCGGTGCACGCTTCCTGCGTGCACCCGGCGCATGCCGCGCAGCCGCCGACGCTGTAAACCCGGTCCACGCGTTGCTCTGTGCACCACCCGACAGCCCAAAGTTCGGTAGCTCCGCTTTGGTCCGTTTTTTCACCGTTTTGAGCGCCGTTTTCGCCGTCGGGATCACAATCTCCGCGGTTTTCTTGGCATGGCCACTTGAGATCTTTTTGGTCACTGTTTTATTATGTCGGGTGCCGATTTTGCCGACGCTCCGCGCCTCGACGAAATCGTCGGGGGCGCGCCGTCGGGTCTCTTTTCTCATCATTTTCGCCGTCGGGGCCCTCCTGGTTTAATCATTAACGTCCCGAGTCGGCTGCCGGTTGAGAATTGGGTTTTGTTGGACTTCCGTTAGCGGTTTTGGGTTCCGACGGGGTTCGCGATGAAATAGTCGCAGTCCGGTGGTTGTTAGCCTTTGATGTTACCGGTTTGATCTGAGTTTTCGGTTTTACTCGACGGTATTGACTTGTTGGTTTTCGATTGACGTCGCGGTCCCCTAGGCACGATGATTTTTGGTTTTCGTGGGTTTAATGTGTCAGTGGTTGGGACCACTGATTTTACCTGATTAGGGTAAGGTGTTAATTTGTACTCTTGGATATTCTAGTAGGCCGCGAGGAGTTCCGATCTGCTTAGGAGGGTCGCGGGCGCTGTCGGTTATCTTCAACCAGGTGGGTTCTTTTGCATCAAGTGCTGTAAGTGCATTATGTGCAACGTATCACTAAAGTATCTAATACTAACCGGTTTAATAAAGTAGATGAGATGTTTTAATGTTTTAACCCTTCGCATTATTTGTAATGCTCTTTGTTAATGTTTAAGGCGACCCAGTGTCGCAATAATTAATTTACGTCGACCTCGGCAATCCAGTTTTGAATGCTGCACGTACACAGGCAGAATGGCCCCCGTATGGGTGTACTTTTTCGGAGAAGTGGTCTGTATGACCCGTGTGCCCCACGTGTGTTGTTTGGGGACCTCTTCACGATCGCTACTTGCCGCCCATGCATCGTGAAGGGGTAAGAGCATCACGTGTCCCGTAGGGAGATCGTCGATCTACCCTGACGGGACGGTGTCACTAAAGTAAATAAAGTGAATAAAGTAAGTTTCAGGGCGAAGGATAGCGAAAGGTTCCGGTGCAGTGTAACTCATTCTAAGTTTCTGTTTGTTATTGTTATAACATCTACTTTATTTGTCACTGATTTTACCCACTCCGTGACAGGTGCAAATAAATGTGTTCCTCGGGACGGTGGTGAGGCAAAGCGAACCTAGTGATCGGCCGCACAAGGCCTTTATTTAAAACTCTTGGACTGGTTATCTTTATTCTCTCTCTTTAGTTATTTTGTGTGGATGTGGATCATGCTGGTTGTGTGGACAAGTAACTAGTTAATTGGATAAGGTTATGATATTTAGACTTTGCGGCCGTTTTACAATGTCAAAAGGATTTCGAAAATGATTTTCAAAACAAGGGTGTCGTGTGGGCACCACTTTGAAAACCCTGTGGATTTATCCTTTCAAACCAAATAGCCGCATTGACATGAATGTTTAGACATTTCTAAAGGAATAGGTGTCGTGTGGACACCTTCATCTCAATGATGTTGAATGTTGAATGTTGTTACGTGTTGTGCTCGTTCACTGTGACTGTGTGGTCAATGCCGTGTTATGTTATCGTTGTAAATGTAATCGTGACGCCGTGCATATACAAAGGAGACTCTGTCCGCGTGCAGAGTGAATTTGTATATGCGGCGGGTCTGACACGCACCGGTAGGCGAGGTCGTTTAATCAATCGATGTCAAAAAAAAAAAATATACGCTTTTTCGCTTGTTCTTAGACCTCCGGGGCGTGACACACTCGAGGGGCGCGACCCCACCGAGGAAAGTATCAGCGCATCTCTGTCGACTTCAATGTGGCTCATGCAGGCTATAGTTCAAATCCACGATCAACAAGATCGACAATAATCAACATCACATCTCTAACTCACTAGCTGGAAATATCCAATAGCTAGGACTGCCGTTAACCCAACGGCTCCCCAAAACAGAACACCAAACTCACAGGTAACACAGGAAGGACTGACACCATAAGGGTTCAAAAATCCCTATAGGTTGGTGCCTAGAACCCCAATCAAACAAGAACAGAATTCAGGCTCCGCCTATCGATGTTTCCGACCCTTTTATAGTTCGGGAACACAACTCCCTCGGTAAAACATGCGGAGGAAACCGACCAGGGCCCGAAAGTTTCGAAGGACCAACACCTACAACCCTATCAAACAAGAACAGGTTCCAGGCACGGTCCCCGTAGCTTTCGTCCGGAAACAGAAACAGAAAAGGCCCCTAGAAGAATAATAGCTCGACATGCAACTCACTAGCCGGGCATACTCCACAACCGGCAACAATGAAGGGTCCGAGAACCCCGAAAGACTAGAACCTAAACCCAAATCAAACAAGAACAGGCTCTAGGCATAGCCCTTCGTTGTTCTCGACCCAGAAAAAGGCAGCCCTTAGAACCCAAACCACTCGAATCATCTCGAGTGGGTAAGTTTTTAGGAAAAATGTGACATTTATTACTGAAAATCATTTGATTTGAGAGAAACCCATGTTTAATAATTTTTAGTTCTTTTTAGGAAAAAAAGTTTGAAAACAAGTTTTATATTCAAACCTCGAAGGGCTAATGCCTTCGTCCTATCAAACAAAAACAGACTCCGGCGACCCAACGATGCTTGGAAGGAAATATTGGTTGACTAAAATTATGTATGTGTCCAAAAAAGTTCTGGGTTCAAGGTCCTGCTAACACTGGTATACTACTGCCACTAACACAGTGGCGACAAAACAAATAGGGAAACAAGACATCCCGGGACCACCGTTTACCCAAACGGCTCCCGCCACAGATAAATGACCAACTACATCTACTATACTCCACTCTGCTCCCAAGCACGAGTGTAACAATCATCCCACACTAAAAGGAAGACAGACCACTCGGTCCACTACCCGGGTGAGGATAACACTATATCCAGGAATAAGGTACAACGTGTGGATGTCTAAACATAAATAACCCTAGCCCAAGTGAGGGTTTTCTACTAGTCTGGTTACACATGCAACATATGACGGGGGTGCTAGGTCAAGTTCCAAGATAACAATAATTTAACTGATGGTGGAAAGCAAAAAGATCACATGATCATCAATTAACACTAGGAAAAATAATTCTCACATTCTAGCATGCTACATAGCACATTCACTACCATGCATGATCCTACATCAATAAAATTACTGCACAGTCCAAAGGTCTTGAAGACGAGGCCACCCACCTGGTCGTGCTAACAGTCCAAAGTCCAACAGCTGAAAATTCCTAGAACAAAATAGCTCCAATTTTCCCCAGTTCCAACAGATTCAGAAACACCTGCAAACCTTCCTGGGTACAACAATACGGTCCAAAGTTACACTTTATTCCAAAAATATCCAAGTACACAATCTGCTGGAACAGTCCCAAAGATGCAAAATTTTCACCTGTAAGGAAAACTCCAAAAAATCCAATAAAAATACCGCTGCGATCGTCGCGTCGAGCCCTTCGAAACGAGTATCTGCAAGTCTCAATCCGAGTTTCGTACATCAAGATAAAAATTCGACAAAGTGACCCTCTCAAACAAATCCTGTACACAAATCTGTAGCACTTAGCTCTGGAAAGAGGTATTTTTCACCTTCGGAAAAAACTCAGAAAAATTCAGGAAAATTCGAGGACGTTCCCTGCGATGTGTAGATGCAAAACGACTGCAGGCACGCCTCTATCCGATGCCTGTGCGCGGAGATATCGCCGAAAAACCAAGGTGCTGTCCAAAACTCTGCAGTAGAAAATGGGTCATAAAAATGCTCGAAGAACTCCGAGAAAAACTCGAAAAGAGGGAAAGCTCAAATCACAAAGATCGTAGCCCTACCTGTCGTGAAGCCAACGGCGCAAGAATCGACGAAAACGGTGGTCGGAGTAAGCCGGGGGAGTCCTCGCACCGAAACGCGACGAAGGAGGTCACAAATGAACGAGCGTCGTGCCGCGCCGTAAAAATGGAAACCTCGAAGTGCGTGCCACCAAAAATCCCAGGAATCCACAGATGAAAGCAGCTCTGGAAGAGGAAGAATTTTACTGAGGGTTGCACTGCGAGAATCCGAACAGGGAAAGAGTTTTCTCTGGGCTTGAATAGGGCCTATTTATAGGCTGGGAAAACAATTGAATTAATTCCCATGGTGTCCTTGGTTTCGGGCGCCCGAAACATTCAGGCGCCGAAAATCGGGTGTAGTGGACCCAACCAATCAGCGCCCGAAACGTCACGGGTGTGCCACGTTAGCGCAAAACCGGCTACAGCCGGCACCGCCAACCGCCTTGCGCCGCGTGGCCACCCCGGACGCTTGACGAGTGGCGCGCCCGAGCGCGGGAAACGCGTCAACGCGCGCCCACGTGCGCGCCTGGGTCGCCGCCTGTGCCCCTACCAGGCACGCATCCCAAGGCCACCCTGCTTGCTCCGTGGTCCCAGTCCACTGCACCGACCAGTCCAAGCCCGCCACGTGTCCACTGAGAACCACTGAGAAGACGCCACGTGGCAAGACGCTCCCGTGAACCGCGCGCCTGCTCGCGTGCCCGCGAGCCTGCCCGCGCGCCCGCGGGCCTGCCTGCGCTCACTTCGGCGCCTGCCCCCGCGCGCGCGCTGCTGCCCGCGGGACGCCGGAATAGTGCACAAAGCCTCGAAATTCGTGCGCGGCATTCGGGCTCCGAAAAATACAAATGAGTAGTCCATTTTCATCGTTTTCGCGAGCTGAATCCAAATCTGCTGTCCGTTTTGCCCAATTTCACTTCTAAAATTTTCCAAAGGCCTCCGGTTATGCAAACTTACTCCCAATTTACACCCTGAATTCATATCTTGGGCCCGACGCGCGCACAAACACTCCCAACAGCCACTAATCCATCAGTAAAGCCTTAAGCGGGGATTCGGGTCCTCACACATCTATAAGACCATTACTGGCTGGTCTAAGAAAGGCTTGAATATCCTATTCATCCTGTCCGTGAACACCGCTGGTGCGTTAGCGAGTCCAAACGGTATAACCGTAAACTCGTGTTGACCATACCGAGTTCGCAAGGCTGTTTTCGGTATGTCATCACTCTGGACTCTAAGCTGGTGATAGCCGGACCGCAGATCAATCTTTGAGAACACCGTTGCTCCTTGTAGTTGGTCGGATAGGTCATCCATCCGAGGTAAGGGGTACTTGTTCTTCTCGTGTCAAGATCCATACTGAACTCGTGAACGCTACTCAACTGCCCTCCATCAAGCTTCTTTCCGACGACGATGAAAAGAAAAGCGAGCAGAAGGCGTTCCTACAAGCTAAGTTCACAAGTTCCGGTAAGCCCGGTTCTCGGAAACGCACTTGGAACTTCAAGCAGTCAACTACCGCTTAAAGATTGCTGTGACCGTTGGTCCCAAGCGCCACGCCGATAACCTTTAACGGAAACCTCACTAGTTCTTAGAGCCTAAGAACCTGCCCCACCCTAGCTGGCCAGGAAGGAACAAAGCCACCTGCCTCGAGGGGTAGCCCAAAAGTCCGACCGAACTTATTTCTACGGTGGAGATCTCTTCTAATAATTAAAGGTAGGGGCGAAAATGCGAAGCGAGGTGAAAGAGTAGGATGCTCAGGGGTTGACACAAAAGTTCTAGCACGATAATCTGAGACTCGAGTATTACCTACTATGACGTCCTCCGGTGGGTCGTCGTATAGACTCTTCCCCTCTCCGATTGCGGGCCACGCTCCCCCCCTCCAATCGCTACAACAAAGGTGTAGAAGCTGCTGAGGATGATGTCCCCGTTTTCATGGGGCAGTTGAAACGGAAGTGCCCCGGCTTGCCGCAACGAAAACAGTGGTCTCGCCTCTGGAAATATTCGGTCACCCGGTGCATTCCACTGCAAATAATGCAAGGCTTGTCCACCGGCCTTTGTCTTCCCGTCGCCACATTCTTGGTTCCTTGTTGCGATCTCGGATGTTTAGGAGGCCGGCTCCTCTTGGTATGCTCTCCTTCGAAATAAGGCTGAGTTCGTTTCTTATCCCCGCTGTGTTCCGAGCTCTCCCGTCGGGCTCGTGTAATCGCAAATCCGCGCTCCACTGCGGTGGCTCTATCGACCACCTTTTAGAAGGTGTGCAAATCCACCGCTTGCACAACCTCGAAGATGTCGCTCCGTAAACCGTCCACAAAAAGACGGGCTTTGTGAGATTCGTCTCTTAAGACAAAGGGGACATAATTGACCAACCTCACAAATGCCCGTTGGTACCCCATAACTGTCCGACTTCCTTGCTTGATGTGCTTTAGGTCATCTTCCATCTGCTGTTTGACACTGTCAGAGAAAAATGCCCCAAACAGTTTTTCTCGAAACGAGGACCAAGATGGAAGGGCGGTGCCCTCCGAGGGGTCCGAGCACACCGTCTTCCACCACATGTGGCAGCGTTTTCCCCAAGAAAGTGGACTGCCAAGGGGACCCGCTCATGTTCCTCCATCAGCAAATCTTCGAAAAGCCTTTCCATAGTGTCTACCCATTTTTC
Source organism: Tillandsia fasciculata (assembly GCA_029168755.2). Lineage (NCBI taxonomy): Eukaryota > Viridiplantae > Streptophyta > Magnoliopsida > Poales > Bromeliaceae > Tillandsia > Tillandsia fasciculata. The sequence continues at coordinate 2,982,023 of CM054946.1, read as the reverse complement.
CGCGACCCAAGGGTCTGTCGTCTCTCCCTCAAACACGGGTGGGTCGTACTTCTTGAAATCTGTCAAGTTCGCTCTCACCCTGTCCCGTTCGGTTTGCGGGATAGGGGCTTCCCCTGCAGCGATGGTGGACACTCTGGGAGTAGGTGTCGCCACGGTCTCTCTCAAGGGGTCTCCAGCAGTGGCTCCCGGCGTAGGTCCCGAAGTCGCTGGTGTTGGTGCTACCGTAGGCATTATTGGTTGAACCGACGGTATTCCGATCACTGTGGTCTGAGGAGGGGCGACCATAGTCCTGCTGTCAGCCACCGGCGGTCCCATCACTGGTGCGGTTGGTCCGAGTAAAGGAGCCTCGGTGACCTCCATTGGTGTGGTCGGCTGTTGCGTCAACTGGCGTACCTGTTCCATAAGGGTTGCTAACTGCCCGGCCATCTCTCGTAGTTGTTGTCGGAGAAGCTGATACTTCGTAGCTGTCGGTACCGTACTTTCCGCATTTTTTGCCTCTGCGTTCTCAGCTGTTGGCCTAGTCTGGGCTGTTATCCGCTGAATACAAAGAAACCAAGTCAATCCTAAGTTTAATTGGTCTAACCCCTTGACCTACGAACACCGGGACTCTATCCCTTTTTTCCCCGCACTCACGTTCGTACTTTACACACCTACTCCTTACTTGTGGTATTTGCACTCTGTGGATGTTGGTCACTGATCGTCATGGTTAAAGTCGTTTTTCTCTGATACCATATAATCTGTCACGCCCCGGAGGTTCTAAAAGAGCGAAAAACGCACATATATATTTTTTTCTTTTGAAAGGACCTTGCCTCTGGTGCGCACCAGATCCGCCACATATACTAATTCACTCCCCAAACGGGCAGAGTCTCCTTTGTATATGCACGGCGTTCCGAGCACGACAAGTACTTTAACCAAGCAATCATGGAGCAATAAAAAAGAGAGATTACATCTAACCATACAAACGTAATCACCACACTTTCCGAAAGGATAAATCTATAGGTTTGGAAAACGGTATCCCACACGACACCCGATTTTATAAAACGATTTCGCAAACTCTTTTAAGCGGCGCCCTTGTTTGAAAGGATAAATCAACGGGTTTAGAAATCAGTGCCCACATGACACTTGGTTTGAAAACACTTTTGAAACTATGTTTGTATTTGAAAACGAGCAGCATTCATACATCTCTACATTCACAGATATAAGTAGATATTCCTACACTACGATCTCAATCCAACATCCACGACAAACCATGCACAAGTAATCACAGCTAGACTAACCAAACACAATAAAAGATAACCATAAAACAGCAAAGTTTAATAGCCTCAAGGGCTAGGGTCCTCTAACCGTTGCTTCACCGTCGTTCCGGTTCCCACCCCTGCTCGGACCTGTCGCGGTGTGGGTAGTCAGTGACTGATAAAGTAGATGTTAATCAAGTAAATGCTATAAACTGAAAAGACAAACCGATATGCCAGAGCATTCACTTTCCCCTCATGAATCGCTAAATCCCTGTCACAAACACGCTGGGCATATACACCGAATTTAAAATATATATTGGGCCCAACCCCAGATACCGTGCTCACTTTCTTGGTGCCTCCAACCCCTCCACTGCCCAAGTAGCAGTTTGCCTCTCCGTGAGGGGTCCCCATCATCGCTAGTCGTGGGGTACACGGGTAAACCTTACCATCTTTTCGAAAAAATACACCTTGTGCGGTGGTCAAACCGCCCGTGTGCGTGTAAGCAATATAAGCATATAAACAGCATTGCAACCTCAGCCGCCTCAGTTAGAACATAAAACAGTACTGCGATCTCAGCCGCCTCATTTAGAATATAAAACAGTATTGCGACCTCAGCCGCCTCAGTTAGAATATAATACGGGATTTATATGCAATGGGGTTAGACAATTTATCGAAACATCTACTTTAGTCATACGAAATACTCGGGAACGACGATATACCGAAAACACCAAAAGGTACCCACCTGAAATGAAGATAAACGGCCGCGCCCGTGACCCTCCTAAGCAATCAGAACTTTACGCAGCCTAATAAAATAACCAAAAACACAATTTAATACTTTGCCCTAAATAGGCAAAATCAGTGGTCCCGACCACTGTAACATGAATCCCTTTTATCCCAAAACAATGAACCGACGAAAAATCAAAATCACTGTGCCAAGCGGACCGTGTCGGCAAATCAAAACTGTCGAGTCAAAACTGTCAAGTAAAATCGTAAAACTCGGATCAAACCAGATCTCCGACGGTAAAACCGATGGTTAACAACAACCGGAACGCGACTATATCATCGCGAACCCTATCGGAACCCAAATCCGCTAACAGGAAACCCACAAAATCCAATTTCTCATCTGGTAGCCAACTCGGGATGACGACGGTCAAGCCGAGGAAACCCCGACGGCGAAACCGATGAGAAAAAGGCCCGACGACGCGACCCCGACGATTTTGTCAAGGCGCGGAGCGACGACGAAACTAGCACATGACATGGCGAAACGGAGGCCTAAATGACCCCGGGTGGCCATGCTAAGAAAACGATGGAAACGGTGATCCTAATGGTGAAAACGGCGCTCAAAACGGCGAAAAACAGACCAAAACGGAGTTACCGGACTTCCGGGCTGAAGGATGGTGCACGGACCAGGCGTGGACCGGGTTTACAGCATAGTGGAGGCGGCGGCGCAGACCGGGCTCACCCCGGGCGCGTGCACCAGGCGGTCTGGGCCGGGCCGGTGCACGGCAAAGCGCACACCGGGCTCACGCCCGCAGGGCGCGGCGGCGCGCACCGGGTGCACGCTGAGGGCGTGCACCGCGCTACGCGGGCCGGGCTGGTGTAGCGCATACGGGCCGGGCGGTGTAGCGGGGTTCACGGAAGGAGATGCCGAACCGTGCACCGGGTCCACGCCTGGAGCGTGGACCGCGCGGCTGCGGGCTGGGCTTCCGTGAACAGTAAACTCGGTTTCTTTAATTTTCGTCGTTTTCTCCGGTTCCGGTTGCGACCACGCGACCACGGCGGCTGCGGCGACGACCTCGTGAACATGATAACGACGGCGGCGGCATCCCGTTTAACAACGGCGGCGGCGGCTTCCCGTTAATTTTCCCATACTCCGACGGAACACCAAAATAACCCAAACGAATTCGCGGCAACTCTAACGATAAAACCATTGATCGGAGACCAAACGAAACATCGATTGAAAACCCGATCAAACCTCCGATCAAGACCGATTTAAAAACCATCGATCAGACCCGGTCAAGAACACGAACAAATCATCGATCAAAACCAAACAAAAATCCATGATTAATTTACCGATTAAACCGATCTCCAAAGAACACGGAAAAACCCACGATTAAACCGGCGAAAGAGAAATAACGATCCCTAACCTTACTCCGATGGAGGAGGCAACGCGATCCCGATCTTCGTTCTTTGCGGTGGTGAGAATCCGGATCCACCCTCCGATGGCGGTGACGTCTCGTTCTCCGGCCTCCGGCACGTCGATCGGGGCGATCGGGTTCCTTCGCTTCCTCCTTCTCTATTTCTTTTTCCTCCGGTTAGTGTTTCCTTTTCTTTTCTCTTTTCTCTCTTTCTATCTCCGAACTAGGGTTTCGTTTGGTCTTCGGCACGCACAAAAGGGAAGGGTTTGAGGAGGCGATCTTTTAAAACCAGGGTTTTTCTTTCGGTATACGGGGAATAAATAAATCTTATTATTAATTTATTTCTTTTATTTTTTCTTTTCATATGTACGTACCGTCAAAATCCACATCGGGTATTTAATCTTTAATTATTATTATTCCTTAGAGATAATTCCTCAGAGATAATTCCTTAGAGATAATGCCTTAGAGATCATTCCTTAGAGATAATGCCTTAGAGATAATTCCTTAAAGATAATTCCTTATCTCCTCGAAAAGAGTGCACGATCACTTGCACGGATTTCGATGCACATCCCGATTATCGCGATCCTAACAACCCCTTTCTAGGGGATCCGTAAGTCGGAATTCGGATCCGGTTGCACCGTCGTTCATCGTTTTTCGAGCTCTATCACAGAAAAATAGCCGCACCTCAAGATTATCAACTTAAGTAAACCCGTTAGTTCAATTTTCCATAATTTAAACTTTATTAGCACTACGAGTGCACCGCCTCGTCAAATGGAACACCAAGATTCTCCCGGATCAGATGAGGTAGTGACACTACAAACGTTGCATCGGGATGTTCGCTCATTAAAGAAAAGGATGGAGCAAGACTTTAAGAAACTTGATGATGGATTAAAGAAGATTTTCGATATCCTTGGGTGCAAGCATGATGATGTGATCCATGGAACAACTGCACCGAGTACATCACATGGACCCACATCACATGATGATGATGATGATTCAAATGAGGATGAGTGACGCTTTTCTTTCTTGTTTTTGGTTTTCAGTTTCTTTTCACTTGTTGATGAACAAGAACACTAATGTTCATGTAACTAAGAACTTATCCTCCTAGTAATTTTTCTTTTGTCTATATTCACTGTTTGACAATTTGTGACAAAAAGGGGGAGAACAGAAATGATGGACGAATCAAAAAAAGGGGGAGAATGCTCAAGATAGGGGGAGATGAAATAAGAAAAAGATTGAGGACAAGAGCCGAAAAAATAAAAGAACCAACAGGACGAATCAAATGTAGGATTTACATTTAAATTCTAACGACTAACGTTTGATTTTGTTTGGAATTTTTGTTTTGCAGGATTCACATCACTTTAAGACTCAAAGTCCTAAGTCATAGAGTATGTTCTAGGATTGTTTGGTTCAATTGTATTTTTATTTATTGGATCTTTCACGCAAAAAAAATAAATGTTTTGGTGATGACATTGAGTTTCAATTTTGTGGTTTAAGTTGAGTGACTTGAGCGTTTTTATATAATTTTGGGTTTTGTCACAAAATTGCTAAAGGGGGAGATTGTTACGGCTTTTTGTGTTGGCATATTTCGTCAGTTGAGTCGGAGTCTTGAAGTGATCAAATTGTCAATCAGCATTCGAAGACTCGAAGAAGATTCAACAAGAGCTCAAGTTGACACTCAGGTATGATTAATTTAATCCTGGTGATTTAAGTATATTTATAATCATTAGAATCTGGAATTAATTAAAACCCGGTTTAGACATGATTTTAGGAACTTGGTTTTTAACTCACAACTTATTTTAAGTTTGGATTCAGGTACTTGATCTGTTTTGGATAAAACTTATCTTGGAAAAATCAGTTTTTACATTGAGTACCAGAACCACATTTTAAGTTCCTCAAACCCGACACAGGAATTTCTATAATTCTCATTGAGTACCGGAACACAGTTTGGAGTACCGGAACACAATAGAAAAATTTGTGTTTTACACTATTGAGTACCGGAACCCATTATTTAGTACCGGTACACAATGCCATGTCGTGATAAGATTGCTAAACCGACTTTAATTAGTTTCCAAAGGTTATAAATAGATACTTAGGGTTTCTCGATAATAACCAATCAATTCAGAAACACTCGAGAGCAACCATAGAGGTTAGGTTTTTATTGTTCTTCTCTTTAGCCTCTTTTAGGTCAATTCGACGGTTCTTCCAAGATATATTTTTTGTCGAATTAATCTAGTCTTTGCTTAGAGATTCCTTCCATGGTTCTTCAATGATAATCTAAGCAAAGGATCACCAACAAAGCCTATATTCTGTATCGGCTGAGTTTGCGTCGTGGATTCGACGTAGCACCGTGGATTCGGTGTGTTGAAGGCGTTTCGTGGATTCGAAACGTGTGCTCGTGGATTCGAGTGGCGTTCGTGGATTCGAACGTGTGTAGTGGGCGTGCAATCGGTGGAGCTCAAGATCCGAAGAATTTGAAGGAGGGGTTTGAGTTCGTGGAGTCGGTAATCACCTTGTTATTCTTCTATTCTTAGTGGATTGTTATTGCGTGTTGGTCCCGTGGTTTTTCTCTTGGATTGGAGTTTTCATGTAAATCTCGGTGTGCTGTTTTTATTTTTCGCATTGGTTTTTATTTTGCATTGAGATTGGTTTTTTAATATTACACCTATTCACCTCCCCCTCTAGTTGTTTGATAGTACCTATTTAGATCCTTGTGGATCCATAAAAATCAACAAGTGGGTTAGTGTTGTGAGTTGAACATTGTCGATCCGCTTGATCGTGGATTTGGATTATAGCCTGCAGATGTCGCTTATTGAGCCAGATGAGACACGCTTATTCCTCGGTGGGGTCGCGCCCCTCGAGAGCCGCTCCGGATGCGATGGTGAAGATGATGATGATGCGCCTGATGAGGCTGCTTTGCGTGATATTGTGATGGACCGGTTTGGAGTACCGGTAGAACCCTACGTTGATACACTAAGGAGGCGCAGGCTTGACTGGACCATATTTGGCAGTCAGAGAGATTGGGTTGATGTGAGCACCCCATGAGTGAGTGGATGCATAGCATGTTCTTAATTGAGTGTTCTCCCTTTGAGTATGTTACAAATTGGGTTGATGTGAGCACCCCATGAGTGATTGGATGCATAACATGTTCTTAGTTTAGTGTCTTTTCTTTGAGCATGATACTTGAGGGATAGTAGCTGTAGCTTTTATTTCAGCTTTTTATATTACCTGTTTACCTATCTTTTGCCTCTAGTAGACTTAGTGGGCAGACCGTAGAGTTGGAGACGGTACCCACTGAGAAGTACGTGACGGTGTAGTTCTCACACCCGCTGTGGTGACAGGTTTTTCCGAGATAGCTGTCCGGCTTCTGTTCAAGCGGAGGCAGCAGTTCGAGGTAAGGACGTGGCCGAAAAGTTCCTTACCAACATATTCGAGAGTTAGAGGTAGATGTACCCTCGGTTTGAGATTTTATTATTGTACTGGACAGTGTAATGACACGGTTTTCTGAATTAATTAACCCTCATTCTAGTATAATGGTCCTTTAGTACTCCGGAAATATTACATGTTTGATTAGTCGGTCGGTGTGTGGTGTTTGTATTTTTCTGCGAAAGAGCGCGAAAAATGATGACCGACGGTGCGATCGGATCTGAAATCCGATGTCGTGATCTCCCGGAACGGAATTCGTAGTGATGCGGTGATTAGTCGTGCATCGAAATCCGTACAAAATATCTTGCACCCGTTGGGGATAATGGGGGTTATCTCGTAGGGGATAATTAATTAATTAATTAATTATTCGGTGACGGAAATAGAATTTCAAATTACGTACTAGTTAGAAAATAATTAAATCAAGAAAATAAAATAAAGAGATAATATAATTATTTTCCCCCTCCGTTAAAAGAGAGTTACGAAACCCTAGCCGTGAGAGCGGAAAGAAAAAAAGGGGACAAAAGCGGAACCCTAACCGGAAAAGAGGAAAAGGAAGAAGACGACGGGATCCGATCACCCCGAACCGCGTACCGGGATCTAGAGCGCGATCGGTTGTTCCCCGTCGGATAATCCGGTAAGTGTTTTAATGTTCGTGGTATTTTCCGGGTTTCTTTTTGGTAAATTTTAGTTGTCTTCCCCGTCTCCGTTCCCTTCGTCTCCGCCGCCCGCCGCCGTCACCGTGCGAATTAGGGCACGGTGCGCGCGGGCGGACGACGCGCGGTACCGCTAGGGCACCGTGCGGACGAAGGAGACGCGCGGTGCCGCTAGGGCACCGCGCGGACGGACGCCGCTCGGGCGCCGCGCGGCCTTCACCCGCGCGGGTGCCGCGCGGCCCGCCCCCGCGCGGGCGCCGCGCGGCCCGGCCCCGCGCGGGCGCCGCGCCGCCCGGCGCCGAGCGGGCGGCGCGCGGGCCGCACCCGCGCGGGCGCCGCGCGGCTCGCACCCGCACGGGCGCCGCGCGGCTCGTACCCGCACAGCGCGGGCACCGCGCGGGCAGTCTTAGCGCGGGCAATCTCCGCGCGGGCGACAACGCCTGCGGGGAGGGGGATATGCGGGCGCGCGGGAGTCGGCAAGTATGGTTCTTGACGCCGTTTTGGGGATACGGCGCAGAGTTAATTGGGTTGTCTTTTCCGGTAAATGTATAAGTTATTAACTGTTGTTTCTGGGGACTTCTTTAGGTCCAGGTACGTAGCGGGAGAGTGTCAGAGACTCCTAGTACCCCGATCTTTCCGCGACCAGGTGGGTTCTTTTGCATCAAGTGCTGTAAGTGCATTATGTGCAACGTATCACTAAAGTATCTAATACTAACCGGTTTAATAAAGTAGATGTGATGTTCTAATGTTTTAACCCTTCGCATTATGTGTAACGCTGTTTGTTAATGTTTAAGGCGACCAAGGGTTGCAATAATTAATTTACGCCGACCTTGGCAATCTAGTTTTGAATGCTGCACGTACACAGGCGGAATGGCCCCCGCATGGGTGTACTTTTTCGGAGAAGTGGTCTGAATGATCCGTGTGTCCCACGTGTGTTGTTTGGGGACCTCTTCACGATCGCTACTTGTCGCCCATGCATCGTGAAGGGGTAAGAGCATCAAATGTCCCGTGGGGAGGTCGTCGACTACCCTGACGGGACGGTGTCACTAAAGTAAATAAAGTGAGTAAAGTAAGTTTCAGGGCGAAGAATAGCGAAAGGTTCCGGTGCAGAGTAACTCATTCTAATTTCCTGTTTGTTAATGTTATAACATCTACTTTATTTGTCACTGACTTACCCACTCCGTGACAGGTTCAAATAAGTAAGTACATCGGGACGGTGGTGAGGCAACGCGGACCCTGTGTTTGGCCATATGAGGCCCGTGGTTGAAACTCTTTATTGGTTATCTCTCTCTTTTTCCTCTTTAGTTATTTGGTGTGGTTATGGATCATGCTGGATATGTGGACATGTAATTAATTGTTTGGATATGGTTATGTTTTATGTTGACTTTGCGGCCGTTTTACGATGTCAAAAGAATTTCGAAAATGTTTTTCAAAAATAGGGTGTCGTGTGGACACCACTTTGAAAACTCTGGGAATTTATCCGTCCAAAACAATATAGCCGCTTGAATGTGAATGTTAGACGTTTCTAAAGGATTGGGTGTCGAGTGGACACCGTTTGCGAACTCATAGGTTTTTCCCAATGTTGTTGAATGATGATACATGTTTGTACTTAGTCACTGTGACTGCGTGGTCAATGCCGTGTGATGTTATTGTTGTAAGTGTAATCGAGACGCCGTGCATATACAAAGGAGACTCTGTCCGTTTGCAGGGTGAATTTGTATATGTGGCGGGTCTGACACGCACCGGTAGGCGGGGTCGTTTAATTGATTGATTTTAAAAAAAAAAATAATACACGTTTTCCGCTTATCTTGAGACCTCCGGGGCGTGACAGATTATATGGTATCAGAGAGAAAATGGCTTTAACCACAGTAGTCGGTGACCAATATCCGCAGTGCATGATCCCACCACTAAATTGAATATGAGATAACCAAGTCGTAGGTATCTTAGATCGCGAGTGTGCGGGAAAAAGGGTTATAGCCTCAGTATTTTTGTAGGTCAAGTATTAGGCCAGGAACCTTAGGGTTAATGCGGCTTCTTTGTATATAGCGAATAATGGCCCGAAATGGGTCATCAGCGGAGAACGCAGGGGCAGAAAGTACGGTGCCAACAGCGGCAGAGTGTCAGCCTCTCCGACAACAACTACAAGAGATGGCCGGGCAGTTAGCAACCCTTATGGAACGGATGCGGCAGTTGACGCAACAGCTGACTACATCAGTGGAGGTCGCCCAGGCTTCTCTGCCCGGACCAGCCGCACCAGTGACGGGACCGCCGGTGGCGGACAGCGAGACCATGGTCGCCCCTCCTCCGACCACGGTGACCGAGATACCGTCGGTTCATCCGACGACGCCTTCAGTGGCACTAACACCAGCAACTTTGGGACCTACGCTGGGAGCCGCTATTGGAGACCCCTTGAAAGAGACCGTGGTGACACCTACCCCCAGAATGTCCGCCATCGCGGCAAGGGAAGCCCATATCGAGCAAACTGAATGGGATAAGGTGACAGCGAACTTGGCAAATTTCAAGAGGCATGACCCACCCGTGTTTGAGGGAGAGACGACCGACCTTTGGGTCGTGGGAAAAGGGGTGGATACCATGGAGGAGCTTTTTGAAGACCTATTGACGGAGGAACAAGAACGGGTCCCTTCGGCAGTCTACCTTCTTGGGGGAAACGCCCGTATATGGTGAAAGATGGTGCGCCCGTACCTTTCGAAGGGCACCGCTCTTCCATCTTGGACCACGTTCCGAGAAGAACTGTTTGGGGCATTTCTCTCCGACAGCATCAAGCAGCAGATGGAAGGTGACCTGAAGCACATCAAGCAAGGAAGTCGAACAGTTATGGGATACCAACGGGCATTTGTGAGGTTGATCGAATGTGTCCCTTTGTTGTAAGAAAAGAGTCTCACAAAGCCCGTCCTCTTGTGGACGATTTATGGAGCGACATCTTCAAGGTGGTGCAAACGGCGGGATTGCACACCTCCCAAGAGGTAGTCGATGGAGCCACTGCGGTGGAGCGCGGACTTACGATTTCACAAGCCCGATGGGAGAGCTCAGGTCACTGCGGAGATAAAGAGTGAACTCGGCCAAATTTTGGAAAAGAGCATATTAGGAGGAGCTGCCTCCTAAATACCTGAGATGGCAACAAGGAACCAAGAATGCGCCGGCGGGAGGACAATGGCCAATGGACAAGTCTTGCATGATTTGTGATGCAATACACCAAGTGACCGAATATTCCCAGAAGCAAGACCACTGTTTTCGATGCGGCAAACCGGGGCACTATCGTTTCGACTGCCCTCGGAGACGGAGACATCACCCGTAGCAGCATCTACACCTTCGTCTCTGCAATCGGGAGGAGGGAGAGTCTATACGATGACCACCAGGGGACGGACCCATAGGGCACGATGTAACAGGCAATACTCGAGTTTCAGATCATCGTGCTAGAACGTTTGTGTCAGCACTTAAGCATCCCACTCTTCCACCTCGCTTCATGTTTTCGCCCTACCTTAGTTATTATAAGAAATTCCCATCGTAGAAATAAGTTCAGTCGGATCCTCCGGCTGCCCCTCGAGGCAGGCGACTGTACTCCTTCCTGCCTAGCGAGGGTGAGGCGGGTTCTTAGTCTCTAAGAACTAATGAGGTTCCCGTTAAAGGTTATCGGCGTAGCGCTTGGGGCCGACGGTTGCGGCAATCTTTAAGCGGTAGTTGACCGCTTGAAGTTCCAAGCGTGTCTCCGGGAATCGGATTTGCCGGAACTTGTAAACTTAGCTTGTAGGAACGCCTTCTATTCGCTTTTCTTTGTTGCGGGCAAGAAGCTTAGTTGAAGGCAGTCGAGTAGCTTTCACAAGTGCCGTATGGATCTTGACACGAGAAGAACAAGTACCCCTCTACCTAGGATAGAAGACCTATGCGATCAACTACAAGGAGCAATGGCATTCCCAAAGATTGATCTGCGGTCCGGCTATCACTAGCGTAAAGCTCGGGGTGATGACACACTGAAACAGACCTGTGAGCTCGGAGTAGTCAACATGAGCTTACGGATTATACCGTTTAGACTCGTTAATGCACCAGCGGTGCTCATGGGCATGATGAATAGGATACTCAAGCCCTTCCTTGACCAGCCGGTGATGGCCTTATAGTGGACGTTCCGATCTACTCTCGCACAGACAAGGGGTACAGGGAACACGTGCGAGCAATCCCCCAGACCCTACGGGAACAGAAACTCTACGCCAAACTCAAAAAGTGTGAGTTTTGGCTCCGCGAGGTGGGCTTTCTGGGGAATATTGTGTCGGCTGCTGGGATTGCGGTCGACCCGAAGAAGATGGATTCGGTAACCGACCGGCCCAGGCCGACGACGGTGACTGAGATTCGAAGCTTCCTGGGTCTGGCAGGGTATTACAGACGCTTTGTGGAAGGCTTCTCCAAGATAGCTATGCCCCTGACCCGCCTGACCCGTAAAGGAGAAAAGTATGTCTGGACCGAGCAATGCCAGAAGAGTTTTGAAGAACTCAAGGACAAGTTGACGCGAGCCCCGGTGCTTGCTCTACCGGAGCCCGGCGGGGACTACGTGGTGTACTGCGATGCGTCGCGAAACGGTCTCGGAGACGTGCTTATGCAACGGGGTAGAGTTATAGCATATGCGTCAAGGCAACTCAAGGAGTACGAGAGAAACTACCCTGTGCACGACCTGGAGCTTGCAGCAGTCGTATTCGTCCTCAAGATGTGGAGGCACTATTTGTATGGAACACACTGCAACGTGTACTCAGACCATCAGAGCCTCAAGTACCTCTTCACCCAGAAGGAGCTGAATTTGCGGCAGAGGCGGTGGCTCGAACTACTAAATTACTATGATTTAACCATCCATTACCACCCCGGGAAGGCGAACGTGGTAGCGGATGCCTTGAGCCGCAAAGGGCAGACGGTGGAACCAATGACGAACGCCCTTACCCAGCAGGACCGTTTGATTGCAGAATTTTCACAATTGAGACTGGAGGTAGTACCAGCGGGAACGGTCGCACGACTCATGACCCTGGTGGTCAGACCGACCCTACTGGACAGGATCCGAGAAGGGCAATCGACATATACATATACATATGTATACATGTATACATATATATGTGATGACCTGGATCTTCATTGGGGGTTATGGCTTGATCAGTGGCTTCTGGAGGACTATCTTGGGAGATGGGAGTGTTTGGGTGTATATCGAACTCAAGAAATGGACTCAGTGCGTTGAATAAATTCCGAGTGTATTCGGGTACCCCCGTCGAATTTTGGAAGAAGCTTTGGGCAAAACGGAGGCCGTATTTGGATTCAGCACGAAAAAATGTTGAAAAACGACTATTTACTTGTATTTTTCTGAGTCTGAACGTTCAAAAACGGAGATCCGAAAATTTCTGATGCTTTTTGGTGCATGAGGGAGCTGTGGACCGGCCGGAGGGACACGTGGCAGCCGCGGATTGCCCGGCGCGCGCGTCCCGGTTCACGGAGTGGAGCGCTGGTGCAGTGGACCAGGCGGGGGGCCACGTGGCAGCTCCGGATTGGCGGGCGCAGCGCGCTCGGTTCACGGGAGAGCGCGGGGTGTACGGTGGACCGGAGCGGGGACACGTGGCAGCACTTCATTGGTTCGGTGCAGTGGTCACGGCGCACGCGGTGGTGCGCGGGCAGGCCGGGCAGGCGCGGGGTAAGGCGCGGTGCACGGTGGACCGGGGCGCGCCACTTGGCGGCCCCGGGTTGGTTGGTGCAGGTGCGCTCGGTGCACCCGCGGGCGCTAGGCTGCGGCCGTACGCGCACGCGGGCGCAGACGCGGGGGCGGCGCGCTGACGACGCCGGCTGGCGTGTCAGGCGGGGCGGCGCCGCACCACGTGGCGCCGCGCCAGCGGCTTGGCGCGAGCCGGTAGTAGGACACGTGGCGGCCCCCGATAGGCGGGCGCCGCTGTTCGCTGTTATGCGGACACGTGTCACGCCCGAAATTTTCCGGGCGCTAGGCTGGGCCGCGTTTTGGGCGCACTGTAGCGGCCCGAATCCTTCTGGGCGCCCGAAAACCGGGACAGGAAATTTTTTCGAAAGATTTCTGGTCCTATAAATACCTCCACCTTTCTCTCTTTCTCTCCTTTTTCCGAAGCTTAGAGAGAGAATGGGAGGGAGTGTCCTCTATGAAAGTTGTTCCTCTGATATTTTTTGATCTCTTGGTGGATTTTCAGAATTTTTGGAGGTTCGGCAACGGCGATATCAATTTTACAGTTCGCCTCGATTTTTCCCCCATTTCGGCCCATTACCGTCACAGTTCAGTCAAAAATTCACTGTGAGCAAACCAGGAGGAATTTTTTGGGCGATTTCTTCGACAGCGTGTTCCTAAGAGGTAAGATTTCGATTTTTGTGTTGATTGTGTGAGGACCCGAATCCCCACTTAAGAATTTATTGATGGATTAGTGGCTTTTGGGAGTGTGTGTGTGCGTGTCGGGCCCAAGAATTGAATTTCTGGTGAAAATGGAGCTTGATTGCTTTCAGGAGGCCCATATTGGGTGATTGAGATTTTTGCGCGCTTATTGGAACCAAGGATTTGACCCGGCATGAAAAATGGATTAAGTTTACTTTTTCGGAAATTTTCGAAAAATTTTCGAAATGAAATTTGGCCGAACGGACATCGGATTTGGATTCAACGCGCGAAAACGAGCGGAATGGACTATTTATTTGAATTTTTCGGAGCCCGGGCGCGAAAACACGGATTTTGAGGCAGCTTTTACTGTTCCGGCGGCTGGAGAGGCGCCGGCGGCGGCGGAGCGCGGCGGCGCGAGCTCGGGCAGGCGGCGGAGCCGCGCGGGCAGGCGCGCGGTCCACCGCGGAGGCGTGCACCGTAGGGGAGGACATGTGGCGCCTTCCTGTTGGCCGGCGCAGCAGGCGCGGTCCACGGATTTTGGGCGCGGGTGCACGGTGGACCAGGTAGACACGTGGCGACGTGTGGTTGGCGGGTCCTGGTGCGCTCGGTCCACGCGGCGGCAGCAGCTGCCTCGGGACGCGTGCCCGACACGGCGCCGGCGGCGGCGCGGCCGCACACGTAGGCGCGGCGTGGGCGCTACCGGGGTGACGTGGGGGCACCATGTGGCGCCCCGTGGTTGGTCGGGCGCAGCGGAGCACGACCAAGTGTCGGGGCACGTGGCGTCGTGCGGTTCGCTGGCGCGCGTGCGCCGGGTGCGGGGAGCGAAGCTGGGCCACATGGCGGCCCGAGAATCTTTTGGGCCCGAGAATCTTTCGGGCACGCACAGTAACGGGCCGGGCTCGTTACTGTAGCAGCCCGAAAATTATCGGGCGCCCGAATCTTTGGGCCAAATGTCCAAAAGTGGATTTTTCGGGCTGAGCGTATAAATAGGCTACTTGCTGGGGATTTTTGCCCCCTTTCCCGAGCTCCCCAGTCCTTGGCCCTTTTAGTAAAGTTGTAGATCTTCGTGTTGCGCATCTTCTGGCAGAGGCCCGGAATTTTTGGAAGCCGCGGCGTCAATGATTTCGGCATCGTAGCGCGGAGCGACGATCGTTCATCGGAGGCCCGTTATCGCCGCATTTCGGTCTGAGAGGTCCATAGAGCTACTCCGACTGTATTTTTGGACGATTTTTGCGGCGTTGGATTCACGAGAGGTACGTCTTCGACTTACTTGTTGAGTGTTTCATCTAGATTTAGGTTTTTGGCATAGTTCTCGAGGCTTTACTGAGCCCCTGTTTTGCTGGGAGATTCCTGGACAGCAAGGTCTTCGCGGATTTTTATCTCCGCATCCGGACATCGAAATTCAACGTTTCAAGGCTCTATCGACATCTACACTTCGCGAGGATCGCCGTCGTATTTTTACTGGAATTTTTGGAGGCTGTTTTACAGGTGAAAATTTCACAGAAAGAGGACTGTTCATCGCAGATTGTTAATATGTGGAATTTTGAGGAATTAAGTGTAAATTTTGGATTGTGTTGTGTACCCAGGATGCATTGAGCACTGCTATTGTACTGTTGGTTTGGTGATCGTGCTGGTTTATATGTTTCTGGGCTTTCTTAGCTGTACGACCCTGGACAGTTGTGCACCTTCAGGTGGGTGGCCCTGTCTCCAAGATTGATGGACTGTATATTAAGCCTGCTATTGTAGGACTATGCATGATAACTAATTCTTGTTTAGCATGCTAGAATGTAGGAATTGTTATTCCTTATGTTACCTGATGATCCTGTCATCTCCATGCTTTCTTTTATCTGTAAAAATTATTGTTATCCTGGAACTTAACCTAGCACCCTCGTCATATGCAGCATGTTCAGCCAGACTTTAGAAAACTCCAATTTGGGCTAGGTTTATTTTGCTTTAGACATCCACACTACTTTTCTTCCTGGACATAGTGTTTTACTCGCCCGGGTAGTGGGCCGAGTGGTCGGGTTTTTTTAGTGTGGGATGCTTTTTACACTCGTGCTTGGGAGCAGAGTGGAGTCTGGTAGAGATAGTTGATCGTTCATCTGTGGCGGGAGCCGTTTAGGAGGACGGCGGTCCCGAGATATTTTCGTTTCTATTTTATTTGTCGCCGCTGTGTTAGTGGCAGCGGTTTACCAGTGTTAGCAGAACCTTGAACCCAGAACTGTTTTTGGACACACATATGATTTTAGCCAACCAATGTTTTCTTCCAAGCATCGCAGGGTCACCCGAGTCTGTTCTTGTTTGATTGGACAAGGGCTTTAGCTCTGCGAGGCTTGGGTATACAACTGGTTTTCAATTGTTTTCCTAAAAAGAACTAAAAATCATTAAATATGGATTTCTTTCAGACCAAATGGCTTTCAATAAGAAATGTCACCTTTTACCTATAAAAATTAACCACTTGAGATGATTCAAGTGGACTAGGTTTTAAGGTCTGCCTTTCCTTTGGGACGAGAACAACGAGAGGCTTTGCCTAGAGCCTGTTCTTGTTTGATAGGGTTGTAGGTTCTAGTATTTCGGGGTTCCCGGATCCTTTATTATCGTCTGTTGAGGGGATAGTATAGCTATTTTGTTGAGTCATGTGGGGTAGCACCAGATTATCGACTCAGGTTTTATTTCGGCAACCGCGGATTGTGGGCGGTTGGACCGATTAGTGTTATGCATCAGTTGGGGCTGGGTTTTGCATTGTGGATAGAGTGAGTCTCCACTTGAGCATAGTGTCGACTTATGCCTGCTTGACTGTGATACTTGACAGAGATACATTGTAGAGATACTTGATATGGGTTACTTATTGACTCGAGCGGGTCGTTCCCCTCGAGTGCCACTCCGGACTAGGCGAGACCGGGTTGGTGTACCGGCATTGAGAGTGAGATTTGGACCGGGTTGGTGTACCGGCATTGAGATTGAGATTTGGACCGGGTTGTCGTACCGGCGTGAGATTGAGCTTTATACCGGGTTGGTGTACCGGTTGTTGAGATTGATTTATACAGGCTAGTCTGGGCATATACAGGACCATGTGATTAGGTTATACTTTGGTAGTTGTCTTTCCATGATGCATACATCTGTACATAATTGAGCTTCATACAGTTGAGGTTACCATATAGCTCAGTAATCGTCTTTCTATGAGTTATGCATGTGTCTATTTGAGATCGTACAGTTGAGGGCATTATTGGTACATGAGGGTGGTGTTACCTTTATTCATGCATACTCTCTTTTATTCGGTTATCATTGGCATAGTAGCTGTAGTGTTATTCATTTCCAGCTCTTTCTTTCAGTATTCCATTTGTTTCCTCATACCTCTAGTAGACTTAGTGGGCAGACCGTTGGGCTTATTGACGGCACCCACTGAGAACTACTGTGGGATGTAGTTCTCACACCCGTCGTGGTGTCTTTTTTCCCAGGGACTTCTACTCCTGTTCCTGCTGTTCCAGCTGCTGCTTCTTCAGATCGAGGTAAGGGATTCGCGAGCTAGATCCCTACCAGTCGTCGTCGTCCTGAGAGTAGATGTACCCACTTTTTATATTTTGAGAGTTCTGGTTGAGAGACTTTGTAGTGAGGTATAGAGTTGTACTTTTCCGTTTTTATTCTGAGAGATTTATGTACTTTTGGTGAGGACTTTGTGTTGTATTATATTTTATTTCTAGCAGTTTACTTCCAGCTCTGATATCTGTTTAGTATAGCATCTTTGTTTTGCAGGTTAGACGCTTCGTCTATACGGGGTTCACCGTATGGGCGGCGGATCTGTTAGCGAGCCCGGGTCGCAGTTTCGACCCCGGGGCGTGACAGATTGCGTCGCTCTGTTTCGCACTTTTGGCACGGTTCCCGAGGCATTTTTGACCCTTCTTTTTCTGTGATGGGTTTTGGACAGCATGGGCTTGTCGATTTTATATCTCGGTCTACGAGCATCGGATCAAGGCGTTTAAGGACTCGATTTTGATCTACTTGTCGCGAGGAACACAGTGGTGATTTTTTTGGGATTTTTGGAGATTGCTGCGCAGGTGATAATCCCACTTTTCTGGACAGGTTGCTACAGGAATTTTATTTGTGGGAGGTTTGGAGTATGCAGCGGTGTTTTATTTTTATCTTGACCTACAGGTGTCGGATTTGGACGTGCGAGTACTCGTTTCGACCGGCTCGACGCGACGAACGCAACGGTTATTTTTTCGGGAATTTTGGTCTCCATCTCGCAGGTAAAAATAGGGCATCTTTGGGACTGAATTCTGGGACAGCATGTTTTTGGGTACTTGTGTGTTTAATTGTGTGTATGTTGGGGATATTTTGTACAGTGATCGCGGCGGTTTATCTGTTTGGGCGAGAACACTTTTTGTATAGCGAGAAGGTTTCACAGCTTTGATTTGCGCTTTTCGAGGTGGGTGGTTGCTATATCCCTCTTTTCTGATATACCCACTAGGAATATTAGAGAGATCCTCTCTATTGGGCATATTGAATGGTCACCTAATGGACATACATGCTTAACTAAAATAATTATGAGCCTATCATACGGAAAACACTATAGTTGAAACCTGATAGTGGTTAGAACTTATACATGCTTACTTGGATATCATATTGGCATTTAACTTTGCATGGGGGATGTACTTTCATGTGGGGATATGATGAAACGTCATGTGGGAGGATACCACTTGAGGATCTTTTGGACAGGCATGGGTGGATGGTTATGTGAGGGTGATTAGCAGATTATAGACATGTGTGGTTGGATTATGATTTTAGCATAATGATTATATCCAGGTGGAGCTATTAATTGATACACATGTGGAACCACTATTCGTCACTCTCTCTTCTATCTTTTATGAGGTGATAGGCTTGCTTATATGGATATCTAGTTAGGCCAATTCTTATCACTACTATATATTGGGGCTTGATTTAGGAGAAATTCTATTTATTTCTTCTCTTCCTATTCCTTAGACAGGTGGCTATTTGTTGCTCGGGCTTGAGCAGGGATTGGCATAGTGTAGCCGGGGCCTGGATTTTATCTTCTGGGGTATTGCGGCTACCGCGGATAGTAGGCGGTTGACCGGATGTCTGATGGGGCACATGATTGTGATTATGGGTGTTGTTGTGAACCCCTTACTTTTGATTACCCGCTAGGCATTGGAGTAGCTTCTATGGTTAAAAGGCTAAATGCACTTTATAGGTGACAATGGCAGGCTTAATTGAGATTAAAACAGATACTGTTAGAACTTGCTTGAATGGGGGTTATAATTGTAGAGCCGTAACATCATGTTAAAAGACAAGGCTAATTAATAATTTGTGGGCTTTGGGTATGTGATATATGCAGGCACATGCTATCTCATATTTACTATTCTCATACTATTGTCTACATGCTCTAACATTATAAAGGATATGTCACGCCCCGAGTTTAAAAACCAGCGTCTAAATTTTTTTTTTTTTGAAATCAGAGTTTAAAACCAGCTAGGGCGCAACAGACCGCCACATATATAGAAGAGTCCCAATCCCACTGGGGATTGAGCCTTTTCTATATATGCACGGCTAGCTTGGCAATCAATCAGAGTACTAACTACGTACAATTCAATAATACAAAATAACTTTTACAAGAACTGTACAAATTACAACTCATTTTCCAAATTACAAAATCTTTCAACTTTAAACTCTTTAACTAAGTACACGGCTGTCCAGGGTCGAACATCTATCTCGATACCTCGCCAATTCGTCCCGACATCTCAACACCCGCTTGACCTGAAAAACAGTCACCCGAGGGTGTGAGACACACCGGAGTGTATCCCAGTGGGCACGACGAGCCGAGAAATAGCAGATCGTACCTACTGGTATACAATGCTAGAGGATAGTAATAAATCAGGGGTTAGGGTAAAGCAGATATATAACTGGTGCTGTAAAGAAAGCAAACTCATAATCTGGATACAAACATAGGAGATAATTTATAATCAACGCATCAAGGAGTTAGGACAATCTGCAAGATAACAATGAACTATAATCAAAGGCATCGCATAGAATCATATAAAGGTAGATAACTAGAAGCCAGATCAAAGAATCACCAAAAGCATGTTAAAGCAATTTAACAACACATGCATCAATTAGATGAAAACACAAAGACCCAATCACAAGCTACCATATTGGCCTTCACAAGACCTCAGGCGAGGCTGCCCAAACTAGCACCAACCTGGTTGACATTCCCCAAACTAGGGTCACGGGTCACAACTGTTAACCACTTTACCGGTAAAGAACATCGCTACGGGTAGCAAATCCGCTGATGTTCGTGAAGTACAACGGTGCGGGCGAATCATATGCAAATGCTCAAGCTCACGGTCCACTGACCGGGTAATCGGCAACACAGGCCGGGAAATCCCCACTGGGATGCAAGGGCAAAATCAACTGAATCTCAACTCTCATGCAGGAACTCTCAGCAACAAAACAGTAAATCTCAGCTCATATGCAAGATCAAGGCAAATCTCTCTCAACAGAAGCTCACAGATAAACTCAACTCAACCACACAAACCAACCAAATGATACAAAACTTAAACACATATTTTTAAGAAAAACTGTTTTGAAAAGTCCAAACCCCGAAGAGCATTGCCCTCGTCCTATCAAACAAGAACAGACTCCGGCTACGCTACGAAGCTTGGATTTTCAAACCTCGCAGAGCAATGCCTTTGTCCTATCAAACAAGAACAGACTCCGGCGACCCTACGAAGCTGGGTAAAACATCAGTTAAATAAATCTATTTGCTCAGCCATGTATCATTTGATTAGCAGGATAAACAGGCTCACTAATCAACCATGGAAGGGTCCAAGTAAAAGTATACATGCTAGAGGTACTATGAACAATCATGTAAGGCAGAGTAGAACTGATAACAGGCATAGATCAGGCAGATAGCAGGTATAATGAAATCAAAGAAAGGCAGGCTCAAAGAAATCAAGTTAAGTTACCAAAAACAGGGGTCCAACCAGTATCGCACCCCAGAGGGCCGAACTGATAAAACCCGGACCGAAGATAACCCACCTGTCAAAGCGCAGGCGAACAGACCGTATCTGACTAACTCGAAGATCAGAGCTACTGGAACACCTGAATCAAATTATATTGTTCAGAAATCAGTTTACTAACCAGTATACGATGTGATTTTTGCAACTAGACCCCTAGGGTTTTCAAATTCTCACTTTTAGTGCCAATTTGGGCACTGTTTTCGCCCGTTCTTTCAACTGAAAATTTATTTTGACGAACCGTCACTTCCAGCAGGTGACATTTGTCTTGCTGAACACCGTGCTCACCAATTTGTGGCAGCACGGAACCCGAGGCAAACTTCGGGCCATAAAATTCCTCTCTAACATAGCCAAAATGCATTTTTGTTTCTCCGGCTCTTCAAACCCAAAATCTAACGCGAGCACCGCGTCCAGTGACCCCAAATTAGCCAGGAATACACTGTCGCGGCTTCGCTAAGGGCCCGGAACTTAGTTTTGTTTCAACATTTCTTTAATAGGTTGATTAAGCTATAACTTTTATTTTAAACTTCAAACAGGAAAACTTTGTATATCAAAGCTGATCTGGGCACTGCCAGGACCTCAGTGCTCACCCTGGTTGGAACCCAGGTGTGCTGGTTCAAGCAGAACCCATGCCATGTTTACTTAAAGATTCACATTGCTCAAATTTTAAATCCACACAGATCCTGTTTGATCTGAAGTGAGCATGAAGCTCAGGGGATGAATTTGAGCAACTTTTATATTTACAGTCAGGTCTAAATCCCACTTTTTCTTCGTTGAGGCATTTCATCATACACTTAGTGTGCACACTACACAACACACACATAAACCAAATCTAAAGCTTGATTCTCTGAAATCTCTGCACCTGGGGCAAAACTTCTTGGATCAAAATGATCTACTATGTTCCTAGAGCTTCTTCCCCCGACCTGGAGCAACCCCGAAGCTCTCGGGTGAGCTTAGCTCGAGGAAGAAGATGAGCTCGGATCTTGAAAATCGTGACCATTGATCCCATGCATCCAAGACCCAAACAAAAGCACCAATAGATGCACCTCATCCCCCTGAAGCCTCCTGCACCCATGCTCGGCCGTCGGGGTGCGGCGGCGGCGGCGGAGCAAAGCCCCGGTTTGGAGCTTGAGGAGCTCTAATGGCAACTTTTAACCGAGGCACTCTGGATCCCTCCAACTTGGATGGAAAGCTTCCATGAGGTCATACGAAGCTTCCCATCCATCTCACCCCGGCCGGAAGTGGCCGGAGCGCCGGCGGCCGCGCCAAAACCCATTTTCGGGTCAAGCTTGGCCGCGCCACCCTCGGCTTGCATGGGGGCCATGCACATGCATGGTTGGGATCCTCTTGGTCCCAGCAATGCTTCTGGACACATGGCCGGCGGCGGGGAAGCGCGCCGGCGCCGGAGCAACAAGCTCGGCCGGAATGCAAAAATCCCGATTTCTAGGGCATAAAACTGCCATTAATTGGGTCAACCATACTCCACCAAATTTGGTGGAGTTGGTCCCCTCCACCTACAGTCCAGGCACACAGAATTTCAGCCCGGATGGTCCACCGGTTGCAAAGTTCTTTCAAAGTGGAGGAAAACTAGGTTTCCGGCGACCCATTTTGGCCGCCGGCCAACCGTACTGCATGGGGGTTCGGGGCTCTGCTGGGATGATGCTTAGGGCCTAGGAAACCGACTGCACGTGGTCTAGGAGGCTACCATTCACAGGTTTGGGACACTTACCTTAGCCGAACTCGGGGAGGATAGGAGGAAGCCGGTTTCTTGCTCCCTTCGCGCGCGCGGCTTCGGGCAACCTCCAGCAGGGTCCAGAGGTTCCAAGCAACTCCTCAGGCACCTCCAAGTTCAGTCCAGAAGGAGTTGGCCCCAACCTTTTCAATCCTCTCTCTCTCTCGGATTATCTTCTAAGGGTGTTGGGTTCTAAGGTTCTTCAAGGCTTCGGGTTTGGTCTGGGGAGGAACAGAGGTCCAAGGGGTTTTGAGGAACCTCCCAGAGTAGTGAAATTGGTTGGGACTTGCTCCCTCCCCCACTTCCTCTCTTCTCGGATTGGCTCCAATGGGGTTTGTGTCTCTTGGCTGTCCAGGGCTTCGGGGCTGGCATGGGTGGTGCATGAGTCCCTAGGTGATGCCTGGAGTTCCACCACAACTCCTCGAATTGGGATCAAGGAGTCCAAGAGGCAACTTGGAATTTAATACAATATTCTTTTGGGAAAAACCTTGAGGTTGGGTTCACACTAAACCCTAGCATCCGAGCCACTTTCATTAGGTGCAAAATGCACCCAACACCTTATGGTATGAAGCCCTAAACTTTAAACCCATAAAATATGAAGTTCATCACAAATTAGCCCATTTCGGCACTTTTCACGCATTTCGAGACAATTCGGTCGTCGTTTCGCGAAACGGACTTCGCCACGACGTCCGGCTCGTCGAGACCTGTCAGGTAGCGTATTTGTTTGGTTCGTTCGACGCTCGGATTAAAAGTCGTTCCATAAAGTTCGTCGACTTATCGCGCGTGGCACGCACTTTGATGCACCCGGGTCGCCAGACGCGAAAACCGTCAGTGCCATTGCGCTCAGAACGTCGAAATTAGCTAGAACCCATTACTCATACCCCTAGGTTAAATTTCTAGATAGGGGATCGGCCATTAGTGTCTTCGAGGGATTAAAATTTCGAGAGTTACTATTCACTTTGAGTCGCGGGGCCCACTTTTGATTTCTGATTTCTGGAAGATACGACCGTCGGATCGAAAACATATGAATATGAAACTTCTATGTTTCGACGAGACGATCGCAATGGTGATCTCGGATTTTCCAGATCAGACCCTGATCAAAAGTCGATATTTCTGGGCCCACTATTGACCCACTATCTCTCCACTTTTGCCATAATTAATAATTTAACACCTTTAAAAGCAAGTAGAGGTTTTATAATTCTGTATCACTACATCACCCACAACTTCTAGAAAGTTTCGTCCCCGAAACTTTAACAAAACATAATCTAAAAGTTTTCTAAAATGCCAAAAACATCAGTTATGAATTATTACATCATTATTTCCAAGACTTCACGCCCCCGATGGGCCTTCCCCTGATGGCTCGCCATGCTGGGTTAGCGCATAGACCCGACCGCCGCATACTTGGCGCGATCCCTCGGTCTGGCGCGCTGGTGGACGATTGGAGGCAGCCATGCTTTGAGTTGATGCAGGAGGCCGGGCAGCAAGAGGTGGCACAGCCAATGCTGGTAGGTTTGCAGCAGATCTCCGCGGGCAGTTAGCAGAGATATGGCCAGGCTGACCACAATTATAGCATCTTCCGTGGCGCAGGTTGCAAGTAATAGGTTGGTGATCTGCCCCGCAGAAGACGCAAGGCCTTGCCCTTTGTTGTTGATTGAAGGCCCTAGAACCACTTGCTTGGTTCTGATTCCCTGAGGGTCTAGGGGGTCTCCTATTGGATCCAGATGATCCCTCCCCATTGCCAGCGAACAGTCGCTTCTTTCCTTTGCCTTTATCCATCGCTGCCCTCTCAGCCCGGGAGATGGTCAACTCAGCCTCAATGGCAAGGCAGCGTTCTATGCAGTCGTCATAGTCAATAAGCAGGTGCGAAGACAATTGACGCCGGATCTCGGATCGCAAGCCCTGAATAAATAATCTCACTTTGCGACGCTCGTCTTGCACCGCTCGAGGCACCAGGTCAGCAATTTTTGTAAATTCTTCTTCGTATTCCCTCAAGGTGCGGTCTCCTTGGCGCATGGTTTCCAAGTCCCGCTCTAATGCCTCTCGTGCTGTGTCTTTTAAATAGCGGTGGTACAAAGCTGCCCTAAATTGCTCCCAGGTGGGCTTAGGTGCATCAGGAGCAAAGTTGTGGTGTTGATAGCGCAGCCACCACAAGCTTGCGCTGACACCGAGGCAGTGCACCCCCAGCGTCACCTTATCTTTCTCCTCAGTATCCAAATCTCTGAACAGCTTCTCCATGTGGTTAAGCCATTCTTCAAGGGCCCAGGGGTCCTGTTCACGGCCCGTGAATTCATGGGGCTTGAACTTATTAAATTCTAGCAGGACTCTTCTGACTCTCGATCTTTCTTCGTTGTACGTTGCTCTGGCAGCTTCCAGGGTCGCAGGATTGTTAGGATTGTTATCCCCCGCCACCCCTGGAGCATCTACAGTTGCAGCAACGGCTTCAGATGTAGCCGATTCAGCCGGAGGTACTGGTGCAAGAGGAACAGGAAGTCCCTCAGTAGCAGAGGCTGGTGCTGCAGGTGGTGCAGGTGCCGCAGGAACATTGGCCTCCCGCTGCATATTCTGCTGTATCATTGCAGCCATTTGAGCCAACTGGTCCTCAAATCGTTGCATTCTGTTTTTGACCTACCAGACTTAGAACACTACCCAGCGCTCTCTCGTGACACAAGTCTTCCTAGGGTTCGTTCCTAGCCAAACCTAGACTTCTTATTCCTATTGCTCTGATACCATCTAATCTGTCACGCCCCGAGTTTAAAAACCAGCGTCTAAATTTTTTTTTTTTTGAAATCAGAGTTTAAAACCAGCTAGGGTGCAACAGACCGCCACATATATAGAAGAGTCCCAATCCCACTGGGGATTGAGCCTTTTCTATATATGCACGGCTAGCTTGGCAATCAATCAGAGTACTAACTACGTACAATTCAATAATACAAAATAACTTTTACAAGAACTGTACAAATTACAACTCATTTTCCAAATTACAAAATCTTTCAACTTTAAACTCTTTAACTAAGTACACGGCTGTCCAGGGTCGAACATCTATCTCGATACCTCACCAATTCGTCCCGACATCTCAACACCCGCTTGACCTGAAAAACAGTCACCCGAGGGTGTGAGACACACCGGAGTGTATCCCAGTGGGCACGACGAGCCGAGAAATAGCAGATCGTACCTACTGGTATACAATGCTAGAGGATAGTAATAAATCAGGGGTTAGGGTAAAGCAGATATATAACTGGTGCTGTAAAGAAAGCAAACTCATAATCTGGATACAAACATAGGAGATAATTTATAATCAACGCATCAAGGAGTTAGGACAATCAGCAAGATAACAATGAACTATAATCAAAGGCATCGCATAGAATCATATAAAGGTAGATAACTAGAAGCCAGATCAAAGAATCACCAAAAGCATGTTAAAGCAATTTAACAACACATGCATCAATTAGATGAAAACACAAAGACCCAATCACAAGCTACCATATTGGCCTTCACAAGACCTCAGGCGAGGCTGCCCAAACTAGCACCAACCTGGTTGACATTCCCCAAACTAGGGTCACGGGTCACAACTGTTAACCACTTTACCGGTAAAGAACATCGCTACGGGTAGCAAATCCGCTGATGTTCGTGAAGTACAACGGTGCGGACGAATCATATGCAAATGCTCAAGCTCACGGTCCACTGACCGGGTAATCGGCAACACAGGCCGGGAAATCCCCACTGGGATGCAAGGGCAAAATCAACTGAATCTCAACTCTCATGCAGGAACTCTCAGCAACAAAACAGTAAATCTCAGCTCATATGCAAGATCAAGGCAAATCTCTGTCAACAGAAGCTCACAGATAAACTCAACTCAACCACACAAACCAACCAAATGATACAAAACTTAAACACATATTTTTAAGAAAAACTGTTTTGAAAAGTCCAAACCCCGAAGAGCATTGCCCTCGTCCTATCAAACAAGAACAGACTCCGGCTACGCTACGAAGCTTGGATTTCCAAACCTCGCAGAGCAATGCCTTTGTCCTATCAAACAAGAATAGACTCCGGCGACCATACGAAGCTGGGTAAAACATCAGTTAAATAAATCTATGTGCTCAGCCATGTATCATTTGATTAGCAGGACAAACAGGCTCACTAATCAACCATGGAAGGGTCCAAGTAAAAGTATACATGCTAGAGGTACTATGAACAATCATGTAAGGCAGAGTAGAACTGATAACAGGCATAGATCAGGCAGATAGCAGGTATAATGAAATCAAAGAAAGGCAGGCTCAAAGAAATCAAGTTAAGTTACCAAAAACAGGGGTCCAACCAGTATCGCACCCCAGAGGGCCGAACTGATAAAACCCGGACCGAAGATAACCCACCTGTCAAAGCGCAGGCGAACAGACCGTATCTGACTAACTCGAAGATCAGAGCTACTGGAACACCTGAATCAAATTATATTGTTCAGAAATCAGTTTACTAACCAGTATACGATGTGATTTTTGCAACTAGACCCCTAGGGTTTTCAAATTCTCACTTTTAGTGCCAATTTGGGCACTGTTTTCGCCCGTTCTTTCAACTGGAAATTTATTTTGACGAACCGTCACTTCCAGCAGGTGACATTTGTCTTGCTGAACACCGTGCTCACCAATTTGTGGCAGCACGGAACCCGAGGCAAACTTCGGGCCATAAAATTCCTCTCTAACATAGCCAAAATGCATTTTTGTTTCTGCGGCTCTTCAAACCCAAAATCTAACGCGAGCACCGCGTCCAGTGACCCCAAATTAGCCAGGAATACACTGTCGCGGCTTCTCTAAGGGCCCGGAACTTAGTTTTGTTTCAACATTTCTTTAATAGGTTGATTAAGCTATAACTTTTATTTTAAACTTCAAACAGAAAAACTTTGTATATCAAAGCTGATCTGGGCACTGCCAGGACCTCAGTGCTCACCCTGGTTGGAACCCAGGTGTGCTGGTTCAAGCAGAACCCATGCCATGTTTACTTAAAGATTCACATTGCTCAAATTTTAAATCCACACAGATCCTGTTTGATCTGAAGTGAGCATGAAGCTCAGGGGATGAATTTGAGCAACTTTTATATTTACAGTCAAGTCTAAATCCCACTTTTTCTTCGTTGAGGCATTTCATCATACACTTAGTGTGCACACTACACAACACACACATAAACCAAATCTAAAGCTTGATTCTCTGAAATCTCTGCACCTGGGGCAAAACTTCTTGGATCAAAATGATCTACTATGTTCCTAGAGCTTCTTCCCCCGACCTGGAGCAACCCCGAAGCTCTCGGGTGAGCTTGGCTCGAGGAAGAAGATGAGCTCGGATCTTGAAAATCGTGACCATTGATCCCATGCATCCAAGACCCAAACAAAAGCACCAATAGATGCACCTCATCCCCCTGAAGCCTCCTGCACCCATGCTCGGCCGTCGGGGTGCGGCGGCGGCGGCGGAGCAAAGCCCCGGTTTGGAGCTTGAGGAGCTCTAATGGCAACTTTTAACCGAGGCACTCTGGATCCCTCCAACTTGGATGGAAAGCTTCCATGAGGTCATACGAAGCTTCCCATCCATCTCACCCCGGCCGGAAGTGGCCGGAGCGCCGGCGGCCGCGCCAAAACCCATTTTCGGGTCAAGCTTGGCCGCGCCACCCTCGGCTTGCATGGGGGCCATGCACATGCATGGTTGGGATCCTCTTGGTCCCAGCAATGCTTCTGGACACATGGCCGGCGGCGGGGAAGCGCGCCGGCGCCGGAGCAACAAGCTCGGCCGGAATGCAAAAATCCCGATTTCTAGGGCATAAAACTGCCATTAATTGGGTCAACCATACTCCACCAAATTTGGTGGAGTTGGTCCCCTCCACCTACAGTCCAGGCACACAGAATTTCAGCCCGGATGGTCCACCGGTTGCAAAGTTCTTTCAAAGTGGAGGAAAACTAGGTTTCCGGCGACCCATTTTGGCCGCCGGCCAACCGTACTGCATGGGGGTTCGGGGCTCTGCTGGGATGATGCTTAGGGCCTAGGAAACCGACTGCACGTGGTCTAGGAGGCTACCATTCACAGGTTTGGGACACTTACCTTAGCCGAACTCGGGGAGGATAGGAGGAAGCCGGTTTCTTGCTCCCTTCGCGCGCGCGGCTTCGGGCAACCTCCAGCAGGGTCCAGAGGTTCCAAGCAACTCCTCAGGCACCTCCAAGTTCAGTCCAGAAGGAGTTGGCCCCAACCTTTTCAATCCTCTCTCTCTCTCGGATTATCTTCTAAGGGTGTTGGGTTCTAAGGTTCTTCAAGGCTTCGGGTTTGGTCTGGGGAGGAACAGAGGTCCAAGGGGTTTTGAGGAACCTCCCAGAGTAGTGAAATTGGTTGGGACTTGCTCCCTCCCCCACTTCCTCTCTTCTCGGATTGGCTCCAATGGGGTTTGTGTCTCTTGGCTGTCCAGGGCTTCGGGGCTGGCATGTGTGGTGCATGAGTCCCTAGGTGATGCCTGAGTTCCACCACAACTCCTCGAAATGGGATCAAGGAGTCCAAGAGGCAACTTGGAATTTAATACAATATTCTTTTGGGAAAAACCTTGAGGTTGGGTTCACACTAAACCCTAGCATCCGAGCCACTTTCATTAGGTGCAAAATGCACCCAACACCTTATGGTATGAAGCCCTAAACTTTAAACCCAAAAAATATGAAGTTTTCATCACAAATTAGCCCATTTCGGCACTTTTCACGCATTTCGAGACAATTCGGTCGTCGTTTCGCGAAACGGACTTCGCCACGACGTCCGGCTCGTCGAGACCTGTCAGGTAGCGTATTTGTTTGGTTCGTTCGACGCTCGGATTAAAAGTCGTTCCATAAAGTTCGTCGACTTATCGCGCGTGGCACGCACTTCGATGCACCTGGGTCGCCAGACGCGAAAACTGTCAGTGCCATTGCGCTCAGAACGTCGAAATTAGCTAGAACCCATTACTCATACCCCTAGGTTAAATTTCTAGATAGGGGATCGGCCATTAGTGTCTTCGAGGGATTAAAATTTCGAGAGTTACTATTCACTTTGAGTCGCGGGGCCCACTTTTGATTTCTGATTTCTGGAAGATACGACCGTCGGATCGAAAACATATGAATATGAAACTTCTATGTTTCGACGAGACGATCGCAATGGTGATCTCGAATTTTCCAGATCAGACCCTGATCAAAAGTCGATATTTCTGGGCCCACTATTGACCCACTATCTCTCCACTTTTGCCATAATTAATAATTTAACACCTTTAAAAGCAAGTAGAGGTTTTATAATTCTGTATCACTACAGGATATCGACACCTGTTTTATTTTATGGCATCCTGAGACATTTGCATGCTTGTATGGTCACCTAGATAGGTCGCCTTTTTCTGTTACACTATCATGCTGGAATTGACATAGGAGAAACCTTTTTATTATTCTTTTCTCCTTTCATTTGAGGCTTAGGGTATTTGCAGCTCGTGCGCGAGTAGGGGGCTTGGGATAGTGTAGTCAGGTTCTTGGGTTTTGGGACAGACAAGGCTTGATGGCAGGGTATTGCGGCAACCGCGGACCTTGGGCGGTTGACCGGAGGTTGCTTATGCATCAGATTGGGTATCAGGTCTCTAGTGGATGGAGTTTCCCACTATTTGTTTATCTTGCATCAAGTTGAGGTCGGGTCTTTCTTTAGTGGATGAGTTTTCCCACTTTGATCAGAGTCATGATCCAGTCCTACTGATTTATAATATTTATGTTACTGGATACTGAGATACTTTATTCGTGTGGGTCGCTCCCCTCGAGTGCCACTCCGGAGTGCGCGGCAGACAGGCTTTGAGTCTTTGAGACTCCTTTTCCCTATCGGTATTATGCGTTAGCCAGCATACCCGATATGGCAGGCACAGCAGGCAGTACCAGTGTTTACTGGTGGTTAGATTGAGTTTATTCCGGCAGGCATTTGTATTCTGATGCATACATTCAGCTATTCTTTTAGCTCAGTATTTAGAGGCATACTAGTGGTAGCTTTTCGTCAGGAGTTATATTCATAGCATACCACCTTTATTCCCTTTTGCCTCTGGTAGACCTAGTGGGCGTGTCAGAGTTTGAGGTTTTACCCACTAGGGAAGGCTACTGGTTTACTAGTAGTTCTCACCCCCATTCTCCTTTTCTCCTTTTCTTCTCTTTTGTTTTGCAGTGTCTTCTGCGGGTGCTACTGAGCTTTCAGTGGCGGGTCGAGGAGAGAGGACGGCTGAATAGATAGATCTCGAGGCAGGATGAGCGTGTTAGCTGGACTGTTGGTGTACCCATGTTTCCTCAAACGGTTGTACTTTTACTTTGGGACTGGCTTTTGGCAGCAGATTATATTTATTTTTGTGAGCTGGGAGAGACTGATGTATCATTTATACAGATGTATTGTATTTTATTTTCAGTTTCAGTCTGAGATGTATTAGTTTTAGTTCAGCTCTGTTTTTATTGCTCTTTTATTATATTTCTTATATCTAAGCAGGTTATTAGCGCTTCGTGTACACGAAAAATACCGTGTACACGGCGGATTTGTAGACGGGCCCGGATTCTGGTTTACACCCGGGGCGTGACAATCAAGGTTTTAAGTATCCATCGGCACAGGCCGTATCTACCGTGCCGTACCGTACCAACAAGATACCGGCACGATACAGCTCCTGTACCGATGACACAGTTCAAAATCCTTTTTTCTTAAAATTACTAAGTAATTTTCATAATAAAGTTCAAAATATTTGATAAAGATACATAATAAGCAATTAAAAAATTTTATTACTAAAAAAATTAAATATTTCATGCCATTATGTGTCGGCACGCATGTATTTTTTATGACCGACACTCATAGGTACGGCTCGGCACGCACCGTGCCGGCAAATTTTCAGCACAATCCCGTGGTACGGCACTTAAAACCTTGGTGACAATATATATATATATATATATATATATATAATAATTAAATTTTAAAAGTAAAATTCTGAATATTAAGTATTAAAATTTTTCGCCGGTTGCGATTTTAAAAATATTGTTACAAACACGAGCCTCACGTTAGCATGAGTTTGTCATCGTCGTAGGTGTCACCGCAGACGTACAACGTGGCGCCAAAACGTGTTCCCAACGAATCAAATGAGACGTACACAATAATAATTAAAATTGCATTTTGGTAAGAGGTGAGTAAAAAATAGTGATGGTTAAATTTCATAGAAAATATAACTTAATCAAGATAATTTATTATAAAATATGATTAAATAAACAATAATTTGTTATGATTTTTTTTTTTCAAATTTTACTTAAATAGAAATTAAATTAAAATAATATATTATAATTTTTAAGTATAATTTATTATAATATTTAATTACAAATAATATATATTATTATAGTACAATTAATAATTATTAAAATAAAAATAATTTATTATAATATGTAATATATTATGTTTATTATAATATATTATTTGAAATTAAATTTTAGAAACTATGCTACCAGAAAAGGTGAAATAATTAAAATGAAATAATAAGATTTTATCAGAAAAAAAATATCTCATCTAATATTTTTTTCGTTTGGTAGAAAAGTATGAATAATTTAATTATTTTTGTTTTATTTCTAAATCAAAACTGATCGAGCCCTAAAATTTATCTATCCCATTATAATTTTTTTTTTAATTATTATACCTTCTTTAGAAAAAAAAATATATTTAATTGACTTGGATATAAATTATGTGGTGTAACTGCTATATAGAAAACCACTTTAAATATTAAAAGAATTTTATAAAGTATACAATCAAAAAAAGGTTGTAATATTATAACCCTCTATTGTAGGGTTGAGACTTTCCTTTCTCGGCTCTATATAACTTTTTTTGGATTGTAGTACTAAAAATAGGAGAATCATTTTATTACTGTCAAAAAGTTTGCTTTTGAATAGGTAATTAGTTGTAAGGTTATGACCAAAAGTGTGTATCCATGTATCTAGAGATGGAGTGAATAGAGAACACGGGACCATGCATGGCCCTCCTAGGTTTTGAAAAATCAAATTAGAATTATTTTGAGGTATTTTTTTTGTTTGTCAAAAGTCCAATTATCTAGGGATTTTGAGTAAAAATATATTTCAGTATACGCTATTCTAAAAATGTAACTACTCCCTAAGCTATATTCTAAAAAGGACTTATACCACCACTCCCTCAAAAATTTAATTTAACACCTCTTTAACTTTCAATTTTGTAAACTTTTATATTCAATTTGTTATTAGAAGTTAACTGATCTAGTCATATTTGCTACACAGTAGTTTAAATTATAAATTTGATAAAATTATCAATCAATTTGGTAAAATATCTAAGTTTATTTTACTAAAAAAAACTCAATTCCAAAAATTCAATAGGAAAATTGTAAATCAGGAGGTTATTTAAAATATCTATACTTGAGGTATCACCATATATTTTTCTATGTGCTAAGACCAAAAAATCGCCACGTGGTAAGAGATACAGTGAAGATGATTGAGCCGGTCGAATCGAATTAAAAGTGACATGTGGTGCTAAAATTAGTCAAATAAGTCAATCGATTTGGACGAATCATGAGCCGATGAAAGACACTAGACTTTGAAAAAAGAAAAAACATAGATCGACTGTCCGAGTAAAAGGTTGCATATCGGCTCCATTAGCCAATTTATAATAAGAAACAAAAATGAAATCGGTCCTCAGCTTCATGAGCTGAATGGGGATATGGATCGAAACCTAGAATAGTTAACTCTTAAAATAAATAATATGAAATTATAAGGCATGAAACCCGCAGCCGACGCGATTTCGGTCAGAGACACCGTGCGCCACTTACTATCGGGAAATCACGCCACGATCTGTAATGGTGGGCAATATTCGAGAGTAACGTGGTCAAAAAAGGCGCCACTACCTCTTTAGGGTGAGACGTTCCCGAAGGAAACGTGGCCGAATACAACACCACTATTTATAATGGTGGTTAATCTTAAGTGGAATTCACACTAGTATAAATGAGTGAAATTCCATATGAAATAAGATCCTGCAATCGTATAAGCCAGCAACCACAAGCATTTCAATTCCTTCAATTCCCGCATATACAACTTTCCTAACCTAACTTTACAGCTTTCCTAGCGTAACCTTACTGCTTTTCTAGAAGTAGTTCTAAAAGTAGTTAGCCACCACACTATGCAACCCAACACACTTCCAAGCTTCACCACTCGATTCGGCTCGCCAGGCCGAGCCATCTTTAAAAAGAACAATTTTATAGTTCGACTTCACAAGGCCGAACTCTTTTTGTGTTCGATTGAGAAGAATCCGGTTGAGCAGATCCCTCCTCAACCCGATCACTTGATTCGAGACGCACTCCAGAGGGTCAATTTCGAAATCGATCGAAGACCGAAGCAGGTCAACGACCAAAGTACTTTCGGCACGCAACAATTTTTTGGCACGTCCGATGGGACTCTCAGGTAAACACCGATCTAATATTACACTAAAAATGTTAGAGGACAACAGCTTGAATCTCAAAACAGAGTCATCCTTAGGTCTTTACGGGACGACCAAACCAGTAGTGCTGGAAATGCGAATGAGCAACCTCTAGCATTACCGGAAGTTCCTGAGACAAGTGGACGATCGACTCAACATGAGCCGACTCTAGTGGAAGCGCTTGGACACATGACCCGAATGTTAAACACACGAAAGCGAAACAACCAGGTGAATAACACATGCCTGGATACAGTACTAGCAGCGATCATGGCCTCAAACGAAAGTATTGCTCGAATCGAGCAAATGCTAGCCTGAAACAAACAATATAACGGAGGCCTACTAGGGCCTCCCTCCACTTTGACTCAACGATTGCCGATGCAACCTATTTCGATGGCACCGACAATCATGGAAGCACAACGCCCTTTCAGATGGCCTAGCCACTTGGGGCAGCTCAGCCGCAATCGGGTTCTTTCCAAGCAGGTATAGGCCAATGAACCCAAACATTGGCCACCAACAGAAAGCCAGTTGGGGTTTACCTGCTCCACTCCTTCCGCCGATTCTTCAGCCCCAGTCTGGGGGCATGAGAGCCGGATGGAACGTCCTGAATTTGAGACCTGCCCAAAATTAGTCTGGCCAGGTAGCCCCGCCGCCTGTAAATGTGAATCTACTACAACCGGCGCCCAGACAACCCTGGCAAGAAACATTAAGCTTTATGCTCAGGTGGAGAAAATAATAAGAAATCCATTCGTCACAAAGGGCGGGCTGGTTCTGCGACTAGTTTTCAGATCTTTGTATCCCGCAAATATGGATGTGGAGCACTTGTACCCGACAAATTAGAAATGCCGAAGTTCGAAAAGTTATTGGGTGAAGAAATCGAGAACACAATCAAGCATATTGCTCGGTTAACGACCCAATGCCGAGAAGCGATCGCGGACCAATTTTTAAACTTCAAACTATTCAAGACGTCGTTAACAAAGACGTTGTTTACATGGTATACGAGTTTGCCCCCTAATTCGGTTCGAGATTGGGACAAATGAGAGCGCAAGTTCCATGAATAGTTCTACCGGGCTATACTCAAACTATTGGTTGCCGATCTCGCTTCGTATTAGCAAAATGCTGATGAAATGGTTGAAGAATATATCAACCGTTTCAAAATGGTAAGAAACTGATGTTTCATGAGGACGCCCGAGTCCGAGTTCGCAAAAATAGCGTTCAACGAACTTCATTTCAAAACAAGGGACCACTTCAAGGATTGACATGTTGCAAATCTCTTCGATTTCGGAGTCCAAGTTACTCAATATGAGCAATTTTGGAGGAATAATAAAGATGGTCAACCACGTTGGAGCAGAGGAAAAGACTGGAAGAAAGGGAAGGAGCACAATGTCTCCTTCATGGAAGAAAGCTCGGATCATGATGAGCGGATCTGTTCAAGCGAAAGTAATGGTTCAGCTGATAAAGTCGAAGTCTATGCGACTGGGATGGTAAAGGACAGTCTGCCATATAAATGTCAGTTATTAAAGCCGACAAAGACCTAGGAAATAAAAGTTTGGTTGTCGGCAAATTCTTACTCCTTTGACATCTCTAAGACCGATCAAATTTTTGATCGATTGCATAAAGATGGGAGGATAAAGATCCA
This sequence comes from Tillandsia fasciculata, assembly GCA_029168755.2. Taxonomy (NCBI): domain Eukaryota; kingdom Viridiplantae; phylum Streptophyta; class Magnoliopsida; order Poales; family Bromeliaceae; genus Tillandsia; species Tillandsia fasciculata. The sequence continues at coordinate 2,946,337 of CM054946.1, read as the reverse complement.
GGAGGGTCAAACAATCCCTCCGTATGAAGAGCTCAGATGGCAGAAGTATTGCAAGTGGCACCATTCATAGAACCATAGAACTAGCGAGTGCACCGTATTTAAGAAATAAATTCCAAAAAAAAAAAAAAAAATGAGGGTCGGCTCGTGTTCGCCGACCAAGAAGCAAAAAAATGAAATGAAAATTGATAAAAATCCCTTTCCTACATAGGTTAACATGATAGATCTAAAGGGGAAGAAGCCGCTGCTGGAGCCCAAGCTCTAAGAGAAGAAAGCATCGGCTCGGAAGATACTTTGACTTTACATCTGATGTAAAGCCGAAATGACAAATGAAGATTGGGATGCGATATCGCCTGAGGAAGTGAAGAAATGGCTGGCCTTTCTGGACTTCGATGAAGGAGCCATACATGGGGACGATCAACCGAACTAGTGTTTGGCTGAAAAATCGAATGAACAATCCTCTGACGAAGAGGAAAGAGAAGAGGAGCAGGACTTGCCCATTGACAAAGTCCTGCAAGATTTCTACAGCCGAGAAGGGCCGAAGTTACAATCGTACGACCTCATGGGGTCGAAGGCGTAGATGAGGCAACAATGCCGTCTTCATGGCCATAAAGAGAGTTGAATCCACGAGCCGCATAGACGCCCGTTCAGCCATTAGGCCGAAGAATAAGAAGTATATGGGCCGCCTAGACGACCATGCCGATATGTGCCTCAGGAGGCATTCGCACCGATGAGGCCACCCAGAGGCCCGATGGGCGGCTATCAACATTGAGGGCAAGGACCTCGACCCTCACCGTTTTTGGTTTCAAGGCCGAATTTGTGGGCCAAACCTCCCACACCTGATCCAGAGTTCCTTGGGATGATCGAAGGTGAAGTAAAAGCTATCAGTCTCCGGTTGGTGAAAGAGTTGGGCATACAACCGTGGCTAAAGCTTTGACAGAGACGAAAAATCCTCAAACAACACATGAGGATGGTGAAACCAACGACAAACGTGCCAGTGGACAAATGGTTCACATCCAGGGGACCGGCCAAATGGTATGGGCCGGTCATGACGAAGATGCAGAAACGTCAGCAATAGAGAATGCAAGCCGACGCAAGAAAAGAGTTGATGCAGCTCAAGGGCTGCAGCCGAACCTGACATGTACAGCCTAAACATCGGCTACCAGCAAGGCCAATAAAAAATGATCACAAGGTGGGAGGATCAGCCGCACCACTTCACTTGAGGCCACCTTCGATTCGGTTGGCAGTGGTGAAACCAAAGGATGAAGATGTCCGACTAGAATTGGATGCCCGACTCAAAGTCCTTAAGGCCGCTGTCAAGAGAGATAGGCATCCGCCAAAAGAGCGAGAGGAGGAGATTCCAGAGGTATCTTTGGCTGAAAAAGCCGAAAGATCAGACGAGAAGAAACCAAGGACTGATGACAATTCGGTCATGAAAGATTTGGAGGAGATCAACATGGTTTACGCTCTATCGATTTTTTTTATGGCGGAGGCGTCCGAGGAGAATGCCAGAGGGCAGTCTTCGGACGATGAAGACTTTCTTGTGGCTCAGTTCCAGCTGGTGGAGCGAAAACTGGAGGCCGAGGTGGTGACATTCAAGAAACCATCGGCCTTCCAACTCACTTCATAAGGCCTTTATACATCAAGACCTTAATCGAAGGGCGATCGATGGGTCACGTGATGGTAGATGGGGGGGGCGATGGTGAACGTTATGCCCACCTTGTTTTTCAAGAAGCTCGACAAGAGCGAAGAAGAGCTCAAGCCGACGGATACCACGATGACCGACTACATGGTAGGCGGTCAATTAGCGAAGGGGTCTTGACGACCGAACTCATGGTCGGATCAAAGACCCTCAAGACTATGGTTTTTGTAGTGGATGCGACAAACCACTACAATTTACTGTTTAGGCTATACGCTATTCTAAAAAGGACTTATACCACCACTTCATCAAAAATTTAATTTAACACCTCTTTAACTTCCAATTTTGTTAACTTCTATACTCAATTTGTTATTAGAAATTAACTAATCTAGTCTTATTTGCTACAGTAGTTTAAATTACAAATTTGATAAAATTATCAATCGATTTGGTAAAATATCTAAGTTTATTTAACTAAAAAAACTCAATTCCAAAATAAAGACAGTAAAGGGGGCTCAATAGAAAAATTGTAAATTAGGAGGTTATTTAAAATGTCTATACTTGAGGTATCTCCATACGTTTTTTTTCTGTTCATACACTTTTTTTTTCTAAAATCAATTCGCATTTGGTTCAGATTCAGATTTGAATCGGATACAGACAAAATTCATATCCAAATTTAAATCCACAATAGGGTATACCCCTGTTTAATCAAAAAAAAAAAATTTAAATCCACCGAATTTTTATTTGCTATATTTATATTTGAAACTATATTCATTTAGTATTGAATAAATTTGTCACTTTCGAATTCAAATTCGAATAAAATTTTGGAACGTGCATGGTAATGCACTCTGAAACAAGATATTTTTTATGACGAAGCTACTTAATTACAATGGGTTGCAAAACTCTTTTTCTTCGCCAACATCCAAATGTTACTCTTTCATATGTTAATCGGAAGTAAAATATGAAGGAATACTAAGATGTGCTTTCAAAGGTTTTGTTCTTGCTGATGTGTTGCACTTTTATTGTTTTTTTAATATAAATTCTGTTTTATTAGTTTTACTTAAGAAAAAAAATAGGTTAGCCGCTGAATAGGCTAAATTTTAAATATTAATTTATTAAGATTAAACTCTTCTATTTCTATCTCTAAACCTCTCCATCGACTTTCTCTCCTCGCTTCCCTCCATTCCGACCTCTTTGGCCGGATTTCGGTCAAATATCCGATCAAAATCTGACCAATCGATATAATTTTTTATTTTACTCTTTTCCTATCATTTTTGTTTTTTTTTTTTTTCCTATGATCTCTATCACAATTATCTAAATCTTCGCCTTTTTGTTGCTTCGCTTATTACTCGAAATTTTCTCTCCTTCAATCTGTCATGTATGTACCACCAACTTCATGTCTATCTTTCATGCTGAAGTGTAGCGGACTCGGAGATCAAAACGTTTTATTGTGTATCGAGGGATGACAACTGGACATGGGTGATTGCTTTTGTCAATTGCACTCTCTACATTTTTCTATTCAATGAGCTTAACATGTAATACCAAATAAAAACTTTGGTTCGTACTTAATTTCTGTCATGATTTTTAATTTTCTAAAATTGGTTGTTCACGACGGTCTTCCTTTCGATTCATCCTTGTGCGCAATCCGTAAAAAGCAAGATGTTTCCTGCTGTTGAGACCAAAATTTTTGCCTCCCAAGGGCGTGACACGTGGCGACAATCATTGGCTAAAGTCATCAGCCGATGAAGGGAAAGGATGACCGAAGAAGGATCCGCGTCCCGATTCGGACCGATCTCTGTCGCGTAAAGACGCTACGCGCGATGTATGCCATCGGCTGAAGTCATCAACCGATAGGAGAAGCAGCCGACGAAAAAATTAAGCGCCTCAGCCAGAAGCTACGTCGGCCGAAGAAGAATAGCAAACCGCCCTGGTTAAACGACGAAGAAGGCGGAGTCAGAGTCAACCTTCGTTTGACCGAGCCGAAGAAGGAAAGGCTCTAAAAGGAAGGAGTGCGAGATTGGAGCACGAATCTCGTAACTTACTCCAGAACTGCAAGCGGCGTCCAGCATTGAAAAGTACCGAAGATTACGCGTCGGCGCGCTAATAAGGGATGAATCTAGACGGAAGAACGACTATTATCCTATTTGAGGAAGTTTCGACTCAAAAGGAAGTAGGCGAGGATTTTACGGTGACTTCCCCGAAATCCTGCCGATATGTCACGCCCGAGTTTTGAAAACCAGTCCAATTTTGTTTTTTTTTTTTTTCAGAGTTTAAAACCTTTGGAAAATCAGGGCGTGAACAGACCGCCACACGTATAGAAAATTCTCTGTGCACACGGACAGAGTCTCCCCTATATGTGCTCGGCTAGACAAGTACAACAGTTCAATCAGAGGAGTAATAACAACAATTACTAAACCATAACATAAACATCTACAACTATTTACATCCACAAGACTTAAACATAGTACACAATATAATCTCAAAACATACTCAAGATCAGGATAACTAGAATATAAACATAATATCAATCTGAAGATAATGAAGTAGGTCAGCTGTGGCTGACAATAGGGTCAACTCTATCGCAAAATCTCTCCTGCTCGTTCCGACATCCTAATACCTGACTGTGTCACGCCCGCGGTCAAAACTGCCACCCGGGCTCGCAAACAGATCCGCCGTCCGTACGGAAATTCCCGCACAGACGAAGCGTCTACCTTGCAAGTCAGTACTAACTAAACATGTATCAGAGCTGAAAGATAAACAACTAGCTACAGAAAACAACTACTGAACATCTGAACAAAAGCATAAATCCAAAATACCAAAATAATACATGGTCATACAGATTGTCCAGTACAAAAAGTGGAAACTCAAAAAGGAGTACAGGGTACCTCTACATCTAACTCTCAAAATAATACGGGTAAGGATCTACTCAGTCACGCCCTTACCTCGATCCGCTGTCTCCGCACGAGCAGAAGCCGGAACAGCAACTTCCGGAAAACTTGTCACCACAGCGGGTGTGAGAACTACTGCAGAAGGTAGCTCTTAGTGGGCATATCCACGGTATGCCCACTAAGTCTACTGGCACTGCAACAAAATTAGGCTATAGCGACAATTTTAAGTGTTTCTAAAATCTAAAAAAAGTATCGCTGACAAAAATACTGACATTTATTGTAAGTGTTGCTATATGTGCCGTCGCTATGGTGTATAGCGACACATTTTTGTAATGTGTCCCAAAAATGTGTCTCTATAACGTAATTTTGGATATAGATGGAATATAGATAGGACACTTATTCAAAAGTGACACAAACATGTGTCCCTATAACCTAATTTTGTTGCAGTGCATGGAGGCAAAACAGATAGGTAAAAGATAAATATTAAGCTGAAATGAAACTACAACTAATATGCCTCATGTATCATGCTCAAGGGAAAACTCGACTAAGAACATGCAATGCATCACCTCGCTCACATCAACTCGATCTCAGTGACTGCCAAATCTGGTCTAGTCAAGCCTGCGCCCCATAGTGTATCAACTAGGGTCTCTCGTGTATCAACGTAGGGTGTCCAATCGGACTATCAAGTACCACGCACAGCAGCCTCATCGGGCGCATCATCATCGCATCCAGAGCGGCAACTCGAGGGGAGCGACCCCACCGAGGAACAAGCGTGTCTCATCTGGCATAAATAAGCGGCATCTGCAGGCTAAATCCTCGATCAAACAGATCGGAAACTCGTATGTCCCAAAATCCTACAATCATGTCTAGATCGGAGAACCCTCCACGACTCAATCTAATAAAGCTTATGAAACTCCCAAGACACTAGAAACTCTCCCCGGAGTCAAGTAAAAATCCACTCGGCCCCCAAGCACGAGGGTACATGCTCCCTGAACCCATCCAACCCCTATGGGCGATCTAATTATTTAAAAGAATATTTTAAAGTCAATTTTCCATTAAAACCTGTTCGATGATTTTTAAGTTGGTTCAGATGCAGATAAAATGCCAACTAACTATAACAGCTAGTGTCATATGATGTCCAAAGTCAAATAAAAATAATTAGGGGTTCAGGTTATTATTTTATAATAATCCAGGCAACTATCAGATTTTTGTTGTAATAAAATAAATGCTAGACATACAAAAATGCATACAGAAGCATTAGGAGCATTCCACAAAGTTTGGAAAACTTCCAACCAACCTGAAACGCTTTCCGTAGGCAAACGCGAAGTCGGTGTAGTGCGGGCTCGCTCACTGAAGAAAATCTACTGAAGCTGCTTCCTCGGCGCGTGGTCGCTTTCACCTCTGCCACAAGTTCACAGCACACTAAGTGCTCACAGGACCTTCTAAAATCTCACAGCACTAAACAAGTGCCCTCAGCCCACACCAAGTCCACCACAACACCAACAGCACACCTAAAATGTATATGCCCACATACACACTCTACAAGCTCCAACTGCTCACACAATATATCCACAGCACACTCAATATACATATACCCACACACACACAATATACATATACCACACACACACTCCACAAGTTCCAACTGCTCGCGCGGCACCAAGCTCACCGCGCGCACGCTCCTGCTCCCCGCAGCTCCGCACAGCACCTCGGCAACGAACCCGGCTACTGCAATCTGCACGATCCGCTGCCGCCTCTCACTGCACTGAGAGAGAAAAGAAAAAGGAATCCCCCATCAGGCTCGGCCAACAACAAACCCACACGACATCCAGGCAAACAACTAGCCCCCAGCACGCGCTCAGTCCCCTCCAGTGCCATGCCCGCGCGCGTCCGCCAACCGCGCACAGCGCCAGCGGCTCCCGCGCAGCGCCCTTGCGCGCCCGCCCGGTGCCTCTGCGTGCCCGGCCGTTCGCTCAGCAAGGGGAAAAAAAAAGGAAGGAAACCAAGAGAGGAAAAGGAAACCAACTCGAAACCTCTACGGAAAGCACAGTAACATACCTCTGATGGCTTCGCGCGCGCAGAGCTCCAGTCTGAGCTCTCTCTCGCGATGGCCCAAGCCGCAACCGCCCTCTCGGTCGGATTCCGCTGCTCCTACGCGAAGGGGAAGCTCCACGACTCCACTGGCAGGGGGGGCTCTTGCTCTATGCAGGTACAACAATGGTGGCTGCCACCTTCTTCTCTCCCTCTAAGTGGCTAAGGTTGGTAAAGAAGAAAAAGAAAGAAAGAAAGAAAGAAAGAAAGAAATTGGATTAGAGGAGAGAGAGGGGGGGTTGATGTGACTTGAAGACCACTCCCAACCAATTGAACCAACCTACCAACTATCCACCACACGTGCAACCCAACCTCATGGGGGTGTGTGTACCTGCGGAAAAGAAATCTGCCAAACCTGCTCCCGCGAAAAATCCAAAAAAGTCCGGGCGCCCACACCGAGGGTCCGGTGCTACTGTAAAAAAAATCGCAGAGCACACCCTGTCACGCCCCGGAGGTTCTAAAAGAGCGAAAAACGTATACATTTTTTTTTTCTTTAAATAAACCTCGCCTCCGGTGCGCGCCAGACCCGCCACATATACAAATTCACTCCCCAAACGGGCGGAGCCTCCTTTGTATATGTACGGTGTTCCGAGCACGACAAATACTTTAACCATGCAATCATTGAACGATAACAAGGAGAGATTACACTAAACCATACAATCATAATCACCATAGGTTTGAAAGACGGTGTCCACACGAGACCCAATTTTACAAAACATTTTCGCAATCTCTTTTCCGCGGCAATCTTGCTTGAAAGGATAAATCCACGGGTTTAGAAATCAGTGCCCACACGACACTTGGTTTGAAAACGCTTTTGAAACTATATTTGTATTTGCAAACGAGCCGCATTCATACATCTCGACATTCACAGATATAAGTAGATATTCCTACACTAAGTCCTCAATCCAACATCCACAATAAACCATCCACAAGTAATTCACAGTTATACTAACCAAACATTAAAAGAGATAACCATAAAACTGTAAAGTTTAAATGCCTCAATGGCTAGGGTCCTCTAACCGATGCCTCACCATCGTCCCAGTTCCCACCCCTACTCGGACCTGTCATAGTGTGGGTAGTCAGTGACTGATAAAGTAGATGTAAACAAGTAAATACAATAAACTGAAAAGACAAACCGAATACACCAGAGCATTCACTTCCCCCTCATGTACCGCTAAATCCCTGTCACAATCACGCTGGGCCCCTATCCCAGAATTAAAAACAAGTTGGGCCCCAACCCCAAATACCGTGCTCAATTCTTGGTGCCACCAACCCCTCCACTGCCCAAGTAGCAGTTTGCCTCACCGTGAGGGGTCCCCATCATCTCTAGTTGTACGGTACATGGGTAATCCTTACCATCTTTCCGGAAAAATACATCCTGTGCGGTGGCCAAACTGCCGGTGTGCGTGTAAGCAATATGAGCATATAACCAATACTGCGACCTCAGCCGCCTCAGCTAGAATATAAAATAGTACTGCGACCTCAGCCGCCTCAGTTAGAATATAAAACGGGATTTACATGCAATGGGGTTAGACAGTTTACCAAAACATCTACTTTATCATACGAAATACACGAAAACGACATTACACTGAAAATAACCAAATGTACCCACCTCGAATGTGCTGATCGGAACACCTGAGACCGAACCACTCTCACAATCGGCACTCGGACCTAAAAATAGTCCCCAAAAGAACCGCGGTCAGAATGGAACATATTCTGTAAAAAAATCGAGTCCAAAAACCCAAAAACACTAACAACGATTCGGTACGGCAGTGGCGACGACGCGCGACGGGTGACGCGGCCACCCTCGCGTCATTGCATGCCATGTGGCCGCGCGGGCACCGGCCCCACGCGGCGCATGCCGCGGCCGCGCGGGCCCCAGCCCCGCGCGCCCGCGCGGTGCATGCCGCGGCCGCGCGGGAGCCTGCCACGGCCGCGTGGACGCCTGCCCTGCGCGCCGCATGCCGCGGCGGCACGGGCGCCAGCCCCGCGCGGCACGCGCGCGCCGCGTACGGTGCAGCCGCGCGGGCGCCTGCCCCGCGCGGCGCCGCACGCGGTGCAGCGGCGGCCATGCCCTAGGGCTTTGCGGCGGTGGCGGCGGTGCCCTAGGGCTTCGCGGCGGCGGAGGTAAGGGTAACAAGAACGGCGAATCCAAAACGACGACAACAAAACCCCGAAACGAAAACCGAAAAGAGCATCGCTTACCGCGATTCGTCGGAGAAGGCGATCCGTTCACGCTCCCAGCTTCGACACGTTCGTCGGGGATGATCGGGTCCCTCCGCTTTCTTCTTCTTTCTTCATTTTCTCTTCCGGTTAGGGTTTCTCTTTCCCTCTTTCTTTCTTTTCTCTCCGGCTAGGGTTTCTTTTTCGGGAGAAGTAATTTATGTTTCTTGGTACGTACCGTCGAAATCCACATTGGGTATTTAATCTTTAATTATTATTTAATTATTCCTTAGAGATAATTCCTTATCTCCTCGAAAAGTATGCACGATCTCTTGCACGGATTCTAATGCACACTACGGTTACCGCGATCCTAGAAACCCCTTTCTGGGGGATCCGTAAGTCGGAATCCGGATCCGGTCGCACCGCCGTTCACCATTTTTCGAGCTCTATCACAGAAAATAATCCGCACCTCAAGATTATAAACTTTAATAAACCCATTAATTTAGTTTACTCTAACTTATACTTTATTAGCAGGAGGGTAAAACGTTACATGAAAAGTTGTGATATTACACCATTGTACATTCAGGCCTTGATAGAAGGGCGGCTGGTGGGCCGCGTAATGGTGGACGGTGGGGCGATGGTCAACGTCATGCCCATCGCGTTCCTAAAAATGATCAGCAAGAGCGAAGAGGAGCTCAAGCCAACCAACACAATGATGACCGACTTCACCGTAGGCGGTCAGGCAGCGAGGGAGGTCCTGACGACCGAAATAACGGTTGGTTCTAAAACCGTAAGGATCGCCTTCTTCATAGTGGATGCGGCGAGCCACTACAACCTTCTGCTAGGGTGTGACTGGATTCACGCCAATGAATGCATTTCCTCTACGCTCCACGGAATACTATTCCAGTGGGTAGGTGATAAGGTGGAGGAGATAGCAGCCGAGGGAAGGCCACAGCTCGCATATGTGAGCATGGAGTCGATCGGCCATATGAATTGGGCCGATGAGGACCCGGACCAGATCTCATTTGTTCGGGTAACCGAAGAAGGAGTACAGGTGAAACTCCTCGATGAGACTAGCCGAATGGTGACAGACGGCGGGCCTCCGTCGTGGATAAAGTGGCACATTAGGGGTCAGTAAGCAAGCCCGCAAAGAGGCCTCCAAGGAAGGAGCCGATAGAATAGGCCGGTAAGAAGGGAACCTCGGCTGTTGCGACGAGGACTCGGCCAATAAGGTTGGGGGAGAGACAAAAAGCTTCATGCCAGGTTTTGATTCAACATCGATAATCACCCGAACGACATATCAGATGATTGTCGAGGGGGCATTGTTGAGACCAAAATTTTTGCCTCCCAAGGGTGTGACATGTGGGGACAATCGTCGGCTAAAGTCATCAGCGGATGAAGGGAAAGGATGACCGAAGAAGGATCTGCATCCTGATCCGGACTGATCTCTGTCGCGTAAAGACGCTGCACGCGATGTATGCCATCGGCTAAAGTCATCAGCCGATAGAAGAAGCAGCCGACGAAAAAATTAAGTGCCTCAGCCGTGAGCTATGTCGGCCGAAGAAGGATAGAAAACCGCCCCGATCAAACGACGAAGAAGGCGGAGTCAGAGTCAACTTTCGTTTGACCGAGCCGAAGAAGGGAAGACTCTGAAAGGAATGAGAGTGAGATTGGAGCACGAATCTCATAACTGACTCCAAAATGGCAAGCGGCGTCCAGCATTGGAGAGCACCGAAGATTACGCGCCAGTTCGCTAATAAGGGGATGAACCTATACGGAAGAACGGGTAAGAATGACTATTATCCTATTTAAGTAAGTTTTGACTCAAAAGGAAGTAGGCGAGGATTTTACGGTGACTTTCCTCAAATCCCGCCGATATTTCAAATCGACGCCTGTAAATATGGTTTGGGAGTGTATAAATACCCGAACCATAGAAGAAATAAGAGTTCTACAACCTCGTAAGCCAGGACCACCCCCTGCTTTTTCATATCTTTCATATCTGCATTTACTACTTTTCTAGATAACTTTACCGCATTTCCTAGGAGTAAGTTTACTTGTAATTTCTATCTCTCTTCTCCTCCTTATATCCCTTTTCCCAGCAATACAAAATTTAATCAACTTCTTAGCCATGTGAATTTATTGTCTCTATTATCTGAGTCGGCTACTCTAGGCCGGACATAGCCTCTCTCTACCTCCATACCCCATTTTGGCTAATCTAAGCCAGGCGGTCGCGAGGGTTACTGAGGAGAACCCGGCCGAACGAATCCCTGCTCAGTCCGATCGCTTGATCCATTGGCACGCGGCGCATCAGATCTAAGAAGGTCAAACGAACACCCCCGGGGTCGATCAACAACCGACATTTTCGGCCCCAACACATGTCTATTCCCTTATCCTCGGAGATGGAATCGTCACAGAAAATTCGAATTAGGGTTAGACCGGGACTCCTGTTATGTCATATATATATATATATATAACCTAATGTAAGGATGTTTTAATCACGTTCGTCCATCAAGGATGTGTCCAGACACATCCTAACTGATTGGGTTGATTGTATCTTTAAAGATCACCTTAAATAAATCACGTGGGCCACATCCAACATCCTCCCACTTAGCCTAGTGATATATTCAATACTGTATAGGCGATGTAAAACTTTATTTGGTACCACCAAATTATACAGTCAAAATCTTCCACTCAACCAAGAAATAACAATACTTTGATCATAGCGGTCATATTCAAAATGAACACTTCCTTCTACGTATCAAAGTATGTATTTCTTAATTAAATATCTTTATGAGTTATAACTATATGAACTTATTATAAGTTCAACTCAGAGTCCTATTTTAATGCACAATAATACTTTAATGTACAAATATAACTTTATGCGCATAAATGTGCAAAACAAAATGTTCTTATTCAAATAAAATAGTAACTAAAGTCTTTATACTAGAAGAAAAAATGATCAATATGATCCTTGAATTTGTTTGTCGGCAATACTTTAGTCATAGGATCAGCGATCATCATCTAAGTCCCAATGTGTTTGATATCCACCATATTTTTCTTGTCGTATTTTTTCACAGCACGAAACTTTATATCGATATGTTTGTTGCGATCTGTAATTCGACTATTCTTAGCAAAGAACACTGCATCAGAGTTGTCACAATAAATCTTGATAGGCCTTACTATAGAGTGGACAACTCTTAAATTTGAGATAAAATTTCTCAGCCATAAAGCCTGTGACGAAGTCTCATAGCAAGTGATGAACTCCGCCTCCATAGTGGATGTAGCAACTGTATCCTGCTTGGTACTCCTCCAAGATATAGTACCGTGAGCAAGAAAGAAAATATATCCCGAAGTGGATTCTCTAGAATCCATACATCCAGCAAAATCAGAGTCCCCCACCTCAAGATGGTCAAAATGTTTGTAGGTGAGCATATAGTCCTTTGTTTACTGTAAATATCTTATAACCTTTTTCGCAACTTTCTAGGGATCAAGGCCAGGGTTGCTCTGGTATCTGCCTAGCATTCCTAGTGCATGCCCTATATCAGGCCTGGTACAGACCTGTATATACATCAAGCTCTCTACTGTAGAGGCATAGGGCATACTTTTCATATGCTCTCGCTCTAAATTATTATGTGGACACTGTTTCTAATTGAATTTATCACCTTTCACAATTGGTGCAGTTGTAGATGCACAATTTGCCATATTGAACATTTCTAAAACTCTTTCAATGTAGCCTTTTTTGAGATAGACCCAAAATTCTTGGTGATTTATTTCTGTGAATCTTTATGCCAATAACATAAGAAGCTTCACCTATATCATTCATCTCAAATTTCTAAGAAATTTTTTTTTTTTGTCTCTTTAAGTAAATTTAAATTACTACTTACAAAAGGAATATCATTCACATACAGGACTAAGAAAATATATTTACTCCCACTTACCTTAAGGTATATAGATTGATCCACGATATTTTCTACGAAGCCAAATGTAGTAATTACATCATGAAATTTAGTATGCCACTGACGGGAGGCCTGTTTCAGTTCGTATATAGATTTCTTTAGTATGCAAATAAGGTGACTGTTCTCATCTATGCTAAAATCTTTGGGTTGTTGCATGTAGACTATTTCCTCTATATTCCCATTTAGAAATGTTGTTTTCACATCCATTTGATATGGCTCCAAATCAAAATGAGCTACTAAAGCAATGATAATTTGTAATGACACGGTATTTTGTAATATTTAACCCTCCTTCTATTTTAGTGTCCTTTTAGTACTCCGGGATTATTACTTTTGGGTCATCGGTCGGTGTGTGTGGTGCTTGTATTTTTCTGCGAAAGAGCGCAAAAAATAATGACCGACGGCGCGATCAGATTGGAAATCCGATGTCGGGAACCCCCGGAACGAGATTTTTAGTGATGCGGCGATTAGTCGTGCATCGAAATCCGTGCAAAATATCTTGCACCCGTTTGTGGATAATGGGGGTTATCCCGCGTGGATAATTAATTAATTAAATTAACTAATTAATTATCCGGTGACGGAAAAAGAGATTTTTCTCTACGTACGATTTGGGAAAATAACAGAAAATTAAGAAAAATAAATAATTAAGATAAATAGATAATATATGTATTTTTCCTCCCCCTCGTTAAGAAAAGAAAAGAGAGAATACGAAACCCTAGCCGTAAGAGCGGAAAGAAAAGGAAAAATAAGGAACCCTAACCGGAAGAAAAGAAGAGGAAGCGGAGGAACCCGATCACCCCGATTTACGTGCCGGAGATCGGAGGACGAGACGCCATCGTCTACGGGGAGCGGATCCGGATCTCCAACGCCGCGAGGACCAAGATCGGTTCTTTAGTTCCGACGAATTAAGGTTAGTGATCATCGTTACGTTTGTCAAATTAATCGGGGGTTTTCCGTGTTCTTATAAGGTTGTTTTAATCGGTACACCGATCACGGATTTTTGTCGGGATTTTGATCAACACTTTATCCTCGTTCTTGATCGGGTGTGACCGATGATTTTTTTCGGATTTAATTGGTGGTTTTTAATCGGTTTCTTTTTATCGGACCTCCGATCGACGTTTTGATTGTTCGTCGATCGTTGGTTTAGTCATTAGATTTACCGCGATTTTATTCGGAAATTTTTGGGGGTGTTTCGTTGGAACATAGTGGGTTAACGGGAGGCCGCCGCCGCCGTTGTTAAACGGGAGGCCGCCGCCGTCGTTACCATGGTCGCGGGGTCTTCGCCGGAGTCGCACGGGAGCGAAAACGGAGAAGAAATCGCAAAACGGGAGCGAAAACGGCGAAGAAAACCGGAAAAAAATAGGGTTTACTGTTCAAATCTCGGCCGGCGGTCCACGGGCCGGGGCGTGCACCCGGTGCACGCCCCGCGGCGCGGAAGCCGCAGACCCGGCGCACAAATTCGTGCGCCGGCCCGGCCCGCCTAGGCGCGGTGCACGCCCAGGCGTGCACCCGGTGCTGGCGCCGCGACCCGGAGCCGTGAGCCCGGTGCACGCTCGGGTCGTGCACCGGCCCGGCCCGAAACGCGCGGTGCACGCTTCCTGCGTGCACCCGGCGCATGCCGCCGCCGCCCGTCGCCGTAAACCCGGTCCACGGTTGCCCCCGTACACCAACCGACAGCCCAAAGTTCGGTAGCTCCGTTTTTGTCCCTTTTTCCACCGTTTTGAGCGCCGTTTTCGCCGTTGGGATCACAATCTCCGCGGTTTTCTTGTCATGGCCACTTGGGATTTTCTTGGTCACTATTTTATTATGTTGGGTGCCGATTTCGCCGACGCTCCGCGCCTCGACGAAATTGTCGGGGGCGCGCCGTCGGGACTTTTTCTCATCTTTTCGCCGTCGGGGCCCTTTTAGCTTAGCCATTGACGTCCCGAGTGGGCTACCGGTTGAGGATTGGGTTTTGTTAGATTTCCGTTAGCGGCTTTGGACTCTGACGGGGTTCGCGATGAAGTAGTCGCGGTCCGGTGGTTGTTAGCCTTTGAGTTTACCGGTGTGATCTGAGTTTTCGGTTTTACTTGACGGTTTTGATATGTTGGTTTTCGATTTACGTCGCAGTCCTCTAGGTGTAGTGATTTCGGTTTTGGTGGGTTCATCGTTGCAGTGGTTGGGACCACTGATGTTACCTGATTAGGGTAAGGTGTTAATTTGTAATCTTGGATATTCTAGTAGGCCGCGAGAAGTTCCGATTGCTTAGGAGGCTCACGGGAGCGGTCGTATATCTTCAACCAGGTGGGTTTCTTTTGCATCAAGTGCTGTAAGTGCATTGAGTGCAACATATCACTAAAGTATCTAATGCTAATCGGTTAATAAAGTGGATGAGATGTGCTAATGTTTTAACCCTTCGCTTTATGTAATGACTAATTCACGCCGATCTCGGCATCCCTATTTTGAATGCTGCACGTACACCGGCGGAATAGGCCCCCGCAATGGTGTACTTTTCCGGAGAAGTGGTCTGTAGGACCCGTGTGCCCCACGTGTGTTGATTGGGGACCACTTCACGATGGCTAAACGTGTCGCACCACGCATCGTGAAGGGGTTAGAGCTTCAAATGTCCCGTGGGGAGGTCGTCGACCTACCCTGACTTGACGGTGTGAAACTAAAATAAATAACATGATTAAATTAATTTCAGGGCGTCGGATAGCGAAGGTTCCGGTGCGGTGTAACTCTTCCTAAACCCTTGTTTATTATTGTTTAAGCATCTACTTTATTTGTCACTGACTTTACCCACTCCGTGACAGGTCCAACTAAGTAAGTACAGCGGGACGGTGGTGAGGTATCGCGGACCCTAGGTTTGGCCGTATGAGGCCTTTTTGGTTAAACTCTTATTTGGTTATCTCTCTCTCTCTTTTTTTCCCTTTTCGTTATTTTGTGTGGATATGTGGATCATGCTGGATATGTGGACATGTAATTAATTGTTTGGTTTTGGTTATGTTTTATATTAACTGTGCGGCTGTTTTACAATGTAAAAGGATTTCGAAAATGCTTTTCACAAATAGGGTGTCGTGTGGACACCACTTTGAAAACCCTGGGAATTTATCCTTTCAAAACAATATAGCCGCCTAAAGGTGAATGTTAGATGTTTTAAAGACTTGGGTGTCGAGTGGACACCGTTTGCAAACTCATAGGGTTTTTCCTAATGCTGTTGAATGATGATACATGTTGTACTTAGTCAATGCGACTGTGTGATCAATGCCGTGTAATGCTATTATTGTAAATGTAGTCGAGACGCCGTGCATGTACAAAGGAGACTCTGTCCGTTTGCAGAGTGAATTTGTATGTATGGCGGGTCTGGCACGCACCGGTAGGCGGGGTCGTTGACCATCTGATTTTCAAAAAGAAAAAAAAAATAAAACACGTTTTTCCGCTTATCCTGAGACCTCCGGGGCGTGACATAATTCTTAATGAATCCTTCTTAAATACCGGAGAGAAGGTTTCATGATAATCAATTCATTCTTTTTGAGTGAAACCTTTGGCAACAAGTCTGGCCTTATATCGCTCTATGTTACCTAAAGAGTCCCTTTTGGTCTTGAAGACCCACTTACAACCAACGACTTTGACTCCTTGTGGTAACACAACGAGATCTAAACTCTATTTTCTATCGTAGATTTCATCTCTTCCTTCATGGCATCATACCAAAAGGATGGTTTATCCCCCTGCATGGCCTCTGAAAACATCCATGGTTCTTTATGGTGCCCAACATCATAGTTAGACTCCTGGAGATAGACTACATAATCATCAGGAATTGTCGATCTCTTTTGCCTTGAGGATCTTCTTAAGCCAACCACTCCCTCTAGATTTTCATTATGCTGTGCAGCTGGCTTTATAATTGTCTGTTCCTCTTGGGAAATCTCTTCATGGGGAGGTTCAACTGGTTCAACTTTCATGCTCTATGATTGGTTGGTCTCTAATGTGGTCAAATTGATCTCTTGAAAGAGCAACTAAATCATCATCTCTTGATGGATAACCAGTTGGATCCTTTATTTCCTCAAAATTCATCTTTTAAGAAACAACACTCCCACTAGTTTTAGATTCCTCAAGAAACTTGGCATTTCTAGCCTCAACTATCTTGGATGAGTGATTTGGACAATAAAATCTGAATCCCTTGGAGTTTACTGCATAGCCAATGAAGCATCCATTGACTGTTCGGGAGTCCAACTTCTTTATATGTGGGTTATAAACCCTCACCTTGGCTGGACATCCCCATACATGCAGGTGATTTAAACTAGGCTTCCACCCTTTCTATATCTCAAAAGGAGTTTTGGAAACAGCCTTCGACGGAATCCTATTTAAAACATACACTGCTGTCATTAGTGCTTCACTCCAAAGAGATGATGGAAGACAAGAGTTGTTAATCATACTCCTTACCATATCCATGAGTGTGTCACGCCCCGGGTGTAAACCAGAACCCGGGCTCGTCTACAGATCCGCCGTGCACACGGTATTTCCCGTGTACACGAAGCATTGGTAACCTGCTCAGATATAAGAAATAATAATAAAGGAGCATAAAATCAGAGCTGAACTAAAACTACTACATCTCAGACAACAGCTGGAAGTAAGTAAAGAACAACTGTAAAAATAAATACAAATATCTCTTCCAGCTCACCACAAATATACAACTAGCTGGCTAAAGCCAGACCCAAAATGAAATACAATAAAACTGTCTGAGAAAATAGGGTACACCAAAACTCCAGCTAGCAACTGTCGGGTGGACTCTCTATCTAGTTCGCTATCCTCTTACCTCGATCCGCTGCTGACGGCCCAGCAACTCCCGCAGAGAACTCTGCAAAACAAAGGGGGGAAAATAAAGAAAAGACGATGGGGGTGAGAACTACTATAAAAACAGTAGCCTCCCCTAGTGGGTAAAGCCTCAAACTCAGACATGCCAACTAGGCCTACCAGAGGCAAAAAGAGAAAAAGAGGTGGTAAGCTAAGTATATAACTGCTGATAAAAAAGCTACCACTAATATGCCTCTACATGTTAAGCTAATAAGAATAGCTAAAAGTATGCATCAGTATCTAAAAGCCTGCCTAAATCACCCAATCCTACCACCAGTAGACACTGGTACTGCCTGCTCTGCCTGCCGCATCGGGTATGCCAGCCTACGCATAACACCGATGCAAAGAAGTCTCAAAGACTCAATGCCTGACTGACGCACACTCCGGAGTGGCACTCGTGGGGAGCGACCCACACAAGTAAAGAAAGTAGCCACAAGTAATCTGATATAGCAGGACTGGATCGTGACTCAGATCAAGTGGGAAAACCATCCACGAAAGAAAGCCCGATCCCCCTCTCCCAATCTGATGCAATAGTAACAGCCCGGTCAACCACCCAAGATTCGTGGTTACCGCAATACCCTGCCATCAAGCCCAGCCTGTCCCAAATCCCCTAAAAATCTGACTACACTATCCCAGCCCCCGCTCGAACCTGAGCATACTATCCCCGAAGTCTGGATAATAGGAGAAAGAAATAAAAGCATGGTTTCTCCTAAGTCAAATCCCAATGATAGTGTAGCAGTAAATAGTGGCTTATTTATATGTCCATTCAAGCATGCTATTGTCCCAGTATATTAATCTATTTCACATGAATAGTTATGACATAGCAACGAGTGCCAACACTAATGTCTCAAAGTGATGATCCCTATTTGCATAATCACTAAGTACTAACATACAGCTGATCATGCCGTTCCAGATAAATAAATTTTTTAACAGGAGTGATTACGGCATAATGATCATGTCCAAATATCAATATCTCAATTATATGGATAAACTATCAATTATTTAATCCCATATTGCATGCAAGGTTTATCAATAATAGGTTCGGCACTTTCCTAACATCGGAATACTCTGATGTTCCTAGTGAGCATACCAAAGGAGAGGGATACAACAACCACCCACCTCGAGAAGCGTGCACAACAGTAATACAAGATTCCTCGCTGCCAAAATCCTCAATCTCCAACAATCACCACAATACGAGAACTGCGACAACACTACAAACATACCAACCGATGTCCATTTAAACAAATAATTCCACAATCAATCACAGTCCCCTAAAATCAGTCAAGAAGATGCTCAATTTCTACCTGTAAGAGGGACTCTGAAAAATCCAACAAAAATACCGCTGCGATCGTCGCGTCGAGCCCTTCGAAACAAGTACCTGCACGTCCCAAACCGAGTTTCGTAGGTCAAGTTACAAAATCGACAAGGTGACTACCTCAACAATCCCAAGTACAAAAATCTGTAAAACTTTGCTCTGAAAAAGAGGGATTTTCACCTTCGGGAAAAACTCAAAAAATTCTAGAAAAAACACAATGATGTTTCTCGCGACGCGTAGATAGAAATAGAGTATTGGCACGACTCAATCCGATGTCCGAGTGCGAAGATATCGGCAAAATACTCCGGTGCTGTCCAAAACAACACACAGCAAATAGGGGGTCAACAGTGCCTCGAAAACCGTGCCAAAAGTCTGGAATACGAAGAAAAGATCAACACAAAAAACGAAGCCCTACCTCTCAGGAGCACAACGGCGCAAGAATCGCCGAAAACGGTGGTTGGAGAAGGCCAGAGGAGTCCTCGGACCGAAATGCGATGAAGAGGACAAATAAGAAAAGTGCGTCGCAGTGCGCCGGAAAAATGCCAATCTCGAAATGCGTGTCACCAAAAATCCTGAAACTCCTCCACAAGATGTAGAATAAATGGGTGATCAAAAACTCTATTGGGCTCCCTCTCTGAAACAGCCCAGAAAAGCCCCAAATGAAGGCCCAAAGGGCCTATTTATAGGCAAAAGTCCACAATTCACCTTTTCCCGAATTCGGGCGCACCTTTTCGGGCGCCCGAATCCGCAAGTCGCACTCGTCCGACCAGCGCCCGAAATCACCAGAAGGTGACACGTGTCCCCCAAACACGAAACAGCAGTGCAAGCTTGCCCGGGGGACGCCACGTGTCCAGCACCCAGTCAACAGAGTAGGTGGCGCCCGCCAATGGGTGGGCGCCACGTGTCCCCGCCGGGAAACCCGCCGACCGGTCGCCCGCCTCGCCGGTCGCGCCGCCTGCCCCCCACGCGCGCACGCGCCCTGAGGCGCCTGCGCACCATTCCGTGGACCGCGCCGCGTGAGCCTGCCAACCACCAGCCGCCACGTGTCCTTGCGCCCGGTCTATGCACCAGCGCGGGGTTCCGTGGACCGCGCATCACGCGCCGGCTACTCCTGGGGCGCCACGTGTCCCCGCGCCGGGTCCATGCGCCAGCCGGCGCTGCTCTGTGGACCGCGCACTGCGAACCGGCCAATAATAGGCCTTCACGTGGCACCCTGCCGGTCTACGGCCTCCCCCATGCACCAGAATCCAGTGAAAACTTCCGGGAGTCCGTTTTTGGGCATCCGGACTCAGAATTAAACAAGCAAATAGCCGTTTTCAAGCGTTTTTCCGCGCTGAATCCAAATCCAACCTCTGTTTGGCCTAAAACCTTTTCTAAAATTCGGCAAAAGCAGCCGAAGGCCAAACCAGCTAACAATAACTCACAGGGCCCATCTGTGGCATCCCTTTGATGCACTATGGGCCAGACACACCATTAATAGGTGTTTAACACAGTGGATTCACGGAAAAAAGCTACATGGGGTTCAGGGGCCCTACAAGTGTTCTATACCTCTTTTCGGCAACACCATTTTGTTGGGACGTGCCAGGCATCGTATATTGAGCAATAATGCATTCACTTTCGAGGAATTGAGCAAATGGACCGGTCATTTGACCTTTATCCGTATGTATTCCATAGTATTCACCCCCTCTGTCGGACCTCACAATCTTGATTTTCCTATCCAATTGTTACTCTACCTCAACTTTATAAGCTTTGAAAGTATTGAGTGCTTCAACTTTCTCAAATAAGAGATAGAGATACTTGTATCTAGAGTGGTCATCAATGAATGAGATAAAATATCTTTGACCATTAAAATAAGAAATAGGAAAAGGTCTACAGATATCTCTATATGTATGATCTGAAAAATTTCATAACTCATTATTGCATTTTTAGTGGTATTTGTGCGGGTATGCTTTTTCTTTATGCATTTCACACAAGTACCAAAATCGGTAATGTCAAGATCTTTTAGGATCTTTTCTTTCACCAATCAATTTATTTTCTCTAAAGAAATATGAGCTAAACGCTTGTGTCACAAAGAAGATGAGTTTTCCTTAAGATTGTTTTTTTTAATATCAATGCTATGATTAACATTAAAGTTATTCTCAAAAGATTAACTCAAATTAAATTTGTACAAATCATCTAAGAAACAACCATTGCCAACAATAACATTATCAGAGAAGATAGTAAAAAATTTATTTTCAAATAAAAAACTTAAAATTTTTATTTCTCAGTTTAGAAATAAAAACTAAATTTCTAGAAAATCTAGGAACATAAAAAGTATCCTCAAGTTAAGTACAAAACTAATACTAAGTTCTAAAATATAGTTTCCTATAGTTTCAACTTGAAATTTATTTCATTCTCCACTAATTAAAATTCTTTCATTTGACTTCAACATCTTTAGATTGTGAAAATCCTGCATGGTATTTGAGATATGTACAGTAGTGCCAGAGTTAATCCACCATGTGTTTTTAGGAACATTAACTAAATGAGATTCATAACAAATATAGATAGTTTCAATACATTTTTTCTCGAGCCAAGTTTTATACTTCAAGCAGTTCCTTTTTCATGTGCCCTTTTTTTCTTACAGAAGTAACATTGATCATAAATTGCCAGAATTCTTTATTGGCAATTGTGTTGACTTCTTAGAATTGGAGGCACCCTTGCCTTTTCCTCTTTTGTGCTGAGTAGCCAAATTGATAGATTTTGTCATAATTTTCGGCTTCTCCTACTTAAGTCTCTCATCTTCTTGAACACACATGGTCAAAATATTTCATTTATTGACCATTCATCTTTATGTGTGTTGTAGGAGATCTTAAAGGGGTCAAACTCAGACGGCAATGAGTTTAGAATCAGATGGACTAAGAAGGCGTCGGAGATCTCAACTTTTAAAGCCTTTAGTTGAGCTACTATGTTCCGCATCTCCATGATATGCTTACGCACACCCTGTCACGCCCCGGAGGTCTCAAGATAAGCGGAAAACGTGTATTATTTTTTTTTTTTTTGAAATCAAACAATCAGATGAGAACGACCTTGCCTACCGGTGCGCGACAGACCCGCCACACGTACAAATTCACTCTGCAAACGGACAGAGTCTCCTTTGTACGTGCACGGCGTCTCGACTACATTTACAATAATAACATTCACGGCATTGATCACACAGTCACATTGACTAAGTACAACATGTATCATCATTCGACAGCATTAGGAAAAATCCTATGAGTTCGCAAACAGTGTCCACTCGACACCCAAGTTTTTAAAACATCTAACATTCACATGCAGGCGGCTACATTGTTTTGAAAGGATAAATCCCCAGGGTTTTCAAAGTGGTGCCCACACGACACCCTATTTTTGAAAAGCGTTTTCGAAATTCTTTTTCATCGTAAAACGGCCGCACAGTTAACATGAAACATAATCATAACTAAACATTTAAAAATACATGTCCACATATCCAGCATGATCCACATATCCACACAAAATAACCCAAAAAGGGAAAAGAGAGAGATAACCGAATAAGAGTTTGATCAAAAGGCCTCATACGGCCAAACCTACAGTCCGCGATGCCTCACCACCGTCCCACCGTACTTACTTAGATGGACCTGTCACGGAGTGGGTAAAGTCAGTGACAAATAAAGTAGATGCTTAACAATAATAATCAAGAGTTTAGAAAGAGTTACGCCGCACCGAAACCTTCGCTATCCTTCGCCCTGAAACTTTCTTTAATTACTTTGTTTACTTTGGTTACCACCGTCCCGTCAGGGTAGATCGATGATCTCCCCACGTGACACGTCCCGTCAGGGTAGATCGATGATCTCCCCACGTGACACGTCCCGTCAGGGTAGCTCGATGATCTCCCCACGTGACAATTGAAGCTCTAACCCTCTCACGATACGTGGGCGACACGTTTGGCCATCGTGATAAGGTCCCCAAACAACACACGTGGGGCACACGGGTCATATAGACCACTTCTCCAGAAAAGTACACCATTGCGGGGGCCTATTCCGCCGGTGTACGTGCAGCATTCAAAAGGGGATGCCGAGATCGGCGTAAATTAATCATTACATAAAGCGAAGGGTTAAAACATTAGCATCTGTCATCTACTTTATTAACCGGTTAGCAATAAACATTTTAGTGATATGTTGCACTCAATGCACTTACAGCACTTGATGCAAAGGACCCACCTGGTTGAAGATAACCGACTGCGCCCGCGTCCGTCCTAAGCAAAACGGAACTCCTCGCGGCCTACTAGAATATCCAAAAGCACCAATCAACACATTACCCTAGTCAGGTAAAATCAGTGGCCCCAACCACTGATACACAAAGCCAAAATCATCAAGTAAAACCGATAACATCGAAGACTAACAACAACCGGACCGCGACTACTTCGTCGCGGACTCCGTCGGAACCCAAAACCGCTAACGGAAACCCACAAAACCCATTCCTCAACTGATAGCCCACTCGGGGCATCAAAGGTTAAACTAGGAAGACCCCGACGGCAAAAACGATGAGAAAAGAGTCCCGACGGCGCGCCCCCGACAATTTCGTCGAGGCGCGGGGCGTCGGCGAAAACGGCACCCAACATAATAAAAATAGTGACCAAGAAGGTCCCAGGTGGCCATGACAAGAAAGCCACGGAAATAACGATCCCAACGGCGAAAACGGCGCTCAAAACGGTGGAAAAACGGGCAAAAACGGAGCAAAAGAACTCCGGGCTGTCGGGTGGTGCACAGGCCAGGGCGTGGACCGGGTTTACAGCTCGGGCGGCTGCGCTGCATGCGCCGGGTGCACGCAGGGAACGTGCACCGCGCGTCTTGGGCCGGGCCGGTGCACGACACAAGCGTGCACCGGGTCTGCGCTTCCCGGGTTCGGAGGCGTGCGCCGGGTGCACGCCTAGAGCGTGCACCGCGCAGGCCGGTGCACGGTTGCGTGCACCGGGTCCGCGGTTTTCCGCACCGCGGGCGTGCACCGGGTGCACGCCACGGGCCGTGGACCATCCTGTACGGGAAGGCACAGTAAACCCTAGTTTTCGCCGTTTTCGCTCCCGTTTCGCGATTTCTTCTCCGTTTTCGCTCCCGTGCGATCCCGGCGACGACCCTGCGAACATGGTAACGACGGCGGCGGCCTCCCGTCTAACAACGGCGGCGGCGGCCTCCTGTTAACCCACTATGTCCCGACGAAGTCGCCCCAAAAAATTCTGAAAAATTTCCGGTAACTCTAACGGCTAAACCGACGACCGACGAACAACCAAAACGTCGATCGGAGGTCCGTCAAAAAGAAACCGATTAAAAACCATCGGTTAAATTTGATAAAAAAAAAACACCGATCACCCCCAATCAAGAACAAGAAAGACACGGATCAAAACCCGACGACAATCCGCGATGTACGACTTTACAAGAACACGAAAAACCCCCGATTAAATTCTACGAAAGGATCTACAACACCAACCTCACTTAATCGGAAGATAAAGAACCGATCTTGGTCCTCGCGTCGTCGGAGATCCGGATCCGCTCCCCGTAGACGATGGCGTCTCGTTCTCCGATCTCCGGCACGTAAAACGGGCGATCGGGTTCCTCCGCTTCTTCCTTCTTTTCTTCCGATTAGGGTTTCGCCCTTCTTCTTTTCTTTCTTTTCTCTCCACTCTTACGGCTAGGGTTTAGAATTCTCTTTCCTTACGGCTAGGGTTTAGAATTCTCTTTTCTTAACGAGGGGAAAATACTTATATTATCTAATTATCTTAATATTTAATTTCTCCAATTTCTGTTATTTTCCAAATCGTACGTAGAGAAAAATCTAATTTCCCCATCACCGGATAATTAATTAATTAGCTTAATTAATTAATTATCCACACGAGATAACCCCCATTATCCACAAACGGGTGCAAGATATTTTGCACGTATTTCGATGCACGACTAATCACCGCATCACTAAAAATCCCGTTATGGGGGTTCCCGACATCGGATTTCCGATCCGATCGCATCGTCGGTCTTCATTTTTCGCGCTCTTCCGCAGAAAAATACAAGTGCCACACACACCGACCGACTAACCAAAAGTAATATTCCCGGGATACTAAAAGAACACTAAAATAGAAGGAGGGTTAAATATTACAAAATATCGTGTCATTACACCACTCACACTTTATAACAAGTTTCGTCCCCGAAACTTAAATACAGCCCTCGCTAAACAGCTCGGGAAAACACTCCCGCATTTTCGATTCCAGCTCCCACGTCGCCTCGCGTTCCTCGTGGTTGCTCCATTGGACCTTCACGTAGGGGATGGTCCGGTTTCGCAGTTTCTTGTCCTCTCGCGCCAGGATCCGCACCGGTGTTTCTTCAACAGTTAAATCCTCCTGAAGCTTGATCGTGGATATGTCCAGGGCGTGAGAGGGGTCGGGAAGGTACTTCCGAAGCATCGACACGTGGAACACGTTGTGTACTCGGTCTAGGCTTGGCGGCAAGGCCAGGCGATAAGCCACCGGGCCAACGCGCTCTAGGATCTCAAACGGTCCCACGTACCTCGGACTTAATTTCCCTCTCAGGCCGAAACGTCGGGTTCCTTTCGAAGGCGACACCCGCAGCAACACGTGCTCGCCTACTGCGAATTCCAACTCCCGTCGTCTGCGGTCCGCGTAACTTTTCTGTCTGCTCTGGGCGGTTAGCAGTCGCTGCCTGATGAGGCGCACCATTGCCTCGGTTTCTTCGACCAAATCCGGTCCCAACCATTTACGCTCTCCCAAGTCATCCCAGCACAAAGGCGACCGACAGCGGCGCCCGTACAAAGCTTCGTATGGCGCCATCTTTATGCTGGCTTGGTAACTGTTATTATAGGCGAATTCCACAAGTGACAGATATTGAGACCATCCGTCGCCTAGGTCTAGCACGCATGCCCGCAGCATGTCTTCAAGGATCTGAATCACCCGCTCTGATTGTCCGTCTGTTTGCGGGTGAAAGGCCGTGTTGAAATGCAGCTTGGTCCTCATTGCTCGTTGCAGACTGTGCCAAAAACTCGACACGAACCGCGTGTCTCTGTCCGATGTGATGGACGCAGGTACACCATGCAATCTCACTATCTCATCTATGTAGGTTCGTGCCAGCCGCTCCCGTGTCCACGTCGTATGTATCGGCAGGAAGTGGGCGGATTTCGTCAAACGGTCTACTATGACCCATATCGCGTCGTGCCCTTGGGATGATCTCGGAAAACCAGTCACAAAATCCATCGTGATCATCTCCCACTTCCACTCCGGCACGGGCAGCGGCTGCAACTTTCCTACTGGACGCTGGTGTTCAGCCTTCACCTGTTGGCACACCAGGCAGTGTGCCACAAATCGAGTCACATCTTCCTTCATCTTGGGCCACCATAAGGTTTGTTTGACATCCTTGTACATCTTCGTTCCCCCGGGGTGCACCGCATAAGGGGCGGTATGCGCCTCCCTCAGGATTTCCTCCTTAAGCTCCGATAGATCCGGCACACAGATTCGTCCCTGAAAACATATCGTGCCGTTAGCATTCATCGCGAAATCACCCCCTTGGTCTGTGGGTAGCCTATCCCGCACAAGTTGTAGCTGGGTATCCGTCGATTGCCCTTCACGGATCCTGTCCAGTAGGGTTGGTTGGACCACCAGGGTCATGAGTCGTGCGACCGTTCCTGCTGGTACTACCTCCAGTCTCAATTGTGAAAATTCTGTAATCGAACGGTCCTGTTGGGTGAGGGCGTTCGTTACAGATTCCACCGTCCCCCCTTTGCGGCTCAAGGCATCCGCCACCACGTTCGCCTTCCCAGGGTGGTAGTGGATGGTTAATCATAATCCTTTAGTAATTCGAGCCACCGCCTTTGCCGCAAATTCAGCTCCTTCTGGGTGAAAAGGTACTTTAAGCTCTGATGGTCTGAATACACGTTGCAGTGTGTTCCATACAAGTAGTGCCTCCATAACTTGAGGACGAATACAACCGTTGCAAGCTCCAGATCGTGCATGGGGTAGTTCCTCTCGTACTCCTTGAGTTGCCTCGACGCATAGGCTATAACCCTACCCCGTTGCATGAGTACTCCACCCAGTCCGTTTCGCGACGCATCGCAATATACCTCGTAGTCCTCGCCGGGTTCCGGTAGAGCGAGCACCGGGGCTCGCGTTAACTTGTCCTTGAGTTCTTCGGAACTCTTCTGGCATTGCTCCGTACATATGTACTTTTCTCCTTTACGGGTCAGGCGAGTGAGGGGCAAAGCTATTTTGGAGAAGCCTTCCACGAAGCGTCTATAATACCCTGCCAGACCAAGGAAGCTTCGAATTTCAATTACCGTTGTCGGCCTGGGCCAGTCGGTTACCGAATCTGTCTTCTTCGGGTCGACCGCAATCCCAGCAGCCGACCAATATGCCCCAAAAAGCCCACCTCGCGGTGCCAAAACTCACACTTTATAAGTTTTGGCATATGGTTTCTGATCCCGGAGGGTCTGGGGAATACCCGCGGGTGTTCCCCATATCCCTTGTCTATGCGAGAGTAAACCGGAACGTTATCTAGAGGACTATCACCGACTGGTCTAAGATGGGCTTGAGTATCCCATTCCTCATGCCCGTGAACACCGCTGGTGCGTTAACGAGTCTAAACGGTATAACCGTAAACTCATGTTGACCATTCCGAGCTCGCAGGGCTGTTCACGGTATGTCATCACCCGGAATCCTAGGCTGGTGATAGTCGGTCCGCAGATCAATCTCTGGGAATGCCATTGCTCCTTGTAGTTGATCGACTAGGTCATCTGTCCGAGGTAGAGGGGTGCTTGTTCTTCTCATGTCGTGTTCCATACAGCGCTCGTGAACGCTACTCGTCTGCTTTCTACCAAGCTTCTTGCCCGAAACAAAGAAGAGCGAGCAGAAGGCGCTCCAACAAGTTAAGTTCACAAGTTCCGGCAAGTCCGGTTCCCGGAGACACGCTTGGAACTTCAAGCAGTCAACTACCGCTTAAAGATTGCCGCGACTGTCGGCCCCAAGCGCTACGCCGATACCCTTTAACGGAAACCTCATTAGTTCTTAAAGACTAAGAACCTGCCTCACCCTCGCTAGGCAGGAAGGAGTACAGCCGCTTGCCTCGAGGGGTAGCCTAAAGGTTTGACCGAACTTATCTCCACGATGGGGATTTCTTCTATTAGCTAAGGTAGAGTTGAAAACATGAAGCGAGGTGGAAAAGTGGGACGCTCAGGTGTTAACATAAAGGTTTTAGCACGAAGATTTGAAACTTGAGTATTACCTGTTACATCGTGCTCTGTGGGTCCGTCCCCTGGTGGGTCACCGTATAGACTCTCCCTCCTCCCGGTTGCTGAGATGAAGGTGTAGATGCTGCTACGGATGATGTCCCCGTGTTCAAGGGCAGGTAAAATGTAAGTGCCCCGATTTGCCGCATCGAAAACAGTGGTCTCGCTTCTGGGGACATTCGATCACTGAGTGTAATCCATCGCAAATGATGCAAGGCTTGTACACCGGCCTTCGTCCTCCCGTCGGCACATTCTTGGCTCCTTGTTGTGATCTCGAGCGTTTAGGAGGCCGGCTCCCCTTGGTATGCTCCTTCCCGAAATAAGGCCGGGTTCGTTTCTTATCCCCGCTGTATTTCGAGCTCTCCCGTCGGGCTTGTGAAAACATAAATCCGCGCTCCACCACGGTGGCCCTATCGACCACATCCTGGAAGGTGTGCAAATCCGCCGCTTGCACCACCTTGAAGACGTCGCTCCGTAAACCATCCATAGAAAGACGGGCTTTGTGAGATTCGTCTCTTATGATAGAGGGGACGCATTTGACCAACCTCACAAATGCCCGTTGGTACCCCATAACTGTCCGACTTCCTTGCTTGATGTGCACCAGGTCGTCTTCCATCTGCTGTTTGATGCTGTCGGATAAGAATGCCCCAAATAATTTTTCTCGGAACGAGGACCAAGATGGGAGGACGGTGCCCTTCGAGGGGTCCGAGCACACCGCCTTCCACCACATGCGGGCGTGTCCCTCGAGAAAGTTGACCGCCAAGGGGACCCGCTCCTGCTCCTCTGTCAGTAGGTCTTCGAAGAGCCTTTCCATGGTGTCTACCCATTTTTCCACGACCCAAGGGTCGGCCGTGTCTCCCTCAAACACGGGTGGGTCGTACCTCTTGAAATATGCCAAGTTCGTTGTCACCCTATCCCATTCGATTTGCTCGATAGGGGCTTCCCTTGTTGCGACGGTGGACACTCTGGGAGCAGATGTCACCACGGTCTCTCTCAAGGGGTCTCCAATAATGGCTCCCAGCGTAGGTCCCAAAGTTGCTGGTGATAGTGCCACTGAAGGCGTCGTCTGATGAACCGACGGTATCTCGGTCACCGTGGTCGGAGGAGGGGTGACCATGGTCTCGCTGTCCGCCACCGGCGGTCCCGTCACTGGTGCGGCTGGTCCGGGCAGAGAAGCCTGGGCGACCTCCTCTGATGTAGTCGGCTGTTGCGTCAACTGCCGCATCCGTTCCATAAGGGTTGCTAACTGCCCGGCCATCTCTTGTAGTTGTTGTCGGAGAGGCTGACACTCTGCCGCTGTTGGCACCGTACTTTCTGCCCCTGCGTTCTCCGCTGATGACCCATTTCGGGCCATTACTCGCTATATACAAAGAAGCCGCATTAACCCTAAGGTTCCTGGCCTAATACTTGACCTACAAAAACACTAAGGTTACAACCCTTTTTATCCCCGAGCACTCACGTTCTAAGACACCTACGACCTGGTTATCTCATATCCAAATTTTGGTGGTAGGAACATGCACTGCGGTTACTGGACACCGACTGTTGTGGTCAAAGCTGTTTTTCTCTCTGATACCATAAAATCTGTCACGCCCCGGAGGTCTCAAGATAAGCGGAAAACGTGTATTATTTTTTTTTTTTTTGAAATCAAACAATCAGATGAGAACGACCTCGCCTACCGGTGCGCGACAGACCCGCCACACGTATAAATTCACTCTGCAAACGGACAGAGTCTCCTTTGTACGTGCACGGCGTCTCGACTATATTTACAATAATAACATTCACGGCATTGATCACACAGTCACATTGACTAAGTACAACATGTATCATCATTCGACAGCATTAGGAAAAATCCTATGAGTTCGCAAACAGTGTCCACTCGATACCCAAGTTTTTAAAACATCTAACATTCACATGCAGGCGGCTACATTGTTTTGAAAGGATAAATCCCCAGGGTTTTCAAAGTGGTGCCCACACGACACCCTATTTTTGAAAAGCGTTTTCGAAATTCTTTTTCATCGTAAAACGGCCGCACAGTTAACATGAAACATAATCATAACTAAACATTTAAAAATACATGTCCACATATCCAGCATGATCCACATATCCACACAAAATAACCCAAAAAGGGAAAAGAGAGAGATAACCGAATAAGAGTTTGATCAAAAGGCCTCATACGGCCAAACCTACAGTCCGCGATGCCTCACCACCGTCCCACCGTACTTACTTAGATGGACCTGTCACGGAGTGGGTAAAGTCAGTGACAAATAAAGTAGATGCTTAACAATAATAATCAAGAGTTTAGAAAGAGTTACGCCGCACCGAAACCTTCGCTATCCTTCGCCCTGAAACTTTCTTTAATTACTTTGTTTACTTTGGTTACCACCGTCCCGTCAGGGTAGATCGATGATCTCCCCACGTGACACGTCCCGTCAGGGTAGATCGATGATCTCCCCACGTGACAATTGAAGCTCTAACCCTCTCAGATGCGTTGGCGACACGTTTGGCCATCGTGATAAGGTCCCCAAACAACACACGTGGGGCACACGGGTCATATAGACCACTTCTCCGGAAAAGTACACCATTGCGGGGGCCTATTCCGCCGGTGTACGTGCAGCATTCAAAAGGGGATGCCGAGATCGACGTAAATTAATCATTACATAAAGCGAAGGGTTAAAACATTAGCATCTGTCATCTACTTTATTAACCGGTTAGCAATAAACATTTTAGTGATATGTTGCACTCAATGCACTTACAGCACTTGATGGAAAGGACCCACCTGGTTGAAGATAACCGACTGCGCCCGCGTCCGTCCTAAGCAAAACGGAACTCCTCGCGGCCTACTAGAATATCCAAAAGCACCAATCAACACATTACCCTAGTCAGGTAAAATCAGTGGCCCCAACCACTGATACACAAAGCCAAAATCATCAAGTAAAACCGATAACATCGAAGACTAACAACAACCGGACCGCGACTACTTCGTCGCGGACTCCGTCGGAACCCAAAACCGCTAACGGAAACCCACAAAACCCATTCCTCAACCGATAGCCCACTCGGGGCATCAAAGGTTAAACTAGGAAGGCCCCGACGGCAAAAACGATGAGAAAAGAGTCCCGACGGCGCGCCCCCGACAATTTCATCGAGGCGCGGGGCGTCGGCGAAAACGGCACCCAACATAATAAAAATAGTGACCAAGAAGGTCCCAGGTGGCCATGACAAGAAAGCCACGGAAATAACGATCCCAACGGCGAAAAAGGCGCTCAAAACGGTGGAAAAACGGGCAAAAACGGAGCAAAAGAACTCCGGGCTGTCGGGTGGTGCACAGGCCAGGGCGTGGACCGGGTTTACAGCTCGGGCGGCTGCGCTGCATGCCCCGGGTGCACGCAGGGAGCGTGCACCGCGCGTCTTGGGCCGGGCCGGTGCACGACACAAGCGTGCACAGGGTCTGCGCTTCCCGGGTGCGGAGGCGTGCGCCGGGTGCACGCCTAGAGCGTGCACCGCGCAGGCCGGTGTACGGTTGCGTGCACCGGGTCCGTGGTTTTCCGCACGGCGGGCGTGCACCGGGTGCACGCCACGGGCCGTGGACCATCCTGTACGGGAAGGCACAGTAAACCCTAGTTTTCGCCGTTTTCGCTCCCGTTTCGCGATTTCTTCTCCGTTTTCGCTCCCGTGCGATCCCGGCGACGACCCTGCGAACATGGTAACGACGGCGGCGGCCTCCCGTCTAACAACGGCGGCGGCGGCCTCCCGTTAACCCACTATGTCCCGACGAAGTCGCCCCAAAAAATTCCGAAAAATTCCCGGTAACTCTAACGGCTAAACCGACGACCGACGAACAACCAAAACGTCGATCGGAGGTCCGTCAAAAAGAAACCGATTAAAAACCATCGGTTAAATTCGATAAAAAAAAAACACCGATCACCCCCAATCAAGAACAAGAAAGACACGGATCAAAACCCGACGACAATCCGCGATGTACGACCTTACAAGAACACGAAAAACCCCCGATTAAATTCTACGAAAGGATCTACAACACCAACCTCACTTAATCGGAAGATAAAGAACCGATCTTGGTCCTCGCGTCGTCGGAGATCCGGATCCGCTCCCCGTAGACGATGGCGTCTCGTTCTCCGATCTCCGGCACGTAAAACGGGCGATCGGGTTCCTCCGCTTCTTCCTTCTTTTCTTCCGATTAGGGTTTCGCTGTCACGCCCCGAGTTCAAAAATCCGCGTCTAAATTTTTTTCTTTTTTTTAAAATCAGAGTTTGAAAACCAGCCAGGGCGCAACAGACCGCCACATATATAGAAGAGTCCCAATCCCCCTTGGGATTGAGCCTTTTCTATATATGCACGGCTAACATGGCAAGCAACATCAGAGTACCATCTAAACTACAACTATTTATTACAATACAATAAATAAATTACAACTCTTTTGTTTACAATATTCTTTCCAACTTAACCTTTATTTTATTTACACGGCTGTCCAGGGTCGATCACCTATCTCGATACCTCACCAAACCGCCCCAATGTCTCAGCACCCGCTCGACCTGAAAAACAGTCACCCGAGGGTGTGAGACACACCGGAGTGTATCCCAGTGGGCACGACGAGCCGAGAAATAGCAGATCGTACCTACTGGTATACAATGCTAGAGGATAGTAATAAATCAGGGGTTAGGGTAAAGCAGATATATAACTGGTGCTATAAAGAAAGCATAACTCACAATCTGGATACAAGTATAGGAGATTATTTTAGCAGAACTAAAGCAGGACAATCAGAATTAAGGAACTATAATCAAGGCATCAAGGAGTTAGGACAATCAGCAATGTAACTGTAAACAAAGGCATCAAAGAAGCATGATAACTTAACAACACATGCATCAAATAAATGATAACACAAAGACCCAATCACAAGCTACCATATTGGTCCCTCAAGACCTCAGGCAAGGCTGCCCACCTGGCACCACCTGGTTGACATTCCCCAGACTAGGGTCACGGGTTGCAACTGCTAACCACTTTACCGGTAAAGAACATCGCTACGGGTAGCAAATCCGCTGATGTTCGTGAAGTACAACGGTGCGGGCGAATCATATGCAAATGCTCAAGCTCACGGTCCACTGACCGGGTAATCGGCAACAAGCCGGGAAATCCCCACTGGGATGCAATGACAAGATCAACTGAATCTCAACTCTCATGCAGGATCACTCAGCAACAAAACAGTAAATCTCAGCTCATATGCAAGATCAAGGCAAATCTCTCTCAACAGAAACTCATAGATAAACTCAACTCAACAACACCAACCAACCAAATGATACAAAACTTAAACACTGTAAGAACTTGAATTTTTGAAAATAATTAAATAAATGAAATTGATTTGAGTCAAGTTGAGTCTAGATCATATATGGCTCAAATAGCAATAGTGCCCCTTTCCTGCAGTGTATTTTGCACAGTTAGTAGGCCAGAAATATCGCTTTTCAATCCGGACTTGATCTCGAGGATCGGAGACCACTAGTGCGACCGTCTCGTCGAACCGAGCGAAAACCATATTAAGCATGTTCAGATCTGACGGTCGGATCTTCCGGAAATCAGCGATCAAGCGGGCGGGACCCGCGACTTAAGTCGCAAGTACATGAACAGTAACCTTAAAATTTAAATCCCCTAAGTGCCAACTTTGCCCATTTCGTCATCTGGAATCCGATCCTAGCACTTCAAGTAGTCAATTTGAACGGCTCCGTCGTTCTGAACGGAATGGCGCTGACGGAATTTCCGTTTGACGACTTTAAAGCCTCGAAAAACGCGAAAACTGTATTTTTACACAGTTTTTATGGACCGAAAATTTATCCGGACACAGTTTCGAAAAACAGAGATCACTACCTGATAAGTTTCGTCGAGCCGGACGTCCTAGCGAAGTCCGTTTTTCGATCTGACGATCGGATTTTCTTGAAAAGCGTGAAATGCAGCGAAAAGTGTGAATTTTGCACTTAGAACCCTATGTTCTTGTCTCGATTTGCGTGCCACCTCTGTGGTGAGGGACCTGGATGCAAAAGAAAGCTGCTGTGAGGGACTGAGTGGTGGTTGTGGGCTGGTGTGGGGGCTAAAGCGCAATTGTCACATATGCATATATATATATGCATGTGCTCGAGCTAGGGTTTTCCCCACAAACCCTAAACCCACAGCTCCCCCCTAGCCGCACCCTCAACTTCCTCCCTCGTTCTCTGCCGCACCTCACGAAGCCTCCCCGTACCGGCCGCCGCACCACCTTGCCGGAAAAGATCAAGAACCCCTCTTGATCTCGGGTTCTTGTTGAGGAAGGAAATTGAGAGGGCTCTGGGAGATCGAGACCCAGACGGGAGGAGTCCCCAGAGGAGCCACTGTCGATCTGCAGTGGTCCGAACCCCAGCCGTCGCCGCCGTGCGCCGCCGCAGCCACCTCATCTTTCTCTCAATTTTCCGGCCAAGGGTAAGGTTGGATTTTCCCTCTTTGTTTTGGCTCTTAGGCATGACCATCTCACACCTGACGTCGAGACGACCCTCCGAATGCAGGCCTGGCCGCCGCCGTCATTCCGATCGCCGGCAGGAGCAAAACCCGCCGGAATTATCGTTTTCGGGCTGACCGCGCGCGCCGCCGTGATCCGGCCATCAAACGAAAGATCAGCACCGTTGATCTTCGTCCCCTTGTTGACTGAAAGCCTCCCTCAAGATCCGGGGTTGATCGGATCAGGATCCACCCCGCTCGGCCGTGCCCTAGAAACCCTGTTATAGGCGTTTTTGCCGACCGCCGCCGTCCGGCGCCGCCGCAGCCTTCTGTCGCCGGCCAACCACACTAGAGGACTCCTGGCACTGATTGGACTCTGTTTATCCAAGTCCCACCGGCCGGAACCCAGCCGGCCGGAATCCGCCATTAAAGCTCCTCCGAGCTTGACCGAGCTTCTCCGGCGCCGCCTCGCCGGCGCTCCTCGGTCGCCGGGAACACCCAGGTAGGCTGATCTTGATCTCCTGAGTCTCCCCATAATCTTGCATGGCCCTCTTGACGTGAGGTTTTTGACCACCAGGGTTGCACCCGAGCCGCACTCGAGCTCCATCTCCGGCCAACTCCGGCGACTCGGGACCTCGGCGACCATCCAGGTAAGGTCTATGCATCATGTTTATGCCTCCCATGATTTTATTTTGGGTCAATAAGCCCCCTGTTTTGAGACCTCCAACCTTGCACCCGAGCTTAGCAAATCGGGCTTGACCTCCGGCCGCCGCCGCCTCTGGCCGCCGGGGCTCGACCCAACCTGCCTCAGTCCTCACCTGGGACTCTCTGCTAACCCGTGCTCACCTTGGTTCCAGGTCTGGACCAGAGTTGATCCAAGAACACCCCAACCCGAGCTTGGGCTTTTGGTTGGTGCTGCTCCGGCCACTGTTCCGGCCAGTCTCCGGCAACCCTCAGGTGAGCACCATGACCCTTAACAGTTGCTTAACATGATGCTCCATCTAACTTAGATTTTGATTAAGTCTATGTTAAGTATTAGCGAAGTTATAAATTGAACCCTAAATGTTTATGGGCCAAATTGTAAATGGGCTTGGTCTCGGCCCAATTCTTGTGAGCACAGCATGGGTCTCGTCGTAGCGGACGCGCTGAAAGTTACGGCGCAGCTTTTGGACCCCCGGATTGCAAGAACGAGTCGAAACGGATAATTAAATAGGATAATAATGCAAATTAAAATATACTATGGACCTAAATGCAAATTAGACACACATGCTGACTTTAGACAGTAATTATACTTTTACTGGACATTTTATTAGAGGCCTGTAGACCCCCGTCGATCGGGAAATTGATTTTATTCCGTAAAACGGTGATATTGCCTCGTATTAGCGTCACGTCACTATAATGTCGTCGGGATGGGTTATGAGAGTCTATTACTGATCATATCTACTTATTCAGGGCCTAGTTGTGCAGCACCAGCCTCCCAGTAGCTGTGCGGGAGTTCGAGGATCTGCCGTCATTCAGGTGGGTTACTTTCGAACCGGGCCTCAGCTTTTTGGCCCTCTGGTTGCTTAGTTTGTCGGACCCCTGTTTTTGATTTCCCTACTGATCATATGACTTGGCCTGACATATATTGACCTCCTTGACTTAGCATGATCCCTCTGATTGACATTGATCTGAGTTGACCTATGATTGAGATATTTACTGATATACGATTGCTTGATCCTGAATGATAGCCATTACTCGATATGCGTGATTACTTTTGACATATTATGATCCTTCTGTTTGACGTTGACCCAATTAGACCTATACTTGTGATATTCTTGCATCTGAGTTGAGCTTCCGCTAAACACATGTTTTACCTTTTTACAAATGTTTTTATCCAAGCGTCGCAGGGTCGCCTGAGTCTGTTCTTGTTTGATAGGACGAAGGCATCGCTCTTCGAGGTTTGGGCCTAAAGAACTTGATTTCAAAATGATTTTCAAAACAAAATAAAAATATGTGTTTAGTCCTGTATGATTAGTCTTCCGTTCCTCCCAAATATTGTGATTAGATACAGTTGGTTTATATCTTGCATTCTTGATACCTTGATATATCTGATCCTTGATTGTGTTGGTTGATGATTATTCCTGCATTGATTCGATTTTACTCGTTGATTTCTGTCACTTGAGATTACATGTTCTCGATCAGCTGACTATTGTTTACATATTCCATGACTAGTCCTGATAGATCCTGATCTGCTGATTTATCTAGATGATCCCTGATGATTGATAGATACTACTTGATATTCTGATTAGCATGATTGATTGATTCTAATCGATAGATGTTGACTGATGATTCCCTGTTGGGATTTCCCGGCTTGTTGCCGATTGCCCGGTCAGTGGGCCGTGAGTTGAGCATTTGCATTTGATCGCCCGCACCGTTGTACTTCACGAACATCAGCGGAGTCATGACCCGCAGCGATGTTCTTTACCGGTAAAGTGGTTAGCAGTTGCAACCCGTGACCCCTCGTGGGGGAAATGTCAACCAGGAGGTGCCAGGAGGGCAGTTTTGCCTGAGGTCTTGTGGGACCAATATGGTGGCTTTTGATTGGATATTGATAGTTTCCTTATTGACGCATTACTTTACCTTATACTGTTGCACAGTTTATTTCCAGTATTAGTATCGGTAGACATGCTTTTATCATTTGCAGTTCCTTATGCATGATTATTGTGGATACCTTTGATTTCCAGCATACATGATCTACCGTTCTTATGACTGATTATCACTGACATATCCTGATTTACAGTATTTCTTGTCTGTAGTTTGATGATTGATTACCTGCCTAGTTAGCCTATCTGTGGATTCTGTTGATTATCAGTAGATCTGCTTTATTGTTCAGCTTTACCCTATGATTCTTACTATCCGCAGATTTTAGTACCCAGTAGGTACGATTAGCTGGTGCTCGGCTCGTCGTGCCCACTGGGATACACTCCGGTGTGTCTCACACCCTCGGGTGACTGTTTTTCAGGTCATTCGGGTGCTGGGATGTCGGGACGATCCAGTGAGGCTATCACGATAGAGCTGTCCCCCTGATGACATAGATCGATGATTGAGATCCCCGGTTATCTGTAGTTGACTTGCACTTATGTCATTT
Source organism: Tillandsia fasciculata (assembly GCA_029168755.2). Taxonomy (NCBI): domain Eukaryota; kingdom Viridiplantae; phylum Streptophyta; class Magnoliopsida; order Poales; family Bromeliaceae; genus Tillandsia; species Tillandsia fasciculata. The sequence goes on along the minus strand of CM054946.1, from coordinate 2,908,593 downwards.
CAGTTTCCAGTTCATTTAGATACTTCAGTTTGATGTTAGTATGATACTTGGATTATTCCTGTTGATTAGTATGTTTAGTTGAGATAGTTATTGCTCGCTGATTGATGATTGGATTAGCCTAGCCGTGCATGTATAGGAGAGACCCTATCCTTTTGGATAGGGGATTTCCTATATGTGTGGCGGTCTGTTACGCCCGTTTTGCAAACTCTAATTTATTAAAAAAAAAAAAAAAAAAATTTCAGGCTGGATTTTTAAACTCGGGGCGTGACAAACACATATTTTAAGAAAAACTGTTTTGAAAAGTCCAAACCTCGAAGAGCATTGCCCTCGTCCTATCAAACAAGAACAGACTTAGGCGACACTACGAAGCTTGGGTTTTAGGTCCAAACCTCGCAGAGCAGTGCCTTTGTCCTATCAAACAAGAACAGACTCTGGCGACCCTACGAAGCTGGGTAAAACCTCAGTTAAATAAACCTATGTGCTCAGAGATGTATCATTTGATCAGCAGAACAAACAGGCTCACTAATCAACCATGGAAATGTCCAAGTAAAAGAATAAATGCTAGAGGTGCTATGAACAATCATGTAAGGCAAACTAGAACAGATAACGGGCATAGATCAGGCAGATAGCAGATATAATATAATCAAAGAAAGGCAGGCTCAAAGAAATCAAGTTTAGTTACCAAAAACAGGGGTCCAACCAGTATCGCACCCCAGAGGGCCGAACTGATAAAACCCGGACCGAAGATAACCCACCTGTCAATGTGCAGTCAATTAATCTGTAATCCTCTATATGCTCAACTCCAGGTGCAAACTGGATCAACCTGGATCAAAAATCACCAATCAGGGATCAATTCAGTCCCGCTAACTCTAACCTAAACCCAGATCAATTTGAAACCCTCTTAGTTATTTTAATTGTCACCCGGATACCGTAAAATCGACGATTTTGCCGATTCTCGAACTGTTATCCGATTTCCGCTCAACGAAAACCGACGGATTCCCAACGAAAAGCTTAGGAATCATTTAAACATTTTACTAACCAATACCCATGGTCTATTTTGCATTTAAACCCTTAAAGTTTTCAGAAATTACATTTTAGTGCCATTTGAGCACTGTTTTCGCTCGTTCTTTCAACTGGAAAATAATTTTGACGAACCGTCACTTCCACCAGGTGACATTTATCATGCTGAACACCGTGCTCACCAATTTGCAGCAGCACGGTGCCCGAGGAAAACTTCGGGCCATAAAAACCCTCTCTAACATAGCCCAAATGAATTTTTGTTTCTCCGGGACTTCAAACACTGTTTCTAACGCGAGCATCGCGTTCAGTGACCCCAAATTAGCCTAGGGCACACTATCGCGGCTTCGTAAACAGCCCGGAACCATGTTTTATTTAAACATTATCATTTTATGTTGATTTTAATACAACTTTTAATCCAGACTTCAAACAAGAATATTTTGTATATCAAAGTTGGTCTGGGCACTGCCAGGACCACAGTGCTCACCCTGGTTGAGGCCCAGGGGTGCTGGTTCAAGCAGAACCCATGCCATGTTCACTTAAAGGTTCACAATGCTCCAAATATTAATCCACACAGAATCTGTTTGATCTGAAGTGAGAACCAAGCTCAGGGGATGTATTTGAACAACTTTCATATTTATTGTTTTGTCAAATTCCTTAGTTTACTTCATTGTGGTATTTTTACAAACAGTTGGTGGGCATAACTCACACACACATACACAAACCAATTCCGAAATGGGTTCTCTGCAGATATTGAACTAGAGGCATTATAACTTGGATCAAAATGCTCTATAGAGCTTTTGGAATAGATTCCCCTACTTGGAACAACCCAAAAACCCCACGAATGGCCGAGCTCAAGGAAGAAGATGATGGAGGAAACCTTGATTTTCGTGACCATTAACCAAGGGGTACTGGGACTCAACCAAAGGCACCAGCAGGTGCTATTTGCTTCCCTGAAACTTCCCATGCACAAGGCTGGCCTCGGGGTGCGGCGGCGGCGCGGCGGAGCAAAGCTCCGGTTTGGAGCTTGAGGGCTCTAATGGCAAGTTTCTACAGAGACACTTTGAATCCCTCCAACATGGATGGAAAGCTTCCATGAGGTCATACGAAGCTTCCCATCCATCTCACCCCGGCCGGAGGTGGCCGGAGCGCCGGCGGCCGCAACATGGTGCACTTTCGGGTTACCCATGACATCCTGATTTTTCATGATGCATGGGAGCCATGCAATGGCATGGATGGACTCCCCCAGGTTCCCTCATTACTGCTAGGCAGTTTTCAGGCGCCGGAAAAGCCCGCCGGCGCCGGAGCTACATCCTCGGCCAACCATACATTTACTCAAAAGATAGGGCATGAATCTGCGATTTACTGGGTCGACCATACTCCACCAAATTTGGTGGATTTGGTCCCCTCCTCCTACAGTCCAGGCACACAAAATTTCAGCCAGGATGGTCCACTGGTTACCGAGTTCTCTCAAGGCGGAGGAAAACTAGGTTTCCGGCGACCCATTGTGGCCGCCGGCTAACCGTGGTGCATGGGGCCTCGGGGCTTTGCAGCGAGGAAGCTAAGGACCTAAAGAGTCCACTGCTAATGGTCCGGGGTGCTAGAAACCGTTGGTTAAGGATCCTCACCTTAGCCGAGCTCGGGGAAGAAAGGATGAAGCCGGATCTTGGTTCCTTTGCGCGCGCGGCCACAGCGAGACTCCAGCAAGGTTCTCTGGCACAAGGGAACACCACCAAAACTCCAGAACAAGGTTTGGTGAAGTTTGGTTCCAACCTTCTCTTTCCCTTCACTCCCTCGGTTTGGTTTCTCAAAGGAATGGTGTCCCACAGCCACCCTCACAATTCGGCTTTGATCAGGAAGAAGCCCAGGCACCTAAGAGCTCCTCCAAAACACCAGAGCAAAGTTTGGTTCTAAGCTTCTTCTTCCCCTCTCTCTCACGAATTAACATATAAAGGTGACGCTCCTTCAACTTCCCAAACGCACGAGCTGATCCTGGGAGTTTTCTTATGGAGGAGGGACTCTTCCAATCCCCAGTAACCCCCCCCGCACATGAGCCTCAAGAATTCCAATAGCCTCTTCCAACCTAAAGCTTTATTCCCTTTGTAAAATACCCTTGGGTTCGGTTCACACCTATCCCTAGAATCCAAGGCTTATTCTGGGGTTGCAAAATGCACCCAGCACCTTGTGGTTTGGAGCCCAAGCACTTAGGCACATAAAATATTAGCTTTTGTATAGAAAATGTTGCATTTTGAGCACCTTTTACGCATTTCGAGACAATCCAGTCGCCGTTTCGCGAAACGGACTTCGCCACGACGTCCGGCTCGTCGAGACCTGTCAGGTAGCATATTTGTTTGGTTCGTTCGACGCCCGGATTAAAAGTCGTTCCATAAAGTTCGACTCAATATAGCGCGTGGCACGCACTTCGATGCACCCGGGTCGCCAAACGCGAAATCCGTCAGCGCCATCGCGCTCAGAACGTCGAAATTAGCTAGGACTCATTACTAATACTCCTATGTTAAAATTCTAGATAGTGGTTCGACCATTAGTGAAAGCGAGGGATTAAAATTTCGAAGGTTACTATTCACTTAAGTCGCGGGGCCCACTTTTTAACTTCTGATTTCTGGAAGATCCGACCGTCGGATCGAAAACATATAAATATAAAACTTCTATGTTTCGACGAGACGATCGCAATGGTGATCTCGGATTTTCCAGATCAGACCCCGATCAAAAGTCGATATTTCTGGGCCCACTATTGGCCCACTATCTCTCCACTTTTGCCAGAATTAATAATTTAAACTTTTAAAAGCAAATAGAGGTTTTTAAAATTCTGGATTATTACATTCGCCCTTCTTCTTTTCTTTCTTTTCTCTCCACTCTTACGGCTAGGGTTTAGAATTCTCTTTCCTTACGGCTAGGGTTTAGAATTCTCTTTTCTTAACGAGGGAAAAATACTTATATTATCTAATTATCTTAATATTTAATTTCCCCAATTTCTGTTATTTTCCAAATCGTACGTAGAGAAAAATCTAATTTCCCCATCACCGGATAATTAATTAATTAGCTTAATTAATTAATTATCCACACGAGATAACCCCCCATTATCCACAAACGGGTGCAAGATATTTTGCACGTATTTCGATGCACGACTAATCACCGCATCACTAAAAATTCCGTTCCGGGGGTTCCCGACATCGGATTTCCGATCCGATCGCATCGTCGGTCTTCATTTTTCGCGCTCTTCCGCAGAAAAATACAAGTGCCACACACACCGACCGACTAACCAAAAGTAATATTCCCGGGATACTAAAAGAACACTAAAATAGAAGGAGGGTTAAATATTACAAAATACCGTGTCATTACACACCTTTGGTCCGATTGTATTTGATGCCCGAAAGTCGTTTCATCAGCGTGCTGGCCAAAGCTTTATCGAAACTAATAAATTGCTCCTCAATGGCTTTTAGGTAATTCTTGACTTTATCACATTCTAGGATTGATCCCCTTATACTTTTTGACACTCTAGACTTTATGAGCATCAAACTTAAGCGGTTTGATAGCTCCCATTTTTTCTGTGCGTATTCCTGCTGTGGAGTTATTAGCCCCACTACCTTAGGTGGTTACTCTATGCGCAGAGCCAAGTCAAAATCCATATAGTTCAAAGTAAAAAATAATACTTTCTTTCCAATCAGAATAGTTATCCCCAGTAAGCATAGGAATACGAGAAACATCATTAAGAAATGCAGTAGAGGAAGAAGCTGGAACAATAAAATAAATATAGAACTTTATCGCATACTATGAGTCAATAATCTTTAAATTAGATAAATTCAACATTTCTGTGGGTAGAGATGCTATATGCATAAAATTTATCTACTTTAATAATAAGACTAGCGAAAAACTAATTTCTAAATTACTAGATTTCTGTACATGCGGGTATAAGAAAACTTGTTAATTATCTAGAAATCTATTCCACTATTCTGTTCCAGTCAAAAATCAAAAGAATTAAAATTTTATTTGGCTGCAATAAATAGTTAAACTTTAATTCAATATCAAAAAAATTTAGGTGTTTTTCTCTATTTGCAGAATGTTGTGGCTAGTCCCAAATATAATAAAAAGCACAAACAACTTTATATAACATTAAATAACTATTAAAATTAAAATAGGAATCTGTATGAATTTTCAGGTTAACCTTAATTCAATGTCATTTTTTTTTTTATATAAAAATACCATAAACGATCATATACTATGAGTAGGATGCCGTGGCTACTTCTAAACATAATTGATTTTATAAATTTTTATATGACATCAAATGACCCAATATTTCATATTATTTCTAAATGTAGCAAAAACTATAAAAAATTTTACACAACTTTATGTGACTCAAAATTTATAAGCTGCATGAATCTATATATAGACTACTCTAAATTTTCATGATCACCGTATGTGTGTTTATAATAGTAATACAAAATTTACACCGCAAATAAATAAATAAAACACACTACTTTATAGTCATAAATAAATAAATGAGTAGTACAAAAATCATATATAATTTAAACCAAACGTCATGCATAATTTTGATATAGACTTTTTTTACAATGATCAGTCACAATACAATATATATATTTTTAATAATAATAATAATAATAATAATAATAATAATAAAAAAAAAAAAAAAAAAAAAAAAAGGAAGTCGGGTTGAAGCCCCAACATCTAGGGGCTACCAGGTGCAGCCCCAAAAAGGCTGCACTATGTGGTCCCTCGTGGGACACCTAATGCGGTTGCGACTGTGATGTCGCTTTTTTCCGAATGCCGGTTCCTATGAGATCGGTCAATGTCATCACTTACGTAATCCAATCGGCGAGAAAATTTATTATTATTATTATTATTATTATTATTATTATTATTATAAATGAAAAGAAAAATAAATAAAATCTAAAAAAAATAAAAATACGACATAAAGTTTGCCTCTGATACCACATGTAATACCAAATAAAAACTTTAGATCGTATCTTTATTCATGATTTTTAATTTTTTAAAATTGGTTGTTCACGACAGTCTTCCTTTCAATTCGTCCTTGTGGGCTCTCTATTCTCTTATCTCCGGAGATAAAATCGTCACAAAAAATTCGAATTAGGGTTAGATCAGGACTCATATTATGTCATATATATAAATAACCTAATGTAAGAATGTTTTAATCACGTCCGTCCAGTAAGGACGTATCCAGATAATGTCATATATATAAATAACCTAATGTAAGAATGTTTTAATCACGTCCGTCCAACGTGTCCAGATACATTCTAACCAATTAGATTAACTGTATATTTAAAGATCGTCTTAAACAAATTACGTAGGCAACATCCAACATAACATTCATAAGTGATTAAGTTTTAGAACCAATTTACATATTTGTTCTTTTTTTATTTATGTTTGGGACTGTAATCTTTATTTTCTCCTTTTATCTAATTTTATGAATATTTAATTTTATTAATCATTTATTTCTTTATATCGAAATGTGCTTATTTTTATTTCTAAAATTTTATATTGTTATAATCAAATTCTACTTTTTTTTTCTTATAAAATATGGACTTTTCTCAAAAAAAAAAAAATAAAATAAAAAAATTTGTTGAGACCCCTCACTAATAAACTATTCCCAAATGATCCCACAAATTTAGCTTTTTATTAGCATTTTTAAATTTTTAAATATTTATTTTTAAAATTTATTTAATTTAACATTTTTGTTACATATTGATAATTTATTTTTCAAGTTTTATTTACTAAAAAATTATTAAAAATATTAAATTTATGAAAATGTTATATTTTTTAATGTAAAAAATAAAAGTTCTTGTGAAAAATCCAAACTTAAGATCGGAGATATCAATTTAAAAAATAATGAAAAACTTTAATCAGCCCACCTATAGTTTAGTTCTACAATTTTAATTTTTTATTTGATCGTAAATCTGTAATTAAATGAATATATAAACTATTAATATATTTATAGTTTATCCCTCTGCAGTTTATAAAGTATAGTACTTAAATATCTTATGGTGTTTAAATTGTATCATTTTTGACTACTCGATTTAATGGCAAGTTTTCATGGTAAAATTAAAAGGGACAAGTTAAAAGTTTTCCAAAAGAAAGAAAAATTTGAGGATGGCTATTTTTGAACAGCACACACTTGAGGGAGTTTTCAATCAAAGAGTTGAATATTCAATTCTTTTACATCTCAAAAGAAATATAAATTCTATATTTTTGAGTAAACCTCATTCAATGAATTGGTGGGATGCAGAATTTACACTGCTTTAATTTAGGGGTACATGTACAAGTTTCTTTTCAATTCTTTTCGGATAGCTGTGAGTGCTCAGAAATTCAGTGGACATGTGTCAACTTTGTACTCATGATGAATGAAATATAACTGCTGTGTTAATGCAAACAGCAGATCTGTGCAGAGTTTCAGAAGCTCGAACGAGCAAAGCATGCCTGCAGCTTTTTTTTTTTTTTTTTTTTGCTGTCACGTAAATAAGTGTCTGCCCTACACGTGTTTGCTATTTGGATGGTAAATTGGCAATGAACAAATACCCCAAAAATAAAAAGAAGCAAGATTAATTATAACTCTTAATTAAAAGATAACAATATTAATTTTTTCGTAAATTTTAGTAATAAAAAAATAATAATAGGACTAGTTAAGAAATATAGGTCAATTGGAAGCAAACTTTTGATTGTAGAACTAGCATGCATGGTTCAAGTGAAAATCAATAGTATGAGATCCACTGCATAAAAATGATTAAGCGGGTAGCATGCTACCTTTCTCTCTAAAAAAAAAATGATTACGTGCACCTGATGTATAAGTTCATATATATGATACACCGAACCCCTACTAACTTAATTCGATGTGTACTACAACACTTAATTAAAGTGCATGTAGTTTCAAAATTATAAATTTTGGATACTAATTTTCTACAAATAAAAAAAATGATTATTTCTTGTGCCTCTTTAATGCCTAAGTAATTATTTTTTCAAAGGGTAAATTGCACCGCTAGGTTTTTTTTTTTTTTTTTTTTTTTTGAGAAAAAAAATAGCATGCTATTTACTTCATTTATTTTAAAATAGGGTATTAATCACCAAGCTCTTTGTCACTTGTGCTAGGAACGGTTGATAATTGTCCTGCTAGTTAATGCTTAAGCTTTGAGGCAAAATTTTAGTTTCATCCTATAACTTAATTTTGATTTCTTGAACTTTAAATAAGATTTCAATTTAGTCCCTAAATTTTTAAAATTATTTCTTTTTAATGCTCAGGATGGATAGATATACTAAAGGGTACATATAAGTGTGCACCCCATAAGGAATGTATATCCTACACCCCACCCCATTCTGGATGGGGTGAATTTCACTGGTCATATCGAAGTGACCAGTGGGAAGAAGCCCCATCCCAAGATGGGATGGAGTGTAGGATGTACACCCCTTATGGGGTGTACACCTAGCATCCCCCATATACTAAAAAGTCATTGCTGGCAGTTAATTCATTTATTCATTTTTATACTATAAATTCATCATTTCTTCATCTATTATTCTTTCAATTTAGATATCCAAATTTTTATATAAAGAAAAAAAATTGTTGATGGTAGGTTTAAAATATAAAATCAAAAAAGAATATTATCTAATATACTATTCAAACTTCATAAATATCTTATTTATCCTTAGAACCAAAATACCTTGTTTGTTTTTAAACAAATTCTTCAAATATTCTCAGTTTTCATCGGGTTTACTAAATGGATTGGATTTTAGAAAAGTATTAATTTTAGTAATTTTAGAATAAATTTAAAAACTTTGAATAGTAGTAAAGAATAATTAAATAAGTAAAAGCTCCATAAAAAATATAATCAATAAATACATATTACATAAATATATAAATACACTAGCTAGGTATAGGCAGTAATTTATGTTCTAATAGCATATATATATATATATATATATATATATATATATATATATATATATATATATATATATATATATATATATATATAAGGACTAAAGTGAAGCTCCTTTACGAGTTTAGAAACCGCTAAGCAATCTCATTTACGAGATTTTCAAAATTCATAATTAATTTTTTATGTAAAAGAGTCATTAAAATATATTTATAAAATTTAATTTTAGTTTTAAAATATTAATCATCAAATATAAATTAAAGTGAATACTAAACCTTACACTAGACTAGCGCATGCTCATAAGCGCCCATTTGCTCATACACCTGCATAGGGTGTATAGGAGCAATGCTGCATGTACAACTAATATATAAGTATAAATTTTACACTCTAAATTTTATACAGGTAGGATTTATCCACTATTTTATTAAAAAAATTAACTAAAAATCTAAATTATTTTTATAAATCCTAATATTTAGGAGTGTAAAATGTCCAACCCCATATATATATATATATATATATATATATATATATATATATATATATATGGAGTGTAGGGTTAGCACAAAAAAAGTAATGGTATCATATTCAATATATATGTATAAATTTATATATATATATATATATATATATATATATATATATATATATATATATATATATATGGAGTGTAGGGTTAGCACAAAAAAAGTAATGGTATCATATTCAATATATATGTATAAATTTTATATTCTAAACTTTATACGACTAAAATTTATCTACTGTCTTATTATTATTATTATTATTATTAATAACTAAACTTTTTTTTTTTTTTTAATTCGAATATCATGAAGAGATGTAAGATATACACTGGATATATGCATGGAGGCATGCTCACACTTTCTCCTCTTCTTCTTCTCCCTCTATCCAAAATACTCTCTCCATTAATTCTCTTCTCCAGCCATTCCGATCTGTGAAAATTAATTATGTTTTTGAAAAAAATTCTCTCTCTCCTCTGCTTCGTGGCTCGAAATCCTAGCGATCCAGAGTGTTCCAACCGAGGCTCCGAGATGGAGGAAGGTGTGGGTTTGGTACTTACCCTAGTTCTCTTCCTTACTTAAATTAGGGCCCAGTTACAATGCAATCCCCTTTTTTAGCTTGTTTTATTTATTTCTCCACTTGTAATTTTAATTGTTTGAGAAGAGTGAGGTTTACTCCATTAATATTCTCTCTTTCATGAGTGATTACTTCAAAAACATAGTTCAGTGGAGTAGTCACTATAATAAATTGCTTCCTAAAGGCTCCATGCTAATTTTGTTTCATTAATTATACTAACTCTGTAATGATCCTACAATCACAATCTAGTAACTAGTTGTATTGTAGTTTTTTCTTATTAAAGTTTTATGCACACACAATTAAGATGGAGCCTTTTCGAAGTGATATGTTAGTGCATCCTTCGCCTAAGTTAGCGGATAAAAATAGCATTCAGGAACTCAAAAATTGGGTATATGTTGCATTTGAACTGACCTGTTCATGTGTGAGGTAGTAGACCTTGTTCATCATAATATGTTTTCCCCCTCTTTCGGCCTAAATTGCACGCACCATTGCAGTATATAGCTTCTTCCTCCAACGTTGAGTGTCTCTTCTGAAGTTGCACTAATTCGTTCCTGATCATGATCGATTGTCAACCTAAAGCTAGCTATCTAGTCGCTGCTCCTAATAGCAAACCCTAACCCTAATTAACCCAAACCCTAACCCTAACTCCTTGTTCTTCCAACTTAAATACAAGAAGCATTTAAAAGAACTCGCTCAAACTTTTCTTGCCAAGCTCATCCCTTTATTGTTCTTTGAATCACATTTACCAATATTGGTTATACATCCTAACTCCGTACGTAGTGCAATCTTAATTTCTTTTCCTTTTCTTCTTCTCAGAAAACTTGTGTGTACCATATCACAAAGGTCTATTGTTTCATAATGCAGGAGAAACATGCAGCAACCGGAACGCAAACCGGGCCTTGGATGCTATTGATGAGCGAATTCCCGCAGAATTATCCCCTACTACTACACTTTTTCGGCCCAACCCAGTGCGAATTAGAACGCCCTTTATCGGAACCCCGATTGGAGGGCAGCCGATTCTGCGTGTTATAGCCCACTGTGAAGGTTCAATCCCTGGATTGTCTAGAAATTTAGATGGTTTACTATACAGGTACAATAATAGAGAGGATGTGACAATCGCATGCCTGTGCCATGGAGTGTCCTTCTCGCCCGAGGGGTTTCTACTGCATGCGGGGCGCACTGATACTTCTAACGCCTTAGGAAAGATCATTGTACACAGCTATGTTCCTTGATGATGTTCTGAGGGAATATGTAATGGCTTGGTTTAGTTTTTCTTTTAGCCTTAATTTATGCTGCATTGGTTGGATGTAATATATACATTGCAATGTAATATACCAATTTCTTCTTCTTAAATCACATATGCTTTGAGCTGATAATTCAAATCGGTGAGAAAACAGGAACACTAATACTAACAGGTTGCGACATGTAATGGTCATTAGATAGAGGATTTTCAAGACTAGTAAAACCAACATACAAGACTTATTTTCTGCATAATTTGAACAGATCTTTTGTCAAAGGTTTCTATCGCCTGCGAAAAAGTATTAGATAGAAAATTAATTGTCCGCAAAGAAGTGACGGAGAAAAACTATGGACACGCAAGTTAGAACTCTTAAATTAACTTCCTTTTTTTTTTTTCTTTTTTTTTTCTTTTTTTTTTTTTATGATGAATGCATGTATGCATGCATGTACTGGCAGAGAGTAATTTTTCACTGAAATCGCAAGATGGTTACATAATTCCTGAAAGCTAATTAGTTAAATTGAATTCCCTTCGTTGATCATTTAATTCTTAACAAATCTATCTAGGAGTAACAGTGTAATAAGCTCGACAACCGCTTTATATAAAACCTTTACATGATATACTATTAGGATCAATACCAAATGGTAATTAATTTTCACTTAGTTACTAGGCCTAAGAGTCGATCGAGCAAACCTTATGTTTAGGTTAGATTTGGATTAGTACGCATTGCATCCCATCAGTTGTTGGATTGAGAGTGGATACTCCAATGTTATAACTAAGTAAACCTTGGCCAATATTTTGCCACCATAAACCTCAAAACTGCCATCAAATTTTGTGGCTAGCTTATGCAGTATTCTGATCACCCTTATTACCATTACCCATATGCCGGAGTACATTCAGAATCAGTGGAATGAAGCAAGGCATCAAGAAGAGCACTTCAGATATGATAAGCATTTGCTGTTATAGTTGACATATCAAAGATCAGTTTTTCCTGATCATGAATTCCCTACCAAACCCTAACCCTAACCTTACCACCTTTTTTTCTCTTCCAACTTATAGAAGAATTCTCTCAAAGGATTTTTTTTTTTCTGTTTGTCAATTAATTTCCTCCGACTGTTTTATTTCTGAGAGAAAATCTCTTCTGATTGTTATTGTTTGAAATGCAACATTGGTTCATATATGTTGAAAGAAAATAAACTTAATTATTCTATCCTTATCCATTTGTTAATTAGGATAAATTTTATTAATTTGAATCTTATCATTTGTTGAGATTGGGATATGATTGGATTCTACTTATCCATATAAATTTAAACTTTATAAATAGAGGCATTAGCATGTACGTATGATTTTTAAGCAGAATAAAAAAAGAAAAATATAATTTTTTCATCAAAATAATTTCTTTCTCTTTATTTTTATTTTTTCTTTTCTAATTAGTTGCAACAAAGTAGTATCGGATTCACTTACTTGAGATCGAAGCCTTTCTTGCCTCATCCAGCAAGATGTCAAACGGTATGCAACTTCAAGTTCCTCGTCTGATGAAGCACAACAACGACAAATGGAATATATAGATGAAGGCCTTATTTGGGTCCCAAGATCTCTGAGAGGTGGTTACTAGAGGCTATGTAGAGCCTTTAGATGAAGCTGTACATCAAGCAAATCAACTTATGACTCTAAAAGATTCGAGAAAGAAGGATCAAAAGATTCTTTTCATCATCTATCAGGACCTAGATGAGGCCGACTTTGAAAAAGTTTCAGCCTCTACCACCTCAAAACAAGCATGGGGGATCCTCGCAAACATCCATAAAGGCGAACATAAGGTGAAAAATTACACTACAAGAAAAGCGGCCTTTGGCGACGCTTTTTGAGCCACATAACGACGCGTAAAAGCGTCGTTAATGTGGTCGCCGACGCTTTAGAAAGCGTCGGGACGTGGGTCGGTAAGTGCAGTGACGAGAGAAATATGGCAACGCTTACAAAAGCGTCGGCAAATATACCGTCGCGTTATTCCCGATGCACGAAAGCGTCGTTATTTTCGTCGGTAATAGCAATATATTGTCGACGCATTAAAGCGTCGGCAAATGATCGTCAATTTACGACGCTATAAAGCGTCGCCTATTTTCCTTTTTCCCGACGCACGAAAGCGTCGTTATTTTGGTTAGTAATAGAAATTATTGTCGACGCATTAAAGCGTCGGCAAATGATCGTTGATTTACGACGCTATAAAGCGTCGCCTATTTTCCTTTTTCTCGACGCATGAAAACGTCGTTATTTTGGTTGGTAATAGAAATTATTGTCGACGCATTAAAGCGTCGGCAAATGATCATAAAAAAAAAAGTCATATAATGACGCTTTAATGCGTCGACTATTTTCCTTTTCCCCGACGCATGAAAGCGTCGTCATTTTGGTCGGTAATAGAAATGTATTGTCGACGCATTAAAGCGTCGGCAAATGTATATATATATATATATATATATATATATATATATATATATATATATATATATATATATATATATATATATATATATATATATAATTGGCAATGTAAACAAAAATTTAAGTAAGAACTTAAATTTATTTCTCATACACATTTATAATCAAAAAACTAATCACAATGACAACAACATAAATAAATAGTCAAAATATAAACTTCATTCCAAATGTATTTTGTTACTAAGTCAAAACAGTAACAATCTATTTGCATATAAAGTTAGTTTCAAAAGTATGATACTTCTAAGTTTTACAAAATTAAAACTAACAAAAAGTCAAAGTCATCTAAATCATCTATAGTGATGGTGATTCTCTTGTCTCAATGCCTAAGTTCCCGGATTGGCCGACAAGCTGATGCAATAGAGATTTTATTTCATTCATTTTCGATTCGTGTTTCTTTTGCATATCTTGCATTTGAGCTTGCAATTTTTAAACTTCCTCTTTTATTGGATCATGCCTTTCATTCTCTATATTCCTTAGTTGAGCTTGAATTCCAAAAACTTGTGTTGGTGTAGGACCAATCCCATAGCCCCTCACACGACCATATCGATCTTCTCCTTTCTTTTCCTTGAAAATAGCATCTTCAATTTCTTTGGTGGCATTTGAGAACTCCGATGTGCTCGCTTGTTTAGTTAGATCTCCCAATAAGTCCTCCTACATTAAAGCAAGATACATAAACATATCAATTACTTGCCAAATAAGTTTATTGATGCATAAAAAAGTTAAAACAAAATGCATTTTGAATACCGCATAATCATTTGATGCTTGGTTAATATATTCTCCATCTTTAGTTTTGTGAGTTATTACAAAAAACTCAATACGTCCTGGATCTCTATCATTTTGATCCGCCTGACAATAATCATATTAACAAGCTTAGCACAAAAATATAATTCAACTAAATAAACTTCAAACTAGAAACATAAAAATATATATAATTATAAATTTATAGAATAAAGAAAGAATTTAATACAAATTCATGTCTCGTTCTTGCAAAACTTTTGGAACCAGTTGTGTGAGGAGTTGTATGCTTTGCACGAGATGCCTTTCCAATTCTGGAGAGATTCTATAGAAATAAAATATGTCAATTCAAAACTATAGTACAAAACTATGAGTAACTGCAAAAAGTATAATCTAATTGATCAAAATTAACTACCTCACTTCTCTCCGAAAACCAATTGCGGACAATATCTATCCATTGTTGTGACACAATTTCGGGCGGAACATTACTAGCAATCTCTGCTTGTGTACTTTTAGGCTTTTTATATTTTGCTTTAAGCTCGTGCTTGTAGTCTTTCCATTTTCTACTTACTGATTTCAACACCCATGCTTCAACTTTATCATCGTGAGGAAGAACAAACTTACTCTACAAGAAAGAAAAATAATAGTAAAAATTTAGAGCTTAATTAAATTAGATTAATTAAATTAGCTGCTGCTCAAGCCTAAATGACTGTTAGAAGAAAAAAAATCAATTGGAGTCTATGAATGACTGTTAGAAGAAAAAAAATTATGATTCGAATCCACTTCTTTGTTAGTCTCATCAAAAAAAATCATGATTCGAATCATGACTGCTAGAGAGCTGCTGCTCAAGCAGCAGCCAGAGCTGTGCTTGAGCAGCAGCAGGGAGCTGCTGCTCAAGCAGCAGCCAGCCTGAGCTGCTGCTCAAAGCAGCAGCCTGAGCTGCTGCTTTGAGCAGCAGCTCAGCTTAGCTGCTGCTCAAGCAGCAGCCTGTGCTGCTGCTTGAGCAGCAGACTTGATTTATCAAGAGCTAAATTTCTCTAAACTCCCTAAAAATGTTTTGGTCATAGGATAAATTCATACTTTTGTTAGCTAGTTTTCTAACCAATTCAATTCCATGGCATACATCAAGTGATAGTTACTAAGTACAATCTCTCTTTCATTATTTCGATTCTAATCTTCCATAACAATCAATTGGAGTCTATGAATGACTGTTAGAAGAAAAAAAATCATGATTCGAATCCACTTCTTTGTTAGTCTCATAAAAAAAAATCATAATTCGAATCATGACTGCTAGAGAGCTGCTGCTCAAGCAGCAGCCAGAGCTGCTGCTTGAGCAGCAGCCTGTCAGCCTGTGCTGCTGCTTTGAGCAGCAGCTCAGGCTGATGCTTGAGCAGCAGCTCTCTGCTGCTTTACACTCGAGCTGCTCAAAGCAGCAGCCAGAGCTGCTGCTTGAGCAGCAGAGAGCATGTAAAATTAAGCAGAAGGTCCTATTTGTAAAATTAAAGTCCTATTTGTAAAATTTAGCATGTAAAATTGAGCATGTAAAATTGAGCATAGATATGTTATGACTATCTTACATCTCTTGTTGACGTATAATATGAGTGATAGAGTCAAATTGAGCATGTAAAATTGAGCATATGTCAAATTGAGCATGTGTCAAATTGAGCATGTAAAATTTAGTATATGTAAAATTGAGCATGTAAAATTGACCATATGTAAAATTGAGCATAGATATGTTATGACTATCTTAGTTCTCTTGTTGTCGTATAATATAAGTGATAGAGTCAAATTAAGGTCCTATTTGTATGCATGTATGGAAAGAGTCAAATGAAGTGATAGAGTCTACAAATTTTCATCTTGAATAATGACATTACAAAAATACTCACCCGAGTCATTCTGATGATATCTATTTTAAACGGCGCCGCAGGCATAACTTTCCAACTTATATAGTGGATAGGACACATATTCCCACGTCGTGCAACTGTGCCTAACTAACCGCCTAAAATTCCTCCGCCTTTCTTTATAGGCTGCCCAAATTTGTTCCATTCAACTTTAATTTTTTCTCCAGATGGTAAATTCCAAACATCTTTGGCACGTGTCACTCCTCTTTTCTTCTTTAAATTATCTTGCTCATCTGAATAAAAAGAGTCGTAAAGAATGTTAAAGATAAATAGTAAAGCATACAGAAAATGATCATTAAAAAGAGTGAAGATTACCAATTATCTCCAATGTATCATTATCTTGAACATTTGTTGATTCCTGCCCTTGATGATTGTTTTCAGAGGGCTCGGACTGTAAGGTAGCCTGATTTTCTGAAGAAGTAGGATCTAAGGTAGGTGATAAGTCATCACCATTTGATTGAGCTTGATCATCTTGAAGTGTTGTAATTACACAATTTCTCAATCTTTTTGATCTTACCATTGCTTATAAACCTGCATAATAAAGGCATGAATACAACTTACTAAGAAGTATAGGTACAACTTACTAAATTAACTTACTAAATTAAAGTATCGATATTTTTGAGATCACATTGTATGATATGAACAAATGGATCAAAATAAAACATAAACATCTAAACATAATATTTTAATAGAAACATTTTTATCATGCATTTATGCCTAAGAGTTTGCAAAAACACCTATATCATGTATTAGTGTCTCATCAACATTTGATCGGGCCCAACTTGTATAATTATCTAATTCGTCGGTGGTTGGAATATTCGAAGGCATGCATTGGGTGTATGTCTCATCATCATCGTCGTTTTGTAATCTTGCTCTCATATCATACAAATCTCTTGGCTTTATCGTAATAACATGAGACCATTCCTCATTCTTTGGATCTTGAACATAAAATACTTGCTTTGCTTGAGATGAAAATATGAATGGATCATCCTTCAACAATTGACCCGTATGAATCAACTTAGAAAAATTCACAAGAATAAAACCATTTGTGTCTGTCTTCAAGCCCCTTGGTGATTTAATATCTATCCAATCACAACGAAATAAAACAACCTTAAAACTTCCATAATAATCTATTTTAAAAATATCAGTAAGTTTGCCATAATAAGTTTGCCCCTCAGCTTCAACCATAACTCCAGAATTTTGTGTTTTTCTGAACTTCTCACGATTTTTCGTGTGGAATCTAAATCCATTGATGATAAAACCATTACATCGCTTGGCAACATTGTTTGGACCTCGGGCGATTGCTATAATTTCATCAGGACATTTTCTCTCGGCCATTTGTGGGACCTAAAATATTTAAAAAGTATGATAATTAAATAATTTCTATCAATGAACAAGAAAAGAAAATTTTATCAATTTAACATGAAAAGTTCTCACCTGTGCAAGAAGCCATTCAGAAAATTTCTCTACTAACCATTTATGCTCAATATTTGAGTTATCTCGAATGTTAGGATTTGCCTTCCGTTGAGAATCCAAAAATTTACTATATACATGTTTAGAAAATTATATATTTAGAATGTACTTATATCGTACTTAAAATTAATTGTATGGATAAATTTTTTAAATAATATTTACCTACGATATGGGAATAATTTATCACAATGGAGTAAAACATATCGGTGCGCTTGTGCTAACGAAATGTCATCAAGAATGACACTCTCAACCTTCCCTAGAACTCGACCCCCAGATAAGAACATGTAATTATCTGTGTTGTCCACATTATCAGAGTTTCGTTGTGGTCGATTAAAAATCGACTCCACACCTTCAAGATATCTTGAGCAAAAGGTTATACACTCTTCTGCAATATATCCTTCTGCAATTGAGCCCTCGGGTTGAGCTCTATTGCGTACATAGGACTTTAAGCGCACTAAGTACCTTTCAGAAAAATAAAACAATATCATTACAATGAAAGATTAAAAATTAACATATCTAATTAACATGTGATTAAAATCACTACCTCTCGATAGGGTACATCCATCTGTAATGTACAGGTCCACCTAATTTTGCCTCCTCTACTAAGTGAATAAGTAGGTGAATCATAATGGTAAAAAAATCTGGAGGAAAAATTTTCTCCATGTGACAGAGCATTAATGCAATACGAGACTGTAGTTGATCAAGTTCCTCCATATTAAGAGCCTTTGAGCATAACGATTTAAAAAATGATGATAACTCACAAATAACTGCTACAACTTGCCTAGGCATGATTGCCCTCACTGCTATTGGCATAATATCTTGAATCAGAATGTGGCCATCGTGCGACTTAAGATTTGAAAGTGTTCGCTCTTTTAAATTCACCCCTCTTGAAATATTAGATGCATAACCATCAAGAACTTTAAGATTTTTCAAAACAGTTAGAAAATTGACCTTTTCTTGCACTGACATAGTATAGAACGCACGAGGTATATGGGTTTTATTATTAGGCATCACCACTGGATGAAGGTCATGCCTTATGTCCATATCTTTTAGATCAAGACGTGATTTCAAATTGTCTTTACTCCTCCCGTAAACATTCAACATGGTACCAATGAAATTATCTTTAACATTTTTCTGGATATGCATTACATCTAGATTATGTCGAAGAAGATGATCCTTCCAATAGGGTAGGTCGAAAAAAATACTTTTCTTTTTCCATGAATGTTCTTGGGGACGTGTTTCATCATCATCATCATTATGAGAATCAATAATAAAATCATCAGCATCCTCAAAAATTTTAACTTGTTCTTCTACCACCTCCCCTCGTCCCCTCTTTCTATTAGACTTAGAGACTTTTCCATACTTATTGTTGATTCCTTCTAGTTGCTCAAGAATATCAATTCCAGATGGTAAATTTGGAGCAGTTCGTAACTCTATCGAACCATCAAACTCATCTTTTTGAAATCTAAATTGATGATTTTGTGCTAACCATCTACGATGACCCATGTAGCAGAATTTACCTCCATGCTTTAACCAACGAGAATCAGTTGACATACCACAACAAGGACAAGCAAAACGCCCTTTTGTACTCCAACCAGATAAGTTTGCATAAGCAGGAAAATCATTAATACTCCATAATAGAACTCCTCGCATATTAAAGTTTTGCTTCGTGAAAGCATCAAATGCATCAACGCCTTTCCATAACTCATTCAATTCATGAATTAGAGGTTGTAAAAAAATATAAATATCATTGCCTGGACCCTTTTCACCTGGAATAACTATTGATAATATCAAAGATGATTGTTTCATACACAACCATGGCGGTAAGTTATAAGGAATCAAAACAACTGGTCATGTGCTATAAGTAGAACTCATTGTCCTGAAAGGATTGAATCCGTCGCTAGCTAATCCAAGTCTTATACTACGAGGATCAGACGCAAAATTTGGATGGTGAGAATCGAATGATTTCCATGCCAAAGCATCTGCTGGGTGTCTTAAGATTCCATCCTTTGTTCGACCTTCTTCATGCCATCTCATGGAGGAAGCCATCTTTGATGACATAAAAATTCTTTTTAATCTCGGTATTAACGGAAAATATCGTAATACTTTTGCCGGTTTTTTCTTTTTTGTTGTATTTTCATATTCTTGTACAGAATCATCTTCATCATCTTTATTTATTATCCACCTTGAAGCTCCACATGTACGGCAATTTTCTTCGTTTACACTTTCATTCCAATATAACATGCAATCATTAGGACACGCATGAATTTTTTCGTATCCGAGCCCTAATTGTTTTATTAACTTTTTAGCTTCATATGAAGATGATGGCAATGAAACGCCCTTCGGAAAAGCATCCTTTAGTAGTTGAAGTAGCATAGTGAAAGATTTTCCGGACCACCCGTTCAAACATTTGAGATGGAAAAGCTGGAGTATAAAAGAGAATTTCGAAAAATTTGTGCATCCTGGGTAAAGCTCTTTATCACAATCTTGCATCAAAGTTGCATATGAAGTTGCATCAACATTTGGCAAATGTTGTTGTGTAGTTCTTTCACAAGAATTTTCAATATTATCCTCATCGACTATTGAATCACTATTTAAAATTATATTGGAAAATCCAAAGGCATCTTGGAGCAATTCTCTCATATTTTCTTGTCCTATGATTTCTTCTAGCACATTAGTGTAGTCTGTAATGCTTGGGGCATGTTGAGCAGCTTCACTAGAAGAAGAAATAAAAGATTCTCCGTGAAATACCCAGTCGGTATAACCTAATGAGAATCCCTTCCATACCAAATGTTCCTCCACAACTTCTGGAGTATGTGAGGAACAATTGCAACATTTTCGACAAGGACATACAATCTTTTCTCTGTTTGATGATTTTTCGATAGCAAATCTAATAAAATTAGCAATACCATCTAAATAAGCCTTACTATTTCTCTGCTTATTAATCCAGCTTTTGTCCATTTGTTTAGGCTGCCAATAAACAACTAATTACCATAAGAAAAAAAAATTATGAATTTACTATATATTCTCATATTTCACCCTATATATAAATTATTTTAATTAGTATTCTAATAAATATACACAAGCAGATACTTAATATTCCTACAATTAATTAACACCATGGATGATAACAAAATGAATGCTATTAATATGCAGAGTGATGTACTATAGAATACATTATGAAATGAATGCTATTAGAATCAAATTTAAAGTGAACAGAAAAATAGATAAAATCAACTAAAGGCTACTAAATCCAAATTTAAATATAATTAATTAGGCCACATATATGAAAATTCTAACACGATAAACATGCGGTATCAATTACTTTACATATTAGACATAAAGTTCGGCTATTATAATATCAATAATATCAAGTATTTAGTGTATTATAAAATTTATTCAATAAATCACCTACTAAACCCTAATAGTAGTTAATATATAGTACAAAATGACTTATATGCTATTAACTATATAGTACAAAATGACTTATATACTATTAACTGTATAGTAGTAAATTAGGTAGGTTAATTAGGTAGGTTCTAATAGTACAAAATGACTTATATGCTATTAACTGCATAGTAGTTAATTAGGTAGGTTCTAATAGTAGTTAATTAGGTAGCTTCTTGTTTCGACTAACCTTCACAGTGACGGTGGATGTGGCGGTGGGGGGGCGACGGGTGGCGGCGCCGACGAAGAGGCGAGGTGCGTGCGTTGGGGGCGACGCGCGTTGGGGGTGACGACGGTGGGGGGTGACGGGTGGCGGCGGCGACGAAGAGGCCTTGTGCGCGCGGGTGACGGGTGGCGGCGGCAGGTGCGCGCGATGGGGGCGAGAGGTGGCAGGTGGTTGTGGCGGGTGCGCATTGTCACGCCCCGGGGTCGAAACTGTGACCCGGGCTCGCCAACAGATCCGCCATCTGTACGGAAACTGCCGTACAGACGAAGCGTCTACCCTGCAAAAGATCTAAAGGTACATATGTATCAGAGCTGTAAACAGAACTAGTAGTTTTCAAAAACACAGAACAACTGAAAATAATAAAGTTCCACTAAAATAATCCTCAATACAAGTCTCTCAAAAGAAATATGAAATACCGGTCTCACCCTCTCAGTACAAAAGTGGAACATAAACTAACAGGGTACATCTACCTCTGACTCCCAAATGCTGGTAAGGAACTAATCGGCTGCGTCCTCACTTGATCTGCTGTCTCCACACGCACCAAGCCGGAACAGCTGCCTCAACCTGTCACCGCAGCGGGTGTGAGATCTACTGCAGAAGGCAGATCTCAGTGGGTACCGTCCCAATATCCACGGTATGCCCACTAAGTCTACTGAAGGCAAAACAAATAGATATGCAGATAGATAGATAGATAGATAGATGAGCTGAAAGAAAACTACAGCTAAAATAACACAATCAAGGCTCAAGAAAGCTCTATCAATATTATGATATGTGGCCATTCGCTCATATCTCCCAATCTCGATGACTGCCAAAACTGGCGCAGTCCAGCCTGCGCCTGTCGTCTAAGAACGCACCTGCCCACTACCACGCATCCAAAAGAGGACGGGATTTACGTGGGGCGTTCTAAACCGACTGTTCTCAATCACACTCAAGAGTCCACCTGGTATCTCGGCCAGGGACACGTAGCCACCTGGTAACTCGGCCAGGGGCATGGAACCACCTGGTAACTCGGCCAGGGGCATGCAACCACCTGGTATCTCGGCCAGGGCATGCAACCATCTGGTAACTCGGCCAGGGCATGCAACCACCTGGTAACTCGGCCAGGGCATGCAACCATCTGGTAACTCGGCCAGGGCATGCCACCACCTGGTAACTCGGCCAGGGCATGCAACCACCTGGTAACTCGGCCAGGGCATGCAACCATCTACGCATCCGGAGCGTGACCCGAGGGGAGCGACCCCAACGAGTATCAAGCATCTCATCTGTGTCAAAAAGCGGCCTATGCAGGCTATGGTCCATGATCAAACAGATCGGCAACTCGGTGCTCAAAGCATAACTCAGTCGGAATAAGACTCCACGACTCAACAGGAAATGCCCAAATCCTCACATAATCTGTCGGAGAACCCTCTACGACTCGATCTGCTAGAACCCCAAAACCCTCATAACTAAGTGGGAAAAATCACCTCCACTATCAATCAGAGGTACATGACTCATGATCTAGAATGATCTCATCAGAAGCTCTAAACTCAAATGACACTATAACTCTTCCCAAGGCTCGAAAAGAGACCCCTCGGCCCCCAAGCACGAGGTCAGAAACCCCCTGAACCAAAGCCATAACCCTGGTGAATTCCTGATTTAAAACCGCATTTAAAGAAAGCTGCTTTTTCCTTAAAACGGGTTTCCTCGATTTTTGGAACGATCAGGGTGCAAAACAGACGCCAAAAGAACATGCAGTCTAGTGTCATATAGGATCAGGAGTCTACTAAAAATGATCTGGGGTTCCCACGAATTTTACAGAAAATTCCAGGCAACTAACAGATTAAAACTGTGAAAATAGCATGATTATTATAATCAAATTGCATTCAATAGCTTTTAAGGGCGTTCAATACATTTCGGAGAAATTCCGACCCACCTGGTACGCTTTCCGCAGGCAATTGCTGAAGTCGGTGAAGTGCCGGAACCTCGGCTGACGAAATCTCGAAAATTGTGCCGCAAATTCCAGAAAAGAAATCCTCGGAAGCTCCAAATAAAATTCTTGAGTTCTCACAAAATCATGTGCGCCACGGTTCGCTCCACGGCCACCATACAGTACGCACCGAAGCTCTCGCTCCAACTATACAGATAAATCCAAATCTAGCATCAATAGGCAACTCACTGCACACTTGGAAGCTCCAACAACACATTAATGAATTAATGCTCACTCAACCAATAATTAGCACAACCAAGCTTCCAAGCATCAACACCATACACACACCAAGTCCACCACATACCATCAGCCCACATAATTAGAAGCTCACAGCACACATTAAATTCTCACTTAGCACCAACACTTAGCAATAGCCCACAAAAAGTCCTCCACAGCACTTAAAATACAAGCTCCAAAGTATACGATAATTAAAATTCACAAACATACAATCCCTTAAATCCCCCTTACACTCTACTAATTTGCCTAATTTAAATCCATGACAAATAAACATATAAACTCCCACATAATGCAAGCTCTACGTCTCCACAAAAATCCAACAGCACACTCCATAATCTCTCTGCACACATTCACAAAGTCCAAATACTCACATACACTCACATTCCCAGTTCCAAAGCACACCCACACACACACATGCAGACTCACCCTGCTCACAAACATCACACCACACACTCATGCCGACTGCCCTGGTGAAAAAAATGCGTGCCGCGCACTCAGTCCGGGATCCGCACGGCGCCACGCGAAACTGCTACGATGACGGCACCTGAGAGAGAGAGGAAAGGGGGAAAAACCACAGAAAAAAGTCAAAAACGGCCACATCGCAAAAACACCACTCACAGGGCAAAATCAGCCCCGCTCACTCGCCGCCCGCTCGCTCACAGCAGCGGAATGCGCCGCCGCTGCTGGCCGTGCGGCGCCCGCGCGCTGCTGCCAGCCGCCGCTGCTGCGCGGCGCCGCTGCAGCAGCCGTGCGGCCCATGCTGCACGCCCCCAGCGCGCGGCCCATGCCGCGTGCGCGCTCACAGCGCGGGGCCAAGCAGCGCGGCCCATGCCGCGCGCCTCCAGCGCGTTGCCCAGCAGCGCGGCGCTGCCTCTGTGCAGCGCCCGCAGCGCGCGGCCCATGCCGCGTGCGCCCTGCAGGCGGCCCATGCCGCGTGCGCCCTGCAGGCGGCCCATGCCGCGTGCGCCCTGCAGGCGGCCCATGCCGCGCGCGCTCACAGCGCGCGGCCAAGCAGCACGGCGCTGCCTCTGTGCAGCGCCCGCAGCGCGCGGCCCATGCCGCGCGCGCTCATGCTGCGCAGTCGCCAGCTGCTCTGCGCGCCACCGCCAGCCAGCGGCCATGCCGCTTGCTGCTAGCCTGCAATGGGCAGCAAGCCCACCAACAACCAAAACCCAAGCAAGCAAGCAACCAAACTCCATAAACAAAAACTAAACTTACCCTTCTCCCAAAACCGTCGCGCGCCGCTCGTCGCGCTCCCCGCTCGGCTTCCCGCCAAAGGTCCACCATCACATCCCCCATAGAAACCCTCTCTTTTCCAATTTTTTTTTCCTCTTCTTTTCCTTCTTCTTCTTCTTCCTCTTCCAAACTTTCCTCTGCTACTCTCTTTTTCCTCTGTTTTGCACTCTTGAAGGGGACGATGACATGGCAACTTAATTTAAGGTGCTTAATTAAGGTGTGTGGTAGGTGGCTGTAATAAATGCACCCCAACAAAAAAACACAAGTGCACTTTAATTCCAAACTCTCTCTCACATTCTCTAATCTCATAACAGGCAAAATTCCAATTATTAAATTAATTAATTAATTAATTCTATCTTAACCAACTCCAAGTCACTTTTTGACTTCGGGGTCTCCGCACCGGCCCGGAACCTCCCGAACCCCGCTGTAAATTGAAAATACACATGCTCACAGCTTTTTCTCCTCAAAAAGCTCAACCGTTGAGTCGGGGTGCTCAATCCAAAAACCGGCTCCAAAACTGCCAGTTCCAACTTACTTTTCGCCCTCGGACACTCCGTGTCAGTCCGGAACCTCCCGAACTCCGCTGTAATCACAAAATACACCTGTTCCCAGAGTTTCCCAATTTTCTGCACACCACGGCGGAGTCGAGGCTTCCCCGAAGCCAGAGCTCTAACGGCAGACAAAGCCCGGAAAACCCCGAATCGACCTGGGGCTTCCGCGTTGATCCAAGTCGACCAGAACTCATCTGTAATCCAATATGGAACACGCTCGTGGCAATTTCTCCGCACCACGCCATCTTGCGAGGTCGGCTCGCCATCCGAAATCCCGGTATTCTACACTCTCCCCTCCTTAAAAGGGTTTCGTCCTCGAAACCAGAATAAATCCATAACTCAGGAGGGGGTCTCGATCCAAGGGGATAGGAGATACTCAACTCATCCCCGGCTCTCAGGTGGTCGCTCCTAAAAGCTCCAAACATCATCCAACTTCTTGAAGTGCAAACCAAATCGTGCAAGGAAACAAAAACACTTCTTCCAGGCAGATAATACTCGCAGACCAGACTCCCCGAGTAAGCTCAAATCTACACTCCCTGCGGAAAAGGCTTCCACCACTCAAGATCTCCAAAACCAAAGTCTAAGCCTCCAATAGGCATCCACAGATTCGATCACCTCCATTCCGAGGCTGCCATGCTCGCCTAACCAAGGCGTTCTGACCAAAGGTCCATGCCGGGATAATGATATGCCATAAGATCGATCTTACAATTCCGGTAACTCTAACCTCCGGCGTTACCTCAACCAAAAACCTCCTAAGTAACCAAGTACTTCAGATTCAAGGGTCAAGGAATAATCCAATGTTCTCTCTAACACTGACAATCACGCAACTCGATGCAGCTTAAACTCCTCGAAGCTATACTGGCCCTACCTAGTCCAAAACTTTTGACTTCAGTCACTAACATAAGCTTAAGCTAATTCCCAACGGCATCACTCTTCGTTGGGTCCTCTGTCGCTCTTGCAGCTGAAAACATATAGCCTAACAACAAAATCTTCTGGAGTCAACCGCATACTCTCCCAACTTGCAAATAACATCATCCCTCTTATTCAAAGGCCGCAGGGCCTCAGTCAATCCACTTGACCGCAAGGCAAGCTCAGAAAGCCCTTACCGGGTCCTGAACACTAACCGAGCACAGCCCTTAGCTGTATGGTTCCATAACGCTATCAAACTCACAAAGGGCGTCTGCCGAAAAACAATCCAAACCTGTCTGTGCTCAACCAACATAGAACTCTCACCGTTGTGCAGTCACAACGGGGCATCACTGCCGTGTACCAACGGCATGGCATCACCACCGTGTATCAACGGTGTGGCATCACCACCGTGTATCAACGGTGTGGCATCACCACCGTGTATCAACGGTGTGGCATCATACTCAAGTATCAATCTCTCGTATCCTTACTGTCGTATCCTCACGACGTGGTACTGGGTCACTTAGACCTCTAGATCCATCAGATCCCGCAACTGCACTATCAACTCTCTCTGTCTCACGGGTGATACTCCCGGAGGTGCTACCATAGTCAGCGCAGTCTCCAAAACCACGTCAAACACTATCTCGATCTCAAACTCACTAAATGGCGGCTTTAACAACAACTCAGGTAGACTCCCACCCGGGATCACACGGGCGATAAGGATATCCTTTAGTTCCGGTGCCACCGCAAGCACCTCCTCTACCATCGCTAGCAAGCGATACGACCACGACTCAACCTCTGTCGTGGTCTAGCCTCCTCTGAGGCTCATAATCATGGGACTGGAATCATAACAACCTCAACCCACTCGACTACCCCAATCCGACGATGCTGGACACCTATCTCTATAGCTGGTCCCTCGCTCTTCGTCCCTCCTGGACGTGATTGCCGATCCTCGGTCAATCCATCGAGCCTGCACACTCACTGCATCCAAAGTCGGCACTCGCCGAGAATGCACAAAGAGATAGGTATCTCTATGCAGTCCCCTCTCAAACATAACCAACCTCTAAGCCCCATCTTGGGCGACAAGGGGTACACTGCTCAACCGTCACAGAAACTCGCCCCAGAACATCAACTGCGCTCCCGATGGTCCAACAAGACGAACTCGACACCACCAACTCTCTTGGCGTCCTTATCCAAAAGTGCCTAACCAAGCGCCCTGATGCTTATCCTGGATGAACAAATCCTCGAACAACTCTTCTATAGCAGCGATCCAGTTCTCAGCCTCCCACGGCTCCAAACTCGGTCCCGAAATCTGCAGGGGATGGAACTAGATGCGGTACACAACCGATCAGCAACCTCTCGCTGCTTCTGCACCATCAGTGGTGCGATCAGGGTCGAAATCGACAATGTCGCGGCCGGAGGTACTACTGGCGATACTCCGGGAGATGCTCTCGGTCCAAGCATGTGCATCACACGCTCCATGCTCTCTTCCTGGCGCCGCATCGCCTCAAATATCAGGACTGCTCGGGCCTGAATCTCTCAGGCCTCTCTCGGCTCTATCCATTTAGCTTCCCGCTATACGAGCCCCTCATCCCAGGTCAAACACGCCCTCGCCGCTGCACGGCATCCAGAAAGCATCAAATCACTGCAACAGAACAACCATTAGGACCAAAACTCTCTCGACCAGATCAAGCGAAAGTCTAAAACATGTTAACCCTTCTAAAGTACTATGTTGTCTGCAGCCAACATAATCACCTTTAGAGAAATAACATGTAAGATCACTCGCCCCAATCCTCTGGGGGAGGCACAAACTTAATCAGAACTCTCGCTAAAGTCAGGTCTCTCACGACAGTCATCCCACTGTCCAACCAACAGCCTAGGGTCTCTAAGTCCACAATGACCTATATTCCTAGGCACTGATACCACCTAAATCTGTCACGCCCCGGGGTCGAAACTGCGACCCGGGCTCGCCAACAGATCCGCCATCTGTACGAAAACTGCCGTACAGACGAAGCGTCTACCCTGCAAAAGATCTAAAGGTACATATGTATCAGAGCTGTAAACAGAACTAGTAGTTTTCAAAAACACTGAACAACTGAAAACAATAAAGTTCCACTAAAATAATCCTCAATACAAGTCTCTCAAAAGAAATATGAAATACCGATCTCACCCTCTCAGTACAAAAGTGGAACATAAACTAACAGGGTACATCTACCTCTGACTCCCAATGCTGGTAAGGAACTAATCGGCTGCGTCCTCACCTGATCTGCTGTCTCCGCACACACCAAGCCGGAACAGCTGCCTCAACCTGTCACCGCAGCGGGTGTGAGATCTACTGCAGAAGGCAGATCTCAGTGGGTACCGTCCCAATATCCACGGTATGCCCACTAAGTCTACTGAAGGCAAAACAAATAGATATGCAGATAGATAGATAGATAGATAGATGAGCTGAAAGAAAACTACAGCTAAAATAACACAACCAAGGATCAAGAAAGCTCTATCAATATTATGATATGTGGCCATTCGCTCATATCTCCCAATCTCGATGACTGCCAAAACTGGCGCAGTCCAGCCTGCGCCTGTCGTCTAGGAACGCACCTGCCCACTACCACGCATCCAAAAGAGGACGGGATTTACGTGGGGCGTTCTAAACCGACTGTTCTCAATCACACTCAAGAGTCCACCTGGTATCTCGGCCAGGGACACGCAGCCACCTGGTAACTCGGCCAGGGGCATGTAACCACCTGGTAACTCGGCCAGGGGCATGTAACCACCTGGTAACTCGGCCAGGGGCATGCAACCACCTGGTATCTCGGCCAGGGCATGCAACCATCTGGTAACTCGGCCAGGGCATGCAACCACCTGGTAACTCGGCCAGGGCATGCAACCACCTGGTAACTCGGCCAGGGCATGCAACCATCTGGTAACTCGGCCAGGGCATGCCATCACCTGGTAACTCGGCCAGGGCATGCAACCACCTGGTAACTCGGCCAGGGCATGCAACCATCTACGCATCCGGAGCGTGACCCGAGGGGAGCGACCCCAACGAGTATCAAGCATCTCATCTGTGTCAAAAAGCGGCCTATGCAGGCTATGGTCCACGATCAAACAGATCGACAACTCGGTGCTCAAAGCACAACTCAGTCGGAATAAGACTCCATGACTCAACAGGAAATGCCCAAATCCTCACATAATCTGTCGGAGAACCCTCTACGACTCGATCTGATAGAACCCCAAAACCCTCATAACTAAGTGGGAAAAATCACCTCCACTATCAATCAGAGGTACATGACTCATGATCTAGAATGATCTCATCAGAAGCTCTAAACTCAAATGACACTATAACTCTTCCCAAGGCTCGAAAAGAGACCCCTCGGCCCCCAGGCACGAGGTCAGAAACCCCATGAACCAAAGCCATAACCCTGGCGAATTCCTGATTTAAAACCGCATTTAAAGAAAGCTGCTTTTTCCTTAAAACGGGTTTCCTCGATTTTTGGAACGATCAGGGTGCAAAACAGACGCCAAAAGAACATGCAGTCTAGTGTCATATAGGATCAGGAGTCTACTAAAAATGATCTGGGGTTCCCACGAATTTTACAGAAAATTCCAGGAAACTAACAGATTAAAACTGTGAAAATAGCATGATTATTATAATCAAATTGCATTCAATAGCTTTTAAGGGCATTCAATACATTTCGGAGAAATTCCGACCCACCTAGTACGCTTTCCGCAGGCAATTGCTGAAGTCGGTGAAGTGCCGGAACCTCCGCTGACGAAATCTCGAAAATTGTGCCGCAAATTCCAGAAAAGAAATCCTCGGAAGCTCCAAATAAAATTCTTGAGTTCTCACAAAATCATGTGCACCATGGTTCGCTCCACGGCCACCATACAGTACGCACCGAAGCTCTCGCTCCAACTATACAGATAAATCCAAATCTAGCATCAATAGGCAACTCACTGCACACTTGGAAGCTCCAACAGCACATTAATGAATTAATGCTCACTCAACCAATAATTAGCACAACCAAGCTTCCAAGCATCAACACCATACACACACCAAGTCCACCACATACCATCAGCCCACATAATTAGAAGCTCACAGCACACATTAAATTCTCACTTAGCACCAACACTTAGCAATAGCCCACAAAAAGTCCTCCACAGCACTTAAAATACAAGCTCCAAAGTATACGATAATTAAAATTCACAAACATACAATCCCTTAAATCCCCCTTACACTCTACTAATTTGCCTAATTTAAATCCATGACAAATAAACATATAAACTCCCACATAATGCAAGCTCCACGTATCCACAAAAATCCAACAGCACACTCCATAATCTCTCTGCACACATTCACAAAGTCCAAATACTCACATACACTCACATTCCCAGTTCCAAAGCACACCCACACACACACATGCAGACTCACCCTGCTCACAAACATCACACCACACACACATGCCGACTGCCCTGGTGAAAAAAATGCGTGCCGCGCACTCAGTCCGGGATCCGCACGGCGCCACGCGAAACTGCTATGATGATGGCACCTGAGAGAGAGAGGAAAGGGGGAAAAACCACAGAAAAAAGTCAAAAACGGCCACATCGCAAAAACACAACTAACAGGGCAAAATCAGCCCCGCTCACTCGCCGGCCGCTCGCTCGCAGCAGCGGAATGCGCCGCCGCTGCTGGCCGTGCGGCGCCCGTGCGCTGCTACCAGCCGCCGCTCGAGCGGCGCTGCCGCCGCTGCTCCGCGGCGCCGCTGCAGCAGCCGCGCGACCCATGCTGCACGCCCCCAGTGCGCGGCCCATGCCGCGCGCGCGCTCACAGCGCGTGGCCAAGCAGCGCGGCCCATGCCGCGCGCCTCCAGCGCGCGGCCCAGCAGCGCGGCGCTGCCTCTGTGCAGTGCCCGCAGCACGCGGCCCATGCCGCGCGCGCCCTGCAGGCGGCCCATGCCGCGCGCGCTCACAGCGCGCGGCCAAGCAGCGCGGCGCTGCCTCTGTGCTGCGCCCGCAGCGCGCGGTGTAGTGGCCCTAGTTCCCATGTAGTGTTTTTCCGATGAATCCACTGTTGGAACACCTAGTATTGGTGTATCTGGCCCACAGTGCATCAAGCGGATGCTACTGATGGACCCTGTGTGATTCTATTTGCTGTATTAGCCTTCGGCTGGGTTTGCCAAAATTTCTGTATGGAATTAGGCCAAACAGAGTTCGTAAATGGATTCAGCACGGAAAAACGCTTAAAAACGACTATTTGTTTGTTTAATTTGGAGTCCGGATGCCCAAAAACGGACCCCCGGAAGTTTTCTGTGATTTTTGGTGCATGGGAGGGGCCGTAGACCGCCGGGATGCCACGTGGCGGCCTGTCATTGGCCGGTTCAGGATGCGCGGTCCACAGAGCAGCGCGGCGGGGTGCACAGACCCGGCGCATGGACACGTGGCACCGCCTGATTGGCGGGCCCAGGGCGCGCGGTCTACCGGGTGTGCGCGGCGGTGCATGGACCAGGCGGTGGGACACGTGGCAGCCTCCGGTTGGTCAGTGCACGCGGCGCGGTCCACAGAATTCTTGCGGAAAGCGTGGACCGGGTGCAGGGGACACGTGTCACTCCCTCATTGGCGGGTGCAGCACGCGCGGTGCACGGGGCGCGGGGTTGGTGCCTCGGGAAGCGTACGCACGTGCGACCCACGTCGCGCGGCAGGCTCGCACGTCGCGCGGTTGGCGGTCAACGGGAGGACACGTGGCGCCCACTCATTGGCGGGCGCCACCGCCTTACTGTGCGAGCAGGTGGACACGTGGCGGTCGGTGAGTGGTCCCGCGTCGGTGTTTCCTGTTCGGCGGGACACGTGGCGGCTTCTGGGTGGCCTTGCACCGGTGTTCCCTGTTCGGCGGACACGTGGCAGCACCAGGAGGTTTCTGGCGTGAACAGTGTTGGGCCCGGGCCCAACACTGTAGGCGCCCGAAAATTTTCGGGCGCCCGAAAGTTGGGCCCGAGCCCAATAGTATGGTCTTTTCGGGCTGTTTCTTTTGGAGGCCTATAAATAGGCCGTCTTGGGCCGAGTTTCTCCACCTTTTCTCGGGGGATTCAGCCTTTGCTCCCTTTACAAAATCTCTTCCTCTCCCTCTTGCCCATCTCTCGGTGAAATCTCAGATTTTTCGAAGGTCGC
The DNA here is from genome assembly GCA_029168755.2 of Tillandsia fasciculata. NCBI lineage: Eukaryota > Viridiplantae > Streptophyta > Magnoliopsida > Poales > Bromeliaceae > Tillandsia > Tillandsia fasciculata. Next base: position 2,875,992 of record CM054946.1, on the reverse strand, counting down.
GACGACTGTGTTTTCTACCTCGTAGTGCGGAGCGACGTTCTACAGTTGGAGGCCCACTTCCGTCGTATTTTAGTCCGGGAGACCTGCAGAGCTACCCTGACCTCATTTTTGGACGATTTTTTCGACAGCGGATTCACAAGAGGTATATCTACGTTTTCTGTGTTGATCATTTTTCCTAGAAATGCGCTTATTTAGGGGTTTGGGGTACATTCTTACACCCCTTTATTACTCTTTGGAATTCCTGACAGCAGCAGGTTCACGGATTTTTATCTCCACATTCGGGTATCGAATTTCGACGATTCAAGAGCCTATCGACATCTACACTTCGCGAGGATCGTCGTGATATTTTTATTGGAATTTATTGAGGATTATTTTCAGGTGAAATTTTCGTGTGAACAGGGACTATGCATGCAGATTTTTGAGACTTAATTGTTGTGTGTGAATTGTATGTAATTGGGATTGTTGTTGAACCCAGGACTTTGTGGGCACCGCTACTGTGTTATTAGCTTAGCGGGTACGGAGATTTGGCTTTATCTGCACTATTTATCTGTACCGTCCCGGACAGTTAGTGTAATGTTCTGGTTTTTCCCCTTCCAGTTTTTTTGTTGAATCCAGCGTGTAGAACACCTAGTGTCGGTGTGTCTGGCCCACGGTGCATCAAAGGGGTGCCACAGATGGACCCTGTGTGATATTTTTTTTAGCTGATTTGGCTTTCGGCTGTGTTTGCCAAATTTTAGAAAAGGAATTGGGCCAAATGGAGTTCGGATTTGGATTCAGCGCGGAAAAACGCTTGAAAATAACTGTTTATTTGTCAAATTTGGAGTCCGGATGACCAAAAACGGGCTTCCGGAAGTTTCGGGGGGATTCTGGTGCATGGGGTGCTCCGTGGACCGGCCTATGCCACGTGGCGGCTCACTATTGGGCGGCTCACGTTGCTCGGTCCACGGAAGAGGCGCGGCGGTGCATGGACCGCGCGGCGGGCCACGTGGCGCTTCCTGAATGGCGGGAGTGCGGGGCGCGGTCCAGGGAAGTTGGCGCGGGGCTAGTGGACCGGGCGCACGACACGCGTCGCCTGCTGATTGGGTGGTTCACCTGGACTCGGTCCACGTGTGCGCGAGGCGGTGCCTCGGGGCGCGCGCCAGCGCAGGGCCACAGTGCGGCCGGTCGGCCGCACATGGCCCGCACTCGAGTGCGGGCCACGTGTCGGCCGACCAGGGGGCGGGTGCAAGCACCGCCCCCAGCGGGTTCTGGACACGCGGCGGGCGGCCAGTCGCCCCGCACAGCTGTTTGCTGTGCGGGGGACACGTGGCCGCACCGCAGCGTTTCGGGCGGTCGGACGGGCTCCCGTCCGACCCGCTTGCAGATTCGGGCGCCCGGAAGTGGCGCCCGAATCCAATAAAAAGGGGGATTTTGGTGGCAGCCTATAAATAGGCCTTTTGGGGGCCCTTTTCTCACTTTTCTGAGAGGATTTTCACAGGGCACCCTTAATGAAAGTTCTTCCTCTACCTGAAACCTTTCTTGCTGATCATTCCTGGGATTTTTAGGAGCGCGTTTTTCGAGGTTGGCTATTTTCCGGCGCGGCGCGACGCTCGTTTATCGACGACCCGATTCGTCCCTTCGCAGTGTTTAGGCTCCCCCGGCTCACCCCGACCTCCGATTCGGGTGATTCTTGCTCCGTTGGACTCTTGACACGTAGGGATTCATTTTTGATATTTTGAGTTGCCCCTGGTTTTCTTGTGGATTGTGAGTTTCCCGAGCTTCTTTGTGACCCATTTTTCCTCGAGGAGTTTTGGACAGCACCTGGTTGATTCGGCTATAACTTCGCGCTCAGGCATCGGATTGAGGCGATTCAAAAAGAGTTTTTCATATACATCTCGCAAGGAATCTCCTGGAATTTTCTCAGAATTTTCTGAATATTTTTCGAAGGTGGAAATCTCCTTTTTCTGTAACTCTTTGGTACAAAAATTCTGCACAGTTTTGTTTGGGGTGTTCCTCTTGCCGAATTTGTATCTCAGCGTAGGAAGCTCGGTTTTGAACGTGCAGGTACTCGTTTCGACGGGTTCGTCGCAAGGAACGCGACAGTATTTTTCTGGGATTTTTCTGAGCACCCCACGTAGGTGAAAATCTGAGATCTTTAGATCGGTTATTTTGGGACAGATTTTGTGATGTTTGAAGGACTAAAATTATGTATGTTCTTCTTGGAAGTTGGGTACAGCATTGCGGTGAGTTTTGGTGCGAGTGCGGGTTTTCGCATTTGGGACAGGATTTTAGCGCTCGAGGTGGGTACCGTTGTTAACCTCTTACTTGGTACAACCCACTAGGCATATTGGTGTTAGGCATGTGCAATGTTGCTATTAAAGTAGTAGATTGAACATAGTATGTTTAATGAATAGAAAAGGGCTTATGATTGATACTTGTATCTTTAGAGGACTAAACACTAATAAATGGTAATTCTTACAAGAGTTAAATTGTTTATAATCCCTGGAATTATTACTTAAATCCTTCGGTAATAAACGGCTAAATTCATATCAGACTTATGTATAAAGGCGAGACTTAAGCATGTGTAAATTTGGCTTGGGGCAGGTTAGTACATTTGTTATTCAAATAAAGGCATACTGTAAATCTTGTAGGTATTGGAACACTAAAATTATTCTGATATGAAAGGACTTTTGCATGCTTGAATGGTCACCTAGTTAGGCCACCTTTTTCTGCTGAACTATCATGCTGGAATTGACTTAGGAGAAACCACAATTTTATTTTCTCCAGTTATCTTGACATAGGGGATATCATGCCCGGGTTAGGGCAGGGGCTGGGATAGAGCAGGCAGATACTTGGGTTTCGGGACAGGCAGACTGTGTAGGCAGGGTATTGCGACGACCGCGGATTTTGGGCGGTTGACCGGACGGTCGTTGTTGCATCAGATTTGGGGGAGAGGATTTGGGTTTCTTTCAGTGGATGGTTCTTCCATTTAGATCAGTGTCATGATCCAGTCCTGCGGACTTATTTTTCCTTGGATACTTATTACTCAGGCATTTTACTCGTGTGGGTCGCTCCCCTCGAGTGCCACTCCGGAGTGCGCGATATGCAGACTTGAGTCCTTGAGACTCCTATCCCCTATCGGTGTTATGCGTAGGCTGGTATACCCGATTTGGCAGGCACCGCAGGCAGTCCCAGTGTTTACTGGAGTAGTGTTGGGGTTTGTTCAGACAGGCTTTGACATTCTGATGCATTTATTTAGCTATCTTTTTAGCTAGGCTTGTAGAGGCATATTAGTGGTAGCTTTTATCAGTGGCCATACTCATAGTTTACCACATTTATTCTTTTCGCCTCTGGTAGTCCTAGTGGGCATGTTCGAGTTGAGGTTTACCCACTAGGGGAGGCTACTGTCTTTATAGTAGTTCTCACCCCCACTCTTTTTCCTTCTTCTTTCCCCCTTTGTTTTGCAGAGTCCTCTGCGAGAGTTGCGGGACCCTCTTCTCGGGACCGAGGTAAGAGGATCGTTGATTAGCTAGCTGCTTCCCTGATCCAGAGTTTGGTAGATTCTGTTGTATCCCCGGTACACTCAGACAGTTGTATCTTTTCCTTTTATTTTTGGGTCTGGCTTCGGCCAGCTGGATGTACTTTTATTTTGTGAGCTGGGAGAGATATTTGTATATTTGTGAGAGCTATGTTGTACTTTCCTTTTCAGCATTTTGTCTGAGTTGTACTAGTTGTAGTTTAGCTCTGTTTATGCTCTTTTATTATATCTATCTATCTGAGCAGGTTACCAGCGCTTCGTGTACACGGGAAATTCCGTGTGCACGGCGGATCTGTAGACGAGCCCGGGTTCTGGTTTACACCCGGGGCATGACAGATTAAGTTGGTATCAGAGCTTAGGGATAGGTCAGTTGGGACTTAGGAAACCCTAGGCTTTTGGCAGACCCTAGGACGGCAGGGCGTGAGTGGCGTGATATTTTGCGAAAGTCGGCAATTTATTATTATTAAACTCTTCCTGTGAGTGAAGAGGGACTAACATATCCTAATTCTGGAGGACTATTATGTTGGCTGTAGACAACATAAGGTTACAGAAATGGGAGGATGCTTATGACTTTCGCTGGATTGGGTCGAGAGTGGTTTTGCTTTCTGATCTGTGGTTTCTTGTGTGGCAGGATGACTCCTAGGCGACGGATGCCTACCCGGGGTACTTCTACACCCCCGGAGGAGCCGGAGCAGTCCGGGCCATCGGAGATTAGCGAGCTGAGGGCCATGGTGGCCCAGTTGGCGGAGAGTCACCGCCGACAGGAGCAGAGGTTCGAGCAGTTGCTTGCCCAGGTTGGGGCACCTCCCCCTACTGCTGTAGAGGCCCCTGTACCACTGGTTGTACCGCCGGTTATTCCACCCGTCCCTACGGCACCGTCGTCGAGCAGTGGGGACCAGGGGATGTTCAGGCCATTGACCCCGGCGGAGGAGCAGGAGTTTGCCAACAAACTCTCACAGTTTTGTCAGCGAGGACCGCTGTCACGACCCGAGACCGACAATTTGTACGGTTCGGGCACGCCAACAGACCCGCCAATCGGGCACGACCTCACGCTACCCGAAAGGAACGGTCACAACCATCTCGAATCAAAACGATGCTTATGATGAGATACAATATCAGAGTAAGATTACTACTAAATTAAAACTTTTATTCAATAAACAAATAGTTTAAGCCGATATGAAAGCATGATATGAATGAACCATAATAAACTTTATTACATTTTACCTCTTTCAACTTGCAAATAAGTTATTACAATTCTTTTACATAAATTCCTCACCATACAAGGTTCACTCAAGAAACATGTAAATAGGATACCTCTGCTAGACCCTCTAGGTCTCTATGCTGCTGGGCTCTTGCCCCTGACGTGTGCCTCGCCGTCTGCATCTGAACCGTCTCGACCGCTGTATCCAAGCTGAACCTGGGGGGGGGGGGGGGGGTCACCCAAGGGGTGTGAGAACTTACGAGCGAGTTCCCAGTGGGTTCAACCACAGAGAGAAGATGTCCTACACCACTTGGTCCAATGGAAGCAATAATAATAGTGCTAGGAAACTAAAATCCTCAATATCAAAATGCAGCTATGCAATATAACATGTCACTACACTATCTGTGTAAAACCATCCACCCAGCACTAATCTGACTAGCCATACTAGGCTGCTAAGCACCAACTCGGCCACTATGCCGCTGTATACAGGGTCCAACTAACCCGGCCACCTTGGCCACTCTATTTTTCTTTATTCTTTAGATTCTGGTGCTTTAGTTCAAGTTAACCCTCAGAAACTCTTATCCAACGGGCCCGAGCCCGGTAGTCCTGCTACCATCAGATAAGATTTCTAAGGTTGCCGATAACACCCGCAAGTGTTACCCCGTCCTACGAAGTAAATGTGTTCTTCGGACCACCAGCTATCGGAGAGGGGGCTGCCCTAAACGTCCGATCCAAGTGCGCCCGGGGTGAGGGCAAGCCCTTTTCATCCCACAGAACCACATTTCAACCTTCGAAGGCACGCCCGTTTTATTATCTTTATATTTTAGATGCTCCGTCCTACGGCTGAAGCGTCCCGAACGGGCCACTGCCCGGGAGAGGGATTAACTGCCCGTACCTCCAACCTGGGCTGGCTCCACCGAGGATCTTTATGTTCTCTTTCTTTTCTGTTCTTTTTACTTTAGTTCTTAGCCTCTTTGCTTATGAACACTTGCTTTTCTTTTCTTTCTCACTCGAGCCTTCAGCTCACATTGCCACTGGCAATTACTATCATTCTTTCCTTTGAGCATCTAGCTATTTGCTTTCACTTTAAGCCCTCCGAAAGTACCTCGTCCGACGGGTCACTACCCAGGGAGTCCTGCTCCACTTAACGAGTCTCAAATTCGAAGGCGCCATTTACATTCTCTTTATGCTCTTAGCCACTTTTAGCTTGCTTTTAACTTTAAGCCTTTCGAAAGTACCTCGTCCGACGGGTCACAACCCAGGGAGTCCTGCTCCACTTGACGAGTCTCAAATTCGAAGGCGTCATTTACATTCTCCTTATCCTAAGTAATTTGCTTGTCTTGCTTATTAACCAATTTTAGGTCTATCTTGAGCAATTTGCTTGTCTTGCTTATTAACCAATTTTTCATCTCTTACCCTAGGTCTTGCCACGCGGGTAGCTAGAGAGTCTCCTGGTCTTTTACACATTTTACTTTCTTTGCTTAACTCAAATTGAAGTTAAAGTCATTGTCCATTTGCCCAGACACCCTAGGACTCTTTAGGGTTATATTTGTTTAATTCTTTAACCTTGGGATCTTATCCCACTTTCCTGATTCCTCACTGAATCCTAGAGTTAACTTAACTCTACTTTTCTGTTCCACTTAACTTAGAGTTGCACTGACTCTAATTTCTTGTCTGTGAGTTTAAACTCCTCTAGTTCACCTTAGGTTCTCTTTACCTAAGTTCCATGTCATACTCATCCTAGAGTCCTTGACTCTATATTGATCACTCTATCCAGTGTCCTTAGGTTATCACCTAAGACAATGCCACTCGTCCATTCCTAGGATAACTCCTAAGTTTTGATGTCACTCAGTGAACCCTGAAACTAGGTTTTCTCCTAGTCTTACTACCAACATGTTCCCTTTCCTTATGTCACATGCTTCCTAGGGTTATACCCTAACATGATCACAATCATAAAGGCTAATCACATTCATGCATGCAATTATTTTCATCTCATTCATAAAATAGTAATTACTTCTACGCATGCATATTCATCATATATCTTGGGCAACCAACAGTTGCACTTTTCATCTGTGTCCTTTTACACGTGCACATTTATCATCTATCTCTGGCAACCAACAGTTGCACTTTTTCATCTGAATCCATCTACACAGGCAATTATAATCATAATTACCTAACACCTCTAACAGGCTACTATCATGTTTCGAATCGAAAAGCAAAGGAGCAAGGGGAGAGGTCACCCAATTTCGGCAGAATTCCCCACCTTGTGGAGTTCGAAATTCCTTTCATATCTCCACACTTGATCGCTATTCTTCCAATTGCTCGTAGACACTTGCAATTGGCCTCCACGCGGCTCCACTTGGTACCTCGAGCTTGCACGCAAAACGGAGCATGCTTCTCTGAAGGTTGCACGCAAAACGATGCGCGACCTCTCTAGCCCTGCACGCAAAACGGTGCACACTATTAGTGACGGCACGCTAAACGGTGCGCGACAACGCGACCTGCACGCGAAACGGAGCACATACCTCAAATTGGCACGCAAAACGGTGCACGCTCCACTGTAAGGTTGTACGCGGAACGGTACACCTTCATCCAGTCCTGTACGCAAAATGAGATGCATCGTTAGAACCGGCACGCAAAACGGTGCGCGATAACACGAACTGCACACGAAACGGTGCACGTACCTCGAAACTGCACGCAAAACGGTGCAATCTGACTGTGGGGTTGCACGCAAAACGGTGCACCTTCATCCGGTCCTGAACGCAACACGAGATACATTGTTAGAATCTGCACGCAAAACTGTGCGCGATAACACGAACTGCACGCGAAACGGTGCACGTACCTCGTAACTGCACGCAAAACGATGCACCTCTGACTGTGGGGTTGCACGCAAAACGGTGCATATTTTTCCTAGCCCTGCACGAAAAACGGTGCAAGCCATTAGAATCTACACATGAAATGGTTCGCATTGGTCCAACCCGCACGCAAAACGGAGCACGTACCTTGGGTGGCACGCAAAACGATGCACGCTCCTCTTCCCACTCTGTACGCAGAACGATGCACGCATTTCGAGTTTGCACCCAAAATAGTGTGCGTTTGCCGAGTCCGCATGCAAAACGACGCGTATCTCCCACGAGTGGCACGCAAAACGAGACGCGCCAAAAACGCCCGCGAAACTCGCGCAGTAAAACGGCACAGAAAGGTTGGGTCCCTAACATGCACGTGGGCAAAGGGGGTCAAATCCAAAATCCAAAAGGAAACCATAAAACTGTGCCAAAAGTACCGCAAAACGACACACGGGGCCTACCTCGACAATGCCGTGTCGTCCATCGCGTCTTTTAGTCTCTTTGGAGTACTTTGCACGCTCCACGGGGTCCACGGCGCGCTCATGCGCCCTCGGAAACCCCGGCGAAAATCGCCCTCCTCCCCTCCCCGCGCGCTCGGGTGAAGCCAGAAAGGGAAAAAGGAGGAAAAAGGAGCCGTTTCGGGCCTTTATAGGCCGTTTCCGGACTTTCGGGCGCAACTTTCGGGCGCCCGAAAGTTTCCGGGCGGTTACAGTAACCGGCCCGCCGCCGGTCCACGCGCCACGCCCTGCCAGCCAGGCGCCACGTCAGCATCGCTCGGCCAACCCGCGCGCGATACGTGGCCATGGACCCGCGCACCGCGACCACGGAACAGCGGCGGCCAATAGGAGGCCGCCACGTGGACCGCACTACCGCCTGCTCTGACGCCCGCCGCAGCGTCGCGTCGCGTCGCGCTGACCCGCGAATGGGAGGCCGACACGTGGCCTGTCCCCGCTGACACGCTACAGTGCCGCCGCGCCTTCCCCGCGCACGCCTGCAGCCCTCGGTCAGAGCGACCAATGGCAACGCGACACGTGGCGGTCTTCACCTACCACACGCGCCTCGAACCGCACGCCACAGCGCTTCCCGCGCGCTGCCGTGCCTCGGGATTCGCGCACGTGCCTCGGGATTCGCGCCAGTTGCCTCGGGATCCGTGCCACTGCCTTGGGATCCGTGCCGACTGCCTCGGGATCCGTGCCGACTGCCTCGGGATCCGTGCCCATGCCTCGAGATTCGGGCCGCTACAGTAACATTCGGGCGCACCCTTCTCGGACCGGGCTGCTACAGTAACCGGTTCGCTACAGTGCCCGAACCCGGTTCACTGCAGCCCGAAAACCGGGTGTGCTACAGTAACTTCCGGGCGCCCGGAACCCACTTTCGGGCGCCCGAAACTTGGGCCAAAGCCCAGTTTCGCCCGTTTTTGTCCGTTCTTCCCCGTTTCTCGCCCGTTTTCGCTCAAATTTGACGGGCAGCCACAGTTTAACTTGATTTACCTCATGATACTTAAACTTTTGAGTTTGGACCCTTTTTGATTTGCCAAAAGTCCCACTGTATTTGAATTCGCTGGCGGGGCCCGTTCTCTCAATCCGGGTGTCCGATCAACGCGAAACTTTTACTGTGGACTAAAAACATATTTACGGAGCTCCCGTAATTTTCTCGGAATTTTCCGAGACTGTGAATTTTCCACTTACAATCTGGGCCCACTTTCTCACATAAGATTCTAGATATCTTATTTTAATTCCGATTTGAACCCAATTCATTTCAAGGTCACCCTGTACTTTACTAACTCAATAAAAATAGTATCTCATACCATTTTATTTACATTTATTATATACCAAGTTCCGGTTCACTACATTCTACCCCCCTTAAAATAAGTTTCGTCCTCGAAACTTGAGTCACATCTCGACTCCTACTCAATCAAGAGGGGAATCTTTGCCCTCACTATCGGGCTCACTGAACCTTGTGACCGGCATTACACTGCCCGCTCGCCCACACTTACACGAGCAGCTCATTCCTGGGTCCCTATCTCAATTCAGGGACAACTCAGACCTGGTGTTTGGCTACTTTCACCAAGTAGGTGAGGGACACATTTGAGCACTTGCTCTCTCAATTGCCACGAACGACCAGATCTTTTCTTGCGAAATCTTCTCTTCTTTAATTTCGCCATCATTTTTTCACAATAAGGTTGAATTTGCAACTAATTACATCTACCGCACTTTCGGCCGCTCCGCTGTCTAATGTGGAGGGCAAAGGCCAATCCACGAGTTCTCAACCATCACACACGCTACAAGCGTTCCATGTCCACGGGTTATCAGCTAACCCGACATCTCGGACTACTAACAGGTCCACAGACCACGGTCCAATAGGGTCTATAGCCCAGAACTAATCCAACACTGTGCAATGGCTCTCACTAGCACACAGACCCAATCGTCATATGGGTAGATCCACACTTAGGATTACTACCCAGAAGCTCCCACTAGGAGCTACAGCACCTCAATCACCACTAGCTCTACGGCCTGGTCATATCACACTCTCAGTGTACTAACAGCCTCAAGGCTCATACGTGGCATTCCACGTTCCCGGGTCATCGCTCGGACTACCGTCCCGACCAAATCTCTATCATGCCCCACCATCAGGTCTCGGGCCGCTGTCTCTCACAGCCGACTGCGCCTGCCCACTGGGCTACAGGCCCACAGTCCACAAACATGGTCCAGGCACGGATCGTCCCCAAGCGAACCCGCTAATCGTCGCCACGCGACCACTACGCTCCACTGAGCAGAAATCCACAACTAGTCGTCAATCCACGACCCGAACTCTCTATATCAACTCTGGCCACACTGGGCAAAGGCTAATACGCCACCTAATCAGCTCTCTTTGGCTAAACGATACTCGTGCTCCATGAGCACCCCAAACAGTTGGGCGTCCTTTGCCCCCACGCTAACTCGTAAAATCCAGTGTCAAGCAACTTGCTTAAACACGCGTATGACTCCTGTACACCTCTCCCAACTGGGTCGAGGCACCACAAATAACTGTCCACCAACTCTGGTGATTAACACGCAAACCCTGTGGTGGCAATCCTTGCCATTATGCTGATCCGTCGGATCGGCGCCACAAAACTCTCACTCTCGTGCGAGGTTTTCGAATCTCGAAACCTGCCCCGGGTCTTACCAACCCCACAATGCGGCAATTTAGCCACAATGATAGGCCACACGGTCACTACCGTTATCAGGGCGAACTTCTGCCACTAGGCTCATAAGTCTTTCTTGCCCTAACCCTTAGAACACAGCAACTTGGCTCTCGCAACAAGCGATTACCAGCGTTTCATAAGTCGGTCTCTCACTGGACCCCATCAACTATACTTTGCCGGCAACCCAGCTGACGCAAGCTTACGGCATCTTTCACAGAAGGTGCAGGGTGCGCCGACAAAGGTTCGGCGGCCACCTGTCACACTCTGTACTGTTGCCTCTTAGCTTGATCTATTTCCCATTTTTCTTGAGATAATGTCATTCGCCCATCTAGGCGTCGTAATCCGCTTCCCTGCCGGCGGGAAACTTCCGCTTGTCGGCAAGGAGCATCGGTCTACTGCTGGACCACACCAACAAGTGCGGCCACCTACTATCGCAGCTCGTGTACCTTATTTGACCCCGAGCCCTCTCGTGACTCGAGTCGAAATAGGTGCGCTTCTCTATGTGGTGTCATCGCCAATATGCACACCACAACGAAACAACTAGCCCAAACTCAGCCATTTGGGCAATGCGCAATCTATACACCGACAGAAGGCTCGTCGACTCAATCATGCGAAAGTATAAGAGGGTACTCCTTTTCATCTCCAACATTACGTTGTCGGCCGCCCAACGTAATATTCGAAGAATGAAAGCTCGTTGCCCTCGATCAATCCCAACATCCTTTTTGGGAACAACAATAACCAATCGAATACTTTCGCCCGACAATCCACGCACTCTCTCGTGCTAATCCCTAGGGTCTCCCTAAGGTTGCTAACCACCTAGGACTATTCCTAGGCTCTGATACCACTCTAATCTGTCACGACCCGGGACCGACAATTTGTACGGTTCGGGCACGCCAACAGACCCGCCAATCGGGCACGACCTCACGCTACCCGAAAGGAACGGTCACAACCATCTCGAATCAAAACGATGCTTATGATGAGATACAATATCAGAGTAAGATTACTACTAAATTAAAATTTTCATTCAATAAACAAATAGTTTAAGCCGATATGAAAGCATGATATGAATGAACCATAATAAACTTTATTACATTTTACCTCTTTCAACTTGCAAATAAGTTATTGCAATTCTTTTACATAAATTCCTCACCATACAAGGTTCACTCAAGAAACATGTAAATGGGATACCTCTGCTAGACCCTCTAGGTCTCTATGCTGCTGGGCCCTTGCCCCTGACGTGTGCCTCGCCGTCTGCATCTGAACCGTCTCGACCGCTGTATCCAAGCTGAACCTGTGGGGGGGGGGGTCACCCAAGGGGTGTGAGAACTTACGAGCGAGTTCCCAGTGGGTTCAACCACCGAGAGAAGATGTCCTACACCACTTGGTCCAATGGAAGCAATAATAATAGTGCTAGGAAACTAAAATCCTCAATATCAAAATGCAGCTATGCAATATAACATGTCACTACACTATCTGTGTAAAACCATCCACCGAGCACTAATCTGACTAGCCATACTAGGCTGCTAAGCACCAACTCGGCCACTATGCCGCTGTATACAGGGTCCAACTAATCCGGCCACCTTGGCCACTCTATTTTTCTTTATTCTTTAGATTCTGGTGCTTTAGTTCAAGTTAACCCTCAGAAACTCTTATCCAACGGGCCCGAGCCCGGTAGTCCTGCTACCATCAGATAAGATTTCTAAGGTTGCCGATAACACCCGCAAGTGTTACCCCGTCCTATGAAGTAAATGTGTTCTTCGGACCACCAGCTATCGGAGAGGGGGCTGCCCTAAACGTCCGATCCAAGTGCGCCCGGGGTGAGGGCAAGCCCTTTTCATCCCACAGAACCACATTTCAACCTTCGAAGGCACGCCCGTTTTATTATCTTTATATTTTAGATGCTCCGTCCTACGGCTGAAGCGTCCCGAACGGGCCACTGCCCGGGAGAGGGATTAACTGCCCGTACCTCCAACCTGGACTGGCTCCACCGAGGATCTTTATGTTCTCTTTCTTTTCTGTTCTTTTTACTTTAGTTCTTAGCCTCTTTGCTTATGAACACTTGCTTTTCTTTTCTTTCTCACTCGAGCCTTCAGCTCACATTGCCACTGGCAATTACTATCATTCTTTCCTTTGAGCATCTAGCTATTTGCTTTCACTTTAAGCCCTCCGAAAGTACCTCGTCCGACGGGTCACTGCCCAGGGAGTCCTGCTCCACTTGACGAGTCTCAAATTCGAAGGCGCCATTTACATTCTCTTTATGCTCTTAGCCACTTTTAGCTTGCTTTTAACTTTAAGCCTTTCGAAAGTACCTCGTCCGACGGGTCACTACCCAGAGAGTCCTGCTCCACTTGACGAGTCTCAAATTCGAAGGCGTCATTTACATTCTCCTTATCCTAAGTAATTTGCTTGTCTTGCTTATTAACCAATTTTAGCTCTATCTTGAGCAATTTGCTTGTCTTGCTTATTAACCAATTTTTCATCTCTTACCCTAGGTCTTGCCACGCGGGTAGCTAAAGAGTCTCCTGGACTTTTACACATTTTACTTTCTTTGCTTAACTCAAATTGAAGTTAAAGTCATTGTCCATTTGCCCAGACACCCTAGGACTCTTTAGGGTTATATTTGTTTAATTCTTTAACCTTGGGATCTTATCCCACTTTCCTGATTCCTCACTGAATCCAAGAGTTAACTTAACTCTACTTTTCTGTTCCACTTAACTTAGAGTTGCACCGACTCTAATTTCTTGTCTGTGAGTTTAAACTCCTCTAGTTCACCTTAGGTTCTCTTTACCTAAATTCCATGTCATACTCATCCTAGAGTCCTTGACTCTATATTGATCACTCTATCCAGTGTCCTTAGGTTATCACCTAAGACAATGCCACTCGTCCATTCCTAGGATAACTCCTAAGTTTTGATGTCACTCAGTGAACCATGAAACTATGTTTTCTCCTAGTCTTACTACCAACATGTTCCCTTTCCTTATGTCACATGCTTCCTAGGGTTATACCCTAACATGATCACAATCATAAAGACTAATCACATTCATGCATGCAATTATTTTCATCTCATTCATAAAATAGTAATTACTTCTACGTATGCATATTCATCATATATCTTGGGCAACCAACAGTTGCACTTTTCATCTGTGTCCTTTTACACGTGCACATTTATCATCTATCTCTGGCAACCAACAGTTGCACTTTTTCATCTGAATCCATCTACACAGGCAATTATAATCATAATTACCTAACGCCTCTAACAGGCTACTATCATGCTTCGAATCGAAAAGCAAAGGAGCAAGGGGAGAGGTCACCCAATTTCGGCAGAATTCCCCACCTTGTGGAGTTCGAAATTCCTTTCATATCTCCACACTTGATCGCTATTCTTCCAATTGCTCGTAGACACTTGCAATTGGCCTCCACGCGGCTCCACTTGGTACCTCGAGCTTGCACGCAAAACGAAGCATGCTTCTCTGAAGGTTGCACGCAAAACGATGCGCGACCTCTCTAGCCCTGCACGCAAAATGGTGCACACTATTAGTGACGGCATGCTAAACGGTGCGCGTCAACGCGACCTGCACGCGAAACGGAGCACATACCTCAAATTGGCACGGAAAATGGTGCACGCTCCACTGTAAGGTTGTACGCGGAACGGTACACCTTCATCCAGTCCTGTACGCAAAACGAGATGCATCGTTAGAACCGGCACGCAAAACGGTGCGCGATAACACGAACTGCACACGAAACGGTGCACGTACCTCGAAACTGCACGCAAAACGGTGCAATCTGACTGTGGGGTTGCACGCAAAATGGTGCACCTTCATCCGGTACTGAACACAACACGAGATACATTGTTAGAATCTGCACGCAAAACTGTGCGCGATAACACGAACTGCACGCGAAACGGTGCACGTACCTCGAAACTGCACGCAAAACGGTGCACCTCTGACTGTGGGGTTGCATGCAAAACGGTACATATTTTTCCTAGCCCTGCACGAAAAACGGTGCAAGCCATTAGAATCTACACATGAAATGGTGCGCATTGGTCCAACCCGCACGCAAAACGGAGCACGTACCTTGGGTGGCACGCAAAATGATGCACGCTCCACTTCCCACTCTGTACGCAGAACGATGCGCGCATTTCGAGTTTGCACCCAAAACAGTGTGCGTTTGCCGAGTCCGCACGCAAAACGACGCGTATCTCCCACGAGTGGCACGCAAAACGAGACGCGCCAAAAACGCCCGCGAAACTCGCGCAGTAAAACGGCACAGAAAGGTTGGGTCCCTAACATGCACGTGGGCAAAGGGGGTCAAATCCAAAATCCAAAAGGAAACCTTAAAACTGTGCCAAAAGTACCGCAAAACGACACACGTACCTCGACAATGCCGTGTCGTCCATCGCGTCTTTTAGTCTCTTTGTAGTACTTTGCACGCTCCACGGGGTCCACGGCGCGCTCATGCGCCCTCGGAAACCCCGGCGAAAATCGCCCTCCTCCCCTCCCCGCGCGCTCGGGTGAAGCCAGAAAGGGAAAAAGGAGGAAAAAGGAGCCGTTTCGGGCCTTTATAGGCCGTTTCCGGACTTTCGGGCGCAACTTTTGGGCGCCCGAAAGTTTCCGGGCAGCTACAGTAACCGGCCCGCCGCCGGTCCACGCGCCACGCCCTGCCAGCCAGGCGCCACGTCAGCATCGCTCGGCCAACCCGCGCGCGACACGTGGCCATGGACCCGCGCACCGCGACCACGGAACAGCGGCGGCCAATAGGAGGCCGCCATGTGGACCGCACTACCGCCTGCTCTGACGCCCGCCGCAGCGTCGCGTCGCGTCAGCGCGTCGCGTCGCGCTGACCCGCGAATGGGAGGCCGACACGTGGCCTGTCCCCGCTGACACGCTACAGTGCCGCCGCGCCTTCCCCGCGCACGCCTGCAGCCCTCGGTCAGAGCGACCAATGGCAACGCGACACGTGGCGGTCTTCACCTAACACGCGCGCCTCGAACCGCGCGCCACTGCGCTTCCCGCATGCTGCCGTGCCTCGGGATTCGCGCTCGTGCCTCGGGATTCGCGCCAGCTGCCTCGGAATCCGTGCCACTGCCTTGGGATCCGTGCCGACTGCCTCGGGATCCGTGCCCATGCCTCGAGATTCAGGCCGCTACAGTAACATTCGGGCGCACCCTTCTCGGACCGGGCTGCTACAGTAACCGGTTCGCTACAGTGCCCGAACCCGGTTCACTGCAGCCCGAAAACTGGGTGTGCTACAGTAACTTCCGGGCGCCCGGAACCCACTTTCGGGCGCCCGAAACTTGGGCCAAAGCCCAGTTTCGCCCGTTTTTGTCCGTTCTTGCCCGTTTCTCGCCCGTTTTCGCTCAAATTTGACGGGCAGCCACAGTTTAACTTGATTTACCTCATGATACTTAAACTTTTGAGTTTGGACCCTTTTTGATTTGCCAAAAGTCCCACTATATTTGAATTCGCTGGCGGGGCCCATTCTCTCAATCCGAGTGTCCGATCAACGCGAAACTTTTACTGTGGCCTAAAAACATATTTACGGAGCTCCCGTAATTTTCTCGGAATTTTCCGAGACTGAATTTTCCACTTACAATCTGGGCCCACTTTCTCACATAAGATTCTAGATATCTTATTTTAATCCCGATTTGAGCCCAATTCATTTCCAGGTCACCATGTACTTTACTAACTCAATAATAATAGTATCTCATACCATTTTATTTACATTTATTATATACCAAGTTCCGGTTCACTACAACCGCCTAGGTTCTCAGGGCGGAGTACACACCCATGGGAGATCGGTTCGTGGCTGGCAGCGATGGAGAAGCTATTTCGGGACTTCTTCATCGACCACAGATACAGAGTGTATATGGCTGTACACTGTCTAGAGGGGGATGCTGATGCCTGGTGGCGTCGGGTTGAGCCCTTGGAGTTTCAGATTACCCGGCAGCTGCCTTGGTCAGAGTTTCGACGGATGATTCTGGACACCTATTTCTCCACGAGCGTGAAGAAAAAGATTAAGGATGATTTGAAGAATCTACAGCAAGGTGATCGGGCAGTATGGGACTATTTTCAGGAGTTCACGCAGTTGCTCAACTGCGTGCCCTATGTGGCCAGGGATGGGCCGCACCAGGTAGAGCTTTTTGAGACCGGTCTACGCCCCGAGATTTATACCTTGGTGCACGCCCAGAGGCTTCAGACCTTATCAGAGGCAGTGGATCATGCATAGTGGGTCGAGAGGGGAGACCACGTAGTTGCTAGGCGTGGGGGCGCGGTCGCTCAGAGTTCTGAGAGGAAGCGACCAGCGTCCGACGATGGGGGACAGGCCAGCTCCTGGAGGCCGCCCCGACCGCCACCGCCTCAGTTTTCGGGCCGTGGGCTATCGGAGCGGCGAGGGTCTGGGGGATCCCAGAGGCCCCCGCAGCATCAACAGCAGCACCAGCGACAGCAGCAGCATTCGCAGCAGTAGAGGTCGCAGTCCCGACAGCAGGGGTCATAGCGGCAGAGGTAGCAGCAGCAGCAGTCGAGGCAGTCTCAGTCTGCGGTCAGGTGCATCTTTTGTAGGGGACAGCACCCGTCGGATACTTGTGATCAGAGGTATGGTCGCTGTTATCGGTGTGGACAGTCTGGCCACATTCGAGCTACTTGCCCTTTCTCGACATCGCAGGCCCCTTCATCAGCATCAGTCCCTTCGGTACCCCAGCAGCGGCCCTATGCTCCAGCGAGCAGGGCTCCTTCCTCCCATCCTGCAGATTACAGACCCCCGGCACAGAGTGGGCGAGTCTACGCCGCCCAGGTGGAGGACTCCGCAGCAGCCGACCATGTGGTGGCAGGTATCACTTTACTTTTTGGCACTAGAGCTCGCACTTTATTTGATACCGGTGCATCACATTCTTTTATCAGTAGATCATTTGCATTATCCCATGGATTAGAGTTAGATCGGTTGCCACATGCATTAGTAGTACAGATTCCCGAGCATACATTGCATGTAGCAGAGTGATGCTGGTCTTGCCCTGTACAGATTGAGTCTTGGATTCTACCAGCGGACCTGATGGTCCTTAGTCAGCTACGGGATTTCGATATAGTGCTTGGAATGGATTGGCTGGCTCGCTACTTCGCTACGATTGACTGCGCCGCGAGGACTGTGACCTTTAGCGAGCAGGCCAGGAGGTGTTTGTTTATAGGGGGTGCCAGAGTACTTTCTTTGCCTCAGTGGTTTTGACTTCTCGGGCGAGGCAGATGATGCGCAGTGGATGCGTAGCCTTTTTGGCTTGTGTGGTTAAGGAGCCTACGGCGGCACCGGGACTCACGGATATCCCTATTGTCCACGAGTTCCCGGACGTGTTTCCACTGGAGTTGACTAGTATGCCGCCGGACAGGGAGATTGAGTTTTTGATTGACGTAGTTCCAGGAACTGCGCCAATCTCTAAGGCTCCTTACCGTATGGCACCGGCTGAGCTGCGAGAGCTAAAGGCGCAACTTCAGGACTTAATGGATAAAGGCTTTGTGAGACCAAGTGTATCGCCTTGGGGAGCGCCGGTGCTATTTGTGAAGAAGAAGGATGGATCACTTCGACTGTGTGTCGATTATCGAGAGTTGAATAAAGTGACCATCAAGAACAAGTACCCTTTGCCGCGCATTGATGACCTATTTGATCAGCTGCAAGGGTCTTGTGTCTTCTCCAAGATTGACTTACAGTCTGGTTGCCACCAACTGAAGGTGAAGGCCGAGGACATCTCGAAGACGACATTCAGGACGCGGTACGGGCATTATGAGTTTACCGTCATGCCTTTTGGATTGACAAATGCCCCTGCTGCTTTTATGGATTTAATGAACAGGATTTTTCGACCGTACCTGGATCGTTTCGTTGTGGTGTTTATTGATGATATCCTGATCTATTCACGGAGTGATGCGGAGCACGAGGAGCACCTGAGGGTTGTGCTGCAACTTCTCAGGAAAAAGAAGTTGTATGCCAAACTATCTAAGTGCGAATTTTGGCTTAGAGAGGTTACCTTTTTGGGACATGTGATCTCCGCCGCAGGAGTGGCTGTGGACCCGGCGAAGATCGAGGCAGTCCGGGATTGGCCCCGACCAACGACGGTATCTGAGGTTCGCAGTTTTATGGGCCTAGCCGGATACTACCGTCGGTTTGTGGAAGGTTTTGCGAAACTTTCCACACCCCTCACTCGTCTGACTCGTAAAGGGATTAAGTTTATTTGGAGTGAGGATTGCCAGAGGAGCTTTGAGGAATTAAAGAACAGATTGATGTCGGCTCCTATCCTTTCCCTCCCTATCATGGGGAAAGGATATGTGATTTATAGTGATGCATCGCACAGTGGACTTGGTTGCGTGCTGATGCAGGAGGGTAGGGTGATCGCTTATGCCTCTCGGCAACTAAAGGATTATGAAAAGAATTACCCTACCCACGACTTGGAGCTTGCTGCAGTGATTTTTGCATTGAAGTTGTGGCGCCATTATCTGTATGGGGAGCACTGCGAGATTTACACAGATCACAAGAGCTTGAAATACTTGTTCACACAGAAGGAGCTCAACTTGAGGCAACGCCGATGGTTAGAATTATTAAAGGACTATGATGTGGACATACTCTACCATCCCGGCAAGGCCAACGTGGTTGCTGATGCCCTGAGCAGGAGAGCAGTACAGAGCCTATCTTTGATGATCACCGATCAGGCGCCATTGCTTGAGCAGATGAGGCGGTTAGAGCTCGAGGTTGTGTCCCCTGGGGTCTCTGCTAGACTTATGTCTCTAGTCGTGCAGCCCACTCTGTTGGACAGGATTCGAGAGAAACAGAGTGAGGACCCCCACTTGATGAGGATTCGTGAGCAGATCCAGACGGATTCGACAGGGGACTTCTCAGTTGATGCTTCGGGAGTACTTCGGTACAGGGACCGAGCCTGTGTGCCCATGGATACAGAGATTCGAGAGCAGATCTTGAGAGAGGCCCACTATACACCTTATACCATCCATCCTGGGGGGACTAAGATGTATAGGGACCTCAAGGCACAGTTCTGGTGGAACGGGATGAAAAGAGACATTGGGAGATTTGTAGCACATTCCTTAACTTGTCAGCAAGTAAAGGCTGAGCATCGTGTACCTGCTGGCAAGTTGCAGAGCCTCCCAATCCCTGAATGGAAATGGGAACATGTTACCATGGATTTTGTCACTGGGTTGCCGAGGGCACAGACCGGAGCAGACGCGATCTGGGTAGTCGTGGACAGACTCACCAAATCCGCTCACTTTTTACCGGTACAGGTGACTTGGCCACTAGAGCGACTGGCACAGCTGTATTTAGACGAGGTGGTGAGATTGCATGGCGTGCCTGCCTCCATTGTATCTGATCGAGATTCGAGGTTTGTTTCGCGCTTTTGGAGGAGTCTACAGGCCACTTTGGGGACGCAGCTCAGTTTCAGCACGGCGTTTCACCCACAGACAGACGGACAGTCAGAGCGGACTATACAGATTCTCGAGGACATGCTCCGGGCTTGCACGCTAGACTTTGGAGGAGGTTGGGTGCGACACTTATCACTGGCAGAGTTTGCGTACAACAATAGCTTTCAAGCGAGCATCCAGATGGCTCCGTTTGAAGCATTGTATGGACGCAAGTGTCGTTCCCCACTTTATTGGAGCGATGTGGGTGAAAGACAGACTTTGGGCCCGGAGTTGTTGCGAGAGGCAGAGGATAAAGTCAGAATAATCAGGCAGCATCTTCAGACAGCTCAGAGCAGACAGAGGAGCTACGCCGATGTGCGGAGGCGAGACCTTGAGTTTAGGGTTGGAGATCATGTCTTTTTGAAGGTTTCGCCTTCAAAGGGTATCCGGAGATTTGGGATTCGTGGGAAACTGAGCCCTCGTTATATTGGACCTTTTGAGGTATTGGAGCGCATAGGGCCAGTTGCCTACAGGCTTGCACTTCCTCCCAGGCTTGCTGGTGTTCACGATGTATTCCATGTATCGACCCTGAGGAAGTATGTTCATGATCCGTCACACATCATCGATTTCACCCCACTGGAGATTGCCGAGGACCTGAGCTTTGTTGAGCGGCCATTGAGGATCTTGGACCGCGAGGTTAGAGAGTTGCGCAGCCGGGCCATCCCTTATGTGAAGATCCTCTGGAGCAGTCATGATGAGCGCGAGGCTACCTGGGAGCTGGAGTCAGCGATGATGGATGCTTACCCCCATTTGTTCGAGGCCCCGGCTTGAGGTATGGCTTTTGTTTCGAGGACGAAACTTTTTTTTAGTGGGGGAGGATGTAATGTTCTGGTTTTTCACCTTTCAGTTTTTCCGTTGAATCCAGCGTGTAAAATACCTAGTGTCGGTGTGTCTGGCCCACGGTGCATCAAAGGGGTGCCACAGATGAACCCTGTGTGATATTTTTTTTAGCTGATTTGGCTTTCGGCTGTGTTTGCTGAATTTTAGAAAAGGAATTGGGCCAAACGGAGTTCGGATTTGGATTCAGCGTGGAAAAATGCTTGAAAATGACTGTTTATTTGTCAAATTTGGAGTCCGGATGACCAAAAACGGGCTTCCGGAAGTTTCGGGGGGATTCTGGTGCATGGGGGTGCTCCGTGGACCGGCCTATGCCACGTGGCGGCTCACTATTGGGCGGCTCACGTTGCTCGGTCCACGGAAGAAGCGCGGCGGTGCATGGACCGCGCGGCGGGCCACGTGGCGCTTCCTGAATGGCGGGAGTGCGGGGCGCGGTCCAGGGAAGTTGGCGCGGGGCTCGTGGACCGGGCGCACGACACGCGTCGCCTGCTGATTGGGTGGTTCACCTGGACTCGGTCCACGTGTGCGCGAGGCGGTGCCTCGGGGCGCGCGCCAGCGCAGGGCCACAGTGCGGCCCCAGCAGGTTCTGGACACGCGGCGGGCGGCCAGTCGCCCCGCACAGCTATTTTCTGTGAGGGGGACACGTGGCCGCACCGCAGCGTTTCGGGCGGTCGGACGCGCTCCCGTCCGACCCGCTTGCGGATTCGGGCGCCCGGAAGTGGCGCCCGAATCCAATAAAAAGGGGGATTTTGGTGGCAGCCTATAAATAGGCCTTTTGGGGGCCCTTTTCTCACTTTTCTTAGAGGATTTCCACAGGGCACTCTTAATGAAAGTTCTTCCTCTACCTGAAACCTTTCTTGCTGATCATTCCTGGGATTTTTAGGAGCGCGTTTTTCGAGGTTGGCCATTTTCCGGCGCGGCGCGACGCTCGTTCATCGACGACCCGATTCGTCCCTTCGCAGTGTTTAGGCTCCCCCGGCTCACCCCGACCTCCGATTCGGGTGATTCTTGCGCCGTTAGACTCTTGACAGGTAGGGCTTCATTTTTTATATTTTGAGTTGCCCCTGGTTTTCTGGTGGTTTGTGAGTTTCCCGAGCTTCTTTGTGACCCATTTTTCCTCGCGGAGTTTTGGACAGCACCTGGTTGATTCGGCTATAACTTCGCGCTCAGGCATCGGATTGAGGTGATTCAAAAGGCGTTTTTCATCTACATCTCGCAAGGAATCTCCTGGAATTTTCTCAGAATTTCCTGAATATTTTTCGAAGGTGGAAATCTCCTTTTTCTGTAACTCTTTGGTACAGAAATTCTGCACAGTTTTGTTTGTGGTGTTCCTCTTGCCGAATTTGTATCTCAGCGTAGGAAGCTCGGTTTTGAACGTGCAGGTACTCGTTTCGACGGGTTCGTCGCAAGGAACGCGACGGTATTTTTCTGGGATTTTTCTGAGCACCCCACGCAGGTGAAAATCTGAGATCTTTAGATCGATTATTTTGGGACAGATTTTATGATGTTTGAAGGACTAAAATTATGTATATTCTTCTTGGAGGTTGGGTACAGCATTGCGGTGAGTTTTGGTGCGAGCGCGGGTTTTCGCATTTGGGACAGGATTTTAGCGCTCGAGGTGGGTACCGTTGTTAACCTCTTACTTGGAACAACCCACTAGGCATATTGGTGTTAGGCATGTGCAATGTTGCTATTAAAGTAGTAGATTGAACATAGTATGTTTAATGAAAAGAAAAGGGCTTATGATTGATACTTGTATCTTTAGAGGACTAAACACTAATAAATGGTAATTCTTACAAGAGTTAAATTGTTTATAATCCCTGGAATTATTACTTAAATCCTTCGGTAATAAACGGCTAAATTCATATCAGACTTATGTATAAAGGCGAGACTTAAGCATGTGTAAATTTGGCTTGGGGCAGGTTAGTACATTTGTTATTCAAATAAAGGCATACTGTAAATCTTGTAGGTATTGGAACACTAAAATTATTCTGATATGAAAGGACTTTTGCATGCTTGAATGGTCACCTAGTTAGGCCACCTTTTTCTGCTGAACTATCATGCTGGAATTGACTTAGGAGAAACCACGATTTCATTTTCTCTAGTTATCTTGACATAGGGGATATCATGCCCGGGTTAGGGCAGGGGCTGGGATAGAGCAGGCAGATACTTGGGTTTCGGGACAGGCAGACTGTGTAGGCAGGGTATTGCGGCGACCGCGGATTTTGGGCGGTTGACCGGACGGTCGTTGTTGCATCAGATTTGGGGGAGAGGATTTGGGTTTCTTTCAGTGGATGGTTCTTCCATTTAGATCAGTGTCATGATCCAGTCCTGCGGACTTATTTTTCCTTGGATACTTATTACTCAGGCATTTTACTCGTGTGGGTCGCTCCCCTCGAGTGCCACTCCGGAGTGCGCGATATGCAGACTTGAGTTCTTGAGACTCCTATCCCCTATCGGTGTTATGCGTAGGCTGGCATACCCGATTTGGCAGGCACCGCAGGCAGTCCTAGTGTTTACTGGAGTATTGTTGGGGTTTATTCAGACAGGCTTTGACATTCTGATGCATTTATTTAGCTATCTTTTTAGCTAGGCTTGTAGAGGCATATTTGTGATGACCCGGATCTCCGCAGAGCTGCTGCAGTGCGTTGGGGTGGCTATTGGAGGCCTACTTAGTGTGTTGGAGGTGTTTTGGGCCTAATTGGGCACAAGTGCTGGACTTCGGGGCTCAAATGGATCATGTGAGTGATCGGAGGACCCCGTGGAGGGTTTAGAAGTGGTTTCGCGCAAAACGGATATTAAAATTGGGCTCCGCGCGAAATTTGGGCTAAGAACACATTTCCGGGTGCCTTCGGCAATTTTTAGAGTCGGAATTTGGCAAAACGGACGTCAAATTCGGATTCAGCGCGCGAAAACGGTCAAAATGGACTACCTACTTGTCATTTTTGAGATCGGGTTACTGTTCACTGCCGGAACAGTGATTCCGGCGATCGCCGGCGGCTGCCGGCGGTGGCGGGCAGCGGCGGAGAGCGGCGGCGCAGCCTCGGGCAGGCGAAAAGCGGCGGCGGGCAGGGCGCGTGGGCGCGGGCAGGGCGCGCAGGCAGGGCGCGTGGGTGCGCGATCCACGGGGCCAGCGTGCACCGGAGGACCTGACATGTGGCGGTTGCGTATTGGTTAGGTTCACAGGTTCTGCTACGCCGGGTGCATCAGGAAGTGTGCTGACACATGGCGGCTTTCTATTGGTTGGGGGTACTGTGCGGGCAGGCCGGGCAGCCGGGCAGGTGCGCGGGCAGGCGCTGAGGTGCAAGATTTTGGTGTGCCACGTGGCGGTTCGTCATTGGATGAGTGCTGGACACGTGGCAGGTGTTTATTGGCCGGTTCAGTGGACTTGGAGCATGGAACATACAGGTGGTGTACGGTGGACCGGTGGAGGACACGTGGCAGCAGATCATTGGTCCGGTGTATGATGTTTTGTGCACCGGGTGCTGCGAGCGCGGGGGTTGGACACGTGGCAAGCGAGGATTGGGCGAGCTACTGTGCGCGTACGGGCGGCAGGCGGCGGGGCAGGCGTGCAGGTGGCAGGCGGCAGGCGGCGGTGCCGGCGGGCGTGGCGGCCACGACGACGACGTGGCGCACGCGTGCGCCACGTGGCGGCCGGCTATTGGCCAACGCCAACTGCCCCGTTGACCAGGGTGCGCCACGCGACGCGAGGTGACCGGCTGGATCGGCTGTGTGGTGTTTGGGGGCATGTGTCGTGTGGAGGAGCGGGTCGGACGGTTGCTGGGTGCGGCCGGATCCTCTGTGCGGAGTGGGCTGGCTAGTGGGCCGAGTGGGCCGGGCCACTGTTTGGGCCCAGTTTCGGGGCCCGAAAGATTCGGGCGCCCGAAACCGGGGACACAGAGGGTATTTTCTGATTTGTTTTGATTGGGCCTATAAATACCCCCTCCTCTCCCTCTTTTCTCCCCTTTTATTTTTATCTTGGTCTACAGGTGTCAGATCTGGGCGTTTAAACAGTCGTTTTGGGGCTACTTTTCGCGAGGAACGCGACCGTGAATTTTCTGGATTTTCTTGAGGACTGGACAGAGGTGATATTTAGCCTTTTTGGGGGCTGGTTTTGGACTGTGGTTAATTGTACAGTTTTGAGTTTAATTGTGCGCATTGTTCTGTGCAGTGGGACACAGATTTTTGGTGGATTGCTGTGTTAGAGGACAGCTGGCAGCGAGAGGTCTCTTTTGGTGTTGTGCGCGCTTTTCGAGGTGGGTCGTTGTTGCTTGCCTCTATATCTGACTTACTCACTAAGTTTATTAGAAAACCCCACTATTGAGCATATGGATTGAGTATCATGCATGATTGACTGGTATACATGTGAGCCTATCATCTGAGATTATTTTTGTGAATATAGCATGTTGGGGATATTATTGGGATAATATTTCTGTTGGAACATGATCATTGGAATAATTTATTGGTGATAATTAACATGCTACAGTAGCACCTAGATTTTATGAAAGTGGATTAAAGATTTTATGAAAGTGGATTAAATGATTAATTGTTGGGACATAATGACACATCAATGTGCGGGTTTCACTCTGGGGATTTATTATGGAACAGGGATCATATACATGTGTAGTTGACTGATGATTTTAGCATAATTGTTATATTTACGTGGATATTATTAAATATTACACATGTAGAACTGTTATCTGACATTCCCTCTCTTTCACATTGCTGAGGACTTTTGCATGCTTATTTGGACATCTAGATAGGCCACTATTTTATTGCTACACTATTATATTGGGATTTGACTTAGGAGAAACCATGATTGCTTTCTTTCTCCTTTTCGTTTAGACTTTTGAGTTGAGAGATGCTGTACTGAGGACATTGTATGATGTTTATCTGTATCACAGGAAATGGATATTGTACTTTATTTCATGTTGTACAGTGATTGGATTTTATTTTACAGCATTTTATTTCAGCTCTGATATTTGTGTAGCTATAGTACTATCTTGTTCAGGTTAGACGCTTCGCCTATGCGGGTTTTAGCATAGGTGGCGGATCTGTTGGCGAGCCCGGGTCGCAGTTTCGACCCCGGGGCGTGACAATATTAGTGGTAGCTTTTATCAGTGGCCATACTCATAGTTTACCACATTTATTCTTTTCGCCTCTGGTAGTCCTAGTGGGCATGTTCGAGTTGAGGTTTACCCACTAGGGGAGGCTACTGTCTTTATAGCAGTTCTCACCCCCACTCTTTTTCCTTCTTCTTTCCCCCTTTGTTTTGCAGAGTCCTCTGCGGTGTTACGGAATTTGAGTTGGCGTTGTCACGCCCCGAGTTTAAAAACCAGCGTCTAAAATTTTTTTTTTTTTTTGAAATCAGAGTTGAAACCAGCCAGGGCGCAACAGACCGCCACATATATAGAAGAGTCCCAATCCCACAGGGGATTGAGCCTTTTCTATATATGCACGGCTAGCTTGGCAATCAAAACAGAGTACTAACTACGTACATCTACTACATTATTACATCAAAATTACAATTACACATTTACATTACATTTTCTTTTCTCATTAACAAGTAATCACTTGGGCTAACGGCTGTCCAGGGTCAAGCTCTATCTCGTGATCTCACCAACTCGTCCCGACATCTCATCACCCGCATGACATAAAAAACAGTCACCCGAGGGTGTGAGACACACCGGAGTGTATCCCAGTGGGCACGACGAGCCGAGAAATAGCAGATCGTACCTACTGGTATACAATGCTAGAGGATAGTAATAAATCAGGGATTAGGTAAAGCAGATATATAACTGGTGCTGTAAAGAAGGCAAACTCATAATCTGGATACAAACATAGGAGATAATTTTAGCAGAATTAAAGCAGGATAAAAGCAGGTTATAGTTAGAGCAGGGTAACATAACTAAAAACTATAATCAGGGCATCAAAGAGTTAGGACAATCAGCAATGTAACTATAATCAAGGGCATCAAAGAAGCATGATAAAGCAACTTAACAACACATGCATCAAATAAATGAAAACACAAAGACCCAATCACAAGCTACCATATTGGTCCCACAAGACCTCAGGCGAGGCTGCCCACCTGGCACCACCTGGTTGACATTCCCCAGACTAGGGTCACGGGTTGCTACTGCTACCCACTTTACCGGTAAAGAACATCGCTGCGGGTAGCAAATCCGCTGATGTTCGTGAAGTACAACGGTGCGGGCGAATCATATGCAAATGCTCAAACTGGCGGTCCACCGACCGGGTAATCGGCTACAAGCCGGGAAATCCCCACTGGGATGCAAGACAAAATCAACTGAATCTCAACTCTCATGCAGGAACACTCAGCAACGAAATCGTAAATCTCAGCTCATATGCAAGATCAAAGCAAATCTCTCTCAACAGAAACTCATAGATAAACTCAACTCAACAACACCAACCAACCAAATGATACAAAACTTAAACATATATTTTAAGAAAAACTGTTTTGAAAAGTCCAAACCTCGAAGAGCATTGCCCTCGTCCTATCAAACAAGAACAGACTTAGGCGACACTACGAAGCTTGGGTTTTAGGTCCAAACCTCGCAGAACAGTGCCTTTGTCCTATCAAACAAGAACAGACTCTGGCGACCCTACGAAGCTGGGTAAAACCTCAGTTAAATAAACCTATGTGCTCAGAGATGTATCATTTGATCAGCAGAACAAACAGGCTCACTAATCAACCATGGAAATGTCCAAGTAAAAGAATAAATGCTAGAGGTGCTATGAACAATCATGTAAGGCAAACTAGAACAGATAACGGGCATAGATCAGGCAGATAGCAGATATAATATAATCAAAGAAAGGCAGGCTCAAAGAAATCAAGTTTAGTTACCAAAAACAGGGGTCCAACCAGTATCGCACCCAGAGGGCCGAACTGATAAAACCCAGACCGAAGATAACCCACCTGTCAATGTGCAGGCAATTAATCTGTAATGCTCAACTCCAGGTGCAAACTGGATCAACCTGGATCAAAAATCACCAATCAGGGATCAATTCAGTCCCGCTAACTCTAACCTAAACCCAGATCAATTTGAAACCCTCTTAGTTATTTTAATTGTCACCCGGATACCGTAAAATCGACGATTTTGCCGATTCTCGAACTGTTATCCGATTTCCGCTCAACGAAAGCCGATGGATTTCCCAACGAAAAGCTTAGGAATCATTTAAACATTTTACTAACCAATACACATTGTCTATTTTGCATTAAAACCCCTAAAGTTTTCAGAAATTACATTTTAGTGCCATTTAAGCACTGTTTTCTCTCGTTCTTTCAACTGGAAAACAATTTTGACGAACCGTCACTTCCAGCAGGTGACATTTATCATGCTGAACACCGTGCTCACCAATTTGTAGCAGCACGGAGCCCGAGGAAAACTTCGGGCCATAAAAACCCTCTTTAACATAGCCCAAATGAATTTTTGTTTCTCCGGGACTTCAAACACAAAATCTAACGCGAGCATCGCGTCCAGTGACCCCAAATTAGCCTAGGGCACACTATCGCGGCTTCGCAAACAGCCCGGAACCATGTTTTATTTAAACATTTCTCTTTTAAGTTGATTCAACTACATCTTTTATTTTATTCATCAAACCAGCAAACTTTGTATATCAAAGTTGGTCTGGGCACTGCCAGGACCACAGTGCTCACCCTGGTTGAGGCCCAGGGGTGCTGGTTCAAGCAGAACCCATGCCATGTCCACCTAAAGGTTCACAATGCTCCAAATGTTAATCCACACAGAATCTGTTTGATCTGAAGTGAGTACAGAGCTCAGGGGATCATTGGAAGCAAGTTTGATATTTATAGTTTTATCAAATTCTAAATAAAAGTTCTTTGAGGCATTTTTACAAACACTTGGCATGCACATTTGAAACACATGCACCCAACCAATTCCGAAATGGGTTCTCTGCAGATATTGAACTAGAGGCATTATAACTTGGATCAAAATGCTCTATAGAGCTTTTGGAATAGATTCCCCAACTTGGAACAACCCAAAAACCCCACGAATGGCCGAGCTCAAGGAAGAAGATGATGGAGGAAACCTTGATTTTCGTGACCATTAACCAAGGGGTACTGGGACTCAACCAAAGGCACCAGCAGGTGCTATTTGCTTCCCTGAAACTTCCCATGCACAAGGCTAGCCTCGGGGTGCGGCGGCGGCGCGGCGGAGCAAAGCTCCGGTTTGGAGCTTGAGGGCTCTAATGGCAAGTTTCTACAGAGATCACCTGGAGCTTTATAACTTGGAGGAAATTCTCCTTTGGTCCACAGAAAGCTTCCCATCCATCTCCCCCCGGGCCGGAGTTGGCCGGAGCGCCGGCGGCGGCCACATAATGCATTCTCGGGTTCTTCCATGGCATCATGATTTTCATGATGCATGGGAGCCATGCAACTGCATGGTTGGGACCCATTTGGTCCCAGAAGTAGCCCTGGATAGGTGGCCGGCGCCGAGGAAGCTTGCCGGCGCCGGAGCACCAAGCTCGGCCGTATGCATGAAAAACCCAAAACTAGGGCATCAATTATCTTCTTAAATACTTAACTATATTCCTTCAAACTTTGCAGAAATGATCTGTACATCCTACAGTACATGTACCCCGATTTTGAGCCATTTTGGTCAAACGGTTGCAGAGTTCTTAAGAGGCGGAGCTACACTAGGTTTCCGGCGACCCATTGTGGCCGCCGGCTAACCGTGCTGCATGGGGCCTCAGAGCTTTGTAGGGAGTAAGCTAAGGACCTATGGAGTCCACTGCTAATGGTCCGGGGTGCTAGAAACCGTTGGTTAAGGATCCTCACCTTAGCCGAGCTCGGGGAAGATAGGATGAAGCCGGATCTTGGTTCCTTTGCGCGCGCGGCCACAGCGAGACTCCAGCAAGGTTATCTGGCACAAGGTAACACCACCAAACTCCAGAACAAGGTTTGGTGAAGTTTGGTTCCAACCTTCTCTTTCCCTTCACTCCCTCGGTTTGGTTTCTCAAAGGAATGGTGTCCCACAGCTACCCTCACACTTCGGCTTTGATCAGGAAGAGGCCCAGGCACCTAAGAACTCCTCCAAAACACCAGAGCAAAATTTGGTTCTAAGCTTCTTCTTCCCCTCTCTCTCACGAATTAACATATAAAGGTGGTGCTCCTTCAACTTCCCAAACGCACGGGCTGATCCTGGGAGTTTTCTTGTGGAGGAGGGACTCTTCCAATCCCCAGTAACCCCCCCCGTGCATGAGCCTCAAGAATTCCAATAGCCTCTTCAACCTAAAGCTTTATTCCCTTTGTAAAATACCCTTGGGTTCGGTTCACACTTATCCTTAGCATCCAAGGCTTATTCTGGGGTTGCAAAATGCACCCAGCACCTTGTGGTTTGAAGCCCAAGCACTTAGGCACATAAAATATTAGCTTTTGTTTAGAAATTGTTGCATTTTGAGCACCTTTTACGCATTTCGAGACAATCCGGTCGCCGTTTCGCGAAACGGACTTCGCTACGACGTCCGGCTCGTCGAGACCTGTCAGGTAGCATATTTGTTTGGTTCGTTCGACGCCCGGATTAAAAGTCGTTCCATAAAGTTCGACTCAATATAGCGCGTGGCACGCACTTCGATGCACCCGGGGCGCCAAACGCGAAATCCGTCAGCGCCATCGCGCTCAGAACGTCGAAATTAGCTAGGACTCATTACTAATACTCCTATGTTAAAATTCTAGATAGTGGTTCGACCATTAGTGAAAGCGAGGGATTAAAATTTCGAAGGTTACTATTCACTTAAGTCGCGGGGCCCACTTTTTAACTTCTGATTTCTGGAAGATCCGACCGTCGGATCGAAAACATATAAATATGAAACTTCTATGTTTCGACGTGACGATCACAATGGTGATCTCGGATTTTCCAGATCAGACCCCGATCAAAAGTCGATATTTCTGGGCCCACCATTGACCCACTATCTCTCCACTTTTGCCAGAATTAATAATTTAAACATTTAAAAGCAAATAGAGATTTTTAAATTCTGGATTACTACATCACCCACAACTTCTAAAAAGTTTCGTCCTCGAAACTTAACAAAACGTACTTTAAAAGTTTTCTAAAATACCCAGAATATCAGTTTTCTAAATATTAACTTATTTATTTTAGTACAATCGACCCACAACTTCTGTTTTGACCTATCAGACTTAGAACACTACCCAGCACTCTCTCGTGACACAGGTCATCCTAGGGTTCGTTCCTAGCCAAACCTAGACACCTGCGTTTCCTATTTCTCTGATACCTTCTAATCTGTCACGCCCCGAGTTTAAAAACCAGCGTCTAAAATTTTTTTTTTTTTTTGAAATCAGAGTTGAAACCAGCCAGGGCGCAACAGACCGCCACATATATAGAAGAGTCCCAATCCCACAGGGGATTGAGCCTTTTCTATATATGCACGGCTAGCTTGGCAATCAAAACAGAGTACTAACTACGTACACATCTACTACATTATTACATCAAAATTACAATTACACATTTACATTACATTTTCTTTTCTCATTAACAAGTAATCACTTGGGCTAACGGCTGTCCAGGGTCAAGCTCTATCTCGTGATCTCACCAACTCGTCCCGACATCTCATCACCCGCATGACCTGAAAAACAGTCACCCGAGGGTGTGAGACACACCGGAGTGTATCCCAGTGGGCACGACGAGCCGAGAAATAGCAGATCGTACCTACTGGTATACAATGCTAGAGGATAGTAATAAATCAGGGATTAGGTAAAGCAGATATATAACTGGTGCTGTAAAGAAGGCAAACTCATAATCTGGATACAAACATAGGAGATAATTTTAGCAGAATTAAAGCAGGATAAAAGCAGGTTATAGTTAGAGCAGGGTAACATAACTAAAAACTATAATCAGGGCATCAAAGAGTTAGGACAATCAGCAATGTAACTATAATCAAGGGCATCAAAGAAGCATGATAAAGCAACTTAACAACACATGCATCAAATAAATGAAAACACAAAGACCCAATCACAAGCTACCATATTGGTCCCACAAGACCTCAGGCGAGGCTGCCCACCTGGCACCACCTGGTTGACATTCCCCAGACTAGGGTCACGGGTTGCTACTGCTAACCACTTTACCGGTAAAGAACATCGCTGCGGGTAGCAAATCCGCTGATGTTCGTGAAGTACAACGGTGCGGGCGAATCATATGCAAATGCTCAAACTGGCGGTCCATCGACCGGGTAATCGGCTACAAGCCGGGAAATCCCCACTGGGATGCAAGACAAAATCAACTGAATCTCAACTCTCATGCAGGAACACTCAGCAACAAAATCGTAAATCTCAGCTCATATGCAAGATCAAAGCAAATCTCTCTCAACAGAAACTCATAGATAAACTCAACTCAACAACACCAACCAACCAAATGATACAAAACTTAAACATATATTTTAAGAAAAACTGTTTTGAAAAGTCCAAACCTCGAAGAGCATTGCCCTCATCCTATCAAACAAGAACAGACTTAGGCGACACTACGAAGCTTGGGTTTTAGGTCCAAACCTCGCAGAACAGTGCCTTTGTCCTATCAAACAAGAACAGACTCTGGCGACCCTACGAAGCTGGGTAAAACCTCAGTTAAATAAACCTATGTGCTCAGAGATGTATCATTTGATCAGCAGAACAAACAGGCTCACTAATCAACCATGGAAATGTCCAAGTAAAAGAATAAATGCTAGAGGTGCTATGAACAATCATGTAAGGCAAACTAGAACAGATAACGGGCATAGATCAGGCAGATAGCAGATATAATATAATCAAAGAAAGGCAGGCTCAAAGAAATCAAGTTTAGTTACCAAAAACAGGGGTCCAACCAGTATCGCACCCCAGAGGGCCGAACTGATAAAATCCGGACCAAAGATAACCCACCTGTCAATGTGCAGGCAATTAATCTGTAATGCTCAACTCCAGGTGCAAACTGGATCAACCTGGATCAAAAATCACCAATCAGGGATCAATTCAGTCCCGCTAACTCTAACCTAAACCCAGATCAATTTGAAACCCTCTTAGTTATTTTAATTGTCACCCGGATACCGTAAAATCGACGATTTTGCCGATTCTCGAACTGTTATCCGATTTCCGCTCAACGAAAGCCGATGGATTTCCCAACGAAAAGCTTAGGAATCATTTAAACATTTTACTAACCAATACACATTGTCTATTTTGCATTAAAACCCCTAAAGTTTTCAGAAATTACATTTTAGTGCCATTTAAGCACTGTTTTCGCTCGTTCTTTCAACTGGAAAACAATTTTGACGAACCGTCACTTCCAGCAGGTGACATTTATCATGCTGAACACCGTGCTCACCAATTTGTAGCAGCACGGAGCCCGAGGAAAACTTTGGGCCATAAAAACCCTCTTTAACATAGCCCAAATGAATTTTTGTTTCTCCGGGACTTCAAACACCAAATCTAACGCGAGCATCGCGTCCAGTGACCCCAAATTAGCCTAGGGCACACTATCGCGGCTTCGCAAACAGCCCGGAACCATGTTTTATTTAAACATTTCTCTTTTAAGTTGATTCAACTACATCTTTTATTTTATTCATCAAACCAGCAAACTTTGTATATCAAAGTTGGTCTGGGCACTGCCAGGACCACAGTGCTCACCCTGGTTGAGGCCCAGGGGTGCTGGTTCAAGCAGAACCCATGCCATGTCCACCTAAAGGTTCACAATGCTCCAAATGTTAATTCACACAGAATCTGTTTGATCTGAAGTGAGCACAGAGCTCACGGGATCATTGGAAGCAAGTTTGATATTTATAGTTTTATCAAATTCCAAATAAAAGTTCTTTGAGGCATTTTTACAAACACTTGGCATGCACATTTGAAACACATGCACCCAACCAATTCCGAAATGGGTTCTCTGCAGATATTGAACTAGAGGCATTATAACTTGGATCAAAATGCTCTATAGAGCTTTTGGAATAGATTCCCCAACTTGGAACAACCCAAAAACCCCACGAATGGCCGAGCTCAAGGAAGAAGATGATGGAGGAAACCTTGATTTTCGTGACCATTAACCAAGGGGTACTGGGACTCAACCAAAGGCACCAGCAGGTGCTATTTGCTTCCCTGAAACTTCCCATGCACAAGGCTAGCCTCGGGGTGCGGCGGCGGCGCGGCGGAGCAAAGCTCCGGTTTGGAGCTTGAGGGCTCTAATGGCAAGTTTCTACAGAGATCACCTGGAGCTTTATAACTTGGAGTAAATTCTCCTTGGGTCCACAGAAAGCTTCCCATCCATCTCCCCCCCGGCCGGAGTTGGCCGGAGCGCCGGCGGCGGCCACATAATGCATTCTCGGGTTCTTCCATGGCATCATGATTTTCATGATGCATGGGAGCCATGCAACTGCATGGTTGGGACCCATTTGGTCCCAGAAGTAGCCCTGGATAGGTGGCCGGCGCCGAGGAAGCTTGCCGGCGCCGGAGCACCAAGCTCGGCCGTATGCATGAAAAACCCAAAACTAGGGCATCAATTATCTTCTTAAATACTTAACTATATTCCTTCAAACTTTGCAGAAATGATCTGCACATCCTACAGTACATGTACCCCGATTTTGAGCCATTTTGGTCAAACGGTTGCAGAGTTCTTAAGAGGCGGAGCTACACTAGATTTCCGGCGACCCATTGTGGCCGCCGGCTAACCGTGCTGCATGGGGCCTCAGGGCTTTGCAGGGAGTAAGCTAAGGACCTATGGAGTCCACTGCTAATGGTCCGGGGTGCTAGAAACCGTTGGTTAAGGATCCTCACCTTAGCCGAGCTCGGGGAAGATAGGATGAAGCCGGATCTTGGTTCCTTTGCGCGCGCGGCCACAGCGAGACTCCAGCAAGGTTATCTGGCACAAGGTAACACCACCAAACTCCAGAACAAGGTTTGGTGAAGTTTGGTTCCAACCTTCTCTTTCCCTTCACTCCCTCGGTTTGGTTTCTCAAAGGAATGGTGTCCCACAGCTACCCTCACACTTCGGCTTTGATCAGGAAGAAGCCCAGGCACCTAAGAACTCCTCCAAAACACCAGAGCAAAATTTGGTTCTAAGCTTCTTCTTCCCCTCTCTCTCACGAATTAACATATAAAGGTGGTGCTCCTTCAACTTCCCAAACGCACGGGCTGATCCTGGGAGTTTTCTTGTGGAGGAGGGACTCTTCCAATCCCCAGTAACCCCCCCCGTGCATGAGCCTCAAGAATTCCAATAGCCTCTTCAACCTAAAGCTTTATTCCCTTTGTAAAATACCCTTGGGTTCGGTTCACACTTATCCTTAGCATCCAAGGCTTATTCTGGGGTTGCAAAATGCACCCAGCACCTTGTGGTTTGAAGCCCAAGCACTTAGGCACATAAAATATTAGCTTTTGTTTAGAAATTGTTGCATTTTGAGCACCTTTTACGCATTTCGAGACAATCCGGTCGCCGTTTCGCGAAACGGACTTCGCTACGACGTCCGGCTCGTCGAGACCTGTCAGGTAGCATATTTGTTTGGTTCGTTCGACGCCCGGATTAAAAGTCGTTCCATAAAGTTCGACTCAATATAGCGCGTGACACGCACTTCGATGCACCCGGGTCGCCAAACGCGAAATCCGTCAGCGCCATCGCGCTCAGAACGTCGAAATTAGCTAGGACTCATTACTAATACTCCTATGTTAAAATTCTAGATAGTGGTTCGACCATTAGTGAAAGGGAGGGATTAAAATTTCGAAGGTTACTATTCACTTAAGTCGCGGGGCCCACTTTTTAACTTCTGATTTCTGGAAGATCCGACCGTCGGATCGAAAACATATAAATATGAAACTTCTATGTTTCGACGTGACGATCACAATGGTGATCTCGGATTTTCCAGATCAGACCCCGATCAAAAGTCGATATTTCTGGGCCCACCATTGACCCACTATCTCTCCACTTTTGCCAGAATTAATAATTTAAACATTTAAAAGCAAATAGAGATTTTTAAATTCTGGATTACTACAGGCGTATTTCGTGGAAAGTGTTAAGTCTTGAAGATTGAAGATGAAAGAAGTTTGGATCATATACCTCAATCTCAAGAAAGAAGAATTCAAAAGGATCAGGTATGTTTAACTAAAGATTTTTGGTGATCCGAATACTTCTTGTAGTGTAGAAACACTTGGAAGAAATTTTTACTGCATAAAAATCAAAAACTGGACATGGGACATGTTCAGGATCCGGATCAGGCAGTGCAATCCGGATCCCGAAGGGTACTTGTTCATTGGCAAATCCAATCCGGATCACAGGCCAATTCCGATCCGGATCCCGAACATGGGATTTTGCTGAATTGTATGAACGATCCGGATCGGGCCCTGCGATCCGGATCCCGAACCCTGTTTTCTGGAATTGTCTATCACGCTACGACGATCCGGATCACAGCTAATCCGATCCGGATCGCCGTCCTGAAAATTTCCAGAAACGGATGGTTTTTGATCCTTATCCTCTTCCAATGGTTTCTAACCTATAAATAGACCCTTTATTTATTTTCTAGGGCATCCGAAAAGAATCGGAAAAGAAATTAATAGAAAAATAAGCCGAAAAGAGAAAAATCCACATATAGAGAAGAAAGGAAATCAATAGATTTAATTCTATGTTTCTTCATCTATATTGATTGATTTGATTCTAGGTTTTCCAAACTCAGATTTTGAGTAGAATCAAATCAATGAATACTTAGATGGTATTTCCGATCTATTTCTAATCTAAGTATTCGGCGGATCATCACCACCCAAAAACAACGATTTACCCTAAATCGGCGCGTGGACTCGCGTGGCCTTGTGGATTCAAGGTGCAACTGCTCTCGTGGATTCGGAGCGAGGTACGTTCGTGGATTCGAAGCGTGCTACTGGGTGAAGACCGTGGATTCGGTCGGACGTCGTGGACTCGACGTTGGACGCTGTGGATTCAGCGTTGGGCGCAGATCGTGGATTCGAGAAGCGTCGTGGAGCGAGCGGAGAAGATCTACTAGGAGCGTATGGTAAAAGGTTGAGTCGTCTGTGAGTACGTTATATCACCTTGTACGTGTGTTAATTCTAGTGGATTTCGCCGTGTTATCGGTCCCGTGGTTTTTTACTCCGGTTTGGAGTTTTTCCACGTAAAAATCTTGCGTGTTCATTTATTTTTCCGCATTGGGTTTTATTGCGCAATGATTTTTTGAGTGTTTATTGTTTACACCTATTCACCCCCCTCTAGGTGTTTTTTCCCCTATTTAGATCCTATTACATACAACCCAACAAGTGGTATCAGAGCGGGAATAGGGTTGTAAACAATGGTTGAAGGTGGAAACATCAATCGACCCCCTTTCTTTGATGGAACAAATTATGCGTACTGGAAAGTACGGATGAAAGCCTTTTTAATTTCCATCGACGAAAGGGTGTGGCAATCAATTGAATTAGGATGGTCTAATCCAACTGAAATTATTTCTGATGTTCGCACCTTAAAACCTAGGTCGAAATGGACCAAGGAAGAGATAGATTCATCTTCTTACAATGGCAAAGGAATTAATGCTCTATTTAATGCTTTGTCACAAACAGAGTTCTCTCGCGTCTCGGCATGTGAGACTGCGAAAGAAATCTGGGATGTTCTTCAAGTTACGCATGAGGGAACTAACCTTGTGAAGATTCAGAAACTGCAAATGCTTACGAGCAAGTTTGACTCTATTTCTATGGCAGAAAATGAATCTTTCACTGACTATTACACACGATTGCAAGACATCGTAAACTCATGTGCTAACTTGGGAGAGAAGATTCCAGAATTTAAAGTTGTAAGAAAGATTTTAAGAACTCTTCCTGAACGATTTCGCCCGAAGGTCGCAGCCATTGAAACAATTAAACACCCGGACGAAATGCGTGTAGAAGAATTAGTTGGTGCATTACAAACTTATGAAATGACATTTCCTACTAACTATTCTTCTGGAAAGGCATCCTCTTCTAAGTCTTCAGGTTATGCATTGAAATCAACTAAAGAAGAAGACGCGGATTCATCCTCCTCGGACGATGACGAGAACCTATCTATGGAGGACTTTGAGAAGCAGCTCGCTCTCTTGACAAGGAAGTTTCGCCGCAACTTTCGAAGGGGTAATCCAAGCAAAACT
Source organism: Tillandsia fasciculata (assembly GCA_029168755.2). Lineage (NCBI taxonomy): Eukaryota > Viridiplantae > Streptophyta > Magnoliopsida > Poales > Bromeliaceae > Tillandsia > Tillandsia fasciculata. Next base: position 2,837,837 of record CM054946.1, on the reverse strand, counting down.
CCATCCTTCGGAAAGTCGAAGAAAGGCAAGGGTTCTTCAAGCTACAAGTCAAGAAAGCAAGAGAACTTCTCAAAGGATAAGAAAAGTTCAGAGGGACAAGTACAGTGCTTCAAATGTCGAGGCTACGGCCACATTGCAACGGAGTGTCCCAACAAGAATCCGGCAAAGAAGAAGGCGATGCAAGTCGTCACTTGGGATGACAACTCAACGTCAAATGAGTCATCCTCAAGTGATGAAGAAGACAACGCGACAGCATTCCACGCGTCCACATCTTCACCCTTCATGTGCTTAATGGCAAGTACCTCCGATTCATTGTCCAACTCCTCCCATGTTGAAAAGAACGCTACGGACAACGAATCGAGCAATTCTGAAGGTGAAGATTTTGCTCTTGCCTACCATAAGCTTTTGAGGGATTCAAAGAAACTGGCAAAGCAAAACCGGAGTTTGAGAGGGAGATTGCAGGATCTCGAAGAAGAAGCAAAAAGGGCATCTTCTCTCTCAAACGCTCTTGAAGTGGAAAGGGATAATTTAGACAAAGCAAATGTTTCCCTTCAAGAGTCCAATGAGCTTCTCGAGAAAGAACATACAAAATTGGTGGACAAAGCGAATTATTTCTTGAAGCTCTACGGCGAGGCTCGACAGGAAAAATTGGAAATGACAAAGACCATTCTCCAACTAAAGGATGACTTAAAGCGATTTTCTTCTGGAAGGAGTAAGTTGGACAGCTTCTTGGTCTTGGTCAAACAAATAAGTTCGGCCTCGGATACACTCAAACTGGAGACATTCCAAGTTCGAGTGGGACAGTTTTTGTGCCTCAGTCGGTATCTCCTCCTCCGACACCGGAATTCACGACAAGCAACGACAACAAGCCTACTTCATCCTCTTCGGGATCGTCAAGATCTAAGGTATGTTTTCGTTGTGGCATTTCAGGGCACATAAGGAGAAATTGCAAGACGGGAGCCAAACGCACACCTCAAGCACCTCTTGCAATGACTACCAAAAGGTGATTCCTCAGAAATCAAATGCAAATCATTTGAAGGAAAAGAGCCTTGGTAGTTCACCGCTCAAGACGACATCATCAAGGAGCAGCAATCTTCTAACAAGACGCTTTCACCTAGGAAATAACTTCACGACCATTACCGACGCATTCCAAAAAGGTTTGGGTGCGCAAAGGTGAAATTTTCCCTTGTCTTGTTACTAATGTTTCCTTGCATGCATATGATAGTTCGTCTTGGTATCTGGATAGCGGGTGTTCCCGTCACATGACCGGTGACAAAAACTGTTTTCAAACCTTTGAGAAAATCTCCGGAGGACTTGTTGTTTTCGGAGACGGTCGGTCTTCCAAAATTGTTGGAAAAGGAACGGTAGCTATTCCAGATGGCCCGGTTCTAAATAATGTGTTATTTGTTCATGGCCTTAAGACTAACCTCATAAGCATAAGTCAACTTTGTGATAATGGTTATTCAGTTAATTTTTCATCTGATGAATGTACTGTAACTGATAAGAACCATGTTTTCTTTTTAAAAGGGGTTAGATCAGAAAACAATTGTTATGTAGTTCCTAATAAAATTTCTGAAAAATGTAACCTAGCTTCTTTGAAAAATGAAACACTTTGGCATGAAAGGCTAGGTCACATAAACTTTAAGGAACTTGCTAGAATTTCGAACAAAGATGTGGTCAAGGGGGTTCCTAAACTTTCATTTGAACAAAACATTGTGTGTGGCGGTTGCCAAAAGGGAAAACAGTCTAGGACTGCACACAAGAACTTGAACCACATTGGTACAAAACGGCCTTTGGAACTTTTGCACATGGATTTAATGGGGCCAACTCGTCAACCATCCTTGGGAGGTAAATGGTACATTTTCTTATTGGTTGATGATTTCTCTAGATATTCTTGGGTAGCATTTTTAAAAGAGAAAGCTGATACTTTTGATTCTTTTCACGAGATTTGCCATCGTATTATGATTGAAAAGAATGAAAAGATTACTCGAGTTAGAAGTGATAGAGGCGGAGAATTCATAAATTCTAAATTCATTGATTTTTGCACTTTAAACGGCATTAAACATGAATTCTCAGCGCCCTATACACCTCAACAGAATGGTGTAGTCGAGCGCAAAAACAGGGTCGTACAGGAGATGGCACGTGTTATGCTTCATAGCCGGAACCTACCGTTATATTTTTGGGCTGAAGCGGTGAACACTGCTGTCTATGTAATTAACCGCGTTTATTTGCGCCCGGGGACTTTAAATACACCATATGAACTATGGTTTTGTAGAAAACCTAATATCAAATATTTTCGTATCTTTGGGAGTCGGTGTTTTATTTTACGTGACCGCGAAAATCTTGGAAAATTTGACTCTCGAAGTGACGAAGGGATTTTCTTGGGTTATTCTACAAACAGTAGAGCATATCGAGTTTTTAACTTAGAATCTAAGACGATCGTAGAATCGATAAATGTTAAGGTAGATGAAGCTTTTCACTTTGCATCTGAAAAATCTACCCTCGATATCTCTCTTGATGATGATACACCTGCCAATGCATCTTCTTCTAACAATTCTTTCGATAATAATGATGCATATAACGGTTCTTCAAGTTTATCTGATGTGCAGGAATCATCTCGTGTACCTCCGACTACTCCTTACCTCAAACGTTACGCATCTCCAAGGATCATCCTGAATCGAACATCATTGGAGATCCACAAGAAGGAGTTAGAACTCGGAGACAATTGGTTTGCGGATTCGCTTGCTACGTATCTCAAATCGAACCAAAGAATGTTGATGAAGCTCTTCAGGATGACTACTGGATTGAAGCAATGCAGGAAGAGCTCCATCAATTTGAGCGAAACAAAGTCTGGGAATTAACGAAGCCTCCGAAGCAACACAATGTGATAGGTACCAAATGGATTTTCAAGAACAAGAAAAATGAAGATGGTACTATCATCAGGAACAAAGCAAGGTTAGTTGCTCAAGGCTACTCTCAAGTAGAAGGTATAGACTTTGATGAAACTTTCGCCCCTGTAGCTAGACTCGAGTCCATTCGTATCTTATTTGCGATTGCTTGTCATTTTAAAATCAAATTATTTCAAATGGACGTTAAGAGCGCATTTTTAAATGGGTTTTTAAATGAGGAAGTTTATGTGGCTCAACCGAAAGGTTTTGTGGACCATAAACTACCTAACCATGTTTTTCGTCTGAAAAAGGCTCTTTACGGTCTGAAACAAGCACCGCGAGCATGGTACGAAAGGTTGACAAAGCACCTTTTGGAAAAGGGCTATACTCGAGGGGGAGCTGACAGGACTCTCTTTGTGAAGCATTATCAAAATAATTTCATTGTAGCACAAATCTATGTCGATGACATTGTATTTGGTGCAACAAGAGATAATGATGCTTCTAAATTCGCGGAGACCATGGAAAGCGAATTTGAGATGTCCATGATGGGCGAATTGACTTATTTTCTTGGATTACAAGTTAAACAAAACGATGAAGGCATTCACTTGTGTCAATCCAAGTATGCAATGGAGTTGGTCAAAAAGTTTGATTTAGAAAATTCTAAGGATTTTCCGACTCCAATGGGAACTAGCCATAAGGGACTTGGAAGTGAATCACATAGTGAGAATGTAGACGAGAAACTGTATCGCAGTATGATTGGAAGTCTACTTTACCTCACGGCTAGTCGCCCGGATATATCCTTCAGTGTTGGGATTTGCGCGAGATATCAATCAGCACCGAAGGAGGTTCACCTGAAAGCGGTGAAACGGATCATCCGGTACATCAAAGGTACAATAAATTTCGGAATTTGGTATCCTATGGGAACAAGTCTGGACATTGTTGGATACTCAGATGCCGATTGGGCAGGATCAGTGGATGATCGGAAAAGCACGAGTGGTGCATGCTTCTATCTTGGCCATTGCCTTGTTGCATGGCACAGTAAAAAGCAAAATTGCATAGCACTCTCGACTGCCGAAGCAGAATATATTTCAGCAGGAAGTTGTTCAACCCAATTGATATGGATGAAAAGCGTGTTGAGCGATTTCCGGATTTCAGCAACTTCGGTAACCATTCTATGTGACAACACTAGTGCTATAAACATTTCAAAAAACCCTGTGTTGCACTCTAGAACAAAACATATTGAACTTAGATATCATTTTCTTAGAGAGCTAGTTGAATCAAATATTCTTCAACTTTCATATATTTCAACTGAGGATCAATTAGCTGATATTTTAACAAAACCTTTGGATCAAAAACGTTTTATTCATTTGCGTAAAGCAATTGGAATGCTTTCCTTGAAATAACCTCTTTTTGAAACTTTTGCTTAGGTTAGGTTTTGTTTTTGTTTTTGTTTTGTTCATTATCTATGTTTGTACATAGGACATTAATTGAGCATTAATCATAATTGACTTTAATTGCATCTTTTCACGCATTTAGAAATTTATTATGCTTTTGATATCATAATATTTCAATGTTGCAATGATCATTTATGTTAATTAAGTCATCTTTTAAGTGATCAAAGTCAATTTCTCTCTCAATGATCTCTTGGTATAGTCATTATCTTATTTGATTGCTTAGTCGAGTATGAATGCGAGATCAATTTTTGGTTGAATACCTTATATATTAAATAATTGATAGCCAATTGAGGGGGAGTCAAAGAAAAGTAATATGCTCAAAAGATGTGGAAAGAGTTACATCCCAATGAGGAGTGTGAAAACTACCACCACATGGAGGAAAGAGCTACCACCTCGGTCGTCCGAGTACTGTGTGCAGCTACCACATGAATACCAAGCATGGTTTCGTCAATTTTTGAATTAAATAAAATGCATATTGAAATACTTGACTCTGTCAATTTCAGGTTGGTATAAGGTGGGATTTTTAATGAAAGATGCTCAAAGAGCCACTCTCTTCAACAGATTGTCTAGATATATTATCTAACTTATCTGGGATTTCAAACATCTATTGATCTTGGTATTTCATTTTCTTTACCCAATTGATGATTTGATAAAGGCATTACACATAAGATCAGGTTAGATGTGATTGAAGTTGTTCAACTTTAAGTGTTTTAAATTTCATAAATTTTCGTTTCATTTTTGAGTATTTTTGATAGATTTTGTATAATCTATTTCTTGTTGTATGAAACGATGATTTTTGTTTAAAGTTGATATGCTAAAGTGCTTACATACTTTTTCTGGATTTTATGGAATTTTTCTGAATTTTTCTGAAGAAAAAGTTGGAGCCGATCCGGATCGGGCTAAGTGATCCGGATCCCGAACGCAGGCTTTTTCCTGCGGGTAGCCGATCCGGATCACATTCACGATCCGATCCGGATCACGGCTAGGGTTTTAATAAGAACAAGAGGGTTTTGATTTCTTTTGCTACAATCTTTTGTTCTTAAGTCTCTAGAGCTTCTCTCTCTAGATTTCTTGCATCTTGGAGCTTTCCAAACTCAAGTTCTTCGATTCCAAGTAAGTTTTATTGATCAAAATCTCATTTTTCACAGGTTTTCTATATTTTCACCAAAACGTGATGAAATTTCTCTATCTTTTTCGTTTGTGAATGGTTTTTGGTCAAATTTCTTTTGAAACAAGAACTCTGGGTAGATTAGTTTTGATCATATGCTAGGTATTCCCCTGATTAACGAATTTTTGGGCTTCGATTTCTGAAAATTCTGTTTTAGGGCATATAATAGGAATTTTTGAAATTCATGCAATTGATCCATTTTTAAAATTCTTTTTGCAAAACTAATTTGATTCTTGGCTTCTCTACATGATTATGATTGTTTGGGGACAATTCTTTCAAATTTTTGAAAATTAACAGTTCTTCATGTTCTTGAGTTGGTCTTCACAGGACACTTCTTAAAGCACAAAGAACGCACAGCAATGGAATTCTCGTGGATCATCTTGCTGTTAGTCACAATGGTGCACACACGTACAACTGTTAAAAAGGAACAGGATGACTCAACTCGAGACAAGACAAAAGAAGCTGATGAAGACAGCTCAGAGTTTGATGAAGAAGAGTGGGAGGAATTCCTCAGGGTAAATCAACAAAAAGTTGATGAGGAGGACAGGCAATATTTGAAAGGAAAAAGGCTAATGAAGTCTGCCTCAACAACAAGACAATACACAAGACGGAAAAATGTCAAAGAAGGCGGCATTTTACTTAATGAGCCTCGTACTAGAGCACGCTCCTTCTCTGGAATTCAACAGAATAAATCTCCATGGATTGAGGGTCAGAATGCACCATCTGCATCTACGCAACATCCATCAACTTCCAAGAGAATGACTGCAGAAGCAGATGTGTTGGCATCCATTCGCCAGGAGCAGCGAAAACTCTCTACTGAACAAGAAAGGCTTTCCAAAGAACTTCAGCACATTTCATCTGAGCATATGAAAATCAGGAAGAAGTATTCAAATATATCAAAAATGCTTAAAGGGATCTTAAGCAAGCTCAGTTGCAACAGTTCTGACACCTCGGATTAACCAACTTTTTGTGCAGATTTGTGCAGACTTTTTACCTTTTTAGGATTTAGTTTTATTCTTACTTTGCATTAGTTTTAGCTCTCAGGTTTTTCATGTTATTGGAACTTTTAACTCTCCTTACATTTTGTAGTTTTGGCTACGTTTTGGCTTTGTTTGTGACAAAAAGGGGGAGAGAGATTAGAGAGAACTTTGTGTGAACTTTGTGTGAGAAACTTTGACTTTGGTGAAAGGTAAGTATCACAACTTCTGGTTATCTTGTGATTTGTTGCATGTCCCTACTAACTATTCGACTAACTATTTGGACATGTATTATTACTAACAAGTTGTTTGATTACTAACAAAGCAAAGTGATGACATTTGGAATCTTATTGCTTAAAAGATATGTCAATGCTTGATTGTTATCTTATTACATATCTGAGTTACTAAATGTCATGATGAGTATAAACTTTATCTCTGCTAGGTTTTGAATGCTAAATATTCTTGAGGTATCTAACGACCTCTTTTTGTCAAGAATGATTTCTTTTTGCAGAGAGTACAGATGTCTAAGTCTAGAGTCTGTTTTAGGAGTTTATCTCATGTATTTAATTTTTGGATCTCCATTGTAAATTTTTGTTGTATGGTGATAGCAACAAAAATATCCTTTTTGAATTTTCTTTAGTGGATTTGTGTTTTGTCACGAAACCGCCAAAGGGGGAGATTGTTACGGAATTTGAGTTGGCGTATTTCGTGGAAAGTGTTAAGTCTTGAAGATTGAAGATGAAAGAAGTTTGGATCATATACCTCAATCTCAAGAAAGAAGAATTCAAAAGGATCAGGTATGTTTAACTAAAGATTTTTGGTGATCCGAATACTTCTTGTAGTGTAGAAACACTTGGAAGAAATTTTTACTGCATAAAAATCAAAAACTGGACATGGGACATGTTCAGGATCCGGATCAGGCAGTGCAATCCGGATCCCGAAGGGTACTTGTTCATTGGCAAATCCAATCCGGATCACAGGCCAATTCCGATCCGGATCCCGAACATGGGATTTTGCTGAATTGTATGAATGATCCGGATCGGGCCCTGCGATCCGGATCCCGAACCCTGTTTTCTGGAATTGTCTATCACGCTACCACGATCCGGATCACAGCTAATCTGATCCGGATCGCCGTCCTGAAAATTTCCAGAAACGGATGGTTTTTGATCCTTATCCTCTTCCAATGGTTTCTAACCTATAAATAGACCCTTTATTTATTTTCTAGGGCATCCGAAAAGAATCGGAAAAGAACGGGACTTAATAGAAAAATAAGCCGAAAAGAGAAAAATCCACATATAGAGAAGAAAGGAAATCAATAGATTTAATTCTATGTTTCTTCATCTATATTGATTAATTTGATTCTAGGTTTTCCAAACTCAGATCTTGAGTAGAATCAAATTAATGAATACTTAGATGGTATTTCCGATCTATTTCTAATCTAAGTATTCGGCGGATCATCACCACCCAAAAACAACGATTTACCCTAAATCGGCGCGTGGACTCGCGTGGCCTTGTGGATTCAAGGTGCAACCGCTCTCGTGGATTCGGAGCGAGGTACGTTCGAGGATTCGAAGCGTGCTACTGGGTGAAGACCGTGGATTCGGTTGGACGTCGTGGACTCGACGTTGGACGCTGTGGATTCAGCGTTGGGCGCAGATCGTGGATTCGAGAAGCGTCGTGGAGCGAGCGGAGAAGATCTACTAGGAGCGTATGGTAAAAGGTTGAGTCGTCTGTGAGTACGTTAAATCACCTTGTACGTGTTTTAATTCTAGTGGATTTCGCCGTGTTATCGGTCCCGTGGTTTTTTACTCCGGTTTGGAGTTTTCCACGTAAAAATCTTGCGTGTTCATTTATATTTCCGCATTGGGTTTTATTGCGCAATGATTTTTTGAGTGTTTATTGTTTACACCTATTCACCCCCCTCTAGGTGTTTTTTTCCCTATTTAGATTCTTTAATACATACAACCCAACATGTGGGAGTTGCGGGACCCTCTTCTCGGGACCGAGGTAAGAGGATCGTTGATTAGCTAGCTGCTTCCCTGATCCAGAGTTTGGTAGATTCTGTTGTATCCCCGGTACACTCAGACGGTTGTATCTTTTCCTTTTATTTTTGGGTCTGGCTTCGGCCAGCTGGATGTACTTTTATTTTGTGAGCTGGGAGAGACATTTGTATATTTGTGAGAGCTATGTTGTACTTTCCTTTTCAGCATTTTGTCTGAGTTGTACTAGTTGTAGTTTAGCTCTGTTTATGCTCTTTTATTATATCTATCTATCTGAGTAGGTTACCAGCGCTTCGTGTACACGGAAAATTCCGTGTGCACGGCGGATCTGTAGACGAGCCCGGGTTCTGGTTTACACCCGGGGCGTGACAGTTAGCGTGTTCAGGTGGGTGATCCTGCTTTCAATATCTATGTACTGCACTCTAATTCTACGAATATAATAGCATGCATGTTAGTATATGAGCTATATAATCTGTGCAAACTGTATGTTAGTACCCACAGTTGATAGTTGCTAAATCTGATGATCTTATTGAAACTCTTGCAATATTTGAATTATTTCAATCTGAGAACCTAACTTAGCACATCCATTAGATATATGCATTGCTTTAGGTCTCCCACATTGCTTGTTACCCTTGTCACTCTGGACATAGTGGTTTCCCCTGAGTTGTGGGTTGGGAGGCCTAGTAGCTATGGATACATTGTACTCGCGTCTGGGGACCGAGTAGAGTTGGTAGCAGTCTGTAGACTATATGTCATTGAGATAGTGATAGTGACATGTTGGATCTGGGATCTGGGTAGATGGTCACAGTGACAGTGTGGGTTCTTAGCCAGTGAGAGAGATAGTTGTTGGATCATAGCCTGCAGGAGCCACATTTGAGCTCGACAGAGATGCGCGGATTCTATGCTCGGTGGGGTCGCTACCCACGAGTGCCACTCCGGAGTTGGGCCTGATACTTCTATCGCGGCTTGTCGATGCTGGTGTCCCTCTGGCCGAGCCAGTTTTGGCAGTCATGGACACCGTCCCTCTGGCTGAGCCAGTTTTGGCAGCTACGGACATACCTACAGCAGTAGGTAGGCGCAGGTTTGACTGGACCCGTTGTGGCAGTCAGTTTGGATTGGGTGATTTGAGTTGAGTATCAGTAGTGGCATATCGTCCTTCTGTCCTATTCCTTGAGCATTGTAGATAGAGGCATAGTAGCAGTAGATGTTTTACTTTCCAGCCTTTCTATACTGCATTTCTTTTGTTACTTTATGCCTCTAGTAGACTTAGTGGGCAGGCCGTCGGGCTTGTTGGCGGCACCCACTGAGAACTACTGTGGGAGGTAGTTCTCACACCCGTCGTGGTGTCTTTTTCCCCAGGGACTTCAACTCCAGTTCCTGCGGTACCAGTTGCTGATCCTGCTCCTACAGACCGAGGTAAGGGAGTCGCGAGATAGATCCCTTTTCCCTTTCAGCTTCAGCGAGAGATAGAGGTACCCCGATGCTCTTTTGGTTGTGTCTATGTTTGAGAGATCTTGTAGTGAGGGATCGAGTTGTACTCTTTTCTTTTGAGAGACTCCTGTATTCAGATGAGGACATTATGTATATTTTATGTGAGAGACTGTTCTACTTTCTATTCATAGTTAGTTTTATTTTACAGCTTTGATATCTGTTAGTATAGTTGTTCTATTTTTGCAGGTTAGACGCTACGTCTCTACGGGGCTTCCCGTAGGGGCGGCGGATCTGTTGGCGAGCCCGGGGTACATGTCACGCCCTGGGGGTTTGTTTTAGCGGAAACGGTTTGCAAGAGTCGTACGTTTGACGTAACATTTTTTTTTTTTTTTTTTTTTTTCGCAAGGAAAACCCTTCTTCCCCGGAACGTGCCCAGACCCGCCACACATACAGGATCTCTCTGTAAACGGACAGAGCCTCCCCTGTATATGCACGGCGTAGCGTTCAGTACATATTCCAAACATACACAACCATTCAATCACAACAATTATTAACATACAACCAGCATTCTAATTTATTAAAGCGCATGGCCGATCAATTTGGAAAGGATAAATCCACAGTTTCAAAAGAGCGCCTACCCGGCACTTATGTTTTGAAAACGAGTTCCGAAATCAGCATAAATCCACAAGGTTTGAAAACAGTGCCCACACGACACCCAAGTTTTGAAATCCATTTCGCAATCCATAAATCCACAGGGTTTTGAAACCAGTGCCCACACGACACTTAGATTTTTAAAACGGTTTTCGCAATCCTTTCTTTGGTTTTGCCTTTTTCTTTTTCAAATGGCCAACAGAAATAAATGGAAGAGTACGCGTAAAAGGATAACTAGATGCAACCCATACCGACATCCACGCCGACCCCACGAGGGTATCGAGAACCTCACACATAACTACAAGGTAAATGAAACGTAAAGATGAAAGAAGAAATACAGTCCAGGGTACCCAGCGACCCAGAAGCTCCTGCCCCGTCCTCACCGCCGCCTATCTCTCCCCCCCCGTCTGAACCCTGTCACGAAGTGGGAAGTCAGTGACGAATAATAGTAGAGTAGGAGAATACAATAAAACAAACCGTGAAGACAACCGGAGCAACCACCCTCTCACGAGGGAAAAGGCAACCTGTACACCTGTATCCTGTAATACCCGGCCACGTCGGACAACTAAACCGACGGCCCTCACCGTACCTGCAGAAACCCGACCACGTCGGACAACTAAACCGACGGGTCGCATCGCTCGCACCTCGGCGCCTCAAACCCCACAACTAATAAGGGGCCCCACTACGTCACCTCGTGGGTATACACGGGTCATAGACCACTTTTCCGGAAAAGCGCACCCTTTGCGGTGGCCAAACCGCGGGTGCGCGTGCTGCAGCCTCGAGCAAAGTAACCGTAACCACCATCATGTTAGCATCATAATATATAAACAAGAGTAAAACGGTGACATGTATAATCCAAAGTAACACGGTAATATGTGTGATCGAAAGTAACCCGCTAACATGTAGAATCAAAGGTAAAACGGTAACATGTGTAATCGAAAGCAACCCGCTAACATGTAATATCAAAAGTGAAACGACCGCCGGAGACCGACGCTAAACACCACGATGAAACCCACCACATAATAAACATGAACATAACGACATTACGCATAAAGGGATGCTAAGGGTGTACCCACCTGAAATGCGGAGCAGAAAGTGTGCGGAAACTTCAGTTAAAACGCTCCCACCTTGTGTTCGAAAAGAGCTACAGTAAGAAGTATCGTTAATAATCTCGTCGTGGTCAAAAACACTCAAAAACGGGGCGAAACGGGCCAAAAACGGAGCTTCTGGACACCTTGGCGGCAGTCGGGTGCACGGGTCCAGGCGTGGACCGGGTTCACGGCTCAGAGGAAGCGGCGGCGTAGACCGGGCTCACCCCGGGGCGTGCACCAACCGAAATGGGCCGGGCCGGTGCACGGCAGAGCGCGCACCGGGCTCACGCGCTCCCGACCGCAGCGGCAGCACCGGGTGCACGCCTGCGCGTGCACCGCGCTCCCTGGGTTGGGCCGGCGCACGCGCCCGTGAGCCGGGTCCTCACCACCGGGCTGCGGGGCGTGCGCCGGGTGCACGCAAGGCACGGTGGACCGCGCGGCCTGGCGCACGCCTTCGTGCGCCGGGTCCGCGCCCCCGTGCCCGGGAGCCATGCGCCGGGTGCACGCCGAGCTCTATGGACCGCGGCCGTACCAGGGTGAACAGTAATCCCTTTTTCGTCTCCTGCGGCTCCGGCGATGACCCCGCGAACACGGCGACTGCGGCGACGACTCCGTGGGCATGATAACGGCGGCGGCGGCCTCCCATTTAACAACGGCGGCGGCGGCTTCCCGTTACCACCAAACCCACGCGACGTGCGACACCCGAACGACCATCGCCCAACCCTCGACCCCACAGAAAACAAAATAAACGGAAACAACGCGATCACTTACCGACCCTGCGAGGAAGAGGAAAAAGGATCGTCCTCTGTCTCCAACGTAAAGCTCCCCGAAAGGTGGATTCCCCGTTCTTCCTTCTCCTTTCCTCGGTTCTATACGCCAATACTTGAATTGAGAAAAGGGGATTGGGGCTTTTTCCTCTTTTTTTTGTACGCCCCCGAAACCCTAACACCCGATCCAAGGCGATGAGAATAGGGAAATAAAAACCCTAGTCCCCAAACTCAACACTCAACGATCGGGCGCGGACCACGGGTCCAATCTTACCTCGAAAAGCGTGCCGATCGTCCGCACGCTTTTTGATGCACCCGGAACTGCTGGTTACCTTCAGAAATTTATTCTGGGAGATCCCGGGGTCGGAAATCAAATCCGATCGCGCCACCGCTCTCCGTTTCGCGAGCTCTACCACCTAAAAATACTCGCAAACCCCGATGATCAGCCCAAAATTCTCGAATTTCCGCCCCACCTTAGTCAACTAAAAAAAATATTAGATTAGGACCCTGAACGAAAAACCGAAAGGTCGAGGTACCACCCAAAAGATAAAAATAACCCACTGACATAAAAAAAAGGAAAGTCCGATCGCCTCGACAAGCGTGCCAGCCACTTAGCACGGATTCCGATGCACCACTCAAAGCAAACGCTTTGACCCCCATTCCGGGAGATCCGTAAATCGGAATCCGAATCCGTTCGCTTTGCCGCCCTCCGTTCTTCGAGCTCAAACGCAGAAAAATACTAGCGGCCCCGGTCAGTCCATTGCAGAAAGCGGTGAAAAGTTTTCCTACCAGTCCCGTCCAAAAAAAATAAAAGGGAGGTATACAAGGGCAAGGGAACGCCAGGACTCTACATCACTCACCACTAAAAAAAAAGTTTCGTCCTCGAAACTTAATCCTGGTCCGCAACGCATAAAACTGAGTAGCACCCCTCCATCTTTAATTCCCGTTCCTAAGTCGCTTCACGTTCTTCTTGGTTGCTCCACAGCACCTTCCCATAGGGGATCGCCCGGTTGCACAATCCTTTTTGTCCTCTCATGCTAAGGTCTGCACCGGTGTTCCGTCGAAGCTCAGGTCCTCTCTAAGCTCATAGGCAGTGACCATCCGTCACCCAAAATCAAGTAAGCAGGTTCAGAGCACATCTTCGGGAGTCCGGCTCATTCGCTCCGGCTGTCCGCCGGTCTGGGGGTGAAACGCCGTGCTGAAGTGTGATTTAGTCTCTAGAGCTCGTTGCAGACTTGCCAAAGGTTCGACACCAGCCGAGTGTCTCTAGTCCACCAAAATTTCTGCTTGAGGTCCTCGTACATCTTCGTGTCACCTGGATGCGCCGCAGAGGAAGCGCCGTGCGCCTCTGACGGTAACTCCTTCTTCACTACTAGCAGTTCAGGCACGCAAGTCCGCCCTCGAAAACGTATTGCGTCGTTCGCACTCGCCGAAGAGTCGCTTGCGTAGTCCGGGGGGGGTCTTGTCTCGAATAAGCTGTATCCGTGCGCCCATCTTCTGACCTTCTAGGGTTTCTCTAAAAGGGTTGGCTTGACCATCAAGGACAAAAGTCGCGCGACAGCACCGGTCCTGCTGAGTACTCGCGCTCATCGGTTTCCCCCCCCCCCCCCCCGATTTGACCCTTCCTGCTTAAAACATCCGCTACTACACTTGCTTTTCCCGGGGTGGTACTGAATGGACAAGCCGAGTCATTCAGTAACTCCAACCAATGTTTCTGCCGCAAAAAAAATCAAATCCTTCTATGTGAACAAAACTTAAGACTCTGGCGGTCCGAAAACACATCACGATGAACTCCAAAAGGTGGTGTCTCCAAAGCTTTAAGACGAAAACGACTGTTGCCCGTTCCGGATCGTATGTCGGGCAATTCCGCTCACCTTCTCTGTGATTCCCGTTGCCGACCCAATGTGCCCCCAAAAAGTCCACTTCGCGAAGTCAAAACTCACATTCTTAAACTTAGCAAACAGCTTCTGGTCCCTGAGATTCCGGAGAAAAGTCCGTAAGTGCTCCTCGCAGTCGATTGGAGAGGTCATCAATCCCGGACTTGTTCTTCACTGTAACCTTATTTATCTCCCTGGAGTCGACGCGTAGGCGTAGGTTTCCGTTCTTCTTTCGCACGAAAAGCACGAGTGCGCCCCAAGGCGACACACTCGGTCTGATGAACCCTTATTCAGAAAAACTCCTTGTTGTGCCTTAGATTCCCTCAGTCCCGCGAAGCCATTCCGCAAGGCGCCTAAGGGATAGGTTGCGTGTCTGGTAGAAGCTCGAAAGAGAGGGTGACCTCTCACCCGGGGGTATTCCCGGCAATTCAGTCAAGGGGACGACAGAAGAAACCCTTACAATGGGGTGTCAGTGAACGATGCAAAGGGTCGAGTCGCCAGGCTCACTCAAACCAAGTAGCTATACATCCGCCGGATACCTCGTGAACCAGTCCGTTGCCAGCACCTCGTCGTATTCCTGCTTCCCGACTCGGAATTCCCAGTCACGACGCCGCCGGTCCGCACACCACCCCAGCCGGCTCTGAGCAGTCAGCAACAAAGTCTCGCGATGCGTCGAGGTACCCCAGTCGTACTGCCCAACCCATACCAATGATCCTTTAGAAGTTCGAAACATCTAACCCGACGACGGGGAAAACAACCCACACAACGCCCTCACAAGGCTCCAAGCGGTGCCAAACAAAACAGGCTGGGTTACTAACTATCATAACTTCTCCCCTGAAGACAACGAACTCACCTGTCACCAACACCGGCTGCTCCCCTCCGTCGCCGATGCTGGATACTTCCCCCCGTCACCAACACGGGCCACAAGCTGGGAGCATAACCACCATCCCGGACCACTCGCTCCGACTACCCGTCCTACCGAGGCGACGGTCGAAACTAACGTTAGGTTTCAGCTCTAAGACCTACCACCAAGTCTACCCCACAAAAAGGGGCCGCGTACAGGGCCTCCTAGCCGAAGATGACCGGAGCCAGGGCTCCGAGTAGTCGCCAGATTCCCCCCCTTGACTCACACCTGCCCCGAAGGATCACCATCCACAGCGCTCCCAAACCAAACCTCAAGGCTATAACTTAGTCATGGGAAGCTGGCGACAAAACCCACAGGTGAGGTCCTACCTCCGACCTGGCACCGACGGGGTGCGACGCTCTAAAATGCCGCTATCTCTTGGTCCCAAACCGTTGCCCCACCAAGTACCGGGCACCGATTCGAGCGGTAAACTTCCAGACCAACAGTGACACCCCCAACTAGAAGAAAAAAACTAAGCTCTATGCCCGTTCAACGAAGACCTCCAGGTATTGAAGACTATCCATCTGAAATCTAAAGGGTCGAAAGAAGACAAGCAACGAAAACAGCAAGAAAACACTGCCAAAAGTCGCCTAGGGTCACTAAACGCACTCGAGGGATCACACGCCAACCACCAAAGGACGACCCAACCGGCCCTCTAGCGCAGAATACAGGAACCCGACTCAGAGCTACCTGGCACCACTCAGCGTCAAAGTTAAGCCCCCCAATAAAAGTCGCCACCTACGCACACTCGTGCTAAGCAAGGCACGAACTCTCTAACCCCAAACGAGCCCAAATGAAGGAGATTTACTAGCCCCGGTGGTCTCCCTCCGTAAACCAAAGGGGCCCCCGAGACCCCAACACGACGATCTCTACAACCAATCGCAGTGGTTACGGTGAAAAGCCGAACTATGGGTAACAATCATAGGGGAAGAATCCTCATTCCCACCCGTACCTTGCCCATGGTGCAAAGGAATCGACCGACTACCCGCTGTAACTTAACACAGAAAACCCAGAAGGTACAAGTTTGGACAACGGCTATCAAACTCAATAGTCCCCGCACTCTCGCATCTGTTGCCGCAGGAGCTAGTTTTCCGCGGCCGTCGACGTCGTCGTATCTGCCTCCGCGTCCCCGGCCGATGATCTGGTACGGGCCAAATCTGTACACACACAACAAGAGTCAGCTCTAGACTTCACTTACAAAACAACGAACCACCTAGCGAGAGAAAAGGACTCGGACTCTTCCCCCCCCCTCGATCACTCGCGTTCTACCTTCCTATGCCCTACCCATTTCATTCACCTGTAGGCAAGTGAGGTATCCCCACGGATGTCGGCACTAACTGTTGTGATTGAAAGAACTTCTCTGATACCATCTTAATCTGTCACGCCCCGGGGGTTTGTTTTAGCGGAAACGGTTTGCAAGAGTCGTACGTTTGACGTAACATTTTTTTTTTTTTTTTTTTTTTTTTTTCGCAAGGAAAACCCTTCTTCCCCGGAACGTGCCCAGACCCGCCACACATACAGGATCTCTCTGTAAACGGACAGAGCCTCCCCTGTATATGCACGGCGTAGCGTTCAGTACATATTCCAAACATACACAACCATTCAATCACAACAATTATTAACATACAACCAGCATTCTAATTTATTAAAGCGCATGGCCGATCAATTTGGAAAGGATAAATCCACAGTTTCAAAAGAGCGCCTACCCGGCACTTATGTTTTGAAAACGAGTTCCGAAATCAGCATAAATCCACAAGGTTTGAAAACAGTGCCCACACGACACCCAAGTTTTGAAATCTATTTCGCAATCCATAAATCCACAGGGTTTTGAAACCAGTGCCCACACGACACTTAGATTTTTAAAACGGTTTTCGCAATCCTTTCTTTGGTTTTACCTTTTTCTTTTTCAAATGGCCAACAGAAATAAATGGAAGAGTACGCGTAAAAGGATAACTAGATGCAACCCATACCGACATCCACGCCGACCCCACGAGGGTATCGAGAACCTCACACATAACTACAAGGTAAATGAAACGTAAAGATGAAAGAAGAAATACAGTCCAGGGTACCCAGCGACCCAGAAGCTCCTGCCCCGTCCTCACCGCCGCCTATCTCTCCCCCCCCCGTCTGAACCCTGTCACGAAGTGGGAAGTCAGTGACGAATAATAGTAGAGTAGGAGAATACAATAAAACAAACCGTGAAGACAACCGGAGCAACCACCCTCTCACGAGGGAAAAGGCAACCTGTACACCTGTATCCTGTAATACCCGGCCACGTCGGACAACTAAACCGACGGCCCTCACCGTACCTGCAGAAACCCGACCACGTCGGACAACTAAACCGACGGGTCGCATCGCTCGCACCTCGGCGCCTCAAACCCCACAACTAATAAGGGGCCCCACTACGTCACCTCGTGGGTATACACGGGTCATAGACCACTTTTCCGGAAAAGCGCACCCTTTGCGGTGGCCAAACCGCGGGTGCGCGTGCTGCAGCCTCGAGCAAAGTAACCGTAACCACCATCATGTTAGCATCATAATATATAAACAAGAGTAAAACGGTGACATGTATAATCCAAAGTAACACGGTAATATGTGTGATCGAAAGTAACCCGCTAACATGTAGAATCAAAGGTAAAACGGTAACATGTGTAATCGAAAGCAACCCGCTAACATGTAATATCAAAAGTGAAACGACCGCCGGAGACCGACGCTAAACACCACGATGAAACCCACCACATAATAAACATGAACATAACGACATTACGCATAAAGGGATGCTAAGGGTGTACCCACCTGAAATGCGGAGCAGAAAGTGTGCGGAAACTTCAGTTAAAACGCTCCCACCTTGTGTTCGAAAAGAGCTACAGTAAGAAGTATCGTTAATAATCTCGTCGTGGTCAAAAACACTCAAAAACGGGGCGAAACGGGCCAAAAACGGAGCTTCTGGACACCTTGGCGGCAGTCGGGTGCACGGGTCCAGGCGTGGACCGGGTTCACGGCTCAGAGGAAGCGGCGGCGTAGACCGGGCTCACCCCGGGGCGTGCACCAACCGAAATGGGCCGGGCCGGTGCACGGCAGAGCGCGCACCGGGCTCACGCGCTCCCGACCGCAGCGGCAGCACCGGGTGCACGCCTGCGCGTGCACCGCGCTCCCTGGGTTGGGCCGGCGCACGCGCCCGTGAGCCGGGTCCTCACCACCGGGCTGCGGGGCGTGCGCCGGGTGCACGCAAGGCACGGTGGACCGCGCGGCCTGGCGCACGCCTTCGTGCGCCGGGTCCGCGCCCCCGTGCCCGGGAGCCATGCGCCGGGTGCACGCCGAGCTCTATGGACCGCGGCCGTACCAGGGTGAACAGTAATCCCTTTTTCGTCTCCTGCGGCTCCGGCGATGACCCGGCGAACACGGCGACTGCGGCGACGACTCCGTGGGCATGATAACGGCGGCGGCGGCCTCCCGTTTAACAACGGCGGCGGCGGCTTCCCGTTACCACCAAACCCACGCGACGTGCGACACCCGAACGACCATCGCCCAACCCTCGACCCCACAGAAAACAAAACAAACGGAAACAACGCGATCACTTACCGACCCTGCGAGGAAGAGGAAAAAGGATCGTCCTCTGTCTCCAACGTAAAGCTCCCCGAAAGGTGGATTCCCCGTTCTTCCTTCTCCTTTCCTCGGTTCTATACGCCAATACTTGAATTGAGAAAAGGGGATTGGGGCTTTTTCCTCTTTTTTTTGTACGCCCCCGAAACCCTAACACCCGATCCAAGGCGATGAGAATAGGGAAATAAAAACCCTAGTCCCCAAACTCAACACTCAACGATCGGGCGCGGACCAGGGGTCCAATCTTACCTCGAAAAGCGTGCCGATCGTCCGCACGCTTTTTGATGCACCCGGAACTGCTGGTTACCTTCAGAAATTTATTCTGGGAGATCCCGGGGTCGGAAATCAAATCCGATCGCGCCACCGCTCTCCGTTTCGCGAGCTCTACCACCTAAAAATACTCGCAAACCCCGATGATCAGCCCAAAATTCTCGAATTTCCGCCCCACCTTAGTCAACTAAAAAAAATATTAGATTAGGACCCTGAACGAAAAACCGAAAGGTCGAGGTACCACCCAAAAGATAAAAATAACCCACTGACATAAAAAAAAGGAAAGTCCGATCGCCTCGACAAGCGTGCCAGCCACTTAGCACGGATTCCAATGCACCACTCAAAGCAAACGCTTTGACCCCCATTCCGGGAGATCCGTAAATCGGAATCCGAATCCGTTCGCTTTGCCGCCCTCCGTTCTTCGAGCTCAAACGCAGAAAAATACTAGCGGCCCCGGTCAGTCCATTGCAGAAAGCGGTGAAAAGTTTTCCTACCAGTCCCGTACAAAAAAAATAAAAGGGAGGTATACAAGGGCAAGGGAACGCCAGGACTCTACAGTACAGTTCCGACCCCGAGGCGTGACAGATTAGAGTGGTATCAGAGCCTAGGATGTAGGTCTTTGAGGACTTAGGAACCCTAGGCTTATGGTTAAACCCTAGGATGACCCACGTGAGAGCCGAGACTTTTTAGCGGAAGTCTTGATTGGGTTTCTAACTCTCCCGAGTGGATAGGGACGAGTGATAGACATGTCTTCCTTTGTTAGCGACTATGTTGGCTGCAGACAACATAGTACTTCTGAAAGGGGGACATGCCTTTTGACTTTCGCTAGATTGGGTCAAGTGTTGCTTCTGGTTCTGATTGTTTGTTTTGTCCCTCAGGTGGGGATGCCTCCTCGACGTTCGATGGTGACACGCTCGCAGCCTTCGTCCTCTGAGCCCGAGCAGGAGGACTCGGGGTGTGACGCCCCACTTCCCAGGGGGTCACCCATCCTAGAACTACTCTAGCTCTAGCACGCTTAACTCTCATGTTCCTCTTGGATCTTGCTACCATCCAAAATGCTATAGCCGGGTTAGAGATTTAGTCCTATTATATCATTTATATAGAGGACTAATCCAAATTCCGGGGGTGTCACATTCTTCCCCCCTTTAAGCCCTGACGTCCACGTCAGGCTCAAGCACACTCACAAGCACCAGGCGATGTGAGACTCGTCTCGCTAGCCTTAGCCGACCTTGTGAGGAGCTGCACTCCACTCACAACGGTCATTAGCCGGGGAGCCTCGCTCTACCCGCTATATAACCCTGGCTCAGCCAAGACTCATCTCACATTTCCGGCTGGTGAATGGCTCTGATACCAACTGTGACGCCCCACTTCCCAGGGGGTCACCCATCCTAGAACTACTCTAGCTCTAGCACGCTTAACTCTCATGTTCCTCTTGGATCTTGCTACCATCCAAAATGCTATAGCCGGGTTAGAGATTTAGTCCTATTATATCATTTATATAGAGGACTAATCCAAATTCCGGGGGTGTCACACGGGGCGAGGACCTCAGGCTGAGATTCAGGAGCTCCGTGCCCAGATGGCACAGATGGCGGAGGCGACGCGACGCCAGGAGGAGGCAATGGCGCGGCTGATGCTCATGATGGAGCAGAGAGCACAGCCGGCAGTGGCACCCCCTGAGGCTTCGCCGGTACCTTCTTTCCCTGTTGTGGCACCCCCTGTGGTGCAGCCTGCACCAGCGGTTCCTGCTGAGCCGGTTTCGAGTAGGCCACCGGCCGGGGCGACGGGAGCGTTGACTGCGACAGAGCAGCGGGAGGTTGTAGATTTGTTGATGAGATTTCGGCAGTTCGATCCGCCCCGCTTCTCGGGCATGAGTGCTGAGCCATGGGCAGCCGAGACTTGGATTACCACCATGGAGCGCCACTTCGAGAGCTTATTTGTGGATGAGAGGTTTCGGGTTATTTTGGCTACCCATTTTCTGGAGAGCAACGTCGATGCGTGGTGGCGGCGTGTGCGACCAGCTGGTCCACCTGGGACGCAGCTTCCTTCCTGGACCGAGTTTCGGAGCATGTTGCTGGGAGCCTTCTTTCCGGAGAGTGTCCGACAGCGACTGGAGGAGCAGTAGAAGAATCTCTGCCAGGGAGATAGGCCTGTGCACATGTATATAGCGGAATTCAACCAGCTATTGGCATGTGTGCCTCATGTGGCCAGAGACGAGAGCCATCGCGTTTATATGTTTGAGAGAGGACTTCGTCGAGACATCTACCAGTTCGTCCGCTCCCGTAGACTGCAGACCTTGGAGGCCTCGATGGAGCAGGCTTTGTATGTGGAGTGTGGAGAGGCCGTGATGGATGAGGTATCTCCGGCCCCTGTAGTGACTTCTGGGGCGAAGCGCCCGGCTTCTGCGGAGGAGGGGCAGTCTAGCAGGCAGGGACCCCCGAGACCTCCGCGTTTCCACCCTCAGGGCCGGGGGCACCAGGGACGCCAGAGATCGGGGGCGTCTCATCAGACACAGCGGCAGCAGCAGCATCGACCCCCTCGACAGCAGCAGTCATCTCAGCAGACTTCTCGCCAGCAGCGTTCGGATCGGTGCATTATCTGTGGAGGCCCCCATCCGCCGACTCAGTGCCCGCAGAGACAGGGCCGGTGTTTTTGCTGTGGGCAGGCCGGCCATATTGCGAGTGCGTGTCCTAGGGCCGGTCATCCAGCTCCTTCTTCAGCATCACCACCGACCGTTCCTTACCAGCCAGCCGGTCCTTCAGCAGCCTACAGCAGGCCAGATTTTGCCTCATCTTCTTCTCGGCAGCCAGAGCGACATCCCCCAGCACCGAGCGGTCGTGTATATGCCGCTCAGGTGGAGGACGCTACAGCAGCAGAGCAGGTCATCGCAGGTATTATTCTGATCTCAGCAGTCCGTGCTCGGGCTCTTTTTGATACTGGTGCTTCTCATTCATTCATCAGTAGATCATTCGCATCCCTGCATGGTTTAGCGGTAGCTTCTTTATCATATGCATTAGAGGTTCAGATACTAGATCATGTTCTGCATGTCGAGGAGTACTGTAGAGATTGCCCCGTACAGTTGGGAACCTAGATTCTGCCGGCCGACTTGCTTGTTTTACGACAGCTCCAGGATTTCGATGTTGTACTCGGTATGGATTGGTTGTCGAGATATTATGCCACCATTGATTGCCGCGAGAGGACTGTTACTCTTCGTGAGCCGGGGCAGGAGGTGTTTGTCTTCCGGGGCTGTCAGAGTTCGCTGTTTGCCTTGACTATTTCTTCGGCGAGGGCCAGGCGGTTGATGAGTAGAGGATGCACCGCATTTCTGGCGACGATTGTAGAGGTGCCTACGGCGGCACGGGGACTCGAGGATATTCCAGTGGTCCGCGAGTTTCCCGATGTGTTTCCCCCAGAGCTGACGACCATGCCGCCAGAGAGGGAGATTGAGTTCGTGATTGATGTGGTACCCGGAACCGCACCAATCTCAAAGGCACCTTACAGGATGGCGCCTGCCGAGCTGAGAGAGTTGAAGGCCCAGCTACAGGATCTATTGGACAGAGGCTTCATTCGGCCCAGTGTTTCACCGTGGGGAGCGCCTGTGTTGTTCGTGAAGAAGAAGGATGGGACACTTCGCCTATGTGTGGACTACCGGGAGCTGAATAAAGTGACCATCCGGAATAAGTATCCTCTGCCACGGATTGATGACTTGTTCGATCAGCTACAGGGAGCCTCCGTGTTTTCGAAGATTGATCTCCAGTCAGGTTACCACCAGCTGAGGGTGAGGGCCGAGGACATTCCCAAGACGGCGTTTAGATCCCGGTATGGGCATTACGAGTTTACGGTTATGCCGTTCGGTTTGACCAATGCCCCAGCTGCATTTATGGATCTGATGAACCGGGTATTTCAGCCGTACTTGGACCTATTTGTGGTTGTGTTCATTGATGACATCCTGATTTACTCCCGGAGCGATGTGGAGCACGAGGAGCACTTGAGGATAGTGCTGCAGCTTCTACGTGAGAAGAAGTTGTATGCCAAGCTTAAAAAGTGCGAGTTTTGGCTTCGGGAGGTTGCTTTCTTGGGCCACATTGTTTCAGCCGCTGGAGTAGCGGTCGACCCGACGAAGATTGACACAGTTCGGGATTGGCCGAGGCCGACGACGGTTACTGAGGTGCGGAGTTTCTTGGGCCTGGCTGGCTACTATCGTCGGTTCGTGGAGGGCTTTGCGAAGCTCTCTACTCCCCTGACCAGTCTGACGAGGAAGGGGACGAGGTTCGTCTGGACCGAGCAGTGTCAGCAGAGCTTCGAGGAGCTGAAGAGGAGATTGATCTCAGCACCGTTCTTGCACTGCCGGTTATGGGAGAGGGCTTCGTGATTTACAGTGACGCCTCGCACAGCGGTCTGGGTTGCGTCTTGATGCAGCATGGTAGGGTAATTGCCTATGCTTCACGGCAATTAAAGGATTACGAGAAGAATTACCCTACGCATGACTTAGAGCTTGCAGCTGTTGTTTTTGCACTGAAGCTGTGGCGGCATTACCTCTATGGTGAGCATTGTGAGATCTATACAGATCATAAGAGCTTAAAGTATCTGTTCACCCAAAAGGAGCTGAACCTAAGGCAACGCCGGTGGTTGGAGCTGTTAAAGGATTACGATCTGAGTATCCTTTATCACCCCGGCAAGGCCAATGTGGTGGTGGATGCTCTGAGCCAGAGGTCAGTGCATAGCTCGAGTTTGATGATTACCCAGCAGGCACAGCTGATAGAGCAGATGAGGCGACTTAGAATTGAGGTAGTATCCCCTGGGGTCTCTGCAAGACTTATGACTATGGTCTTGCAGCCCACTCTGCTGGACAGGATCAGGGAGACGCAGAGTGAGGACCCCCACTTGGAGAGGATCAGGGCACAGGTTCAGACTGATCAGAGAGGGGATTTTTCAGTGAACAGCTCGGGAGTACTACGGTACAGGGACCGAGTGTGTGTGCCATCGGATTTGGAGATCAGAGATCAGATATTGAGAGAGGCCCATTATACACCTTATACCATCCATCCTGGAGGTACTAAGATGTATAAGGACCTCAAGGCACACTTTTGGTGGTCAGGAATGAAGCGGGATACTGGAAGGTTTGTAGCTCAATGCTTAATTTGCCAGCAAGTGAAGGCAGAGCATCGTGTTCCTGCTGGCAAGTTGCAGAGCCTTCCAATTCCCGAATGGAAATGGGACCACATCACCATGGATTTCGTGACTGGGCTACCGAGATCAGAGAGTGGAGCCGACGCAGTCTGGGTGATTGTTGATAGACTTACCAAGTCAGCACATTTCCTGCCAGTACAGATGACTTGGTCCTTAGAGCGCCTGGCACAGCTATACTTGGATGAGATCGTGAGGCTGCATGGAGTACCAGCGTCCATTGTTTCGGATCGAGACCCGAGGTTCGTGTCACGGTTTTGGGGGAGCTTACAGTCAGCCTTGGGTACCCAGCTTAGCTTCAGCACAGCATTCCACCCACAGACAGATGGTCAGTCAGAGCGCACCATTCAGACTCTTGAGGATATGTTGCGTGCGTGCGTCATGGATTTTGGAGGAGGTTGGCACCGACACTTACCCCTGGTTGAGTTTGCTTACAACAACAGCTATCAAGCGAGCATACAGATGGCTCCGTTTGAGGCGTTGTACGGACGCAAGTGTCGGTCGCCCCTGTATTGGAGTGATGTGGGTGAGAGGAGGACGTTGGGGCCTGATTTACTGCTGGAGGCGGAAGAGAAGGTCAGAGTCATTCGTCGGCACTTGGAGACGGCCCAGAGTCGCCAGAAGAGTTATGCGGATGTTCGGCGGCGAGACCTTGAGTTCCAGGTTGGTGATCATGTTTTCTTGAAGGTCTCGCCCTCGAAAGGGGTCCGGAGGTTTGGAGTGCGTGGGAAGCTTAGTCCCCGTTTCATTGGACCCTTTGAGGTGCTTGAGAGGGTAGGCCCTGTGGCTTATAGAGTTGCTCTACCTCCCCGCTTGGCTGGTGTTCATGATGTCTTCCACGTTTCGGCCTTGAGGAGATATGTGTTCGATCCGTCTCATGTGATTGACTTCGCATCCTTGGATATTGGCGAGGACTTGGTTTATGAGGAGCGCCCGTTGCGAATTCTAGCTCGTGAAGTGAGGGAATTACGCAACCGGGCAATACCTTATGTGAAGATCCTTTGGAGCAACCACGATGAGCGAGAGGCTACCTGGGAGCTTGAGACGGAGATGCGAGATGCCTACCCTTTTCTTTTCGAGACTTCTGGCTGAGGTACGTTGTTTTACTCTATTTCGTTTCGAGGACGAAACTTTCTTTTAGTGGGGGAGGATGTAGTGGCCCTAGTTCCCATGCAGTATTTTTCCGATGAATCCACTATTGGAACACCTAGTATTGGTGTATCTGGCCTATAGTGCATCAAGCGGATGCTACTGATGGACCCTGTGTGATTCTATTTGCTGTATTGGCCTTCGACTGGGTTTGCCAAAATTTCTGTATGGAATTAGGCCAAACAGAGTTCGTAAATGGATTCAGCACGGAAAAACGCTTGAAAACGACTATTTGTTTGTTTAATTTGGAGTCCGGATGCCCAAAAACGGATCCCCGGAAGTTTTCTGTGATTTTTGGTGCATGGGAGGGGCCGTAGACCGCCGGGATGCCACATGGCGGCCTGTCATTGGCCGGTTCAGGATGCGCGGTCCACAGAGCAGCGCGGCGGGGTGCACAGACCCGGCACATGGACACGTGGCACCGCCTGATTGGCGGGCCCAGGGCGCGCGGTCTACCGGGTGTGCGCGGCGGTGCATGGACCAGGCGGGGGGACACGTGGCAGCCTCCGGTTGGTCAGTGCACGCGGCGCGGTCCACGGAATTCTTGCGGAAAGCGTGGACCGGGTGCAGGGGACACGTGTCACTCCCTCATTGGCGGGTGCAGCACGCGCGGTGCACGGGGCGCGGGGTTGGTGCCTCGGGAAGCGTGCGCACGTGCGACCCACGTCGCGCGGCAGGCGCGCACGTCGCGCGGTCGGCGGTCAACGGGAGGACACGTGGCGCCCGCTCATTGGCGGGCGCCACCGCCTTACTGTGCGAGCAGGTGGACACGTGGCGGTCGGTGAGTGGTCCCGCGTCGGTGTTTCCTGTTCGGCGGGACACGTGGCGGCTTCTGGGTGGCCTTGCACCGGTGTTCCCTGTTCGGCGGACACGTGGCAGCACCAGGAGCTTTCGGGCGTGAACAGTGTTGGGCCCGGGCCCAACACTGTAGGCGCCCGAAAATTTTCGGGCGCCCGAAAGTTGGGCCCGAGCCCAATAGTATGGTCTTTTCGGGCTGTTTCTTTTGGAGGCCTATAAATAGGCCGTCTTGGGCCGAGTTTTTCCACCTTTTCTCAGGGGATTCAGCCTTTGCTCCCTTTACAAAATCTCTTCCTCTCCCTCTTGCCCATCTCTCAGTGAAATCTCAGATTTTCCGAAGGCCGCAACGACTGTGTTTTCTACCTCGTAGTGCGGAGCGACGTTCTACAGTTGGAGGCCCACTTCCGTCGCATTTTAGTCCGGGAGACCTGCAGAGCTACCCCAACCTCATTTTTGGACAATTTCTTCGACAGCGGATTTACAAGAGGTATATCTACGTTTTCCGTGTTGATCATTTTTCCTGGAAATGCGCTTATTTAGGGGTTTGGGGTACATTCTTACACCCCTTTGTTACTCTTTGGAATTCCTGACAGCAGCAGCTTCACAGATTTTTATCTCCACTTCCGGCTATCGGATTTCGACGATTCAAGAGCCTATCGACATCTACACTTCGCGAGGATCGTCGTGATATTTTTATTGAAATTTATTGAGGATTATTTTCAGGTGAAATTTTCGTGTGAACAGGGACTATGCATTCAGATTTTTGAGACTTAATTGTTGTGTGTGAATTGTTTGTAATTGGGATTGTTATTGAACCCAGGACTTTGTGGGCACCGCTACTGTGTTATTAGCTTAGCGAGTACGGAGATTTGGCTTTATCTAGACTATTTATCTGTACCGTCCCGGACAGTTAGCGTGTTCAGGTGGGTGATCCTGCTTTCAATATCTATGTACTGCACTCTAATTCTACGAATATAATAGCATGCATGTTAGTATATGAGCTATATAATCTGTGCAAACTGTATGTTAGTACCCACAGTTGATAGTTGCTAAATCTGATGATCTTATTGAAACTCTTGCAATATTTGAACTATTTCAATCTGAGAACCTAACTTAGCACATCCATTAGATATATGCATTGCTTTAGGTCTCCCACATTGCTTGTTACCTTTGTCACTCTGGACATAGTGGTTTCCCCTGAGTTGTGGGTTGGGAGGTCTAGTAGCTATGGATACATTGTACTCGCGTCTGGGGACCGAGTAGAGTTGGTAGCAGTCTGTAGATTATATGTCATTGAGATAGTGATAGTGACATGTTGGATCTGGGATCTGGGTAGATGGTCACAGTGACAGTGTGGGTTCTTAGCCAGTGAGAGAGATAGTTGTTGGATCATAGCCTGCAGGAGCCACATTTGAGCTCGACAGAGATGCGCGGATTCTATGCTCGGTGGGGTCGCTACCCATGAGTGCCACTCCGGAGTTGTGCCTGATACTTCTATCGCGGCTTGTCGATGCTGGTGTCCCTCTGGCTGAGCCAGTTTTGGCAGTCATGGACACTGTCCCTCTGGCTGAGCCAGTTTTGGCAGCTACGGACATACCTACAGCAGTAGGTAGGCGCAGGTTTGACTGGACCCGTTGTGGCAGTCAGTTTGGATTGGGTGATTTGAGTTGAGTATCAGTAGTGGCATATCGTCCTTCTGTCCTATTCCTTGAGCATTGTAGATAGAGGCATAGTAGCAGTAGATGTTTTACTTTGCAGCCTTTCTATACTGCATTTCTTTTGTTACTTTATGCCTCTAGTAGACTTAGTGGGCAGGCCGTCGGGCTTGTTGGCGGCACCCACTGAGAACTAATGTGGGAGGTAGTTCTCACACCCGTCGTGGTGTCTTTTTCCCCAGGGACTTCAGCTCCAGTTCCTGCGGTACTAGTTGCTGATCCTGCTCCTACAGACCGAGGTAAGGGAGTCGCGAGATAGATTCCTTTTCCCTTTCAGCTTCAGCGAGAGATAGAGGTACCCCGATGCTCTTTTGGTTGTGTCTATGTTTGAGAGATCTTGTAGTGAGGGATCGAGTTGTACTCTTTTCTTTTGAGAGACTCCTGTATTCAGGTGAGGACATTATGTATATTTTATGTGAGAGACTGTTCTACTTTCTGTTCATAGTTAGTTTTATTTTACAGCTCTGATATCTGTTAGTATAGTTGTTCTATTTTTGCAGGTTAGACGCTACGTCTTTACGGGGCTTCCCGTAGGGGCGGCGGATCTGTTGGCGAGCCCGGGGTACAGTTCCGACCCCGGGGCGTGACACGCGGCCCATGCCGTGCGCGCTCATGCTGCGCAGCCGCCAGCTGCTCTGCGCGCCACCGCCAGCCAGCGGCCATGCCGCTTGCTGCTAGCCTGCAATGGGCAGCAAGCCGACCAACAACCAAAACCCAAGCAAGCAAGCAACCAAACTCCATAAACAAAAACTGAACTTACCCTTCTCCCAAAACCGTCGCGCGCCGCTCGTCGCGCTCCCCGCTCGGCTTCCCGCCAAAGGTCCACCATCACATCCCCCATAGAAACCCTCTCTTTTCCAATTTTTTTTTCCTCTTCTTTTCCTTCTTCTTCTTCTTCCTCTTCCAAACTTTTCTCTGCTACTCTCTTTTTCCTCTGTTTTGCACTCTTGAAGGGGACGATGACATGTCAACTTAATTTAAGGTGCTTAATTAAGGTGTGTGGTAGGTGGCTGTAATAAATGCACCCCAACAAAAAAACACAAGTGCACTTTAATTCCAAACTCTCTCTCACATTCTCTAATCTCATAACAGGCAAAATTGCAATTATTAAATTAATTAATTAATTAATTAATTCTATCTTAACCAACTCCAAGTCACTTTTGGACTTCGGGGTCTCCGCACCGGCCCGGAACCTCCCGAACCCCGCTGTAAACTGAAAATACACATGCTCACAGCTTTTTCTCCTCAAAAAGCTCAACCGTTGAGTCGGGGTGCTCAATCCAAAAACCGGCTCCAAAACTGCCAGTTCCAACTCACTTTTCGCCCTCGGACACTCCGTGTCAGTCCGGAACCTCCCGAACTCCGCTGTAATCACAAAATACACCTGTTCCCAGAGTTTCCCAATTTTCTGCACACCACGGCAGAGTCGAGGCTTCCCCGAAGCCAGAGCTCTAACGGCGGACAAAGCCCGGAAAACCCCGAATCGACCTGGGGCTTCCGCGTTGATCCAAGTCGACCAGAACTCATCTGTAATCCAATATGGAACACGCTCGTGGCAATTTCTCCGCACCACGCCATCTTGCGAGGTCGGCGCGCCATCCGAAATCCCGGTATTCTACACTCTCCCCTCCTTAAAAGGGTTTCATCCTCGAAACCAGAATAAATCCATAACTCAGGAGGGGGTCTCGATCCAAGGGGATAGGAGATACTCAAGTCATCCCCGGCTCTCAGGTGGTCGCTCCTAAAAGCTCCAAACATCATCCAACTTCTTGAAGTGCAAACCAAATCGTGCAAGGAAACAAAAACACTTCTTCCAGGCAGATAATACTCGCAGACCAGACTCCCCGAGTAAGCTCAAATCTACACTCCCTGCGGAAAAAGGCTTCCACCACTCAAGATCTCCAAAACCAAAGTCTAAGCCTCCAATAGGCATCCACAGATTCGATCACCTCTATTCCGAGGCTGCCCTGCTCGCCTAACCAAGGCATTCTGACCAAAGGTCCATGCCGGGATAATGATATGCCATAAGATCGATCTTACAATTCCGGTAACTCTAACCTCCGGCGTTACCTCAACCAAAAACCTCCTAAGTAACCAAGTACTTCAGATTCAAGGGTCAAGGAATAATTCAATGTTCTCTCTAACACTGACAATCACGCAACTCGATGCAGCTTAAACTCCTCGAAGCTATACTGGTCCTGCCTAGTCCAAAACTTTTGACTTCAATCACTAACATAAGCTTAAGCTAATTCCCAACGGCATCACTCTTCGTTGGGTCCTCTGTCGCTCTTGCAGCTGAAAACATATAGCCTAACAACAAAATCTTCTGGAGTCAACCGCATACTCTCCCAACTTGCAAATAACATCATCCCTCTTATTCAAAGGCCGCAGGGCCTCAGTCAATCCACTTGACCGCAAGGCAAGCTCAGAAAGCCCCTACCGGGTCCTGAACACTAATCGGGCACAGCCCTTGGCTGTATGGTTCCATAACGCTATCAAACTCACAAAGGGCGTCTGCCGAAAAACAATCCAAACCTGTCTGTGCTCAACCATCATAGAACTCTCACCGTTGTGCACTCACAACGGGGCATCACTGCCGTGTACCAACGGCATGGCATCACCACCGTGTATCAACGGTGTGGCATCATACTCAAGTATCAATCTCTCGGATCCTTACTGTCGTATCCTCACGACGTGGTACTGGGTCACTTAGACCTCTAGATCCATCAGATCCCGCAACTGCATTATCAACTCTCTCTGTCTCACGGGTGATACTCCCGGAGGTGCTACCATAGTCAGAGCAGTCTCCAAAACCACGTCAAACACTATCTCGATCTCAAACTCACTAAACGGCGGCTTTAACAACAACTCAGGTAGACTCCCACCCGGGATCACATGGGCGATAAGGATATCCTTTTGTTCCGGTGCCGCCGCAAGCACCTCCTCTACCATCGCTAGCAAGCGATACGACCACGACTCAACCTCTGTCGTGGTCTAGCCTCCTCTGAGGCTCATAATCCTGGGACTGGAATCATAACAACCTCAACCCACTCGACTACCCCAATTCGACGATGCTGGACACCTATCTCTATAGCTGGTCCCTCGCTCTTCGTCCCTCCTGGACGTGATTGCCGATCCTCGGTCAATCCATCGAGCCTGCACACTCACTACATCCAAAGTCGGCACTCGCCGAGAATGCACAAAGAGATAGGTATCTCTATGCAGTCCCATCTCAAACATAACCAACCTCTAAGCCTCATCTTGGGTGACAAGGGGTACACTGCTCAACCGTCGCAGAAACTCGCCCCAGAACATCAACTGCGCTCCCGATGGTCCAACAAGACGAACTCGACGCCACCAACTCTCTTGGCGTCCTTATCCAAAAGTGCCTAACCAAGCACCCTGATGCTTATCCTGGATGAACAAATCCTCGAACAACTCTTCTATAGCAGCGATCCAGTTCTCAACCTCCCACGGCTCCAAACTCGGTCCCGAAATCTGCAGGGGATGGAACTGGATGCGGTACACAACCGATTAGCAACCTCTCGCTGCTTCTGCACCATCAGTGGTGCGATCATGGTCGAAATCGACAATGTCGCGGCCGGAGGTACTACTGGCGATACTCCGGGAGATGCTCTCGGTCCAAGCATGTGCATCACACGCTCCATGCTCTCTTCCTGGCGCCGCATCGCCTCAAATATCAGGACTGCTCGGGCCTGAATCTCTCAGGCCTCTCTCGGCTCTATCCATTTAGCTTCCCGCTATACGAGCCCCTCATCCCAGGTCAAACACGCCCTCGCCGCTGCACGGCGTCTAGAAAGCATCAAATCACTGCAACAGAACAACCATTAGGACCAAAACTCTCTCGACCAGATCAAGTGAAAGTCTAAAACATGTTAACCCTTCTAAAGTACTATGTTGTCTGCAGCCAACATAATCACCTTTAGAGAAATAACATGTAAGATCACTCGCCCCAATCCTCTGGGGGAGGCACAAACTCAATCAGAACTCTCGCTAAAGTCAGGTCTCTCACGACAGTCATCCCACTGTCCAACCAACAGCCTAGGGTCTCTAAGTCCACAATGACCTATATTCCTAGGCTCTGATACCACCTAAATCTGTCACGCCCCGGGGTCGAAACTGCGACCCGGGCTCGCCAACAGATCCGCCATCTGTACGGAAACTGCCGTACAGACGAAGCGTCTACCCTGCAAAAGATCTAAAGGTACATATGTATCAGAGCTGTAAACAGAACTAGTAGTTTTCAAAAACACTAAACAACTGAAAATAATAAAGTTCCACTAAAATAATCCTCAATACAAGTCTCTCAAAAGAAATATGAAATACCGGTCTCACCCTCTCAGTACAAAAGTGGAACATAAACTAACAGGGTACATCTACCTCTGACTCCCAATGCTGGTAAGGAACTAATCGGCTGCGTCCTCACCTGATCTGCTGTCTCCGCACGCACCAAGCCGGAACAGCTGCCTCAACCTGTCACCGCAGCGGGTGTGAGATCTACTGCAGAAGGCAGATCTCAGTGGGTACCGTCCCAATATCCACGGTATGCCCACTAAGTCTACTGAAGGCAAAACAAATAGATATGCAGATAGATAGATAGATAGATAGATGAGCTGAAAGAAAACTACAGCTAAAATAACACAATCAAGGCTCAAGAAAGCTCTATCAATATTATGATATGTGGCCATTCGCTCATATCTCCCAATCTCGATGACTGCCAAAACTGGCGCAGTCCAGCCTGCGCCTGTCGTCTAGGAATGCACCTGCCCACTACCACGCATCCAAAAGAGGACGGGATTTACGTGGGGCGTTCTAAACCGGCTGTTATCAATCACACTCAAGAGTCCACCTGATATCTCGGCCAGGGACACGCAGCCACCTGGTAACTCGGCCAGGGGCATGTAACCACCTGGTAACTCGGCCAGGGGCATGCAACCACCTGGTATCTCGGCCAGGGCATGCAACCATCTGGCAACTCGGCCAGGGCATGCAACCACCTGGTAACTCGGCCAGGGCATGCAACCACCTGGTAACTCGGCCAGGGCATGCAACCATCTGGTAACTCGGCCAGGGCATGCCACCACCTGGTAACTCGGCCAGGGCATGCAACCACCTGGTAACTCGGCCAGGGCATGCAACCACCTGGTAACTCGGCCAGGGCATGCAACCATCTACGCATCCGGAGCGTGACCCGAGGGGAGCGACCCCAACGAGTATCAAGCATCTCATCTGTGTCAAAAAGCGGCCTATGCAGACTATGGTCCACGATCAAACAGATCGGCAACTCGGTGCTCAAAGCACAACTCAGTCGGAATAAGACTCCACGACTCAACAGGAAATGCCCAAATCCTCACATAATCTGTCGGAGAACCCTCTGCGACTCGATCTGCTAGAACCCCAAAACCCTCATAACTAAGTGGGAAAAACCACCTCCACTATCAATCAGAGGTACATGACTCATGATCTAGAATGATCTCATCAGAAGCTCTAAACTCAAATGACACTATAACTCTTCCCAAGGCTCGAAAAGAGACCCCTCGGCCCCCAGGCACGAGGTCAGAAACCCCCTGAACCAAAGCCATAACCCTGGCGAATTCCTGATTTAAAGCTGCATTTAAAGAAAGCTGCTTTTTCCTTAAAACGGGTTTCCTCGATTTTTGGAACGATCAGAGTGCAAAACAGACGCCAAAAGAACATGCAGTCTAGTGTCATATAGGATCAGGAGTCTACTAAAAATGATCTGG
This sequence comes from Tillandsia fasciculata, assembly GCA_029168755.2. NCBI lineage: Eukaryota > Viridiplantae > Streptophyta > Magnoliopsida > Poales > Bromeliaceae > Tillandsia > Tillandsia fasciculata. The sequence continues at coordinate 2,804,145 of CM054946.1, read as the reverse complement.
GGTTCCCACGAATTTTACAGAAAATTTCAGGCAACTAACAGATTAAAACTGTGAAAATAGCATGATTATTATAATCAAATTGCATTCAATAGCTTTTAAGGGCATTCAATACATTTCGGAGAAATTCCGACCCACCTGGTACGCTTTCCGCAGGCAATTACTGAAGTCGGTGAAGTGCCGGAACCTCGGCTGACGAAATCTCGAAAATTGTGCCGCAAATTCCAGAAAAGAAATCCTCGGAAGCTCCAAATAAAATTCTTGAGTTCTCACAAAATCATGTGCGCCACGGTTCGCTCCACGGCCACCATACAGTACGCACCGAAGCTCTCGCTCCAACTATACAGATAAATCCAAATCTAGCATCAATAGGCAACTCACTGCACACTTGGAAGCTCCAACAGCACATTAATGAATTAATGCTCACTCAACCAATAATTAGCACAACCAAGCTTCCAAGCATCAACACCATACACACACCAAGTCCACCACATACCATCAGCCCACATAATTAGAAGCTCACAGCACACATTAAATTCTTACTTAGCACCAACACTTAGCAATAGCCCACAAAAAGTCCTCCACAGCACTTAAAATACAAGCTCCAAAGTATACGATAATTAAAATTCACAAACATACAATCCCTTAAATCCCCCTTACACTCTACTAATTTACCTAATTTAAATCCATGACAAATAAACATATAAACTCCCACATAATGCAAGCTCCACGTATCCACAAAAATCCAACAGCACACTCCATAATCTCTCTGCACACATTCACAAAGTCCAAATACTCACATACACTCACATTCCCAGTTCCAAAGCACACCCACACACACACATGCAGACTCACCCTGCTCACAAACATCACACCACACACACATGCCGACTGCCCTGGTGAAAAAAATGCGTGCCGCGCAATCAGTCCGGGATCCGCACGGCGCCACGCGAAACTGCTACGATGACGGCACCTGAGAGAGAGAGGAAAGGGGGGAAAACCACAGAAAAAAGTCAAAAACGGCCACATCGCAAAAACACAACTAACAGGGCAAAATCAGCCCCGCTCACTCGCCGGCCGCTCGCTCGCAGCAGCGGAATGCGCCGCCGCTGCTGGCCGTGCGGCGCCCGCGCGCTGCTGCCAGCCGCCGCTCGAGGGGCGCTGCCGCCGCTGCTGCGCGGCGCCGCTGCAGCAGCCGCGCGACCCATGCTGCACGCCCCCAGCGCGCGGCCCATGCCGCGCGCGCGCTCACAGCGCGGGGCCAAGCAGCGCGGCCCATGCCGCGCGCCTCCAGCGCGCGGCCCAGCAGCGCGGCGCTGCCTCTGTGCAGCGCCCGCAGCGCGCGGCCCATGCCGCGCGCGCCCTGCAGGCGGCCCATGCCGCGCGCGCTCACAGCGCGCGGCCAAGCAGCGCGGCGCTGCCTCTGTGCAGCGCTCGCAGCGCGCGGCCCATGCCGCGCGCGCTCATGCTGCGCAGCCGCCAGCTGCTCTGCGCGCCACCGCCAGCCAGCGGCCATGCCGCTTGCTGCTAGCCTGCAATGGGCAGCAAGCCCACCAACAACCAACACCCAAGCAAGCAAGCAACCAAACTCCATAAACAAAAACTGAACTTACCCTTCTCCCAAAACCGTCGAGCGCCGCTCGTCGCGCTCCCCGCTCGGCTTCCCGCCAAAGGTCCACCATCACATCCCCCATAGAAACCCTCTCTTTTCCAATTTTTTTTTCCTCTTCTTTTCCTTCTTCTTCTTCTTCCTCTTCCAAACTTTCCTCTGTTTTGCACTCTTGAAGGGGACGATGACATGGCAACTTAATTTAAGGTGCTTAATTAAGGTGTGTGGTAGGTGGCGGTAATAAATGCACCCCAACAAAAAAACACAAGTGCACTTTAATTCCAAACTCTCTCTCACATTCTCTAATCTCATAACAGGCAAAATTCCAATTATTAAATTAATTAATTAATTAATTCTATCTTAACCAACTCCAAGTCACTTTTTGACTTCGGGGTCTCCGCACCGGCCCGGAACCTCCCGAATCCCGCTGTAAACTGAAAATACACATGCTCACAGCTTTTTCTCCTCAAAAAGCTCAACCGTTGAGTCGGGGTGCTCAATCCAAAAACCGGCTCCAAAACTGCCAGTTCCAACTCACTTTTCGCCCTCGGACACTCCGTGTCAGTCCGGAACCTCCTGAACTCCGCTGTAATCACAAAATACACCTGTTCCCAGAGTTTCCCAATATTTTGCACACCACGGCGGAGTCGAGCCTTCCCCGAAGCCAGAGCTCTAACGGCGGACAAAGCCCGGAAAACCCCGAATCGACCTGGGGCTTCCGCGTTGATCCAAGTCGACCAGAACTCATCTGTAATCCAATATGGAACACGCTCGTGGCAATTTCTCCGCACCACGCCATCTTGCGAGGTCGGCGCGCCATCCGAAATCCCGGTATTCTACACGCGTTGGGGGCGATGGGTTGCGGCGGCGATGAAGATGCCTTGCGCGCGTTGGGGAGGAGGGAGAGCTGCTGGGGGCGCGTTGGGGGCAACGGGTGGCGGCGGCGACGAGGTGCGCGCGTTGGGGGCGACGGGTGGCAGGTGGCGGGTGCGCGTGTTGGGGGCGCGTTGGGGGCGACGGGTGGCCGCGTCGACGAGGTGCGCGCGTTGGGGGCGACGGGTGGCAGGTGGCTGTGGCGGGTGCGCGTTGGAGGCGATGGGTGGCGGCGGCGACGGCGACGAAGATGATGCTGCGCGAGGGGGCGATGGGTGGGAGATTGAAAATGTAAAAAAAAAAAAAACAGAGCTAGCTTGATGGTATACCTGTGGCGGGTGTGGCGTGCGGGTGGGGAAAGGTAATTAATTAAAGTGGGTGGCTGTGGAGGGGTGGGGGGAAAGGTAAAGTGGGAAAAGTGAATTTTTTTTTTCTATTCCCGCCAAATAATTTGGCGACGCAAAATCCAAGCGTCGGTAATTTTTCGACAGTGGAAAAATTTACCGACGCTTTTTAAATGCGTCGTCGTAAAAGCGTCGGTATAGACCCCTTTTTTTGTAGTGAAAGAGTTCGCCTACAAACTTTAAGAGGCGAAATCGAAAGTTTAAAGATGACGGAGTCAGAGACTAACTCCGATTATGTGACAAAAGTTCTTGTTGTGGTGAATCAATTACGACGAAACAACGAGAAATTAGAAGAGTACAAGTAGTTGAAAAAATCCTTCATTCATTAAATAAAAAATTTGCATACGTGGTTGCAGCAATTGAAGAGGCAAAAGATCTAGATTCATTGACAGTCGATCAACTCTTGGGCTCATTGCAAGTCCATGAGCAATGGATGAACAAGGAGAATGAAGAAAATTTACAACAAGCCCTTCAAATAAAGCTTTCAATGAAAGAAGGCATGGAAGGATCGAGATCCTATCAACTAACTTGTTCCGACCTAGGATAATAAGCTCATGAGCTTGGTCTTGTTTCACTTCACCGTCGAGAAACGAAAGAAGACTTCAATATCCAAGCTTAGCTCAGACGTAGCTCGCTTATTTTTGGAAGGTTTTGGAAGGGGGGAGATATTTATTCAACCTAGAGAGGGGCTCCCAGACGGTGAGACCTTAGGATTTCAAACACGAAAGTCGATAGATATTCAATAGATCATGGTCAAGGTCGAGGCCGAGCTCGCGATGGAAGCTACTAGCGTGGCTAGGCCATGGACGAGGAGGTCGAGGAAGAGAAGAAAGAAGAAATCAAAATGGTGGAGACGAAAGAGGAGAATCAAGAGGACAGAGGTACCAATCCAATGTTCTTTGCTATATTTGTAAAAAATATGGTCATTATGCATCTGATTGTTATTATAAAAATAATCAAGTTAATGAAATAAAAGAAGAAAAAGATCCTCTTTTGTTGCTAGCATATAAGGAAGATGAAAATGATAAGCATGAAATGTGGTATTTGGACACTAGAGCAAGTAATCATTTGTCTGGGCACAAAAATATATTTGTGGAGTTGGATGAGTCGGTAAGGTGCGATGTCTATTTCGGCGATTTTTCAAAAATTTCAGTTAAAGGCAAAGATACAATTTTAATCCACCTCAAAGATAATAGTCATCAGTTTATTTTAGATGTTTATTATGTGCCAGACATGAAAAATAATATTTTGAGTTTAGGAACATTACTTGAAAAGGGTTATGATATTCACTTGAAAGATAAAAACTTTCTCTAAGATTGATGCTAATGATTTAATTGCACAAGTTGAGATGACGTAAAACTGAATGTTTATTCTTGATATAAAAAATGATGTAGCAAAGTGTTTAAAAACTTGCGTGAAACCAGTATCTCTGTCAAGTATCTCAATATAGCAGGACTGGATCACGACTCTGATCAAAGTGGGAAAATCCATCCACTAAAGAAAACCCTGGTCCTCAATCAGATGCAAAAGTAACGTCCGGTCAACCGCCCAAGATCCGCGGTCGCCGCAATACCCCACAAACCTGGACAACCTGTCCCCGACTCAAGGTCTCGACTACACTATCCCAAACCCCTGCTCGAACCCGAGCAACATGTAACAAAAGGCTGAAAGAAATGAGAAAATAAACAATCATGGTTTCTCCTAAGTCAATTCCAGCATGATAGTGTAGCGATAATAAGATGGCCTATCTAGATGTCCATACAAGCATGCTTTTGTCCTCATAAACGATAAAAGAGAATGAAACACATACTAGCACGGCATGCTAACAATTCTCATGCAAGGTTATGTGTTAACAAGGCATGCTAAAGTATTCCTACTATGATATACCAATCTCACATAAATAGGCCAATAATTAATCCAGCATGATCCCTACAATATGCTAGGTCTCCAATCCACCAAATATGTATAATAATCAAGTAAGCATCAATCCACATGATCTAGGCCATTCCATGCTTACATCTCACTTATATAGGTTGTACATTAAATTATGCATGCTATCAATCATAGGGGGTAACATTCCCATAGGTAAGCTTACATTAACAAGCATAAACATGGATATCCGCTATAGCAATTCTCATAGGCAGCGTTTGGAAACAGAATAAATACTGAATAAAGCATTTTATTCTTTATAATCTTCCAAACAAGGTGAAAATTGAGCAGAATAATTTATTCTGGTCAAAACGGGTAATTCTCTCTTATTCCAGAATTACCCGTTAAAACCTATTCGTCTAAACCGTAGGAATTGAGTTTTGCGTGCAATTTATTCTAAGGGCAAGAGAAAATTGCTCCTCGTTACACGCGCCGGCCTACCCTCATCTTCATCAGCTCTGAAAAGCTTCCTCTCTCTCACTCCCTCCACTCGCTCCTCTTTACTTCCATTTCTTACCTAACCCTATCTTCAAAGCTTCCTCTCTCTCACTCCCTCCACTCGCTCCTCTTTACTCCGAGCACTCTTCAAACCCTACTACCTCTGTAGGCAGGAAGGTGGTGGTTTCTCTCGCTTCTTTACTCGGTCGCTCTGCGAAGTCTTCGACTCTTCCCGAGGACGCATCATCATCATCTTCCCTCTTAACTCCGTATCTAACCTACTGCAGTTGCCTCGTCGCCCTTTGTGCATCAAAACCTCAATTAATTAAGGAGGTGTGCTACTTGGAGATTTTGGTGAGTCTCCATTAACTCCGTATCTTCTCTACTGCGGTTGCCTCGTCGCCCTGGTAATCAAAACCTCCATTAATTGAGGTGTGCTATTTGGTGATTTTGTTGCGGTTCTATCTCACCTACATTTGCCAAAGAACCGATCCTGCTGTAGATCTGTCGTTACTCGAGGTGAGATCCCTTGGCGGGATAGCGGCATTACTAATTTATTTTTTCCCCCATCTTGTTCAATCTCCTATCGCCTCTAATGTGTAGTCGCATCCATTTACTCTGATTATCTACTCTAACCGGCACAAGTAATTTCATTGTTTTCTTCTATTTAAATACGGCACAGTAAGGACCAATGCAATCCCTTCACCAAAAGACGGCATTCGAGGGAAAGTTGTGGTTGTGTACTCAGACTAAGAACAATTTCAGTACATCTCCTTTTTATCTTTCAGAGGTGAGGTTTCCTTATGTAAGATGAACTCTACATTGCTGGTATTTCTAGGATTTGGTTTTTTTAGCTGTGATGCATGTTGCAAGTCAGATGTATTAATGGCTTGGAGGCATGGAAGCAGTTCTATGCAGCTGCCATAGAGATACACATGACGACACCATCATGCTGAGCCAAGCGCCTTCTTTATGATAATCCATTGTAGTTTTCTTATGTTTTCCTTTTTTCTCTTTCTATCTGTGCTAAACTTTTTTGCTCTACGACAGAGTCCAAATTTAAAATTGATTTTTGACATTTTAATGCTGATTCCTTTGTACATGATCTAGTTGTGTTGTGCCATGGCTCTGTTTTGATCCATTTACATTGCATAGTTACTTCACATTATGACATATTTTTGATATTTGCAGTTTTTTGGTTAAAATTAGTGGAATTGTTTCTTATGTGACCCCTATCTTGTTAAATTATGATATTCCAGTTTTATGCTTCATATCATTTCTTTAACTGTTGTGCCATGACTCTTTTTTTCTGTTTCTATCTGTGCTAAACTTCTTGTTGAACTGGAATATGCAATGTTGAGCTTGTTTGCCTTCGAGGGAATGTGTGCTAAACTTGTTTGGAATTGTTTCTTATGTGACCCCTATCTTGTTAAATTTTGATATTCCAGTTTTATGCTTTATAAATCATTTCTTATACTGTTGTGCCATGGCTCTTTTTTTCTGTTTCTATCTGTGCTAAACTTCTTGTTGATCTGGATTATGCAATGTTGAACTTGTTTGCATTCGAGGGAATCTGTGCTAAACTTCTTGTTTGCCATGGAATTGTTTGAGATGTAAAAGTGTTGATTGTCTTTGTAAAAAATGGATCTAATTTCTTGATGAAGCACAAGACTGAAGTTTGATTTCTATGGTTGGGTGGTAAGTTTAAATACATGCAGCCACCATAGAATCATCTTGTACTTCTTTGGAACAGATATAACAAATGCAAGAATAATCTATACTTCATCCTAACATATAAAGTGGTTTCCATCTTGATTTTCATATTTAATTAGTTTCGATGGCCCCTCCAAACAAGAGCGCATAACGTGTAGTAAGAAAAAATCCTAACACTATCGATGTGGTCACAACTGACATCCTCAGTATAGAAAGTTCGGGCCAGGAATCCTCAAAAAGCAGAGTTCGCTCTGGAAATTGGACGGAGGTCATGGATTCGGCAATGTTGAACTTGATGACCGAGGAACATGTTCTTGGTAATTTCATTAATGGAAGTTTTACTACACTGGCTTGGACTAGAATTATCCATGATTTTAATGAACGAACGAAACTCAACTTCGTGAAATACCACTTACAAAATCGACTCAAAGTTTTGAAGCGCCAATTTGTCATGTACCAAACATTAGCGAATAAGAGCGAGTGGGGGTGGGACTCTGATCGCAACATTCCAACCGCGGGCGATCCAAGTGATTGGGACACTATAATATCTGTAAGTCACTATTATTTTATTCTTTCAATTTTGACATAATATAATAACCATTTGTTAACTTGTTCCTAAATCTATATTGTGTAGGAAAATCCATCTTATGCAAGATGCAGGGATAAACCTGTCATGCCCCGGGGTCGGAACTGTACCCCGGGCTCGCCAACAGATCCGCCGCCCCTACGGGAAGCCCCGTAGAGACGTAGCGTCTAACCTGCAAAAATAGAACAATTATACTAAAAGATATCAGAGCTGTAAAAGAAAACTAACTATGAACAGAAAGTAGAACAGTCTCTCACATAATATACATAATATCCTCACCAGAGTACAGAAGTCTCTCCAAAGAAACAAAAGAGTACAACTCGATACCTCACTACATAATCTCTCAAACATGACACAACCAAAATATAAGGGTACCTCTATAACACACTGAAGCTGAAGGGGGAAGGGATCTATCTCGCGACTCCCTTACCTCGGTCTGGAAGAGCTGGATCAGCAACTGGAGCAGCAGGAACTGGAGCTGAAGTCCCTGGGGAAAAGACACCACGACGGGTGTGAGAACTACCTCCCACAGTAGTTCTCAGTGGGTGCCGCCAACAAGCCCGACGGCCTGCCCACTAAGTCTACTAGAGGCATAAAGTAAAATATGCAGTGCTATAAAGAAAAGCTGGAAAGGTAAAGTCTACAGCTACTATGCCTCTATCTAAAATGCTCAATGGGTGGAACAAGGAGAACGGTATGCCACAATGGGTGCCGCCAACAAGCCCGACGGCCTGCCCACTAAGTCTACTAGAGGCATAAAGTAAAATATGCAGTGCTGTAAAGAAAAGCTGGAAAGGTAAAGTCTACAGCTACTATGCCTCTATCTAAAATGCTCAAGGGGTGGAACAAGGAGAACGGTATGCCACACTAACACTCACTGGAATCACTCAATCTAAACTGACTGCCACATCGGGTCCAGTCAAACCTGCGCCTGCCTACTGCTGTAGGTATGTCCGTAGCTGCCAAAACTGGCTCAGCCAGAGGGACAGAAGCATCGACAAGTCGCGATAGAGCTCAATCTCACGCCGGTACTCCAACCCGGTATCTAGCTCAATCTCAATGCCGGTACTACAACCCGGTCTCGCCTACTCCGGAGTGGCACTCGAGGGGAGCGACCCACACGAGTAAAATATCTGCGCAACACTGTCGAGCACAAATGTGGCTCATGCAGGCTATGATCCAATCACTGTCTCACTCACTGGCTAAGAATCCACACTGTCACTATGACCATGTCTCAAAGATCCCAGATACACTATCACTATCACTATCACTATCATAATGCAAACTGGTCTACAGACTGCTACAGACTCCACTCGGTCCCTAGACGCGAGTGCAAATGCAACCCCAGCTAATAAACCTCCCAGCCCACGACTCGGGGAAAAAAATCACTATGTCCAGAATGACGAGAGTACAACCACTGTGGGGAAGCTAAGGTGAGGAGCAAATCTGAATACATGTTCACATTTACTGTAGTCTAATTGTGCATGAATAATTAATTAACTGACAATTAAGCTAAGTTGAGTTTCCATGTTGCAAAACTTACCAAGAAGTCATCAGATCTAGCAGCTAGCTACAGTGGTTTCAACATACAGTTTCCACAGATTATTTAGCACATATACTAACATGCATGCTACTACATTCGTAGAATTAGAGAGCAGTCCATAGATTTTGAAAGCAGGATCACCCACCTGAACACGCTAACTGTCCGGGACGGTACAGATAAGAAACGCAGTAATCGACAATTCTCCGAATCCGCTAAGCAAAGAGCACAATAGTGGTGCTCCTAAAGTCCTGGGTACAACAACAATTCTCAATTACACAAGATTCCACAAAAAATTCAACGTTCAAAAATCTGCAAGAACAGTCCCTGTTCACACGAAAATTTCACCTGAAAATAATCCTCAATAAATTCCAATAAAAATATCACGACGATCCCCGCGAAGTGTAGATGTCGATAGGCTCTTGAATTGTCGAAATCCGATACCGGGAAGGGAAGATAAAAATCCTCGAAGCTGCTGCTGCTAGGAATCCAAACAGTTACAAAGGGGTGTAAAAATGTACCCCAAACCCCTACATGAGCTCATTTCCAGGAAAAATGATCAACACGGAAAACGTAGATATACCTCTTGTGAAACCGCTGTCGAAGAAATCGTCCAAAAATAAGGTCGGGGTAGCTCTACAGGTCTCCCAGACTAAAATGCGACGGAAGTGGGCCTCCAACAGTAGAACGTTGCTCCGCACTACGAGGTAGAAAACACAGTCGTCGCGGCCTCCAAAAAATCTGAGATTTCACCGAGAGATGGACAAAAGGGAGAGGAAGATTTCATATGAAGGGAGAAGAGGCTATATCCCACGGGAAAGGGCAGAAAATCGCATCCCAAATGGCCTATTTATAGGCCCACAAGGAAAATCAGCCCAAAAAAACAAGTTGACCACTTTCGGGCCCAACTTTCGGGCGCCCGAAAGTTTTCGGGCGGCTACAGTGTTGGGCCCGGCCCAACACTGTTCACGCCCGAAACCGCCCCGTGCTGCCACGTGTCCCACTGAACAGGAAACACCGGTGCAGGGCCACTCAGAAGCCGCCACGTGTCCCGCTGAACAGGGAACACCGGCGCGGACCACTGAGAACCCGCCACGTGTCCACCCGCTCACACAGTAAGGCGGTGGCGCCCGCCAATGAGCGGGCGCCACGTGTCCTCCCGTTGACCGCCGACCGCACGACGTGCGCGCCGGTCGCGCGACGTGGGTCGCACGTGCGCACGCGTCCCGAGGTACCTACCGCGCGCTCCGTGCACCGCACAAGCTGCACCCGCCAATCAGGGAGTGACACGTGTCCCCTGCACCCGGTCCACGCCTTCCGCAGGAATTCCGTGGACTGCGCCGCGTACACCGACCAACCGGAGGCTGCCACGTGTCCCCCCGCCTGGTCCATACACCGCCGCGCTCACCCGGTAGACCGCGCGCCATGGGCCCGCCAATCAGGCGGTGCCACGTGTCCCTGCGCCGGGTTTGTGCACCCCGCTGCGCTGCTCTGTGGACCGCGCATCCTGAACCGGCCAATGACAGGCCGCCACGTGGCATCCCGGCGGTCTACGGCCCCTCCCATGCACCAAAACCCACTAAAAACTTCCGGGTGTCCGTTTTTGGGCATCCGGACTCCAAATTAAACAAACAAAGAGTCGTTTTCAAGCGTTTTTCCGTGCTGAATCCATTTCCGACCTCCGTTTGGCCTGATTCTTTTCAGAAATTTCGCCAAACCCAGCCGAAGGCCAACATAACAAGTAGGAACTCACAGGGTCCACCAGTAGCATCCAATTGATGCACCATGGGCCAGATACACCAATACTAGGTGTTCTAACAGTAGATTCATCGGAAGAACGCTGCATGGGAACTAGGGCCACTACATCCTCCCCCACTAAAAGAAAGTTTCGTCCTCGAAATGAAACAGAGTAAAACAGGCGTACCCCAACCAGAAGTCTCGAACAAAAAAGGGTAGGCATCTCTCATCTCCGTCTCAAGCTCCCAGGTAGCCTCACGCTCCTCGTGGTTGCTCCAAAGGATCTTCACATAAGGTATTGCCCGGTTGCGCAATTCCCTCACCTCACGAGCCAGAATCTGCAGTTTGCGCTCCTCGTAAACCAAGTCCTCGCCGATATCCAAGGATGCGAAGTCAATCACACGAGACGGATCGAACACATATCTCTTCAAGGCCGAAACGTGGAAGACATCATGAACACCAGCCAAACGGGGAGGTAGAGCAACTCTGCAAGCCACAGGGCCTACCCTCACAAGCACCTCAAAGGGTCCAATGAAGCGGGGACTAAGCTTCCCACGCACTCCAAACCTCCGGACCCCTTTCGAGGGCGAGACCTTCAAAAAGACTTGATCACCAACCTGGAACTCAGGGTCTCGCCGCCGAATGTCTGCATAGCTCTTTTGGCGACTTTGGGCCGTCTCCAAGTGCCGACGAATGACTCTGACCTTCTCTTCTGCCTCCAGCAGTAAATCAGGCCCCAACGTCCTCCTCTCACCCACATCACTCCAATAAAGAGGCGACCGACACTTGCGTCCATACAACGCCTCAAACGGAGCCATCAGAATGCTCGCTTAATAGCTGTTGTTGTACGCAAACTCAACCAGGGGTAAGTGTCGGTGCCAACCTCCTCCAAAATCCATGACACACGCACACAACATATCCTCAAGAGTCTGAATGATGCACACTGACTGACCATCAGTCCGTGGGTGGAATGCAGTGCTGAATCTAAGCTGTGTCTCCAAGGCTGACTGCAGACTCCCCCAAAATCGTGACACCAACCTCGGGTCTCGATCCAAAACAATGGACCCTGGTACTCCATGCAGCCTCACGTTCTCATCCAAGTATAGCTGTGCCGGGCGGTCTAAGGACCAAGTCATCTGTACCGGCAGGAAGTGTGCAGACTTGGTAAGTCTATCAACATTCACCCAGACAGCGACGGCTCCACTCTGTGCTCTCGGTAGCCCAGTCACAAAATCCATGGTGATGTGGTCCCACTTCCATTCGGAAATTGGAAGGCTCTGCAACTTGCCAGTAGGAACCATTCTGTAAGGTGCCTTCGAGATTGGTGCGGTTCCGGGTACCACATCAATCACAAACTCAATCTTCCTCTCCGGCGGCATGGTTGTCAACTCTGGGGAAAAACACATCGGGAAACTCGCGGGCAACTGGAATATTCTCGAGTCCCCGTGCCGCCGTAGGCACCTCTACAATTGTCGCCAGAAATGCGGTGCATCCCCTACTCATCAACCGCCTGGCCCACGCCAAGAAAAAGTCAAGACAAACAAAGAACTCTGACAGCCCCTGGCGACAATCACCTCCTGCCCCGGCTCACGAAGGGCGATCCCTACAGCACTCCTCGACATGCAGAACATGATTTGGAATCTAAACCTCTAATGCACGTGATAAAGAAGCTACCGCTATACCATGCAGGGATGCAAATGCTCTACTGATGAATGAATGAGATGCACCGGTATAAAAAAGAGCCCGAGCACGGACTGCTGAGATCAGAATAATACCTGCAACGACCTGCTCTGCTGCTGTAGCGTCCTCGACTTGAGCGGCATAAACTCGACCGCTCGGCGCCGGGGAACGTCGCTCTGGCTGCCGGGAAGAAGATGAGGCAAAATCTGGCCTGCTGTAGGCCGCAGAAGGATCGGCTGGCTGGTAAGGAATGGACGGTGCTGATGCTGATGAAGGAGCTGGATGGCCGGCTCTAGGGCACACGCTCGGAAAGTGACCGGCTTGCCCGCAGCGAAAACAATGGCCCTGTCTCTGCGGGCACAGAGTCGGTAGGTGTGAGCCTCCACAGATAATATACCGATCTGGGCGCTGCTGCTGAGAAGTCTGCTGTAAGAACTGCTGCTGTCGTGGGGGTCGACGCTGCTGCTGCTGCTGCTGTGTCTGGCGAGACGCCCCCGATCTCTGACGTCCCTGGTAACCCCGGCCCTGAGGGTGGAAACGCGGAGGTCTCGGGGGTCCCTGCTGGCTAGACTGCCCCTACTCCGCAGAAGCCGGGCGCTTCGCCCCAGAAGTCGCTACAGGGGCCGGAGATACCTCAGCCATCATGGCTTCTCCACACTCCACATACAAGGCCTGCTCCATCGAGGCCTCCAGAGTCTGCAGTCTGCGGGAGCGGACGAACTGGTAGATATCTCTGTGAAGCCCCCTCTCAAACATATAAATGCGATGGCTCTCATCTCTGGCCACATGAGGCAAACATGCCAATAGCTGGTTGAATTCAGCTATGTACATGTGCACTGGCCTATCTCCCTGGCGGAGATTCTTCAACTGCTCCTCCAGTCGCTGTCTGACACTCTCCGGAAAGAAGGCTCCAAGCAACATGCTCCGAAACTCAGCCCAAGAAAGAAGCTGCGCCCCTGGTGGACCAGCTGGTCGCACACGCCGCCACCACGCCTCGGCGTTGCTCTCCAGGAAGTGTGTAGCCAGAATAACTCGAAACCTCTCGTTAACAAATAGGCTCTCAAAGTGGCGCTCCATGGCTGATATCCACTACTCGGCCGCCCACGGCTCAACACTCATGCCCGAAAAGCGAGGCGGATCGAACTGCCGAAATCTCATCAACAAATCTACTACCTCCCGCTGCTCTGCCGCAGTCAACGAACCCGTCACCCCGGCCGGTGGCCTACTCGAAACCGGCTGAGCAGGAACCGCCGGTGCAGGCTGCACCACAGGGGGTGCCACAACAGGGGAAGAAGGCACCGGCGAAGTCTCAGGGGGTGCCACTGCCGGCTGTGCTCTCTGCTCCATCATGAGCATCAGCCGCTCCATTGCCTCCTCCTGGCGTCGGGTCGCCTCAGCCATCTGTGCCATCTGGGCACGGAGCTCCTGAATCTCAGCCTGAGGTCCTCGCCCCGAGTCCTCCTGCTCGGGCTCAGAGAAAGAAGGCTGCGAGCGCGTCACCATCGAACGTCGAGGAGGCATCCCCACCTGAGGGACAAAGCAAACAATCAAAACCAGAAGCAACACTCGACCCAATCTAGCGAAAGTCAAAAGGCATGTCCCCCTTTCAGAAGTACTATGTTGTCTGCAGCCAACATAGTCGCTACCAAAGGAAGACATGTCTATCACTCGTCCCTATCCACTCGGGAGAGTTAGAAACCCAATCAAGACTTTCGCTAAAAGTCTCGGCTCTCACGTGGGTCATCCTAGGGTTTAACCATAAGCCTAGGGTTCCTAAGTCCTCAAGACCTACATCCTAGGCTCTGATACCACTCTAATCTGTCACGCCCCGGGGTCGGAACTGTACCCCGGGCTCGCCAACAGATCCGCCGCCCCTACGGGAAGCCCCGTAGAGACGTAGCGTCTAACCTGCAAAAATAGAACAATTATACTAACAGATATCAGAGCTGTAAAAGAAAACTAACTATGAACAGAAAGTAGAACAGTCTCTCACATAATATACATAATATCCTCACCAGAGTACAGAAGTCTCTCCAAAGAAACAAAAGAGTACAACTCGATACCTCACTACATAATCTCTCAAACATGACACAACCAAAATATAAGGGTACCTCTATAACACACTGAAGCTGAAGGGGGAAGGGATCTATCTCGCGACTCCCTTACCTCGGTCTGGAAGAGCTGGATCAGCAACTGGTGCAGCAGGAACTGGAGCTGAAGTCCCTGGGGAAAAGACACCACGACGGGTGTGAGAACTACCTCCCACAGTAGTTCTCAGTGGGTGCCGCCAACAAGCCCGACGGCCTGCCCACTAAGTCTACTAGAGGCATAAAGTAAAATATGCAGTGCTGTAAAGAAAAGCTGGAAAGGTAAAGTCTACAGCTACTATGCCTCTATCTAAATGCTCAAGGAGTGGAACAAGGAGAACGGTATGCCACACTAACACTCACTGGAATCACCCAATCTAAACTGACTGCCACATCGGGTCCAGTCAAACCTGCGCCTACCTACTGCTGTAGGTATGTCCGTAGCTGCCAAAACTGGCTCAGCCAGAGGGACAGAAGCATCGACAAGTCGCGATAGAGCTCAATCTCACGCCGGTACTCCAACCCGGTATCTAGCTCAATCTCAACGCCGGTACTACAACCCGGTCTCGCCTACTCCGGAGTGGCACTCGAGGGGAGCGACCCACACGAGTAAAATATCTGCGCAACACTGTTGAGCACAAATGTGGCTCATGCAGGCTATGATCCAATCACTGTCTCACTCACTGGCTAAGAATCCACACTGTCACTATGACCATGTCCAAAAGATCCCAGATCCACTATCACTATCACTATCACTATCATAATGCAAACTGGTCTACAGACTGCTACAGACTCCACTCGGTCCTCAGACGCGAGTGCAAATGCAACCCCAGCTAATAAACCTCCCAGCCCACGACTCGGGGAAAAAATCACTATGTCCAGAATGACGAAAGTACAACCACTGTGGGGAAGCTAAGGTGATGAGCAAATCTGAATACATGTTCACATTTACTGTAGTCTAATTGTGCATGAATAATTAATTAACTGACAATTAAGCTAAGTTGAGTTTCCATGTTGCAAAACTTACCAAGAAGTCATCAGATCCAGCAGCTAGCTACAGTGGTTTCAACATACAGTTTCCACAGATTATTTAGCACATATACTAACATGCATGCTACTACATTCGTAGAATTAGAGTGCAGTCCATAGATTTTGAAAGCAGGATCACCCACCTAAACACGCTAACTGTCCGGGACGGTACAGATAAGAAACCCAGTAATCGACAATTCTCCGAATCCGCTAAGCAAAGAGCACAATAGTGGTGCTCCTAAAGTCCTGGGTACAACAACAATTCTCAATTACACAAGATTCCACACAAAATTCAACGTTCAAAAATCTGCAAGAACAGTCCCTGTTCACACGAAAATTTCACCTAAAAATAATCCTCAATAAATTCCAATAAAAATATCACGACGATCCTCGCGAAGTGTAGATGTCGATAGGCTCTTGAATCGTCAAAATCCGATAGCCGGAAGGGAAGATAAAAATCCGCGAAGCTGCTGCTGCCAGGAATCCAAACAGTTACAAAGGGGTGTAAAAATGTACCCCAAACAACATGAGCTCATTTCCAGGAAAAATGATCAACACGGAAAACGTAGATATACCTCTTGTGAAACCGCTGTCGAAGAAATCGTCCAAAAATAAGGTCGGGGTAGCTCTGCAGGTCTCCCAGACTAAAATGCGACGGAAGTGGGCCTCCAACAGTAGAATGTTGCTCCGCACTACGAGGTAGAAAACACAGTCGTCGCGGCCTCCAGAAAATCTGAGATTTCACCGAGAGATGGGCAAGAGGGAGAGGAAGATTTCATATGAAGGGAGCAGAGGCTAAATCCCACGGGAAAGGGCAGAAAATCGCATCCCAAATGGCCTATTTATAGGCCCACAAGGAAAATCAGCCCAAAAAAATAAGTTGACTACTTTCGGGCCCAACTTTCGGGCGCCCGAAAGTTTTCGGGCGGCTACAGTGTTGGGCCCGGCCCAACACTGTTCACGCCCGAAACCGCCCCGTGCTGCCACGTGTCCCACCGAACAGGAAACACCGGTGCAGGGCCACTCAGAAGCCGCCACGTGTCCCGCTGAACAGGGAACACCGGCACGGACCACTGAGAACCCGCCACGTGTCCACCCGCTCACACAATAAGGCGGTGGCGCCCGCCAATGAGCGGGCGCCACGTGTCCTCCCTGTCACGCCCCGGGTGTAAACCAGAACCCGGGCCCGTCTACAGATCCGCCGTGCACACGGTATTTCCCGCGTACACGAAGCGCCAAACCTGCTCAGATATATAAGAGATAATAATAAATGAGCAATAAAAACAGAGCTGAACTAAAACTAATACATCTCAGACTGGAACTGGAAATAAAATACAATACATCTGTATAAATGGTACATCTGTCTCTCCCAGCTCACCAAATAAATACAACCTGCTGGCAAAAGCCAGTCCTAAAGTAAAAGTACAATCGTCTGAGGAAACATGGGTACACCAATAGTCCAGCTAACACGCTCATCCTGTCTCGAAGTCTATCTACTCAGCCGTCCTCTCTCCTCGACCCGCTGCAGAAAACCCAGCAGCACCCGCAGAAGACACTGCAAAACAAGGGAGAAGAAAAAGAGGAAAGAAGAATGGGGGTGAGACTACCAGTAAACCAGTAGCCTCCCCTAGTGGGTAAAACCTCAAACCCTGACACACCCACTAGGTCTACCAGAGGCAAAAAGGAAAGAAGTGCGGTAAGCAATGATGACTGCTGAAAATAGGAAACTACCACCACTATGCCTCTAATATGCCAAGCTAAAGAGATAGCTAACTGAATGCATCAGAATATAAATGCCTGCCTGCCCCGACCCAATCGATACACCAGTAAGCACTGGTACTGCCTGCTCTGCCTGCCAAATCGGGTATGCCAGCCTACGCATAACACCGATAGGGGATGAGAGTCTCGAGGACTCGAAGCCTGTAATATCGCACACTCCGGAGTGGCACTCGAGGGGAGCGACCCACACGAGTATAATGCCTCAGTAACAAGTATCATAAATCCGCAGGACTGGATCATGACTCTGATCAAAGTGGGAAAACCCATCCACTAAAGACCTGATACCCAATCTGATGCATAAGCAACCTCCGGTCAACCGCCCAAGGTCCGCGGTTGCCGCAATACCCCGCCATCAAGCCTGCCTGTCCCAAAATCCAAGATCCACAATCGGGTAGAATAATCGATATCCGGTCAACCGCCTACTGTCCGCGGTTGCCGCAATAACCCCCAAGTCCGACATCAAGTACACCCTATCTCCGACCCCAAGGTCCCGGCTACACTATCCCAAACCCCCGCTCGAACCCGAGCAACATGACTCGAAAGTCTAAATAAGAAGGAGAAAGAAAGCAATCATGGTTTCTCCTAAGTCAAATCCCAATATGATAGTGTAGCAATAAAAGATGGCCTATCTAGATGTCCCTACAAGCATGCAAGTGTTCTCAAGGAAATATAATTAAAGGCATTAATCATTAACAGTATCCACCTACGCATGTCGTCTACCCTCAAGTAGTACCATCAACAGGATAATCATATAGTCCAAAATAAATACTCCATTCCACATGCAAGGTTAACCGCTATCAAAGCAACCCTATTCCCACACCGGCATGCATAAACCCAACCCGATCATGATTAATCAAGATGTCCAATAAAGGGGATCACTCTAGTATGTCACGCCCCGAGTCCGCCAATTTGTACGGTTCGGGCGCGCCAACAGATCCGCCAATCAGGTAAAACCTTTTTCTACCTGAAAGGAACGGTAAGATCCATAATAACACAACAAGTGTATGCGGAAGCTCAATATCAGAGTACTAAAAATCACTACAAATTTAAATTTTTGCAACAACTAAAGCGGAAATGGAAGCATGCAAGAGTGAACCATAACTTAAATTTATTACACTTTACATCTCTGAACTTGCAAATAAATTTATTACAATTCCTTTACATAAATTCCTCACCATACAATGTTCACTCAAGAAATATATAAAAGGGATACCTCTGCTAGACCCTCTAGGTCTCTATGCTGCTGGGCCCTTGCCCCTGTCGTATGCCTCGCCGTCTGCATCTGAACCGTCTCGTCCGCTGTATCCACACCCGAACCTGTGGGGGGTCACCCAAGGGGTGTGAGAACTCCGACAGAGTTCCCAGTGGGTTCAACCACCGAGAAAAAGTGTCCTACACCACTTGGTCCAATGGAAGCAATAACAATAGAGTGCTAGGAAACTAAAATCCTCAACATCAAAATGCTGCTATGCAATATAATATATCACTGCACTATACTATCTGTGTCTAATCATCAACCATCACTACTCTGTCTAGCCACACTAGGCTGCTAAGCACCAACTCGGCCACTATGCCGCTGTATACAGAGTCAAACTATCCCGGCCACCTTGGCCACTCTAATTTCTCTTTATTCTTTAAATTCTGGTGCTTTAGTTCAAGTTAACCCTCAGAAATTCTTATCCAACGGGCCCCAGCCCGGTAGTCCTGCTACCATAAGATAAGATTTCTAAGGTTGCCGATAGCACCCGCAAGTGCTACCCCGCCCAACGGGGAACTTGTCCTACGGGTCACTGCCCGGGAGAGGGACACTGCCCTTGGCTCCGACAAGGCTACTTTTTACCCCCGAAGGTACGCTCGTTTTATCTTTATGTTTTCTTTCTTTTCTTTTCTTTTTCTTTCTCTTTTTACTTTAGTTCTTAGCCTCTTTGCCTTTGAACACTTGCTTTTCTTTCTTATTCGAGCTTATAGCTCCCTCTTTGCCGCTAGCAATTCTCTTTATCTTTCCCTTGAGCATTTAGCTCTTTGCTTTCACTTTAAGCCTTTCGAAAGTAGCTCGTCCGACGGGTCACTGCCCAGGGAGTCCTGCTCCACTTGACGAGTCTCAAATTCGAAGGCGCCATTTACATTCTCTTTATGCTTTTTAGCCACTTTTAGCTTGCTTTTAACTTTGCCTTTTTACAACAATTTATCTCTTATCCTAGGTCTTGCCATCAGGATAATTAGAGAGTCTCCTGGACTCTTAAACATTTCACCTTTATTTCTTTAACTCAAATTGAAGTTAAAGTTATTATCCATTTGCCCATACACCCTATGACCCACTCTAGGGTTATATTATTTAGCTCTTTGACTTTGTGATTACACAAACTTTTCCTTAGAGTTTGACTCTAAGTTGATCACTTTGCTATCAGTTTAATTCTTTAACTTTGTGGCCACATACTCTTTTCTTTGCCGAACTTGGAGTTACATTATCTCTATTTACCTGTTGCACTTTGCATTTAGAGTTATCTTGACTCTAATCCATTTTCTGTGAGTATAAACTCCACTAATTCACCTTAGGTTCTCTTACCTAAGTTTCGTATCATGTTTAACCTAGAGTTCCTTGACTCTATGTTAACTAGTCTATTCTCGACCCACTAACTTACCTTAGGTTTCCTTTACCTAAGTCTTATATCATGCTCATCCTAGAGTCCTTGACTCTATGTTGATCACTCTATCCAATGTCCTTAGGTTATCTCCTAAGATAATGCCACTCATTAAATCCTAGGATACACTCCTAAGTTTGATGCCACTCATTAACCCTGAGTCTAGGTTTTCTCCTAGTCTTACTACCAGCATGTCCTTTTCCTTATGCTTTCACATGATTCCTAGGGCTATACCCTAACATGCTCACCAATAACAAATAATTGATTCCCCTTTTTACGCATGCAATTATTTCCATTTCAGTCATCAATAAAGTTTAACATCTACGCAGGCAATCATTATCCATATTTAGCAATTCAGAAAAATTCACTTTTCTATCTGCATCCTTCTACACATGCAAGTTTATCTCTTATTCTAATAATTAGAAAAGTTTACTTCTCTTCTATATCCATCTACACATGCAAAATTCAATCATAATTACCCAACGCCTCTAACAGGCTACTATCATGCTTCAAGATCAAAAGCAGAGGAAAAAGTGGAGAAGTCACCCATTTTCGGTAGAATCCCCCACCTCGGTGTATTCTTTTGGTCCTTGGAAGAGACAATTTCAACTCCTTGATTCCATGAGACTTCCCTACATTGTAAGGAAAGCAAAAGATAAAGCAATTGCTTTTACATGATTCACTGAAATTCATAAGGCGGTAAAACTAACCCCTTTTTGACAACTTAAAGGGAAAAATCACTATTTGGTCATTTCCCCCACCAAAAGGCTAATTTTTGATTGGTTCGTAGAAATGAGAGGAGAATAATCCTCCCATGGCATGTTGCCAAAAAGAAACTTGCTCAACTCGATTCGGGGTCAAAATGCTCTCAAAAATTTGAGAAAAGCTCAATTTTTGAGAGGAGAATAATATTTGGTCGTTTTCCCCC
Organism: Tillandsia fasciculata; assembly: GCA_029168755.2. Lineage (NCBI taxonomy): Eukaryota > Viridiplantae > Streptophyta > Magnoliopsida > Poales > Bromeliaceae > Tillandsia > Tillandsia fasciculata. The sequence goes on along the minus strand of CM054946.1, from coordinate 2,783,174 downwards.
ACCAAAAGGCTAATTTTTGATCGGTTCATAAAAATGAGCGGAGAATAGTCATCCCATGGCATATTGCCAACAAGAAACTTGCTCAACTCGATCCGGGGTCAAAATGCTCTCGAAAATTTGAGAAAAGCTCAATTTGAGCAATTTTCCCCAATTGCCGATTTTGCTTTTGGCAAAATCGAGAGTTGCATTTTTCTAATCGGAGAAAGAGAAGAGAAGAAGTTTCTATCTTTCTTCCTTTCTTTCTTTTCTTCTTCGCTTTTCTTCTTCTCTTCCTTTCTTTCCATCTCTTTTTTTTTTTTTTTTTTTTTTTTTTTAAGGATACCCTGCTGCTGGGCAGCAGCATGCATAGCTGCTGCCCATGCAGCAGCATATGCAGCTGCCAAGGCAGCTGCCAATGCAGCTGCCTGGCAGCTGCCCTGCCCCATTTTTTTTTTTTTTTTTTGTTTCCTGCTGCTGGGCAGCATTGTTTGCAGCTGCTGCTGCTGCTTGTAGTAGCAGCAGCAGCTGCTGCAGTTGCAACAGCTGCGCAAGGCAGCATTGGAGCTGCCCTGCGCAGCAGCTAATGCTGCCCAGCTGCTGCTGCTTAGCAGCAGCAACAGCTGAGCAGCAGCATGGAGCAGCTGCTGCTGCATTGAAGCAGCAGCAGCTGCACACATGCTGCTGCTGCAGTCAAACCCCAACCCCTCCCCCTTTTGTTTTATCTAACCTGCTAAGGAGAGAGAGAGAGAGAGAGAGAGAGAGAGAGAGAGAGAGAGAGATTTTTCTTTCTTTTAAAAAGAGAGAGGCAATTAATTTTCTGCAGAGGGTGGTTGGGAAAAAAGGGGGATTTACTAAAATGCCCCTCAATTTCAAAAATATCCCAAAACTGCCCTTTTCCTGCAGTTTTTCCTGCAGTGAACTTTTTCGGATAGCCCTCTTTAACCACGTTTTCCCGTCAACTGAGAAATCCAAATCGAAATTTTTCTTCGCCCCTTTAATCTACAAATTTTTCTTAAACTTCCCACGATTTTATTTAAAATTTTAGACTACTCTAAGCCCTCGAAAGAGAGCTCCGAAAATGCTTCGCGATTGACTTGGGCTGTCAAAACTGCAGTTTCAGCATTCGCGAAGCATTTTTCTTCGCTTCGTTCTCCGATTTTTCCTTAATAACTTACCTAGGTTTTTCGCCCCTTTTAATAAGAAAACTTTTGTGAGACACCCCACGATTTCTTTTAAAATTTTGGAGCGCACTAAGCCTCCGAAACAGGGCTCCGAAAACGCTTCGCGATTAACTTGCACTGTCAAAACTGCAGTTTTCAGAATTCACGAAGCATTTTTCTTCGCTTCGTTCTCCGATTTTTCCTTAATAACATACCTAGGTTTTTCGCCCCTTTTAATAAGAAAACTTTTGTGAGACACCCCACGATTTCTTTTAAAATTTTGGGGCACTCTAAGCCTCCGAAACAGGGCTCCGAAAATGCTTCGTGATCACAAATTTCAGAAATTTCAGATTTTGGCTAAGTCCTCGGGTTCAAGTCACTTTTCGACCCGATGCCCTTCGCGTCAGCCCGAAACGCACCGAACTCGACTGTAATCATGTTTAAAACACGTTACAAGTCCTCTCGCCGAATTTTGCCATTTTGCGGACTCCGCGAACACAAGTCCCAATTTTGCAACTTGAGGCTTCGTTTCTCAACCACAACTCACTTTTCGACTCAACGGCCTTTGCGTTGATTCGAAACGCTTCAAACCCACTTGTAATCATATTTGAAATGTGTTACAAGTATTTTTGCTGGATTTCGCCCTTTTCGCGGAAATCGCCAAACAAGGACCTAAGATTCACAATTGAAGCTTCAAATTCTCAACTCCAACTCACTTTTCGACTCGATGACTTTTGCATCGATTTGAAATGCTTCCAACTCACTTGTAATTACATTTGAAATCTGTTACAAGTATTTTTGCTGAGTTTGGCCATTTCTGGGTCACCAAAAGCCTCGCTGTATCAAAAATCGCTGGCGGACCCCGTTCTCGCAATCCGGGTGTCCGATCGACGCGGAATTTTTACTGTGGCCTTAAAACAATATTACGGAGCTCCCAGAATTTTCTCAGAATTTTCTGACTCTATGAATTTTCTGCTAAAAATCTGGGCCCCCTTTTTCAATTAAAATTCTAAATCCCGCATTTTTAATCCGATTTCGGCCCAATTCGCTTCCACATCATCCTCACTTCTCTAACTTTCATAAAAATAGTATTTCATACCATTTTTATTTAGATTTATTATATGTGCCGAAAATCCGGTACATTACATTCTACCCCCCTTAAAATAGTTTCGTCCTCGAAACTTGAGTCACACTTCGACTCAAATCTGATCGAGAGGGAGGAATCTTACCCCCAATGTTGGGCCTACTATACATCGTTACTAGGCATCATACTGCCACAAATGACCCAGCCTTTATTTGCGAAAATTTTTCACTTTAATTCCGCCATCATTCTTTCACAACGAGGTTGCATCTGCAACCACTTACACTTACCGCATTTTTCCGGTCGCTCCGCTGCCTAATGTGGAGGGCGAAGGCCAATCCACAAGTCCTCTGCTATCATGCACGCCGCTAGTGCTCTAAGTCCACGGGTTATCAGCTAACCCGATATATCGGATTACTAATAGGTTCACAAACCACGGTCCAACAGGGGCCTATAGCCCAAAACTAGTCCAACACTGTACAACGGCTCTCGCTAGCCCACAGACCTAATCGTCAAACGGGTAGATCCACACTTAGGATCACTACACCAACACTCCTACTAGGAGCTACAATACCTCAGTCATCACTAGCACTACGGCCTGATCACATCACACACTCTCAGTGTACTAACAGCCTCAAGGCTCACACGTGGCATTTCACGTTCCCGGGTCATCGCTCGGACTACCGCCTCGACCAAATCTCTATCATGCCCCGCCCTCAGGTCTCGGGCCGCTGTCTCTCACAGCCGACTGCGCCTGCCCACTGGGCTACAGGCCCACAGTCCACAAACATGGTCCAGGCACGGATCGTCCCCAAGCGAACCCGCTAATCGTCGCCACGCGACCACTACGCTCACTGAGCAAACCAACTAACTAGTCGTCCATCCACGACCCGAACTCTCTATCAACTCTGGCCACACTGGGCAAGGGCTAATACGCCACCTAATCAGCTCTCTCTGGCTAAATGATACCTGTGCTCCATGAGCACCCAAACAGTTGGGCGTCCAGCGCCCCTATGCTAACTCGCAAATATCCAGTGTTAAGCAACTTGCTTATACACGCGTATGACTCCAGTACACCTCTCCCAACTAGGTTGAGGCATCACAACGACTGTTCACCAACTCTGGTGATTAACTCGCAAATCCTGCGGTGGCAATCCTCGCCATTATACCGATCCATTAGAACGCCACCTCAAAACTCTCGCTCTTTCGAGAGGTTCCCGCATCTTGAAGCCTACTCTGGGCCTCACTAACTCCGCTATGCGGCAATCTAGCCAAAATCAACACGCCATACGGTCACTACCGTCATCAGGGCGAACTCACGCCGCCCGGCTCGTAAATCCTTCTTGCCCTAATCCTTAGGGCACAATAACTTGGTTCTCGCAATATAGCGATCACCATCACTCGATGAGTCGGTCTCTCGCTGGACCTCTTTATCCACACTCTGCCAGCAACCTAGCCGACACAAGCTTATAATGCCTCTTGCTGAAGGTGCAGGGTGCGCCGACAAAAGCTCGGCGGCCACTGCCACTCACTCTACTGTTGCCCCTACGTGCGGCAACGCCGTATACTCATGCGTCATTTATGCAGCCTCAGCTTGCTGCGCTATCAGCCACTGAGACCTATCAATCTGCTCCGACTGTCGCCTTGACACCACCCTTAGGCGTTGGAATCAGCTTTCCTGTCGACGAAAATCTCCGCTGACGGCACGAAGCTTGACCTGCCGCTGGATCGCACCGACAAGTGCGGTCACCTATTATCGCAGCTCGTGTACCTTGTTTGACCTAGAGCCCTCTCGTGACTCGAGTCAAAATAGGTGCGTCTTCCTATGTGGTGTCATCGCTAATATGCACACCACAACGAAACGATTAGCCCAAATTTAGCCATTTGAGCAACGCGCAATCTATATACCGACAGAAAAGCTCGTCGACCCAATCATGCGAAAGTATAAGAGGGTACTCCTTTTCATCTCCAACATTACGTTGTCGGCCGCCAACGTAATAGTCCGAAGAATGAAAGCTCATTTCCCTCGATCAGTCCCAACATCCTTCGTGGGAACAATAGTAACCAATCAATTACTTTCGCCCAAAAATCCACGCACCCTCTCGTGCCTAAACCCTAGAGTCTCCCTAAGGTTTGCTAACCACCTAGGACTATTCCTAGGCTCTGATACCACTCTAATCTGTCACGCCCCGAGTCCGCCAATTTGTACGGTTCGGGCACGCCAACAGACCCGCCAATCAGGTAAAACCTTTTTCTACCTGAAAGGAACGGTAACATCCATAATAACACAACAAGTGTATGCGGAAGCTCAATATCAGAGTACTAAAAATCACTACAAATTTAAATTTTTGCAACAACTAAAGCGGAAATGGAAGCATGCAAGAGTGAACCATAACTTAAATTTATTACACTTTACATCTCTGAACTTGCAAATAAATTTATTACAATTCCTTTACATAAATTCCTCACCATACAATGTTCACTCAAGAAATATATAAAAGGGATACCTCTGCTAGACCCTCTAGGTCTCTATGCTGCTGGGCCCTTGCCCCTGTCGTATGCCTCGCCGTCTGCATCTGAACCGTCTCGTCCGCTGTATCCACACCCGAACCTGTGGGGGGTCACCCAAGGGGTGTGAGAACTCCGACAGAGTTCCCAGTGGGTTCAACCACCGAGAAAAAGTGTCCTACACCACTTGGTCCAATGGAAGCAATAACAATAGAGTGCTAGGAAACTAAAATCCTCAACATCAAAATGCTGCTATGCAATATAATATATCACTGCACTATACTATCTGTGTCTAATCATCAACCATCACTACTCTGTCTAGCCACACTAGGCTGCTAAGCACCAACTCGGCCACTATGCCGCTGTATACAGAGTCAAACTATCCCGGCCACCTTGGCCACTCTAATTTCTCTTTATTCTTTAAATTCTGGTGCTTTAGTTCAAGTTAACCCTCAGAAATTCTTATCCAACGGGCCCCAGCCCGGTAGTCCTGCTACCATAAGATAAGATTTCTAAGGTTGCCGATAGCACCCGCAAGTGCTACCCCGCCCAACGGGGAACTTGTCCTACGGGTCACTGCCCGGGAGAGGGACACTGCCCTTGGCTCCGACAAGGCTACTTTTTACCCCCGAAGGTACGCTCGTTTTATCTTTATGTTTTCTTTCTTTTCTTTTCTTTTTCTTTCTCTTTTTACTTTAGTTCTTAGCCTCTTTGCCTTTGAACACTTGCTTTTCTTTCTTATTCGAGCTTATAGCTCCCTCTTTGCCGCTAGCAATTCTCTTTATCTTTCCCTTGAGCATTTAGCTCTTTGCTTTCACTTTAAGCCTTTCGAAAGTAGCTCGTCCGACGGGTCACTGCCCAGGGAGTCCTGCTCCACTTGACGAGTCTCAAATTCGAAGGCGCCATTTACATTCTCTTTATGCTTTTTAGCCACTTTTAGCTTGCTTTTAACTTTGCCTTTTTACAACAATTTATCTCTTATCCTAGGTCTTGCCATCAGGATAATTAGAGAGTCTCCTGGACTCTTAAACATTTCACCTTTATTTCTTTAACTCAAATTGAAGTTAAAGTTATTATCCATTTGCCCATACACCCTATGACCCACTCTAGGGTTATATTATTTAGCTCTTTGACTTTGTGATTACCCAAACTTTTCCTTAGAGTTTGACTCTAAGTTGATCACTTTGCTATCAGTTTAATTCTTTAACTTTGTGGCCACATACTCTTTTCTTTGCCGAACTTGGAGTTACATTATCTCTATTTACCTGTTGCACTTTGCATTTAGAGTTATCTTGACTCTAATCCATTTTCTGTGAGTATAAACTCCACTAATTCACCTTAGGTTCTCTTACCTAAGTTTCGTATCATGTTTAACCTAGAGTTCCTTGACTCTATGTTAACTAGTCTATTCTCGACCCACTAACTTACCTTAGGTTTCCTTTACCTAAGTCTTATATCATGCTCATCCTAGAGTCCTTGACTCTATGTTGATCACTCTATCCAATGTCCTTAGGTTATCTCCTAAGATAATGCCACTCATTAAATCCTAGGATACACTCCTAAGTTTGATGCCACTCATTAACCCTGAGTCTAGGTTTTCTCCTAGTCTTACTACCAGCATGTCCTTTTTCTTATGCTTTCACATGATTCCTAGGGCTATACCCTAACATGCTCACCAATAACAAATAATTGATTCCCCTTTTTACGCATGCAATTATTTCCATTTCAGTCATCAATAAAGTTTAACATCTACGCAGGCAATCATTATCCATATTTAGCAATTCAGAAAAATTCACTTTTCTATCTGCATCCTTCTACACATGCAAGTTTATCTCTTATTCTAATAATTAGAAAAGTTTACTTCTCTTCTATATCCATCTACACATGCAAAATTCAATCATAATTACCCAACGCCTCTAACAGGCTACTATCATGCTTCAAGATCAAAAGCAGAGGAAAAAGTGGAGAAGTCACCCATTTTCGGTAGAATCCCCCACCTCGGTGTATTCTTTTGGTCCTTGGAAGAGACAATTTCAACTCCTTGATTCCATGAGACTTCCCTACATTGTAAGGAAAGCAAAAGATAAAGCAATTGCTTTTACATGATTCACTGAAATTCATAAGGCGGTAAAACTAACCCCTTTTTGACAACTTAAAGGGAAAAATCACTATTTGGTCATTTTCCCCCACCAAAAGGCTAATTTTCGATTGGTTCGTAGAAATGAGAGGAGAATAATCCTCCCATGGCATGTTGCCAAAAAGAAACTTGCTCAACTGGATTCGGGGTCAAAATGCTCTCAAAAATTTGAGAAAAACTCAATTTTTGAGAGGAGAATAATATTTGGTCGTTTTCCCCCACCAAAAGGCTAATTTTTGATCGGTTCATAAAAATGAGCGGAGAATAGTCATCCCATGGCATATTGCCAACAAGAAACTTGCTCAACTCGATCCGGGGTCAAAATGCTCTCGAAAATTTGAGAAAAGCTCAATTTGAGCAATTTTCCCCAATTTGCCGATTTTGCTTTTGGCAAAATCGAGAGTTGCATTTTTCTAATCGGAGAAAGAGAAGAGAAGAAGTTTCTATCTTTCTTCCTTTCTTCTTTTCTTCTTCGCTTTCTTCTTCTCTTCCTTTCTTTCCATTCTCTTTTTTTTTTTTTTTTTTTTTTTTTTTAAGGATACCCTGCTGCTGGGCAGCAGCATGCATAGCTGCTGCCCAAGCAGCAGCATATGCAGCTGCCAAGGCAGCTGCCAATGCAGCTGCCTGGCAGCTGCCCTGCCCCATTTTTTTTTTTTTTTTTTTGTTTCCTGCTGCTGGGCAGCATTGTTTGCAGCTGCTGCTGCTGCTTGTAGTAGCAGCAGCAGCTGCTGCAGTTGCAACAGCTGCGCAAGGCAGCATTGGAGCTGCCCTGCGCAGCAGCTAATGCTGCCCAACTGCTGCTGCTTAGCAGCAGCAACAGCTGAGCAGCAGCATGGAGCAGCTGCTGCTGCATTGAAGCAGCAGCAGCTGCAACACATGCTGCTGCTGCAGTCAAACCCCAACCCCTCCCCCTTTTTGTTTTATCTAACCTGCTAAGAGAGAGGGAGAGAGAGAGAGAGAGAGAGAGAGAGAGAGATTTTCTTCTTTTAAAAAGAGAGAGGCAATTAATTTTCTGCAGAGGGTGGTTGGGAAAAAAGGGGGATTTACTAAAATGCCCCTCAATTTCAAAAATATCCCAAAACTGCCCCTTTTCCTGCAGTTTTTCCTGCAGTGAACTTTTTCGGATAGCCCTCTTTAACCACGTTTTCCCGTCAACTGAGAAATCCAAATCGAAATTTTTCTTCGCCCCTTTAATCTACAAATTTTTCTTAAACTTCCCACGATTTTATTTAAAATTTTAGACTACTCTAAGCCCTCGAAAGAGAGCTCCGAAAATGCTTCGCGATTGACTTGGGCTGTCAAAACTGCAGTTTCAGCATTCGCGAAGCATTTTTCTTCGCTTCGTTCTCCGATTTTTCCTTAATAACTTACCTAGGTTTTTCGTCCCTTTTTAATAAGAAAACTTTTGTGAGACACCCCACGATTTCTTTTAAAATTTTGGAGCGCACTAAGCCTCCGAAACAGGGCTCCGAAAACGCTTCGCGATTAACTTGCACTGTCAAAACTGCAGTTTTCAGAATTCACGAAGCATTTTTCTTCGCTTCGTTCTCCGATTTTTCCTTAATAACATACCTAGGTTTTTCGCCCCTTTTAATAAGAAAACTTTTGTGAGACACCCCACGATTTCTTTTAAAATTTTGGGGCACTCTAAGCCTCCGAAACAGGGCTCCGAAAATGCTTCGTGATCACAAATTTCAGAAATTTCAGATTTTGGCTAAGTCCTCGGGTTCAAGTCACTTTTCGACCCGATGCCCTTCGCGTCAGCCCGAAACGCACCGAACTCGACTGTAATCATGTTTAAAACACGTTACAAGTCCTCTCGCCGAATTTTGCCATTTTGCGGACTCCGCGAACACAAGTCCCAATTTTGCAACTTGAGGCTTCGTTTCTCAACCACAACTCACTTTTCGACTCAACGGCCTTTGCGTTGATTCGAAACGCTTCAAACCCACTTGTAATCATATTTGAAATGTGTTACAAGTATTTTTGCTGGATTTCGCCCCTTTTCGCGGAAATCGCCAAACAAGGACCTAAGATTCACAATTGAAGCTTCAAATTCTCAACTCCAACTCACTTTTCGACTCGATGACTTTTGCATCGATTTGAAATGCTTCCAACTCACTTGTAATTACATTTGAAATCTGTTACAAGTATTTTTGCTGAGTTTGGCCATTTCTGGGTCACCAAAAGCCTCGCTATATCAAAAATCGCTGGCGGACCCCGTTCTCGCAATCCGGGTGTCCGATCGACGCGGAATTTTTTACTGTGGCCTTAAAACAATATTACGGAGCTCCCAGAATTTTCTCAGAATTTTCTGACTCTATGAATTTTCTGCTAAAAATCTGGGCCCCCTTTTTCAATTAAAATTCTAAATCCCGCATTTTTAATCCGATTTCGGCCCAATTCGCTTCCACATCATCCTCACTTCTCTAACTTTCATAAAAATAGTATTTCATACCATTTTTATTTAGATTTATTATATGTGCCGAAAATCCGGTACATTAAGCCTGCCTGTCCCAAAATCCAAGATCCACAATCGGGTAGAATAATCGATATCCGGTCAACCGCCTACTGTCCGCGGTTGCCGCAATAACCCCCAAGTCCGACATCAAGTACACCCTATCTCCGACCCCAAGGTCCCGGCTACACTATCCCAAACCCCCGCTCGAACCCGAGCAACATGACTCGAAAGTCTAAATAAGAAGGAGAAAGAAAGCAATCATGGTTTCTCCTAAGTCAAATCCCAATATGATAGTGTAGCAATAAAAGATGGCCTATCTAGATGTCCCTACAAGCATGCAAGTGTTCTCAAGGAAATATAATTAAAGGCATTAATCATTAACAGTATCCACCTACGCATGTCGTCTACCCTCAAGTAGTACCATCAACAGGATAATCATATAGTCCAAAATAAATACTCCATTCCACATGCAAGGTTAACCGCTATCAAAGCAACCCTATTCCCACACCGGCATGCATAAACCCAACCCGATCATGATTAATCAAGATGTCCAATAAAGGGGATCACTCTAGTATTCCTAGTGAGCATGTCAAAATAGAGGCAAGAAACAACCACCCACCTCGAGCGCTAAATCCTGATCCCAACAGCGAAGTCCGCGCCCGGTCTCAACGATCACCACGGTACTGCACAAAATACCCCAAAAGAACAAGCACAATTAATCAACCATGCTCACACCAAAATCTGTCCCAAGTATAATCAGTCCACAGTTTAGCCTTTTTCACCTGCGAGATCTGCCCAAGAAATTCCAGGAAAAATACCACAGCGATCTACGCGATGACCCGGTCGAAACAAGTACCTGCACGTTCCCACACGATTTTCCTACGCTGAGAACCAAAATCGACAAGGGAACTACCCCGAGCAATACTTCCACCCAAAACTGTGCTACAAAGTTCTGTAAAAAGGGGTTTCTCACCTTCGGGGAAAATTCCAGAAAATCCAAGAAAATTCAGAGAGACTCCTTGCGATGTGTAGATGCAAATCCCCTTTTTAATCACCCCAATCCGATGCCCGGTTGCGGAGATATCGCCGAAATACCGAACCGCTGTCCAAAACTCCATCACAGCAAAATGAGGTCACAAGATGATCCGAAAAACCCATGAAAACCTCGGAATGGGGAAAAACCAATAGAAACAAGAAACGTAGCCCTACCTGTCACGAATCCAACGGCGCAAAAATCGTGAAAATAGGAGGTCGGGGTGAGTCGGGGGAGCCTGAACACTGAAATGCGACGAATCGGGTTGCCGTAGAATGATCGTCGCGCCGCGCCGGAAAAAATCCCAAACCCCGGGATCCGAGCCTCCTAAAATCCTCAAACTTGACAGGAGTGTTCCTCTCTTCTGGGAGAAGATTTCATCTTCTCACTCCCTGAGAAGATGAAGTCTCGAAGATGGTGAAAATGGCCTCCCAAGTCTTCTCGGATGGAATCAATAGGAAAAACCAGAAAAAACAATTCCCTTAATTACCTCTGTGTCCCGCCGAACAGGAAACACCAAAACCGTCCACTAAAAAGTCGCCACGTGTCCACAGAACACAGAACACCAAGTCCGACCGCTCGGATTGCGCTACGTGGCGCCGACCAGCCCTGCCCGCGCGCCAGAACCGCTGCTGCCCCTGCCCGCACAGTTGACCAACCAGTAGGAGAGTGCCACGTGTCAACGCCACTGTTCAGTGAACCCGGTGCACGAAATCCCGTGGACCGCACCAATGGTAACCTGCCACGTGTCCAAGCCCGGTGCACCATAAACCCTGAGCCAGCCCGAAAACTCCGTGGACCAACTCCCGTGAGCCGACCTATTAGATGATGCCACGTGTCCCCCGCCTCGGTGCACGACGGCCGCGTGGACCGGCCGCCTGCCCGCGCGCCCGCGCGCTGCCCGCGCCCTGCCCGCGCCGCACGCCGCCCTGTGCCGCCTGCCCGAGGCCGCGCCGCCTCCCGCCGGCGCTACTCGCCGCTGCTTGCCGCCGGCGATTGCCGGAATCACTGTTCCGACAGGTGAACAGTGAAATTACTGTAGCAACTCCAGAAAAATAGTGTAAATAGCCCATTTTGACCGTTTTCGCGTGCTGATTCCAAATTTGACGTCCGTTTCGCCAAATTCCAATCCGATAAATCGCCGGAGGCTCCCGGAAAGGTATTTTTAATCCGAATTTCGCGCTGAGTCCAAATTTGATATCCGATTTGCGCGAAAACAACTCTAAACATCCGATGGGGGTCAACCGATCACCCATGTGATCCATTTAAGCTCGAAGTCCAACACTTGTGTCCAATTATGCCCCAAACACCTCCAACACACCGCGTAGGCCTCCAATAGCCACCCCAACGCACTGCAACAGCTCTGCGGAGATCCAGGTCATCACACTCCCGTTGACCGCCGACCGCGCGACGTGCGTGCCGGTCGCGCGACGTGGGTCGCACGTGCGCACGCGTCCCGAGGTACCTGCCGCGCGCTCCGTGCACCGCACAAGCTGCACCCGCCAATCAGGGAGTGACACGTGTCCCCTGCACCCGGTCCACGCCTTCCGCAGGAATTCCGTGGACCGTGCCGCGTGCACCGACCAACCGGAGGCTGCCACGTGTCCCCCCGCCTGGTCCATACACCGCCGCGCTCACCCGGTAGACCGCGCGCCATGGGCCCGCCAATCAGGCGGTGCCACGTGTCCCTGCGCCGGGTTTGTGCACCCCGCTGCGCTGCTCTGTGGACCGCGCATCCTGAACCGGCCAATGACAGGCCGCCACGTGGCATCCCGGCGGTCTACGGCCCCTCCCATGCACCAAAACCCACTAAAAACTTCCGGGTGTCCGTTTTTGGGCATCCGGACTCCAAATTAAACAAACAAAGAGTCGTTTTCAAGCGTTTTTCCGTGCTGAATCCATTTTCGACCTCCGTTTGGCCTGATTCTTTTCAGAAATTTCGGCAAACCCAGCCGAAGGCCAACATAACAAGTAGGAACTCACAGGGTCCACCAGTAGCATCCAATTGATGCACCGTGGGCCAGATACACCAATACTAGGTGTTCTAACAATGGATTCATCGGAAGAATGCTGCATGGGAACTAGGGCCACTACAAAACCCTTTCCTGCATATCACGACATAGAGTTCTTATCTGGGAATACTACTGCCAAGGGTAGGCATGGTTTTACAACGGGGATGCATATTGAGGAAGTTCAAAGCAGCTCCTCGTCTTCCCCGGCCACAACTGCACTGTTAGAAGATATACGAAAATCAATGATGGGTGTTTGTGCAGGTGGCCAAACTTCTAATGCTCAACCACTACCTATGCCACCGTCAGCACAGAATGTAGATGTGATGACCTGGATCTCCGCAGAGCTGTTGCGGTGCTTTGAGGTGGCTACTGGAGGTCTACGCAGTGTGCGGGAGGTATTTGGGGCTTTTACAGGGTAACCAGCAGCTTCTGGAGGCCTACGGGGCATGTTGGCGGTGTTCGGGCGCCAATTTGGACACGAGTGTTGGACTCCGTGCTTCAAATGGATCACGTGGGTGATAGGGGGACCCCGTCGGGGGTTTTGAGGTGTTTGCGCGCAAAACGGATATTGAGATTGGGCTCGGCGCGAGATTTGGACCAAGAATACTTTTCCGGGGGCTTTCGGCAATTTTTAGAGCGAGAATTTGGCGAAACGGACGTCAAAATCGGATTCAGCGCGCGAAAACGCTTCAGACAGAGTATTTACGGCATTTTTTGGGCTTCGCGTTACTGTTCACGCCGGAACAGTATTTCCGGCGATCGCCGGCGGCGACCGGCGGCATCGGGCGGCGGCGGAAGGCGGCGGAGGCGCTCGGGCAGGCGGCGCGCGGCCGCGGGCAGGCGCTGAGGGCGCGGGCAGCAGCGGCGGGGGCGCGGGCAGGCGGCCGGTCCACCGCGCGGGCGTGCACCTGGGCAGTGCCACGTGGCAGGCTACTACAGGGTGGCTCACCGCACTCGGTTCATGGAGTAGTTGGGATGGCTCATGGTGTACGGTGGACCGGAGTGGACACGTGGCATCATCTGATAGGTCGGCGCACGGCATTCGGTCTACGGGGATTTCGGGCTGGCTCAGGGTGTATGGTGCACCGGCTTGGACACGTGGCAGCATTTCATTGGTGCGGTCCACGGGATTTTGTGCACCGGGTGCACTGAACATTGGGAGTGGACACGTGGCACGCCCTCATTGGTCGGTCAACTGTGCACTGGGCGGCAGACTGCCCGCGGCAGCAACTGTTGGGAGGGCCACGTGTCGCAATCCTATTGGTCCATATTGGTGTTTCGTGTTCGGAGGACACAGAGGGAATTATCTGAATTGTTTTTTTGGTTTTTTCCTATTAATCCATCCGAGGCTCAATCAAAGGGGTTTATCTCCATCATAGAGGCTCCATCTCCATTAGAGGTGAGAAGATGAAATCTTCATCATGAAGAGAGGAACACTCCTGTCAAGTTTGAGGAATTTGTGAGGCACGGATCCCGAGATTTGGATTTTTCGGCGCGGCGCGACGTTGCATTCCTGGATTCTTCTTCGGCGCAGCGACAGTGTTTTAGCTCCCCCGAGCTAACCAAGCAGTATTTTTCAGCGATTCTTGCGCCATCTTCTTCGTAACAGGTAGGGCTACATTTCTTATTTCTACTGGTTTTCCCTCATTCCGAGGTTTTCCTGGGTTTTTCGGACCATCTTGTAACCCCATTTTCTGGGGTGGAGTTTTGGACAGCGCTGGATTGTTTTGGTGATATCTCCGCAACCGGACATCGGATTGAGGCGATTCAAAAGGGGATTTGCATCTACGCATCACAAGGAATCTCTCTGAATTTTTGTGGAATTTCGTGGAATTTCCCTGAAGGTGAGAACCCCTTTTTACAGAACCATGTAGCACAGTTTTTGGGTAAAAATCTTGTTCGAGGTGGTCCTCTTGTCGATTTTGGTTCTCAGCATAGAAAAATCGTGGGAAAACGTGCAGGTACTCGTTTCGACCGGTTCGTCGCGTAGATCGCAGTGGTATTTTTCTGGGAATTTTGTGGGCACATTTCGCAGGTAAAAATGGCTGAACTGTAAATCTGGTTTTGGGGACAGATTTTGGGATTAACTTGGATAATAATTGTGTGTGTGTATCCTTTGGGAGTTATGGCGCAGTTTTGCGGGGACGGTTGAGGATCGGGCGCGGACTTCGCTGTCAGGACTTGGATTTAGCGCTCGAGGTGGGTACCGTTGTTTAACCTCCTACTTGTGGTGTCCCCACTAGGCCTATTTGAGTGCTAATATGTTATATGGCTAAATGAACCGGTAAAATGAATATGGCATGCTAAATTGGGGATTGGACTTATCACTAGAGCTTGTGACTTCAAAAGGACTAAGTGTTGACTAATGGTTAATTATGGTAATTAATATGTGGCTTAAAACCATGGGAAGGGCTTTGTTAAATTGGTTATGTGGCATATGCATGATGGGACCTCTTTTACATATACCTAAGCTATTTTGGGGCAACTTGTAAAATGGAAGACTATTTAAACGGCATATCTCTACTTTGTGAGAACTAGAACACTTGAATCATGTTTAATAATGATAAAGGACTTTGCATGCTTGTATGGACACTTAGTTAGGCCACCTTTTTCTGCTACACTATCATGATGGCATTGACTTAGGAGAAACCATGCTTTTCTCTTCTTTTGTCTATGTTTTTGGGGGATAGTGCGCTCGGGTTCGAGCAGGGGCTGGGATAGTGTAGTCAGACGGTTGTGGGTTTTGGGACAGGCAGGCTGTGAGGACAGGGCATTGCGGCAACCGCGGATCTTTGGCGGTTGACCGGACAGTGGTCATTGCATCAGATTGGGATAGAGGCTTTGGGCTTTCTCTTAGTGGATGGGTTTTCCCACTTTGGTCAGAGTCATGATCCAGTCCTGCTGATTTGGTACTTGTTACCCAGGCATTATACTCGTGTGGGTCGCTCCCCTCGAGTGCCACTCCGGAGTGTGCGTTTTTACAGGCTTCGAGTCCTCGGGACTCTCTTTTCCTATCGGTGTTATGCGTTGGCCAGCATACCCGATTTGGCAGGCAGGCAGGCAGAGCAGGCAGTACCAGTGTTTACTGGTGTATCGATTGGGTCCAGGCAGGCAGGCATTTACATTCTGATGCATATATTTAGCTACATTCCTAGCTGGCATTTTAGAGGCATTTAGTGGTAGCTTCCTACATCATCAGTTGGCATATTTACAGCTTACCACCCTTGTTCATCTTTTTCGCCTCTTGTAGTCCTAGTGGGCACATTTGAGTTGAGGTCTACCCACTAGGGGGAGGCTGCTGTTTACAGTAGTTCTCACCCCCACTGCTTTCTCTTTTCTCTTCCCCTTTGTTTCTTTTGCAGTGTCTTCTGCGGGTGCTGCTGAGTTTTCAGCGACGGGTCGAGGAGAGAGGACGGCTGAGTAGATAGACTTCGAGGCAGGTTGAGCGTGTTAGCTGGACTGTTGGTGTACCCGTGTTCCCTCAGACGGTTGTACTTTTACTTTGGGACTGGCTTTTGCCAGCAGGTTGTATTTATTTTTGGTGAGCTGGGAGAGACAGATGTATCATTTATACAGATGTATTGTATTTTATTTCCAGCTTCAGTCTGAGATGTATTAGTTTTAGTTCAGCTCTGTTTTTATTGCTCTTTTATTATATCTCTTATATATCTGAGCAGGTTTGGCGCTTCGTGTACGCGGGAAATACCGTGTGCACGGCGGATCTGTAGACGGGCCCGGGTTCTGGTTTACACCCGGGGCGTGACAGATTAAGTTGGTATCAGAGCTTAGGGATAGGTCAGTTGGGACTTAGGAAACCCTAGGCTTTTGGGCGGACCCTAGGATGTTAGGGCGTGAGAGGCGTGACTTTTAGCGAAAGTCGGTGATTTGGTTTTGACTCTTCCAGTGAGTGAAGAGGGATCGGCATACCCTATTTTTGTGGGACAGTTATGTTGGCTGCAGACAACATAACGTTACAAAAATAGGGGGATGCCTTTGACTTTCGCTAGATTGGGTCGAGTGTTTGGGGTGTGCTGATTTGCGGTTTTGTCGTGGTGAGCGGTGTCTCCCCGACGTTGGGGCTCCGGACCCGAAGGGTAGGAGTGTTGGAGGCAGAACAGTGGTGCAGCTGTCGGAGCAGCGCGGTGACACGGTTGTCGGATCAGCACAGTGGTGCAGCTGTCGGAGCAGCGCGGTGACACAGTTGTCGGATCAGCACAGTGGTGCAGCTGTCGGAGCAGCGCGGTGACACAGTTGTCGGATCAGCACAGTGGTGCAGCTGTCGGAGCAGCGCGGTGACACGGTTGTCGGATCAGCACAGTGGTGCAGCTGTCGGAGCAGCGCGGTGACACAGTTGTCGGATCAGCACAGTGGTGCAGCTGTCGGAGCAGCGCGGTGACACGGTTGTCGGATCAGCACAGTGGTGCAGCTGTCGGAGCAGCGCGGTGACACAGTTGTCGGATCAGCACAGTGGTGCAGCTGTCGGAGCAGCGCGGTGACACAGTTGTCGGATCAGCACAGTGGTGCAGCTGTCGGAGCAGCGCGGTGACACAGTTGTCGGATCAGTGCAGTGGCACAGTTGTCGGACTAGTGAGTAGCCCCTCCGTGCCGACGTTTAGTGCTGGGACACCGAGGGAGGGTGGACAGTTGACAGCAGGGAAAACTGTGGGATTGCATTGAAAGAGTGAGCCAGTTTTGGCGGATGAGTTGCCCCGATTTGTGGGATTGTGTATGGAGCCTTTGGTGGCAGGGTCTTGTTCGGTAGGGGATTGAGAGTTCTAGGGACGCCTCATTGGAGTAGGCGCCGGGTATGGAGCGTGGCATTACAGTTCCTTTGGATTGGGACCTGCCGCCTGAGGCGAGTTCTGATTGAGGCGCTTGGCGCCGGGTGTTGGAGGACAGGTCAGTCGGATGAGGCACTCCTGGTTTCTTTTTCTGGATAGTGGATTTTTGAGACCGTCAGAGCACGTAGATTCCAGCGGCCAGTGTGGCGGTAGGTTTGAATTGTTCCAGGCTCTTGGGTTCGTATCTTTCGATACGAGAGGTTTTCCCCTTCTTGGTGGGTAGTGTTTGGCTTCATTGTTTTGGGTTAGGGATAGGACGGTTACCCGGTGTTCGGGAGGTCGTATTCCCTATCTTTTGCACCTGGGGGGAGTGTCGTGGGTCCTGCCCGGTGCGGTTGAGTCCTTGGTTGTACCTGTAGGCCTGATGGTCTTGACCTTGTTGTGGGGCTTGGTTTGGTACTTAGGACGGTTAGGCTGGCTCGGTTTTCTTTTTCTTTTCGCGGCAGCTGATTATGCTGCGAGGACGGTTTTCGTGGGAGCCAGGCCTGGAGGTGTTGGTGTACTTGGTTTGCTTGAGAGTATCTTCGCCTCTTTGGTTTTGACCTTGTGTGCGAGGCGGATGTCTCGTAGTTGAGTGAGTAGCCCCTTTGTGCCAATGTTTAGTGCCGAGGCGCATAGGATATGCGTGGCTGAGAGTGGATTGCGCCAGGATGCCTTTCCGTCTGTTCGGACCATCTTTTGCAGGTTTTGGACTTTGGGGTGCTTCGATGGTGGAGGCAGTGTTTATGGAGCTGGCGCTGCAGTTTTTTTTGGATGGGTATCTGCTGTCAGAGGCAAGTTCTGGATAGAGGCGCTTGATACCAGATGATGGAGGATAGATCGGCCGGTAGAGACATGTTCGTTTTCTTCCAGGATGGTGGATATCCTTGTGGATGGATTATGTAAAGCTTACCCAAGGGGGATGTTACCCTGTTTGAGTGATAATGGGCATGTTTGGGGTGCAATATATGTGATTGAGGGGTGAGCTTAGTAAGGATAATTGCATAAAGAATTGCATGAATCAATTGTGCTTGGTCGTATGACGATGATGTCCGGGTGGATTTTTGAGACATCGGGGGTTGGGTGGACCCCGATGACAGCAACAGCCCTTTTATCAGAATAGTGCAGCGGTAGCGTGGATTGGCTGTCTGCGAGAGACCACATTCGGCACCTCAGTGTGAGCATGGACAGAGGTCGTGCCCCCTTTGTGATTGGTCTAGATATTTTGGCAGGCTGAGCGACGACCACTTGCATCGAGCGGATGAATCTGTGCCGCCCGGTTGGAGGGCGCCACGGTAGTGGTTCGAGTTGTCGCAGGTGTGATTCCATCACAGCAGTCGGAGTTAGAGCAGGTTGCATTCCTGCATGGACTAGAGGTAGAGTCGTTACCGCATGCGCTTGAGGTACAGGTTACTGTTGGCATGGTGCAAGTGGGGGAGGCTTGTGGATCATGTCCAGTGTAGCAGAGGCCGTGAGTTATGCCGGCAGACTTATTGGTGTTTGTGGCAGCTTGGTGTCTGACCCAGTGCTTGGGATTGGTTGGCGTAGTGCCACAGGATGATTGACTGCTGAGATAAAGGACTTTAACTTTCTACAAGGCAGATAATGGGAGGCATTTTATTTTTGAGACTGTTTGAGCACACAGGTTACAGCGTTAGTGTGAGAGGTGCCTACGGCGACAGCGGGACTTAAGGATATCCCTATTGCTCGTGAGATCCCGGGTGTGAGACCACCTGAGCCGATGATTATGCCGCCAGAAAGGGAGATTAAGATTGTGGTTGACGTGGTTCTGGAAACCGCGCCAACTTCATAGCACCTCGTTGGATATCGCCTTTAGAGATGCGGGAGTTGATGGCATAGGTGCGGGGATCTGATGGATCGAGGGTCTGTTGGACC
Source organism: Tillandsia fasciculata (assembly GCA_029168755.2). NCBI lineage: Eukaryota > Viridiplantae > Streptophyta > Magnoliopsida > Poales > Bromeliaceae > Tillandsia > Tillandsia fasciculata. Next base: position 2,764,087 of record CM054946.1, on the reverse strand, counting down.
TAGTGCTACGTCGCTGATACACGACGGTGAGAGTCCTTTGTGATTGGAGCCCAGGCAGGTCCAGGTATTATTAAGGCCTTTCGATGGAGTTCTGCCCCGGCAGTTAATCGATTATGATGCCTGCACCAGTTTGGATTTACAGCTGAGTATTTCGCCAAGATGGCGTACAAGAGACGCTAGGGGCATTACGAGTACTGTGAAGCCAATGGAATGATTAATGCCTCGTTGCCTTTAAGATTGAGGAACTCTGTTTTCCAGTGGGACTTGAACGGATTGATAGCGGCATTCTCTTGGGATATTTTGGCTTTACCCCCTTCCCGAATGATTCTGAGCTTGTGGAGCATTTGTAGATGCTATGGCAAGGTCTGTGAGGAAGAAGCTTTATGCCAAGTCGTTGCGGTACAAGTTTTAGCTTCGAGAGCATGTCTTCCTGGATTGCCTATTCAAGCCATAGGGGCGACTGTGGAAATCCAGCCAAAATGGATGTTATTTAAGACTGGCCGAGATCGACGGTTATTGTTGGGGTGAGGAGCTTTTGGACCGGATAGTGCTAGCAGAGCCTGATGATCAGATGACGAGTTTGGTACGAGCGCCGATTTTAACCTAGTCAGTGGTGGGAGATGGATTTGTGAGTTATAGTGATACCTCCCATAGTGGCTGTAGAGCTATCATTGGATTTTGTCGAGCATCCAGTATCACCCCGATAGGGCCGCTGAGGTGGCGGATACCTGGAGCGGAAGAGCTTTGGGTTTGAGTTTGTTGATTCTCTAATTGGCGCTGTGTGAGGCCATCTTGGTGTACAGGGTTTGAGTTGTGTCCTAGAGGATATCTTTTGATTTGAGGCTGCGGCTGAGCAATCCACTTGGGTGGTTGAGTTTTGAGGGCGACCGTGTGTGAACCCCTGCTTATTGGGGCCCCTTTTCTGTGCAGGTGTTGTGTGGATGTGTTTTGGGTCGCTTTGGTTGAGTTCGCTCTTGGTAATGATTTTAGAGCGTGTTGCTCGGGCTGTTCGTTCCTTTCCCCAGTCTTTTGTTGGAGTTTTTGAGGTTTTTCTGCGTCTCAGCTCAGGAGTGTTATATTTTGGATCTCTCGCCCGTCATTGACTCGTGCCTTTTGAGAGTTTAGTGTACGAGGGACGCCCGTTGCGAATTCCGGCTCGTGAGGTGAGGGAATTACGCAATCGGGCTATGCCGTTCTGGTTGTTGTTGTTGTTGTTGCTGTGGGGTAATCACGGGGAGTGATTGGTGACTTGAGAGCTGGAGACGGCGGTGTTGAGTATTGGCCCCTGGTTTTTGAGACTCCTAGGGAGTTGCTTTAGTTTCGAGGACGAAACTTTCTTTTAGTGGGGGAGGATGTGATGACCTGGATCTCCGCAGAGCTGTTGCGGTGCTTTGAGGTGGCTACTGGAGGTCTACGCAGTGTGCGGGAGGTATTTGGGGCTTTTACAGGGTAACCAGCAGCTTCTGGAGGCCTACGGGGCATGTTGGCGGTGTTCGGGCGCCAATTTGGACACGAGTGTTGGACTCCGGGCTTCAAATGGATCACGTGGGTGATCGGGGGACCCCGTCGGGGGTTTTGAGGTGTTTGCGCGCAAAACGGATATTGAGATTGGGCTCGGCGCGAGATTTGGACCAAGAATACTTTTCCGGGGGCTTTCGGCAATTTTTAGAGCGAGAATTTGGCGAAACGGACGTCAAAATCGGATTCAGCGCGCGAAAACGCTTCAGACGGAGTATTTACGGCATTTTTTGGGCTTCGCGTTACTGTTCACGCCGGAACAGTATTTCCGGCGATCGCCGGCGGCGGCCGGCGGCGGCGGGCGGCGGCGGAAGGCGGCGGAGGCGCTCGGGCAGGCGGCGCGCGGCCGCGGGCAGGCGCTGAGGGCGCGGGCAGCAGCGGCGGGGGCGCGGGCAGGCGGCCGGTCCACCGCGCGGGCGTGCACCTGGGCGGTGCCACGTGGCAGGCTACTACAGGGTGGCTCACCGCACTCGGTTCATGGAGTAGTTGGGATGGCTCATGGTGTACGGTGGACCGGAGTGGACACGTGGCATCATCTGATAGGTCGGCGCACGGCATTCGGTCTACGGGGATTTCGGGCTGGCTCAGGGTGTATGGTGCACCGGCTTGGACACGTGGCAGCATTTCATTGGTGCGGTCCACGGGATTTTGTGCACCGGGTGCACTGAACATTGGGAGTGGACACGTGGCACGCCCTCATTGGTCGGTCAACTGTGCACTGGGCGGCAGACTGCGCGCGGCAGCAACTGTTGGGAGGGCCACGTGTCGCAATCCTATTGGTCCATATTGGTGTTTCGTGTTCGGAGGACACAGAGGGAATTATCTGAATTGTTTTTTTGGTTTTTTCCTATTAATCCATCCGAGGCTCAATCAAAGGGGTTTATCTCCATCATAGAGGCTCCATCTCCATTAGAGGTGAGAAGATGAAATCTTCATCATGAAGAGAGGAACACTCCTGTCAAGTTTGAGGAATTTGTGAGGCACGGATCCCGAGATTTGGATTTTTCGGCGCGGCGCGACGTTGCATTCCTGGATTCTTCTTCGGCGCAGCGACAGTGTTTTAGCTCCCCCGAGCTAACCAAGCAGTATTTTTCAGCGATTCTTGCGCCATCTTCTTCGTAACAGGTAGGGCTACATTTCTTATTTCTACTGGTTTTCCCTCATTCCGAGGTTTTCCTGGGTTTTTCGGACCATCTTGTAACCCCATTTTCTGGGGTGGAGTTTTGGACAGCGCTGGATTGTTTTGGTGATATCTCCGCAACCGGACATCGGATTGAGGCGATTCAAAAGGGGATTTGCATCTACGCATCACAAGGAATCTCTCTGAATTTTTGTGGAATTTCGTGGAATTTCCCTGAAGGTGAGAACCCCTTTTTACAGAACCATGTAGCACAGTTTTTGGGTAAAAATCTTGTTCGAGGTGGTCCTCTTGTCGATTTTGGTTCTCAGCATAGAAAAATCGTGGGAAAACGTGCAGGTACTCGTTTCGACCGGTTCGTCGCGTAGATCGCAGTGGTATTTTTCTGGGAATTTTGTGGGCACATTTCGCAGGTAAAAATGGCTGAACTGTAAATCTGGTTTTGGGGACAGATTTTGGGATTAACTTGGATAATAATTGTGTGTGTGTATCCTTTGGGAGTTATGGCGCAGTTTTGCGGGGACGGTTGAGGATCGGGCGCGGACTTCGCTGTCAGGACTTGGATTTAGCGCTCGAGGTGGGTACCGTTGTTTAACCTCCTACTTGTGGTGTCCCCACTAGGCCTATTTGAGTGCTAATATGTTATATGGCTAAATGAACCGGTAAAATGAATATGGCATGCTAAATTGGGGATTGGACTTATCACTAGAGCTTGTGACTTCAAAAGGACTAAGTGTTGACTAATGGTTAATTATGGTAATTAATATGTGGCTTAAAACCATGGGAAGGGCTTTGTTAAATTGGTTATGTGGCATATGCATGATGGGACCTCTTTTACATATACCTAAGCTATTTTGGGGCAACTTGTAAAATGGAAGACTATTTAAACGGCATATCTCTACTTTGTGAGAACTAGAACACTTGAATCATGTTTAATAATGATAAAGGACTTTGCATGCTTGTATGGACACTTAGTTAGGCCACCTTTTTCTGCTACACTATCATGATGGCATTGACTTAGGAGAAACCATGCTTTTCTCTTCTTTTGTCTATGTTTTTGGGGGATAGTGCGCTCGGGTTCGAGCAGGGGCTGGGATAGTGTAGTCAGACGGTTGTGGGTTTTGGGACAGGCAGGCTGTGAGGACAGGGCATTGCGGCAACCGCGGATCTTTGGCGGTTGACCGGACAGTGGTCATTGCATCAGATTGGGATAGAGGCTTTGGGCTTTCTCTTAGTGGATGGGTTTTCCCACTTTGGTCAGAGTCATGATCCAGTCCTGCTGATTTGGTACTTGTTACCCAGGCATTATACTCGTGTGGGTCGCTCCCCTCGAGTGCCACTCCGGAGTGTGCGTTTTTACAGGCTTCGAGTCCTCGGGACTCTCTTTTCCTATCGGTGTTATGCGTTGGCCAGCATACCCGATTTGGCAGGCAGGCAGGCAGAGCAGGCAGTACCAGTGTTTACTGGTGTATCGATTGGGTCCAGGCAGGCAGGCATTTACATTCTGATGCATATATTTAGCTACATTCCTAGCTGGCATTTTAGAGGCATTTAGTGGTAGCTTCCTACATCATCAGTTGGCATATTTACAGCTTACCACCCTTGTTCATCTTTTTCGCCTCTTGTAGTCCTAGTGGGCACATTTGAGTTGAGGTCTACCCACTACGGGGAGGCTGCTGTTTACAGTAGTTCTCACCCCCACTGCTTTCTCTTTTCTCTTCCCCTTTGTTTCTTTTGCAGTGTCTTCTGCGGGTGCTGCTGAGTTTTCAGCGACGGGTCGAGGAGAGAGGACGGCTGAGTAGATAGACTTCGAGGCAGGTTGAGCGTGTTAGCTGGACTGTTGGTGTACCCGTGTTCCCTCAGACGGTTGTACTTTTACTTTGGGACTGGCTTTTGCCAGCAGGTTGTATTTATTTTTGGTGAGCTGGGAGAGACAGATGTATCATTTATACAGATGTATTGTATTTTATTTCCAGCTTCAGTCTGAGATGTATTAGTTTTAGTTCAGCTCTGTTTTTATTGCTCTTTTATTATATCTCTTATATATCTGAGCAGGTTTGGCGCTTCGTGTACGCGGGAAATACCGTGTGCACGGCGGATCTGTAGACGGGCCCGGGTTCTGGTTTACACCCGGGGCGTGACAGTAGATGTCAATGACACTACTTCATGCTCCCCTACTCCTACTCCTGTCAAGAGGGGAAATCCATATAATAGCAGTGCCTCAGGTCATACATCTTCTGGCAAAGGCGTCGCTCCTCCCCTCCTTCACGCAAGGCAACACCAACATCAAGCCGCAAGGGAAAACTTGATGTCACCTCTGATAGTATCCAGGAGCTTGTTGAACTCGGTAAGAAGAGATTGAACATAGCCGAGTGTATGCTGCAACGTGAGCTTGATGCTCGTCCAAAGGTTCATTCTATCGAGGATTGTATGGCAAGATTAAATGATTTTCCTGGACTATCTCTTGAAGCCATTCTCTCTGCATGTGAAGCACTCAAAGATGAGCGCAACAGATCCATATTCATGTCCTTAAGTGGTGACATCCTACATATGCGGATTGAGCGTCAAATGAGCATGCAACGGATGGCCACTGGACAAAAGCCTGATGCACCTTCCTTCCCTCCTTTCTAGATAACACATTCTCACCTCAACCTGCAGTTTTTGTGGTCTTGCTGACAAACTTGCTTTTTTTTGGATTTTGCGAACAATTAGCAAGACCAAATGCTGTTTGCGTTTATGTTATATTTCTTATGCATCTATCTGAACTTCTTAAAATGTTTCTATAATGCTATCGCTTATGTTGTATTTCCTATCATGTACTGTATTGCCATGACGTATGTCGTACCTATGTAGAAGTTATGGCCTACTATTCTACTGTTACGGAATTTGAGTTGGCGTATTTCGTGATTGTTTAAGTCTTGAGGATTGAAGATGAAGAAACTGTGGATCATATACCTCAATCTCAAGAAAGAAGAATTCAAAAGGATCAGGTACGTTTAACTAAATAATTTTGATGATCCGAATACTTCTTATAGTGTAGAAACACTTGGAAGAGGTTTTAATTGCATATTCATCAAAAACTGAACATGGGACATGTTCAGGATCCGGATCGTGGACTTTCAATCCGGATCCCGAAAGGTGTTCGTTCATACATTGCTGCAATCCGGATCACAGCTTGGGCAGTCCGGATCCCGAATGGGGTGTTTTGTGAAAATGTATGAACGATCCGGATCGTGGATTATGATCCGGATCCCGAACAGGCGATTTTCTGGAAACTGCATTCTGTGCGTCTGCGATCCGGATCGTGGCTTATGCAATCCGGATCGCCGTCGGTAAAACTTTCCAGAAAAGTTTGTTTTTGATCCGAATATTCTTCCTAGGGTTTCTAACCTATAAATAGCCCTCCTATTTCATTTCTAGGGCATCGGAAAAAGAGCCGTCATTTTCAAATATCATTTTATACGGCCTTAGATCCACATATAGAGAAGAACGGAAATCATTAGATCTATTTAATGGTTCTTCATCTATATTGATTAGTTTGATTCTAGGTTTTCATACTCATATCTTGAGTTGAATCAAACTAATGAATACTTAGATGGTATTTCCGATCTACTCTTGATCTAAGTATTCGGCGGATCATCACCACCCAAACAAACAACGATTTACCCCAAAATCGGCGCGTGGACTCGCGTGGCCTTGTGGATTCAAGGTGTCATCGCTCTCGTGGATTCGGAGCGAGGTGCGTTCGTGGATTCGAAGCGTACCATTGGGTGAAGACCGTGGATTCGGTCGGACGTCGTGGACTCGACGTTGGACGCTGTGGATTCAGCGTTGGGGCGCAAATCGTGGATTCGAGAAGCGTTGTGGAGCGAGCGGAGAAGATCGACTAGGGGCGTATGGTAAAAGGTTGAGTCGTCTGTGAGTACGTTATATCACCTTGTACGTGTGTTAACTCTAGTGGATTTCGCCGTGTTATCGGTCCCGTGGTTTTTTACTCCGGTTTGGAGTTTTCCACGTAAAAATCTTGTGTGTTCTTTTATTTTTCCGCATTGGGTTTTATCGCACAATGATTTTTTGAGTGTTTATTGTTTACACCTATTCACCCCCCTCTAGGTGTTTTTTCCCCTATTTAGATCCTTATTAACCTAAACCCAACAAGTGGTATCAGAGCGGGAATAGGGTTGTAAACAATGGTTGAAGGTGGAAACATCAATCGACCCCCTTTCTTTGATGGAACTAATTATGCGTACTGGAAAGTACGGATGAAAGCTTTCTTAATTTCCATCGACGAAAGGGTGTGGCAATCAATTGAATTAGGATGGTCTAATCCAACTGAAATTTTAGATGATGTTCGCACCTTAAAACCTAGGTCGAAATGGACCAAGGAAGAGATAGACTTATCTTCTTACAATGGCAAAGGGATTAATGCTCTATTTAATGCTTTGTCACAAACTGAGTTCTCTCGCGTCTCGGCATGTGAGACTGCGAAAGAAATCTGGGATGTTCTTCAAGTTACGCATGAGGGAACTAACCTAGTGAAGATTCAGAAACTGCAAATGCTTACGAGCAAGTTTGACTCTATCTCTATGGCAGAGAATGAATCCTTCACTGACTATTACACACGATTGCAAGACATCGTGAACTCATGTGCTAACTTGGGAGAGAAGATTCCAGAATTTAAAGTTGTAAGAAAAATTCTAAGAACTCTTCCTGAACGATTTCGCCCGAAGGTTGCAGCCATTGAAACAATTAAACACCCGGACGAAATGCGTGTAGAAGAATTAGTAGGTGCTTTACAAACTTATGAAATGACTTTTCCTACTAACTATTCTTCTGGAAAGGCATCCTCTTCTAAGTCTTCAGGTTACGCATTGAAATCAACTAAAGAAGAAGACGCGGATTCATCCTCCTCGGACGACGACGAGAACATTTCTATGGAGGACTTTGAGAAGCAGCTCGCTCTCTTGACAAGGAAGTTTCGCCGCAACTTTCGAAGGGGAAATTCAAGCAAAACTCCATCCTTCGGAAAGTCGAAGAAAGGCAAGGGATTCTCAAGCTACAAGTCAAGAAGCCAAGAGAACTTCTCAAAGGATAAGAAAAGTTCTGAGGGACAAGTTCAGTGTTTCAAATGTCGAGGCTACGGCCACATAGCAACTGAATGTCCCAACAAGAATCCGGCTAAGAAGAAAGCGATGCAAGCAGTCACTTGGGATGACAACTCCACGTCAAATGAGTCATCGTCAAGTGATGAAGAAGACAACGCGACAGCTTTCCACGCGTCCACCAAACCTTCATCCTTCATGTGCTTAATGGCAAGTACATCCGACTCACTGTCCAACTCCACTGTGGAAAAGATTGCAACGGACGATGAGTCAGATAATTCGGAAGGTGAAGATTTTGTTTTAGCCTACCATCAACTTTTGAGGGATTCAAAGAAACTGGCTAAACAAAACAAGGGGTTGAAAGAGAGATTACTGGATCTTGAAGATGAAGTTAAAAGAGTAACCTCTATCTCAACCGATCTTGAAGTGGAAAGGGACAATCTGATTAAGACAAATGTTTCCCTTCAAGAGTCCAATGAGCAATTCGAGAAGAATTATATGGATATGGTGAACAAAGCGAATTACTTCTTGAAGCTCTACGGCGAGGCCCGACAGGAAAAATTGAAATGACAGAGACCATACGCCAACTAAAGGATGACTTACAGAGATTTTCTTCTGGAAGGAGTAAGTTGGACAGACTCCTTGGTCTCGGTCAAAGAAACAAGTTCGGCCTCGGATACACTCAAACTGGAGACATTCCAAGTTCGAGTGGTACGGTATTTGTGCCTCAGTCGGTATCTCCTCCTCCGACACCGGTGTTCACGCCAAGCAACGACAACGAACCTACTACATCATCTTCGGAATCGACAAGAACCAAGGTATGTTTTCGTTGTGGCATTTCAGGGCACATCAGAAGAAACTGCAAGACTGGAGCCAAACGCACACCTCAAGAACATCTTGCAACAACTACCAAAAGGGCTATTCCTCGGAAAACCACTCCAACCAAATTGACGGAAAAGAGCCTTGGTAGTACATCGCTCAAGACGACATCATCAAGGAGCAGCAATTCTTCAAGCAAGACGCCCTCACCTAGGAAATCAACTCCACGACCATTACCGACGCATACCAAAAAGGTTTGGGTGCGCAAAGGTGAGATCTTTCCCTGTCTTGCTACCAATGTTTCCTTGCATGCATATGATAGTTCGTCTTGGTACTTGGATAGCGGGTGTTCCCGTCATATGACCGGCGATAAAAACTGTTTTCAAACTTTTGAGAAAAACTCCGGAGGACTTGTTGTTTTCGGAGATGGTCGGTCTTCCAAAATTGTTGGAAAGGGAACGGTAGCTATTCCAGATGGCCCGGTTCTAGATAATGTATTATTTGTTCATGGCCTAAAGACTAACCTCATAAGCATAAGTCAACTGTGTGATAGTGGTTATTCAGTTAATTTTTCATCTGATAAATGCACTGTAACTGACTTGAACCATGCTTTCTTTTTAAAGGGGGTTAGATCAGAAAACAACTGTTATGTAGTTCCTTCTAAGATTTCTGAAAAATGTAACCTAGCATCTTTGAAAAATGAAACACTTTGGCATGAAAGGCTAGGTCACATAAACTTTAAGGAACTTGCTAGAATTTCAAATAAAGATGTGGTCAAAGGGGTTCCGAAACTTTCTTTTGAACAAAACCTTGTGTGTGGCGGTTGCCAAAAGGGAAAACAGTCTAGGACTGCACACAAGAATTTGAACCACATAGGTACAAAACGGCCTTTGGAACTTTTGCATATGGACTTAATGGGGCCAACTCGTCAACCATCTCTGGGAGGTAAATGGTATATTTTTTGTTGGTTGATGATTTTTCTAGATATACTTGGGTAGCCTTTCTAAAAGAAAAAGCTGATACTTTTGATTCTTTTCTCGAAATCTGCAATCGTATTATGATTGAAAAGAATGAAAGGATTACTCGAGTTAGGAGTGATAGAGGTGGTGAATTCATAAATTCCAAATTCATTGATTTTTGTGTTTCTAATGGCATTAAACATGAATTCTCCGCACCTTACACACCTCAACAAAATGGTGTAGTCGAGCGCAAAAACAGGGTCGTACAGGAGATGGCACGTGTTATGCTTCATAGCCGGAACCTTCCTTTATACTTTTGGGCTGAAGCGGTGAACACGGCTGTCTATGTTATCAATCGAGTGTATTTGCGCCCGGGGACTTTGAATACACCATATGAACTATGGTTTTGTAGAAAACCTAACATCAAATATTTTCGTATTTTGGGAGTCGGTGTTTTATTTTACGTGATCGCGAAAATCTTGGAAAATTTGACTCTCGAAGTGACGAAGGGATTTTCTTAGGTTATTCTACAAACAGTAGAGCATATCGAGTTTTTAACTTAGAATCTAAGACGATCGTAGAATCGATAAATGTTAAGGTAGATGAAGCTTTTCATTTTGAATCTGAAAAATCTACCCTCGATATCTCTCTTGATGATGATACACCTGCTAATGCATCTTCTTCTAACAATTCTTTCGATAATAATGTTGATGCATCTAACGGTTCTTCAAGCTCATCTGATGTGCAGGAATCATCTCGTGTACCTCCGCCTACTCCTCTACCTCAAACGTTACGCATCTCCAAGGATCACCCTGAATCGAACATAATTGGAGATCCACAAGAAGGAGTTAGAACACGGAGACAATTGGTTTGCGGATTTGCATGCTATGTATCTCAAATCGAACCAAGGAATGTTGATGAAGCTCTCCAAGATGATTATTGGATTAAAGCAATGCAGGAAGAGCTCCATCAATTCGAGCGAAACAAAGTCTGGGAACTGACGAAGCCTCCGAAGCAACACAATGTGATAGGTACCAAATGGATCTTCAAGAACAAGAAAAACGAAGAAGGTACTATCATCAGGAACAAAGCAAGGTTAGTTGCTCAAGGCTATTCTCAAGTAGAAGGTATAGACTTTGATGAAACCTTCGCCCCTGTAGCTAGACTCGAGTCCATTCGTATACTGTTTGCGATTGCTTGTCATTTTAAAATCAAATTATTTCAAATGGACGTTAAGAGCGCCTTTTTAAATGGGTTTTTAAATGAGGAAGTTTATGTAGCTCAACCGAAAGGTTTTGTGGATCATAAACTACCTAACCATGTTTTTCGACTGAAAAAGGCTCTTTACGGTCTGAAACAAGCACCGCGAGCATGGTACGAAAGGTTGACAAAGCACCTTTTGGAAAAGGGCTACACTCGAGGGGGAGCTGACAGGACTCTCTTTGTGAAGCATTATCAAAACAATTTCATAGTTGCTCAAATCTATGTTGATGACATTGTTTTTGGAGCAACGAGAGATAATGATGCTTCTAAATTCGCGGAGACCATGGAAAGCGAATTTGAGATGTCCATGATGGGCGAGCTGAATTATTTTCTTGGATTACAAGTTAAGCAGAACGATGAAGGAATTCACTTGTGTCAATCCAAGTATGCACTGGAGTTGGTCAAAAAGTTTGATCTTGAAAATTCTAAAGATTTTCCAACTCCAATGGGAACTAGCCATAAGGGACTTGGAAGTGAATCACAAAGTGAGAATGTAGACGAGAAACTGTACCGCAGTATGATTGGAAGTCTACTATATCTCACGGCTAGTCGCCCGGATATATCCTTCAGTGTTGGGATTTGTGCGAGATATCAATCAGCACCGAAGGAGGTTCACCTGAAAGCGGTGAAACGGATCATCCGGTATATCAAAGGTACAATCAATTTCGGAATTTGGTATCCTATGGGAACGACTTTGGATATTGTTGGATACTCAGATGCCGATTGGGCTGGATCGGTGGATGACCGGAAAAGCACGAGTGGTGCATGCTTCTATCTCGGCCACTGCCTTGTTGCATGGCACAGTAAGAAACAGAACTGCATAGCACTCTCGACTGCCGAAGCGGAGTACATTTCTGCAGGAAGTTGCTCAACCCAATTGATTTGGATGAAGAGCGTGTTGAGCGATTTCCGAATTTCAACATCTTCGGTAACCATTTTATGTGACAACACTAGTGCCATTAACATTTCTAAAAACCCTGTGTTGCACTCTAGAACAAAACATATTGAACTTAGATATCATTTTCTTAGAGAGCTAGTTGAATCAAACATTCTTCAACTGTCATATATTTCAACTGAGGATCAATTAGCCGACATCTTAACAAAACCTTTGGATCAAAAACGTTTTATTCACTTGCGTAAAGCAATTGGCATGCTTTCCTTGAAATAAACTCTTTTGAAACCTTTGCTTAGATTAGGTTTTGTTTTTGTTCTTGTTTTTGTTTTGTTCTTTATCTATGTTCTGTACATAGCACACTAATTGAGCATACATCATAATTGACTTTAATTGCATCCTTTTATGCATTTAGAAATTTATTATGTTTTTGATGTCATAATGTTTCAATGTTGCAATGATCATTTACGTTAATTAAACCATCTTTCTGTGATCAAAGTCAATTTCTCTCTCAATGATCTCTTGGTATAGTCATTATCATATTTGATTGCTTAGTCGAGTATGAATTCGAGATCAATGGTTTGGTTGAATACTTTATATATTAAATAATTGATAGCCAATTGAGGGGGAGTCAATGAAATGTGAAATGCTCAAAAGATGTGGAAAGAGTTACATCCCAATGAGGAGTGTGAAAACTACCACCACATGGAGAAAATGAAAGAAAAAGAAACTCCATGAATGAAAAGCAAATTTTTGGTTGAAAAATTGTTGATGAAACTCATATTGAAATACTTGACTCAGTCGTATTTCATGGTTGGTATAAGGTGGGATTTTTGATTTAAGATGCTCAAAGAGCCACTCCTTCAACAGATTGTCTAGATATATTATCTAACTTATCTGGGATTTCAAACATCTATTGATCTTGGTACTTCATTTTCTTTACTGAAATTGATGATTTGATAAAGACATTACACATAGGATCAAGATAGATGTAATTGAAGTTGTTCAACTTTAAGTGTTTTAACTTTCGTAAATCTTCGTTTCATTTTTGGATATTATTGATAGATTTTTCATAATCTATTTCTTGTTGTATGAAACGATGTCATTTGTTTAAAGTTGACATGATAATGTGCTTACATACTTTTTCTGGATTTTACTGTATTTTTCTTAATTTTTCTGAAGAAAAAGGTGTAGCCGATCCGGATCGTGGCAAGTGATCCGGATCCCGAACGCAGGATTTTTCCTGCGTGTGGCCGATCCGGATCACATTCTCGGCCGATCCGGATCGCGGCTAGGGTTCTATATAGAAACTTTCAGATTCGAGATTTCTTTACCCTAATTTCTGGTTTTCAAGCTTCTAGAGTTTCTCTCTCTAGATTTCTTGCTTCCTGGTGCTTCAAAACTCAAAGTTCTTCGGATTCAAGTAAGTTTTCATGATCAAAACTCGGTTTTTCACAGTTTTTCTGTTTTTTCATCAAACGTGAGTTGAAAAGTTGGATTTTTCTTCGTTTGTGAATGGTTTTTGATCAAATTTCTTTTGAAATAAGAACTCTGGATCAATTAGTTTTACTTTTATGCTGGGATTTCACTTGATTAACGTGTTTTTAGGCTTCGATTTCTAAAAATTCGGTTTTAGGGCATAAAAGAGGAATTTTTGTAAATCATGGATTTGATCTATTTTTAAAATTCTTTTTGGAAAACTAATTTGATTCTTGGCTTCTCTATATGATTATGATTGTCTAGGTACAATGTTTTTCAAATTTTTCAAAATTGACGATTTTTCATATATTCTTGAGTTGGTCTTCACAGGACACCTTCTTAAACTCAAAGCACTAGGATCAATGGCATTCTCTTGGTTGATTCTGCTACTAGTCACGATGGTACTCACTCGACCAACCAACAAATTGAAGCGCGCCAAGAAAGTTCAACGAAAAGGAGAAGTGGAAGTTATAAGTGACACTGAACTTGAAAAGAACCCTGATGAAGTACACTGGGATATGCTGACTGATGATGATGATGATGAGGTATTGCCTTCAAAATCTAACCGAAAAGGGAAAGCACCAATGAATACTGGAAATGTTCCTATGTCTACTCCAATTATCTCTTTCAAACGGAAACGACTTGCTAGACGTTATGGATTAAGACGAGACACTAACATTGATGCACCAATAGCCCCTGACTCTCCGCCACGTGTTGAAGAGGTAGTCGTTAATTCTGACCGTCTTCGAGCTTTTGAACGACGTGAATGTATCGGAGAACGTCATGTCAACATTGAAGCCCTTCGCAATCATTCACCAGAATTTGGAAGATTGATAGAACAAGCGTCTCTTCTTCAAGTCTGCCGTTTTCCTGAACTTCTCGGATATTGTTTGTATCGTGTGAGAACCTTCTACACGAATGCGAGACATCTTCAGGAGACTGAAAATGGGTCTATGTATTTTTATACAAATGTCCTAGGAATGAAGCTTAAGATCACACCGCAGTTAATTGGTGACGTTCTTGGAATGGAATCGAGCACATCGGGGATTAACTTTTTGAAAGGAAAAAGTTTGACAAAAGAATTGTGGCAAACTGTGATTGACAAGATTTGTCTGGAAGGAACCAAATCAGCTGATGGTAAGGGTGTAAGGTCAAAGTATCTACGACTGGAGTACCGATTTCTAAACTTCATCACGTGCTACAACATTTTGCCTAACATGCAGACCAAGGTTGTGAGGTGGGAGCGACTACTATTCCTATATCTCATAGGCCATCCCTCTGAGGCTACTGGATTGAACTTGAATATCCCCTATATAATCTGGAATAGAATGTCAAGGTACATTGTGCATCCTCATCCGTCTGAGCGACTTCCGTTTCCTCTACTCATCATGAGGATATTACAAAAGTTTGACATTGATGTAAGCTCCACATCATATCAGCACAGTTGCGGGATGATTGATGAATCAACGATTGTGAAGTCACTTCACAAGTTACCTCATTTTACTGACAAGAAACCTTGTGATGGCACCTCGGCCTCACCGTCTGAGCAAGAACCCGGCGAGACTGATGAAGCCTCACTAACTTCGATCTTCAAGTGGCAACAACGACTATCTGTCAAGCAAGAACAGATCTTGAAGGAACAGCAAAGACTTTGCAATGAGCTTGAAATCGTCACGGCAGCTCACATTACCTTCACTAAAAAGGTCAACTCTATGCACAAGCGGATGACAAAGATGTTCTATAAATTGGGTTGCACGAGCTCTGACGACTCGGATTCTGACGAATGACATTTTTTTTTTCTTCTTCTCTTTTTGTGCAGGATTTTGATTTTAGGATTTAGTTTTATACTTACTTGATTTTAGTTTGTGCATATCTTTAGAACCTTATGAACTTTTTGTTTACTCTCCTTACATATTGTAGCTCATGCTACGTTTTGGCTTGTTTTTGTGACAAAAAGGGGGAGAGAGTTAGCGAAAACAATGAACAATGAATGAACAAACAATGAATGAACAATGATTGTGATATCAAGGTAAGTATGAATCTCAACTCAAGGTAAGTATGAATCTCAACTCAACTTTGGTTTTCTTTTGTGGATTGTGACATGCTTCTATACTAACTATTTGACTAACTATTTGGGCATGTAATATGACTAACAAGTTGGTGTTGGACTAACATACTTTGACATTTGTTTTTCAACTGCTTAGAAGATATGTTGGTTTTAACTATGTTTCTTTCACATATCTGATTCTTTTAAATGTCATGGTGAGATCAAACTCTATCTCTGCACTTGGTTTTTTCTATGTTCCAATTCTTGAGGTATCTAACGAATTTGTTTGTCAAGAATGTTTTCTGTGTGCAGAGGTTACAGATGTCTAAGTCTAGAGTCTGTCTTAGGAGTTTATCTCATGTTTTTAATTTCTGGAACTCTTTTGTAAATTTTTGTTGTATGGTGATAGCAACAAAAATATCTTTTTGAATTTTTTTGTGGATCTGTGTTTTGTCACGAAACCGCCAAAGGGGGAGATTGTTACGGAATTTGAGTTGGCGTATTTCGTGATTGTTTAAGTCTTGAAGATTGAAGATGAAGAAACTGTGGATCATATACCTCAATCTCAAGAAAGAAGAATTCAAAAGGATCAGGTACGTTTAACTAAATAATTTTGATGATCCGAATACTTCTTATAGTGTAGAAACACTTGGAAGAGGTTTTAATTGCATATTCATCAAAAACTGGACATGGGACATGTTCAGGATCCGGATCGTGGACTTTCAATCCGGATCCCGAAAGGTGTTCGTTCATACATTGCTGCAATCCGGATCACAGCTTGGGCAGTCCGGATCCCGAATGGGGTGTTTTGTGAAAATGTATGAACGATCCGGATCGTGGATTATGATCCGGATCCCGAACAGGCGATTTTCTGGAAACTGCATTCTGTGCGTCTGCGATCCGGATCGTGGCTTATGCAATCCGGATCGCCGTCGGTAAAACTTTCCAGAAAAGTTTGTTTTTGATCCGAATATTCTTCCTAGGGTTTCTAACCTATATATAGCCCTCCTATTTCATTTCTAGGGCATCGGAAAAAGAGCCGTCATTTTCAAATATCATTTTATACGGCCTTAGATCCACATATAGAGAAGAACGGAAATCATTAGATCTATTTAATGGTTCTTCATCTATATTGATTAGTTTGATTCTAGGATTTTCATACTCATATCTTGAGTTGAATCAAACTAATGAATACTTAGATGGTATTTCCGATCTACTCTTGATCTAAGTATTCGGCGGATCATCACCACCCAAACAAACAACGATTTACCCCAAAATCGGCGCGTGGACTCGCGTGGCCTTGTGGATTCAAGGTGTCATCGCTTTCGTGGATTCGGAGCGAGGTGCGTTCGTGGATTCGAAGCGTACCATTGGGTGAAGACCGTGGATTCGGTCGGACGTCGTGGATTCGACGTTGGACGCTGTGGATTCAGCGTTGGCGGCGCAAATCGTGGATTCGAGAAGCGTTGCGGAGCGAGCGGAGAAGATCGACTAGGGGCGTATGGTAAAAGGTTGAGTCGTCTGTGAGTACGTTATATCACCTTGTACGTGTGTTAACTCTAGTGGATTTCGCCGTGTTATCGGTCCCGTGGTTTTTTACTCCGGTTTGGAGTTTTTCACGTAAAAATCTTGTGTGTTCTTTTATTTTTCCGCATTGGGTTTTATCGCACAAGGATTTTTTGAGTGTTTATTGTTTACACCTATTCACCCCCCTCTAGGTGTTTTTTCCCCTATTTGATCCTTATTAACCTAAACCCAACATCTACTACTTTTATCCTGCCTTCCTGATGGTTTTAATGTGAATTATCTGCTGTCTTTCTGGTTTAATGCAGTATTTGTGCCTTTGTTGCTACTATTATGGTTGCTCTCATATAATTGCTTATGAATCTTTTCACTATTCTACTACACATAATCTGATGGTTTTTACTCTAGCCTTTTTCCTGTTATTAAGGTTATATCCTTTCCTTGTCTTTTAATTTTCTAAACTTCTTCATTGGTTGGTTCGAATACTTCAGGCATGCTGGTTTGTGTGCCTCCTTCTATGCAGTTTTTTAACACAGTGTACATATGGATTGCTTACCACTCTGTTTACCTATGAAGTATTTTTGCCGATATTGTATGTGCTGTGTGAATGGTATGGAGGCATGGAATACTTCACAACTATGCAGCCACCATTCTAACATCAACATTTGAGACTTGACCATAACATTAAGCTACTTTCTACTGATTCTATTCTATTCTACTTGGTACTGTTCTGTTATGTTTTGCAGTTTTGCAACTTTGTACCAGTTTTCCAGTTTTACAAGCAGTTTTGCAGTTTTGCAGTTTTGCAACTTTTCAACTATGCAAGCACCATAGACGACGATGTAATTTAAGACTGAATTGTGGCGATGATGCATAAATGAAATTGAATTGTGGCGATGATGCACAAAGGGGTTATAGGTGTAAATGGTAGGGTGGCAGTGATACTCTCCACTGCAGCCATCATTTGTTCCTCGACCCTTTTTAACCTGAGACAATCTTGAATCATAAAAGATACATCTTACTATTGTGCCTTCTCAGAGGTGAGGTAATGTTGTTCTCAAGTTGAACTATGTACTATTGCTTTTTCTAATCTATTACCTATTTCTTTTAGGCCTTAATTTTTACCAATTTGAATGTTGGTTTGCTGTTGGTGGTGATTCGCCTAGTTTCTTCTCTGACTGTGGCGATGATGCATAAATGAAATAGAATTGAGGTGATGATGCACAAAGGGGTTATAGGTGTAAATGGTAGGGTGGCAGTGACACTCTCCACTGCAGCCATCATTTGTTCCTCGACCCTTTTTAACCTGAGCCAATCTTGTATCATAAAAGATACATATTACTATTGTGATGAAGTTTTTGGTGAGGTAATGTTGTTCTCTTTACATGTTGCAGTGAGTACTAATATTGTGCCATTTGCTGTAATGTGGCTCTTTCATGCAAGATCTTGCTTATACTGTTATCTTTATGTACTATGTTCCATTGCTTTTTCTAATCTTTTACATATATCTTTCCGGCCTTAATTTGTAGCAAGTTGAATTGGGTTTGCTGTTGGTGGTGTTTCGCCTAGTTTATTCTGACTGTCACTTCACCCTAACATTAAGCTACTTTGTATTGATTCTTTTCTATTGTACTTGGTGCTGTTCTGTTATGTTTTGGAGTTTTCCAACTATGCACCAGTTTTGCATGTTTCAATCAACCATTTTTGCAGTTTCGCAGTTTTGCAACTTTACAACTATGCAAGCACCATACACGACGATGCAATTTAAGACAGAATTGTGGCGATGATGCATAAATGGAATTGAATTGAGGCGATGATGCACAAAGGGGTTATAGGTGTAAATGGTAGGGTGGCAGTGACACTCTCCACTGCAGCCATCATTTGTTCCTCGACCCTTTTTAACCTGAGCCAATCTTGTATCATAAAAGATACATATTACTATTGTGCCTTCTCAGATGTGAGGTAATGTTGTTATCTTTATGAACTATGTTCCATTGCTTTTTCTAATCTATTACCTATTTCTTTCAGGCTTTAATTTTATTCCAATTTGAATGTCTGTTTCCTGTTGGGGGTGTTTCGCCTAGTTTCATCTTTTATTGTGGCGATGATGCATAAATGAAATTGGATTGAGGCGATGATGCACAAAGAGGTTATAGGTGTAAATAGTAGGGTGGCAGTGACACTCTCCACTGCAGCCATCATTTGGTCCTCGACCCTTTTTAACCTGAGCCAATCTTGTATCATAAAAGATACATATTACTATTGTGATGAAGTTCTTGGCGAGCTTATGTTGTTCTCTTTACATGGTGCAGTGAGTAGTAATATTTTGCCCTTTGCTGCAATGTGGCTCTTTCATGAATGATCTTGCTTATACTCTTATCTTTATGTACTATGTTCCATTGCTTTTTCTAATCTTTTACCTATATTTTTTCGGCCTTAATTTGTTGCAAGTTGAATTGGGTTTGCTGTTGGTGGTGTTTCGCCTAGTTTATTCTGACTGTCACTTCACCCTAACATTAAGATACTTTGTACAGATTTGTAATTGGTTCTGTTCTGTAATGTTTAGCAGTTTTGCAACTTTGCACCAGTTTTGCAGTTTGCCATCATTTTGCAACTTTGCACCAGTTTGCTATCATTTACCAACTTTGCATCAGGTTTCAATCACTTTGCACCAGTTTTGCAGTTTTCGAAATACCACTTTTGCAGTTTTGCAGTTTTGCATTTTTTCAACTTTACAACTATGCACTTGGTTCTGATTTTTACAGATTTCTAGTTGGTTCTGTTCTGTTATGTTTTGCAGTTTTGGAACTTTCCACCTGTTTTGCAGTTTGCAATCATTTTGCAACTTTCCTCCAGTTTGCCATCATTTTGCAACTTTTCACCAGTTTTCCATCACTTTGCACCAGTTTTGCAGTTTTCAATCAACCAGTCTTGCAGTTTTGCAGTTTTGCAACTTTACAACTATGCAAGCACCATTAACGACGATGCAATTTAAGACAGAATTGTGGCGATGATGCATAAATGAAATTGAATTGAGGCGATGATGTACAAAGGGGTAATAGGTGTAAATGGTAGGGTGGCAGTGACACTCTCCACTGCAGCCATCATTTGTTCCTCGACCCTTTTTAACCTGAGCCAATCTTGTATCAGAAAAGATACATATTACTATTGTGCCTTCTCAGATGTGAGGTAATGTTGTTCTCAAGTTGAATGTTCCAGTGAGTACTAATAATGTGCCCTTTGTTGCAATGTTGCTCTTTCATACATGATGGTCCTTATACTGTTATCTTTATGACATATGTTCCATTGCTTTTCTATTCTTTGACCTATTTCTTCCCAGCCTTAATTTCTTCCTTTGACTTAATATTGTTCTCTTGACAAGTTGCAGTGATGGCAGCTTTGATCAATCGCCAATTTTTTTCATCCCCAACTGCAGCCCAACTTATGACATTTCTAGATGAGGAAGATGATTATTGGGATGAAGTGGTTACTATTGTGATCAATGAAGCTGTCACGCCCCGAGTTAAAAAAAAACAGTGTATAATTTTTTTTTTTTTTTTTTTTTTTTTTTTAAATCAGAGTTGCAAAAACAGCCAGGGCAATGACAGACCGCCACATATATAGAAGAGTCCCAATCCCCTATGGAATTGAGCCTTTTCTATATATGCACGGCTAGCTTGGCAACAACATCAGAGTACTAACTACGTACAACTCTAAACAAATATTACAAGTTAACTTTACAACTATCATTACAAATATACAACTGAAATACAATTTCCTTTCTCTCAACCTCTATTACATAACTTTTCGGCTGTCCAGGGTCAACCTCTATATCGATACCTCGCCAATTCGTTCCGACATCCCAACACCGGCTCGACCTGAAAAACAGTCACCCGAGGGTGTGAGACACACCGGAGTGTATCCCAGTGGGCACGACGAGCCGAGAAATAGCAGATCGTACCTACTGGTATACAATACTAGAGGATAGTAAAAAGTCACAGAGGTTAGAATAAATAGTTCAACTACATGGAGATCAACAGATATATATAATCATGAAATCACAGGTAGGATAAGCAACTCAATAATCATGATACTATAAGTAAAGGCATCATATCAAGTCTCGACATGTTTAGGTGGATAATAAAACATCAAATCAAGGAATCAATGGAAATATAAAAGCTATGCATCAATCACAAGAATATCAAGTACCTAATCAATGCCACTATTGGTCTCACAGAACCTCAGGCTCATGCCACGATCTGGCACCTATCGGGCTGACATAACCCCGCACCCACAAGTGCTATCAGGGGGCTCACGGGCCTTTCTCTAGACCACTTTACCGGTAAAGAACAATATCCACGGGGAGCGACCCCGGCAATGTTCGTGAAGTACAGCGGTGCGTGGCGATCAATCATGCGAATGCTCAAGCTCACGGTCCACAGACCGGGTAATCGGCAACAAGCCGGGAAATCCCCACTGGGATGCAATAACAAAGTCAACTGAATCTCAACTCTCATGCAGGAAAAATCAACTAAATCTCAACTCTTATGCAAGATCAAAGGCAAATCTCAACTCAACATAAGATCAACAGCAAATCTCAACTCAATCGTTCAGACCAACCAAACATACAAAACTAAACACATATTTTTGAGAAAACTATTTGAACACAGGTTTTTAGGCCCAAACTTCGAAGAGCAATGCCTTTGTCCTATCAAACAAGAACAGACTCAGGCGACCCTACGACGTTCAGTAAAATATTTAGTTAATTAAAATTATGTGTTCAGCAGTGTAATATTTGATCAACAGGAAAGCAGGCTCAATCATAATGCAAACACTCAAGCTCTCGGTCCACTGACCGGGTAATTGGCAACAAGCCGGGAAATCCCCACTGGGATGCAATATCAGAATCAACTGAGTCTCAACTCATATGCAAGAATAAGCAGCAACTAAATATCATGGATCAGATATAATCAGAAAGTACTGTATTTCAGGTATAACCAATATCCAGGAATCACATCTTAGGATCTGGAAGCAACGAACTACCAATCAAACAGACCAACCTATTTTGCAGACTAAACACATGCTTTTAAGAAAACATTTGAAAACAGGTTTTAGGTCCCGAACCTCGTAGAGCGTTGCCCTTGTCCTATCAAACAAGAACAGACTCAGGCTACCCTACGAAGCTCGGTAAAATATTTTAAGATTGATTTAACAATAACTTTTAACCTACACATCTTTTATTAAAACTTTGTGTATCAAAGTGGCTCTCGACAGTGCCAGGATACCAGTGCTCACTCTATTTGAAGTCCAGATGTGCTGGTTCAACCAGAACCAAAGCCAAGTTCACTTAAAGGTTCACAATGCTCCAAATGTTAATCCACACAGAATCAGTTTGATCTGAAGTGAGCATCAAGCTCAGGGAACATTTGTAAGCAACTTTCATATGTAACTCGAAAGCTAATTCCATAGTTTTCTTCTCTCAGGCATTTCATCAAACACTTGGCATGCATAGTTTGTAAACTACTACATAGGCTATTATATGAGTTAGATCTCTGCCTTTACAGCATCTGGAGCAGATTTTTATGGGGCTAAACATCCTACTAAGTATCTGGATCATTTCTCCTCATCTTGGAGTAATCCGGAAACCCTAGGTTGGTCGGCTCAAGGAAGGAGATGAAGCTCCAAATCTTGAAAATCGTGACCAATCATCCAAAGGTTCTGGGACCAATCCACTTGCACAAAACCTCCCCAAAACACAAAGTAAAACTTTCTGGACCCATGCCCGGCGACAGGGCTCGGCGGCGGCGCGGCGGAGCAAGCTCCATTTTCGAGCTCTTCCACCTCTAATGGCGAATTTCAACAGAGGCCATAAGAAACTCTCTTACTTGCATGGTAGGTTCCCCTGGCCCACACGAAGCTTCCCGACCCTTCCTCCCCGGCCGGAGATGGCCGGAGCACCGGCGGCCGCAACATGGTGCGATTTTGGGTCAACCATGGCCGACCCTTTTTCGGGCTGCATGGGAGCCATGCAAAGGCATGGTTGGGATCCTCTTGGTCCCCGCAAGTGATCTGGGTAGGTGGCCGGCGTCGGGGAAGCCCGCCGGCGCCGGAGTTGGGAGTTCGGCCATTATACACATAAATCCAAAACTAGGGCATCAGATATCTTTTGAAATACTTAACCATCCTCGACCAAAATTTTCAGAAATAATATACCTTACCTACAGTCCCTACACACCAATTTTTAGCTTAGTTGGTTCATTATATGCAGAGTTATGTCAAGGTGGAGTTTTATTATGTTTTCGGCCAAAGTTGGCCCCCGCCGGCCTTGCGCTTTGCATGGGGAGCTCGGGCTTGGTACAGAGAATCTATGGGTCCTCACTAAACTACTTCTACAAGTCTTGGGTTCAAACAAACCGAAGTTGGAGAGAACTTACCTTGGCCGAGTTGGAAGAAGATGGGATGAAGCCGGAACTTGTCCCTCTTGCACGCGCGGTCACGGCAAGCTCCAGCAGGGTCCTCTGGCACAGAGGAACTCTTCCAAAGCTCCAAAACCAGTTTTGGTAAGGGTTGGTTCCAACTTTCTTCTCCCTCTCTCTCTCTCGGATTATCTCACTAAGGTGTTGTGATCCTTGGCCACCAACACTTCGGGGACAAGGTCAGGGAGATGAAGAGGGTTAGGTGACTCCTAGATTTCCATCTTGACTCCTCGTGCATGCACACAAGAAGACCAAAGGTTAACTTGCATTAAATGCAAGATTCTTTGAGCAAATAACCTAAAACCCAGTTCATACCTAAACCCAGGCTACGGGGTCTTTACAATAGGTGTATTTTGCACCCAGCACCTCAAGGTTTAAGCCCCTAACATTTTAACACATAAAATATTAAGTTTTCTTGCAATTTAATCCAATTTTGGGTGTTTTTCACGCATTTTGAGAAAAACCGCTCGTCATTTTGCGAAACGGACTTCGGCACGACGTCCGGCTCGTCGAGACCTGTCAAGTAGCGTATTTGTTTGGTTCGTTTGACGCTCGGATAAAAACTAGTTCCATAAAGTTCGACAATATACAGTGCGTTGCACGCACTTCGATGCACCCGGGTCGCCAAACGCGAAATCCGTCAGTGCCATCGCGTTCAGAACGTCGAAATTAGCTAGGTTTCATTACTCATACCCCTATCTTCAACTTCTAGACAGTGGAACGGCCGTTAGTGGTCGCGAAGGGATTAAAATAGGGGTTACTATGCACAACTTAAGTTGTGAGGCCCACTATTTCTTCGCTGATTTCTGGAAGATCCGACCGTCGGATCGAAGACATATGAATATGAAACTTTTATGTTTCGACGAGACGATCGCAATGGTGATCTCGGATTTTCCAGATCAGGCCCCGATCAAAAGTCGATATTTTTGGGCCACTATTGCACTACTAATTACCCATTTTTGCTATTTAAATAATTCAGAAAATTATTTAAGCTTATATTTTAGATTTTTAAAATTCACGGTTACTACATCACTCCCTCCTTACAGGAAGTTTCGTACCCGAAACTTAATACAACTAAACCTCTGGTAAATCTCAAATAGGTTCACAATAGTGACAATTAGTCACAAGGTATCAACAATTCCAAGGTTACGATATTAGACCCAATCTAATATACCCCATCACAGGGCAGAGTATTTCTCAGTTCTTTCGAAAGTACGTTGTCTGCAGCCAACGTGCTTACCAAAAGAAAAGCGAAATACCACAGATCTGTCGCCAACAACTGGTTGGGGACACAACTTACATCTGAAGGTACATCACATACCTCCCTTCACAGTCACTATGCCAATGACATAACCTCTACTAAGAAGTCACTACTTCTCGATAGAATCGTCACAGAGGCCAAAATTCATATCCAACCCAACTCAGGATTACCATTGGGCACAAAGGCCATAGATTTTTATAACACGGGGACACTAAAGGATCAACAACTTGTTCAACCTCTGGGCAAAACGGTAAGGCTGATGCAATACTAGCAGTCATCTGCTGCTGTTCCATGAGTTAAACAATTTCGATAAGAACGGTGGTCAATCCTTCAACCACATGTACTGTAACTGATCTGAGACCTCTGGCTCCACTGAAACATCAAGCCCACGGCCGAAACCATGACCGCGGCTAATACTGGACTGATCCCCAAAACGCGGACACGAAACACACCTAAGCTTCAAACCGCTATGCCAAAACCCAGCACTCTCTCGCGAACACAAGTCATCCTAGGGTTCGTTCCTAGCCAAACCTAGGCATCGTATTCCTATTGCTCTGATACCATCTAATCTGTCACGCCCCGAGTTCAAAAAAAATAGTGTATAATTTTTTTTTTTTTTTTTTTTTTTTTTTTTAAATCAGAGTTGCAAAAACAGCCAGGGCAATGATAGACCGCCACATATATAGAAGAGTCCCAATCCCCTATGGAATTGAGCCTTTTCTATATATGCACGGCTAGCTTGGCAACAACATCAGAGTACTAACTACGTACAACTCTAAACAAATATTACAAGTTAACTTTACAACTATCATTACAAATATACAACTGAAATACAATTTCCTTTCTCTCAACCTCTATTACATAACTTTTCGGCTGTCCAGGGTCAACCTCTATATCGATACCTCGCCAATTCGTTCCGACATCCCAACACCCGCTCGACCTGAAAAACAGTCACCCGAGGGTGTGAGACACACCGGAGTGTATCCCAGTGGGCACGACGAGCCGAGAAATAGCAGATCGTACCTACTGGTATACAATACTAGAGGATAGTAAAAAGTCACAGAGGTTAGAATAAATAGTTCAACTACATGGAGATCAACAGATATATATAATCATGAAATCACAGGTAGGATAAGCAACTCAATAATCATGATACTATAAGTAAAGGCATCATATCAAGTCTCGACATGTATAGGTGGATAATAAAACATCAAATCAAGGAATCAATGGAAATATAAAAGCTATGCATCAATCACAAGAATATCAAGTACCCAATCAATGCCACTATTGGTCTCACAGAACCTCAGGCTCATGCCACGATCTGGCACCTATCTGGCTGACATAACCCCGCACCCACAAGTGCTATCAGGGGGCTCACGGGCCTTTCTCTAGACCACTTTACCGGTAAAGAACAATATCCACGGGGAGCGACCCCGGCAATGTTCGTGAAGTACAGCGGTGCGTGGCGATCAATCATGCGAATGCTCAAGCTCACGGTCCACAGACCGGGTAATCGGCAACAAGCCGGGAAATCCCCACTGGGATGCAATAACAAAGTCAACTGAATCTCAACTCTCATGCAGGAAAAATCAACTAAATCTCAACTCTTATGCAAGATCAAAGGCAAATCTCAACTGAACATAAGATCAACAGCAAATCTCAACTCAATCGTTCAGACCAACCAAACATACAAAACTAAACACATATTTTTGAGAAAACTATTTGAACACAGGTTTTTAGGCCCAAACTTCGAAGAGTAATGCCTTTGTCCTATCAAACAAGAACAGACTCAGGCGACCCTACGACGTTCAGTAAAATATTTAGTTAATTAAAATTATGTGTTCAGCAGTGTAATATTTGATCAACAAGAAAGCAGGCTCAATCATAATGCAAACACTCAAGCTCTCGGTCCACTGACCGGGTAATTGGCAACAAGCCGGGAAATCCCCACTGGGATGCAATATCAGAATCAACTGAGTCTCAACTCATATGCAAGAATAAGCAGCAACTAAATATCATGGATCAGATATAATCAGAAAGTACTGTATTTCAGGTATAACCAATATCCAGGAATCACATCTTAGGATCTGGAAGCAACGAACTACCAATCAAACAGACCAACCTATTATGCAGACTAAACACATGCTTTTAAGAAAACATTTGAAAACAGGTTTTAGGTCTCGAACCTCGTAGAGCGTTGCCCTTGTCCTATCAAACAAGAACAGACTCAGGCTACCCTACGAAGCTCGGTAAAACATTTTAAGATTGATTTAACTATAACTTTTAACCTACACATCTTTTATTAAAACTTTGTATATCAAAGTGGCTCTGGACAGTGCCAGGATACCAGTGCTGTTGGGTTATAAGTAATTGGATCTAAATAGGGGAAAAAAACACCTAGAGGGGGGTGAATAGGTGTAAACAATAAACACTCAAAAAATCATTGCGCAAATAAACCCAATGCGGAAAAATAAAAGAACACGCAAGATTTTTACGTGGAAAAACTCCAAACCGGAGTAAAAAACCACGGGACCGATAACACGGCGAAATCCACTAGAATTAACACACGTACAAGGTGATATACCGTACTCACAGACGACTCAACCTTTTTCATACGCTCCTAGTAGATCTTCCCGCTCGCTCCACGACGCTTCTCGAATCCACGATCCGCGCCCAACGCTGAATCCACAGCGTCCAACGTCGAGTCCACGACGTCCGACCGAATCCACGGTCTTCACCCAGTGGCACGCTTCGAATCCACGAACGTACCTCGCTCCGAATCCACGAGAGCGGTAACACCTTGAATCCACAAGGCCACGCGAGTCCACGCGCCGATTTTGGGGTAAATCGTTGTTTGTTTGGGTGGTGATGATCCGCCGAATACTTAGATTAAAGATAGATCGGAAATACCATCTAAGTATTCATTGATTTGATTCTACTCAAAATGTGAGTAAGAAAAACCTAGAATCAAATCAATCAATATAGATGAAGAAACATAGAATAAATCTATTGATTTCCTTTCTTCTCTATATGTGGATCTAAGGCCGTATAAAATGATATTTGATAATGACGGCTCTATTTGGATGCCCTAGAAAATGACCATAGGGTCTATTTATAGGTTAGAAACCATTGGAAGAATATACGGATCAAAAACAAACTTTTCTGGAAAGTTTTACCGACGGCGATCCGGATTGGATTTGGCGATCCGGATTGCGGAAGCACAAAAGACGGTTTCCAGAAAATTCAATGTTCGGGATCCGGATCGTAGTCCCCGATCCGGATCGTTCATACAGTTTTACCAAAACACAATGTTCGGGATCCGGATTGCAATTCCTGATCCGGATCGAGGAAGCAAATAGGTAAAACTATGTTCGGGATCCGGATCATGGAATGCTGCGATCCGGATTGAACCAGTGTATGAACGAACACCCTTCGGGATCCGGATTGCAAGCCTGATCCGGATCCTGAACATGTCCCATGTCCAGTTTTTGATGTTTAAGCAATTAAAACCTCTTCCAGGTGTTTCTACACTATAAGAAGTATTCGGATCATCAAAAATCTTTAGTTAAACGTACCTGATCCTTTTGAATTCTTCTTTCTTGAGATTGAGGTATACGATCCAAAGTTTCTTCATCTTCAATCTTCAAGACTTAATACATTCACGAAATACGCCAACTCAAATTCCGTAACAATCTCCCCCTTTGGCGGTTTCGTGACAAAACACAAATCCACAAAAGAAAATTCAAAAAGATATTTTTGTTGCTATCACCATACAACAAAAATTTACAAAAGAGATCCAGAAATTAAAAACATGAGATAAACTCCTAGAACAGACTCTAGACTTAGACATCTGTAATCTCTGCACACAGAAAACATTCTTGACAAACAAAATCGTTAGATACCTCAAGAATTGAATCATACAAAACCAAATACAGAGATAGAGTTTATTCTTATCATGACATTTGAAAAATTCAGATATGTAAGAGAATCATAGTTAAAACCAACATATCTTCTAAGCAATCGAAAACCAAATGTCAAAGTATGTTAGTCCAACATCAACTTGTTAGTAATATTACATACCCAAATAGTTAGTAGAATAGTTAGTAGGAGCATGCACAAATCACAAATAAAAACCAAAGTTGAGTTGAAGATACTTACCTTAATGTTCACAATCATTGTTCATTGTTCAAAGTTCTGAAAGTTCTCTCTAACTCTCTCCCCCTTTTTGTCACAAAACAAAGCCAAATAATTACAAAACAAAGGGAGTTAAAAAGATAAACAAAAATTAAATACCTGCAACAAGCAAAGATCAAATTGAAAAACCTGCAAAGTTAGAGCAAAACGATTAAAACAGAAAGTTACTCCTGAGAGTCGGAGTCATCGGATGTCGTGCATCCCATTTTAGCAAACAACTTCTTCACTAGTTTCTTCACTGATGAGACGGACTTATTCAGAGTGATTTGAGAAGCTGTGAGGACTTCCATCTCATTTTTCATAGTATGAAGATCTCCTCGCATTGCAGTGAACTCAGCCGACATACGTTCCTGTTCATTCGACAGCCGCTGTTGTTCTTTAAGATAGAGGTGACAGAGGCATCATCGTCAGAGGTGGATGGTGGTGCCTGCTGTGGAGGAGGAACTGGAGCTGTGGAAGTAGTTGCTGGTTGTCGAGCTCGTTGCCGGATTGGAGGAGATGGGGGATCATCTTGCTTTGTTGACAGAGACTTTACAATAGTTGTCTCATTTATTGTCCCCAAACTATACATATAAGAGCTCGCGCTTGTATCCACTTTAAACTTTTTAAGGATGCGCATGATAATCATTGGGTATGGTAGTCGCTCTGTGGGGTGAGAGTGTTCGACATACCGCGTCATCCTATGCCAAATGAGATACGGAATATTCATATTTGCTCCCATCAAAATGGTCGGGTTGCCAAGAAGATAGAGAAAGAGCATTCTATCCCACCGAAGGACTTTCGTGTTCATATTGGGAAGAATGTTGTAACAGACAATGAAGTTTATGTACTTGTACTCTTTTTTAAGTTCTTTGGAGAAAACAGAATTTCCGGTAGACAAAGTTTCCGGAACGCAGATTCCGTTAACTACAACTCTCCACGAGTTGGCGTTGAAGCTTTGAGTCTTGAGGTAGTGGAGTCCATCAGATCTTGCTTTCATATTAAGCACCTCTCCAATCAGTTGGGGAGTGACTTTTATCTTGATACCTTTAACCACGGTATGAAATCCTCGTCGTCCGTCCTCATGATCTAACAGACTTGCAGCATTTTGATAAAACATTCGAACTGAGTGTGGACAGTACCCAGTTGATTCAGGAAAGTTACAAATTGGAGCAAGCCCGACTTGGTCAAACAGAACTCCAAACTCTGCAGATCGATTCTTCATCTGTTGGACATTAACATGTCTTTCCCCAATGCATTCCCTCTTTTCAAAATCTTTGATTCTTGTGGAGCTAATGAATTCCGGAGGAGGAGGCTGGCTGGCTATAGGTTCGTTGATCGAAATGCCCTGAGCACTACCTCTTTTCCTTGCACCAGTCTTTGTCCTTGTTCTGATTTGACTTGGTTCCATGGGAGCTTTTCCCTTTTCTGCGGCAGTAGGAGGAGCCTTTGTCTTTGAGGTTTCTGCAGGTGCTTTCCCCTTGGATACAATAGGGACATCTTCCTCAATCTCTAGGTTATCCCAGTCAATCGAGTCTGTTTCCGAATCCGTGTCGGAATCATTCTCAGCTCGCTTGGTTCTCTTTGCTTTCTTTGGTTTGGCAGTGTCCTTAACATGGACCATTGCAGCAAGTAGGAAAATGATCCAGGTGATCACCATTGCTGAAAGTGCTGTCCTGTGAAAACCAACTCAAGAACACATGAAAAATCGTCAATTTTGAAAAATTTGAAAAATTGTACCTAGACAATCATAATCATGTAGAGAAGCCAAGAATCAAATTAGTTTTCCAAAAAGAATTTTAAAAATAGATCAATTCCATGATTTTCAAAAATTCCTCTTTTATGCCCTAAACCAGAATTTTTAGAAATCGAAGCCTAAAAACTCGTTTATCTTGAGAAAACCCAGCATAAAAGCAAAACTAATTGACCCAGAGTTCTTATTTCAAAAGAAATTTGATCAAAAACCATTCACAAACGAAAAAGTTTCAAGATTTCAACTCACGTTTGATGAAAAACCATAAAAACTGTGAAAAACCGAGTTTTGATCAATAAAACTTACTTGAATCCGAAGAACTTTGAGTTTGGAAGCTCCAAAATGCAAGAAATCTAGAGAGAGAAGCTCTAGAGATTTTAGAACAAAAGATTAGGGTAAAAGAAATCAAATCCTCTTTGTTCTTATAAAAACCCTAGCCGTGATCCGGATCGGATCGAGAATGTGATCCGGATCGGCTACCCGCAGGAAGAATCCTGCGTTCGGGATCCGGATCACTTACCCCGATCCGGATCGGCTTCAACTTTTTCTCCAGAAAAATTCAGAAAAATTCCATAAAATCCAGAAAAAGTATGTAAGCACTTTACCATGTCAACTTTAAACAAAAGACATCGTTTCATACAACAAGAAATAGATTATGCAAAATCTATCAAAAATACCCAAAAATGAAACGAAAATTTACGAAAGTTAAAACACTTAAAGTTGAACAACTTCAATTACATCTATCCTGATCTTATGTGTAATGCCTTTATCAAATCATCAATTTTAGTAAAGAAAATGAAGTACCAAGATCAATAGATGTTTGAAATCCCAGATAAGTTAGATAATATATCTAGACAATCTGTTGAAGGAGTGGCTCTTTGAGCATCTTTTACTAAAAATCCCACCTTATACCAACCATGAAATACGACTGAGTCAAGTATTTCAATATGAATTTCATCAACAATTTTCAAAACAAAAATTTGCTTTTCATTCATGGAGTATTTTTTTTTTCATTTTCTCCATGTGGTGGTAGTTTTCACACTCCTCATTGGGATGTAACTCTTTCCACATCTTTTGAGCATTTTACATTTCATTGACTCCCCCTCAATTGGCTATCAATTATTTAATATATAAAGTATTCAACCAAACCATTGATCTCGAATTCATACTCGACTAAGCAATCAAATATGATAATGACTATACCAAGAGATCATTGAGAGAGAAATTGACTTTGATCACTTAAAAGATGGTTTAATTAACGTAAATGATCATTGCAACATTGAAATATTATGACATCAAAAGCATAATAAATTTCTAAATGCATAAAAGGATGCAATTAAAGTCAATTATGATTTATGCTCAATTAATGTCCTATGTACAAAACATAGATAAAGAACAAAACAAAAACAAAAACAAAACCTAACCTAAGCAAAGGTTTCAAAAGAGGTTATTTCAAGGAAAGCATGCCAATTGCTTTACGCAAGTGAATAAAACGTTTTTGATCCAAAGGTTTTGTTAAGATATCAGCTAATTGATCCTCAGTTGAAATATATGACAGTTGAAGAATGTTTGATTCAACTAGCTCTCTAAGAAAATGATATCTAAGTTCAATATGTTTTGTTCTAGAGTGCAACACAGGGTTTTTAGAAATGTTAATAGCACTAGTGTTGTCACATAAAATGGTTACCGAAGATGTTGAAATCCGGAAATCGCTCAACACGCTTTTCATCCAAATCAATTGGGTTGAACAACTTCCTGCAGAAATGTACTCCGCTTCGGCAGTCGAGAGTGCTATGCAATTCTGCTTTTTACTGTGCCATGCGACAAGGCAATGGCCAAGATAGAAGCATGCACCACTCGTGCTTTTCCGGTCATCCACTGAACCAGCCCAATCGGCATCTGAGTATCCAACAATATCCAAAGTTGTTCCCATAGGATACCAAATTCCGAAATTGATTGTACCTTTGATATACCGGATGATCCGTTTCACCGCTTTCAGGTGAACCTCCTTCGGTGCTGATTGATATCTCGCACAAATCCCAACACTGAAGGATATATCCGGGCGACTAGCCGTGAGATATAGTAGACTTCCAATCATACTGCGGTACAGTTTCTCGTCTACATTCTCACTTTGTGATTCACTTCCAAGTCCCTTATGGCTAGTTCCCATTGGAGTCGGAAAATCCTTAGAATTTTCAAGATCAAACTTTTTGACCAACTCCAGTGCATACTTGGATTGACACAAGTGAATTCCTTCATCGTTTTGTTTAACTTGTAATCCAAGAAAATAATTCAATTCGCCCATCATGGACATCTCAAATTCGCTTTCCATGGTCTCCGCGAATTTAGAAGCATCATTATCTCTTGTTGCTCCAAAAACAATGTCATCGACATAGATTTGAGCAACTATGAAATTGTTTTGATAATGCTTCACAAAGAGAGTCCTGTCAGCTCCCCCTCGAGTGTAGCCCTTTTCCAAAAGGTGCTTTGTCAACCTTTCGTACCATGCTCGCGGTGCTTGTTTCAGACCGTAAAGAGCCTTTTTCAGACGAAAAACATGGTTAGGTAGTTTATGATCCACAAAACCTTTCGGTTGAGCTACATAAACTTCCTCATTTAAAAACCCATTTAAAAAGGCGCTCTTAACGTCCATTTGAAATAATTTGATTTTAAAATGACAAGCGATCGCAAACAATATACGAATGGACTCGAGTCTAGCTACAGGGGCGAAAGTTTCATCAAAGTCTATACCTTCTACTTGAGAGTAGCCTTGAGCAACTAACCTTGCTTTGTTCCTGATGATAGTACCTTCTTCATTTTTCTTGTTCTTGAAGATCCATTTGGTACCTATCACATTGTGTTGCTTCGGAGGCTTCGTTAATTCCCAGACTTTGTTTCGCTCAAATTGATGGAGCTCTTCCTGCATTGCTTTAATCCAGTAGTCATCTTGGAGAGCTTCATCAACATTCCTTGGTTCGATTTGAGATACATAGCATGCAAATCCGCAAACCAATTGTCTCCGTGTTCTAACTCCTTCTTGTGGATCTCCAATGATGTTCGATTCAGGGTGATCCTTGGAGATGCGTAACGTTTGAGGTAGAGGAGTAGACGGAGGTACACGAGATGATTCCTGCACATCAGATAAACTTGAAGAACCGTTAGATGCATCAACATTATTATCGAAAGAATTGTTAGAAGAAGATGCATTAGCAGGTGTATCATCATCAAGAGAGATATCGAGGGTAGATTTTTCAGATTCAAAGTGAAAAGCTTCATCTACCTTAACATTTATCGATTCTACGATCGTCTTAGATTCTAAGTTAAAAACTCGATATGCTCTGCTGTTTGTAGAATAACCTAAGAAAATCCCTTCGTCACTTCGAGAGTCAAATTTTCCAAGATTCTCACGATCACGTAAAATAAAACACCGACTCCCAAAGATACGAAAATATTTGATGTTAGGTTTTCTACAAAACCAAAGTTCATATGGTGTATTCAATGTCCCCGGGCGCAAATACACGCGATTGATAACATAAACAGCAGTGTTCACCGCTTCAGCCCAAAAATAAAAAGGTAAGTTCCGGCTGTGAAGCATAACACGTGCCATTTCCTGTACGACCCTGTTTTTGCGCTCGACTACACCATTTTGTTGAGGTGTGTAAGGTGCAGAGAATTCATGTTTAATGCCATTAGAAGTGCAAAAATCAATGAATTTGGAATTTATGAATTCCCCACCTCTATCACTCCTAACTCGAGTAATCCTATCATTCTTTTCAATCATAATACGATTGCAGATTTCGAGAAAAGAATCAAAGGTATCAGCTTTTTCTTTTAAGAATGCTACCCAAGTATATCTAGAAAATCATCAACCAATAAGAAAATATACCATTTACCTCCCAGAGATGGTTGACGAGTTGGCCCCATTAAGTCCATATGCAAAAGTTCCAAAGGCCGTTTTGTACCTATGTGGTTCAAGTTCTTGTGTGCAGTCCTAGACTGTTTTCCTTTTTGGCAACCGCCACACACAAGGTTTTGTTCAAAAGAAAGTTTCGGAACCCCCTTGACCACATCTTTATTCGAAATTCTAGCAAGTTCCTTAAAGTTTATGTGACCTAGCCTTTCATGCCAAAGTGTTTCATTTTTCAAAGATGCTAGGTTACATTTTTCAGAAATCTTAGAGGAACTACATAACAATTGTTTTCTGATCTAACCCCCTTTAAAAAGAAAGCATGGTTCATGTCAGTTACAGTGCATTTATCAGATGAAAAATTAACTGAATAACCACTATCACAAAGTTGACTTATGCTTATGAGGTTAGTCTTAAGGCCATGAACAAATAACACATTATCTAGAACCGGGCCATCTGGAATAGCTACCGTTCCCTTTCCAACAATTTTGGAAGACCGACCATCTCCGAAAACAACAAGTCCTCCGGAGTTTTTCTCAAATGTTTGAAAACAGTTTTTATCGCCGGTCATATGACGGGAACACCCGCTATCCAGGTACCAAGACGAACTATCATATGCATGCAAGGAAACATTGGTAGCAAGACAGGGAAAATTTCACCTTTGCGCACCCAAACCTTTTTGGAATGCGTCGGTAATGATCGTGAAGTTGATTTCCTAGGTGAGAGCGTCTTGCTTGAAGAATTGCTGCTCCTTGATGATGTCGTCTTGAGCGGTGTACTACCAAGGCTCTTTTCCTTTGAATGAATTGCAGTTGATTTTCGAGGAATAGCCTTTTTGGTAGTCATTGCAAGAGGTGCTTGAGGTGTGCGTTTGGCTTCCGTCTTGCAATTTCTTCTTATGTGCCCTGAAATGCCACAACGAAAACATACCTTGGTTCTTGTCGATTCCGAGGAAGATGTAGTAGGTTTGTTGTCGTTGCTTGTCGTGAACACCGGTGTCGGAGGAGGAGATACCGACTGAGGCACAAATACTGTACCACTCGAACTTGGAATGTCTCCAGTTTGAGTGTATCCGAGGCCGAACTTATTTCTTTGACCAAGACCAAGAAGTCTGTCCAACTTACTCCTTCCAGAAGAAAATCTCTTTAAGTCATCCTTCAGTTGGCGTATGGTCTCCGTCATTTCCAATTTTTCCTGTCGAGCCTCGCCGTTGAGCTTCAAGAAGTAATTCGCTTTGTTCACCATATCCATATAATTCTTCTCGAGTTGCTCATTGGACTCTTGAAGGGAAACATTTGTTTTAATCAGATTATCCCTTTCCACTTCAAGATCGGTTGAGAGAGAGGTTACCCTTTTTACTTCTTCTTCGAGATCCTGCAATCTCCCTTTCAACCCCTTGTTTTGCTTAGCCAGTTTCTTTGAATCCCTCAAAAGTCTGTGGTAGGCTAGAGCAAAATCTTCACCTTCAGAATCATCTGATTCATCGTCCGTTGCAATCTTTTCAACAGTGGAGTTGGACAAGGAATCGGATGTACTTGCCATTAAGCACATGAAGGGTGAAGATGTAGTGGACGCGTGGAAAGCTGTCGCGTTGTCTTCTTCATCACTTGAGGATGACTCATTTGACGTGGAGTTGTCATCCCAAGTAACGACTTGCATCGCTTTCTTCTTAGCCGGATTCTTGTTGGGACATTCCGTTGAAATGTGGCCGTAGCCTCGACATTTGAAGCACTGAACTTGTCCCTCAGAACTTTTCTTATCCTTTGAGAAGTTCTCTTGCTTTCTTGACTTGTAAGTTGAAGAACCCTTGCCTTTCTTCGACTTTCCGAAGGATGGAGTTTTGCTTGAATTTCCCCTTCGAAAGTTGCGGCGAAACTTCCTTGTCAAGAGAGCGAGCTGCTTCTCAAAGTCCTCCATAGAAAGGTTCTCGTCGTCGTCCGAGGAGGATGAATCCGCGTCTTCTTCTTTAGTTGATTTCAATGCGTAACCTGAAGACTTAGAAGAGGATGCCTTTCCAGAAGAATAGTTAGTAGGAAAAGTCATTTCATAAGTTTGTAAAGCACCTACTAATTCTTCTACACGCATTTCGTCCGGGTGTTTAATTGTTTCAATGGCTGCGACCTTCGGGCGAAATCGTTCAGGAAGAGTTCTTAGAATTTTTCTTACAACTTTAAATTCTGGAATCTTCTCTCCCAAGTTAGCACATGAGTTTACGATGTCTTGCAATCGTGTGTAATAGTCAGTGAAGGATTCATTCTCTGCCATAGAGATAGAGTCAAACTTGCTCGTGAGCATTTGCAGTTTCTGAATCTTCACTAGGTTAGTTCCCTCATGCGTAACTTGAAGAACATCCCAGATTTCTTTCGCAGTCTCACATGCCGAGACGCGAGAGAACTCAGTTTGTGACAAAGCATTAAATAGAGCATTAATTCCTTTGCCATTGTAAGAAGATAAGTCTATCTCTTCCTTGGTCCATTTCGACCTAGGTTTTAAGGTGCGAACATCATCTAAAATTTCAGTTGGATTAGACCATCCTAATTCAATTGATTGCCACACCCTTTCGTCGATGGAAATTAAAAAGGCTTTCATCCGCACTTTCCAGTACGCATAATTTGTTCCATCAAAGAAAGGGGGTCGATTGATGTTTCCACCTTCAACCATTGTTTACAACCCTATTCCCGCTCTGATACCACTTGTTGGGTTATAAGTAATTGGATCTAAATAGGGGAAAAAACACCTAGAGGGGGGTGAATAGGTGTAAACAATAAACACTCAAAAAATCATTGCGCAATAAACCCAATGCGGAAAAATAAAAGAACACGCAAGATTTTTACGTGGAAAAACTCCAAACCGGAGTAAAAAACCACGGGACCGATAACACGGCGAAATCCACTAGAATTAACACACGTACAAGGTGATATAACGTACTCACAGACGACTCAACCTTTTACCATACGCTCCTAGTAGATCTTCCCGCTCGCTCCACGACGCTTCTCGAATCCACGATCCGCGCCCAACGCTGAATCCACAGCGTCCAACGTCGAGTCCACGACGTCCGACCGAATCCACGGTCTTCACCCAGTGGCACGCTTCGAATCCACGAACGTACCTCGCTCCGAATCCACGAGAGCGGTTGCACCTTGAATCCACAAGGCCACGCGAGTCCACGCGCCGATTTTGGGGTAAATCGTTGTTTGTTTGGGTGGTGATGATCCGCCGAATACTTAGATTAAAGATAGATCGGAAATACCATCTAAGTATTCATTGATTTGATTCTACTCAAAATGTGAGTAAGAAAAACCTAGAATCAAATCAATCAATATAGATGAAGAAACATAGAATAAATCTATTGATTTCCTTTCTTCTCTATATGTGGATCTAAGGCCGTATAAAATGATATTTGATAATGACGGCTCTATTTGGATTACCCTAGAAAATGACCATAGGGTTTATTTATAGGTTAGAAACCATTGGAAGGATATACGAATCAAAAACAAACTTTTCTGGAAAGTTTTACCGACGGCGATCCGGATTGGATTTGGCGATCCGGATTGCGGAAGCACAAAAGACAGTTTCCAGAAAATTCAATGTTCGGGATCCGGATCGTAGTCCCCGATCCGGATCGTTCATACAGTTTTACCAAAACACAATGTTCGGGATCCGGATTGCAATTCATGATCCGGATCGAGGAAGCAAATAGGTAAAACTGATGTTCGGGATCCGGATCATGGAATGCTACGATCCGGATTGAACCAGTGTATGAACGAACACCCTTCGGGATCCGGATTGCAATTTCTGATCCGGATCCTGAACATGTCCCATGTCCAGTTTTTGATGATTAAGCAATTAAAACCTCTTCCAGGTGTTTCTACACTATAAGAAGTATTCGGATAATCAAGAAATCTTTAGTTAAACGTACCTGATCCTTTTGAATTCTTCTTTCTTGAGATTGAGGTATACGATCCAAAGTTTCTTCATCTTCAATCTTCAAGACTTAATACAATCACGAAATACGCCAACTCAAATTCCGTAACAAGTGCTCACTCTATTTGAAGTCCAGATGTGCTGGTTCAACCAGAACCAAAGCCAAGTTCACTTAAAGGTTCACAATGCTCCAAATGTTAATCCACACAGAATCAGTTTGATCTGAAGTGAGCATCAAGCTCAGGGAACATTTGTAAGCAACTTTCATATGTAACTCGAAAGCTAATTCCATAGTTTTCTTCTCTCATGCATTTCATCAAACACTTGGCATGCATAGTTTGTAAACTACTACATAGGCTATTATATGAGTTAGATCTCTGCCTTTACAGCATCTGGAGCAGATTTTTATGGAGCAAAACATCCTACTAAGTATCTGGAGCATTTCTCCTCATCTTGGAGCAATCCGGAAACCCTAGGTTGGTCGGCTCAAGGAAGGAGATGAAGCTCCAAATCTTGAAAATCGTGACCAATCATCCAAAGGTTCTGGGACCAATCCACTTGCACAAAACCTCCCCAAAACACAAAGTAAAACTTTCTGGACCCATGCCCAGCGACAGGGCTCGGCGGCGGCGCGGCGGAGCAAGCTCCATTTTCGAGCTCTTCCACCTCTAATGGCGAATTTCAACAGAGGCCATAAGAAGCTCTCTAACTTGCATGGTAGGTTCCCCTGGCCCACACGAAGCTTCCCGACCCTTCCTCCCCGGCCGGAGATGGCCGGAGCGCCGGCGGCCGCAACATGGTGCGATTTCGGGTCAACCATGGCCGACCCTTTTTCGGGCTGCATGGGAGCCATGCAAAGGCATGGTTGGGATCCTCTTGGTCCCCGCAAGTGATCTGGGTAGGTGGCCGGCGTCGGGGAAGCCCGCCGGCGCCGGAGTTGGGAGTTCGGCCATTATACACATAAATCCAAAACTAGGGCATCAGATATCTTTTGAAATACTTAACCATCCTCGACCAAATTTTTCGGAAATAATATACCTTACCTACAGTCCCTACACACCAATTTTCAGCTTAGTTGGTTCATTATATGCAGAGTTATGTCAAGGTGGAGTTTTATTATGTTTTCGGCCAAAGTTGGCCCCCGCCGGCCATGCGCTTTGCATGGGGAGCTTGGGCTTGGTACAGAGAATCTATGGGTCCTCACTAAACTACTTCTACAAGTCTTGGGTTCAAACAAACCGAAGTTGGAGAGAACTTACCTTGGCCGAGTTGGAAGAAGATGGGATGAAGCCGGAACTTGTCCCTCTTGCACGCGCGGTCACGGCAAGCTCCAGCAGGGTCCTCTGGCACAGAGGAACTCTTCCAAAGCTCCAAAACCAGTTTTGGTAAGGGTTGGTTCCAACTTTCTTCTCCCTCTCTCTCTCTCGGATTATCTCACTAAGGTGTTGTGATCCTTGGCCACCAACACTTCGGGGACAAGGTCAGGGAGATGAAGAGGGTTAGGTAACTCCTAGATTTCCATAT
Source organism: Tillandsia fasciculata (assembly GCA_029168755.2). NCBI lineage: Eukaryota > Viridiplantae > Streptophyta > Magnoliopsida > Poales > Bromeliaceae > Tillandsia > Tillandsia fasciculata. The sequence goes on along the minus strand of CM054946.1, from coordinate 2,724,328 downwards.
TGACTCCTCGTGCATGCACACAAGAAGACCAAAGGTTAACTTGCATTAAATGCAAGATTCTTTGAGCAAATAACCTAAAACCTAGTTCATACCTAAACCCAGGCTACGGGGTCTTTACAATAGGTGTATTTTGCACCCAGCACCTCAAGGTTTAAGCCCCTAACATTTTAACACATAAAATATTAAGTTTTCTTGCAATTTAATCCAATTTTGGGTGTTTTTCACGCATTTCGAGAAAAACCACTCGTCATTTTGTGAAACGGACTTCGCCACGACGTCCGGCTCGTCGAGACCTGTCAAGTAGCGTATTTGTTTGGTTCGTTTGACGCTCGGATAAAAACTGGTTCCATAAAGTTCGACAATATACAGTGCGTTGTACGCACTTCGATGCACCCGGGTCGCCAAACGCGAAATCCGTCAGTGCCATCGCGTTCAGAACGTCGAAATTAGCTAGGTTTCATTACTCATACCCCTATCTTCAACTTCTAGACAGTAGAACGGCCGTTAGTGGTCGCGAAGGGATTAAAATAGGGGTTACTATGCACAACTTAAGTTGTGGGGCCCACTATTTCTTCGCTGATTTCTGGAAGATCCGACCGTCGGATCGAAGACATATGAATATGAAACTTTTATGTTTCGACGAGACGATCGCAATGGTGATCTCGGATTTTCCATATCAGGCCCCGATCAAAAGTCGATATTTTTGGGCCACAATTGCACTACTAATTACCCATTTTTGCCATTTAAATAATTCAGAAAATTATTTAAGCTTATATTTTAGATTTTTAAAATTCACGGTTACTACAGAAGCTGTGATTCAATTTCACAACACGCTGTACAAGCGACCTTGTCGCACAAGACCATTCACTGGTCATCAAGTAATTATGGATATTCTACGAGGGCATCCAGATAGAGGGTACCAACATTTCCGTATGTCCAACACCATATTTATCAGACTTCGAGATGAATTGGTCGAGAAAGGATTGATACAGGGTAGTCGAAATTTGACTACCGACGAACAGCTAGGCATTTTTCTATTTGCTATAGGCCATGGAGTAACAAATAGAGTTTTAGCCGAAACCTTTCAGCACTCGGGGGAGACAATAAGCAGATATTTTAATAGTGTGTTGCGAGGTGTAATAGAACTTAGGCATGATTACATCAAAATGCCTCCAGGTAATGTAGGGATACATGAAAAAATTAGAGGCAACCCATTATTCCACCCCTTTAAGGTGATATTAATAGTCAAATTTGTTCGTAAGTTGGTATTTTATAGAATATTGAATTAACTTTTTCTTCTATATTTATATTGCAGAATGTAGTTGGCGCTATTGATGGAACGCATATACCGGTTGTTGTAAGAAAAAGTAAGCAACCGCGCTATCGTTGTCGAAAATGATTTACATCCCAGAATATGATGGTCGCATGCTCGTTTGACCACCAAATCTTATTTGTTTGTACTGGGTGGGAGGGTTCTGCGGCAGATATGTGGGTTTTGCGTTGGTGCTGTGAAAGTGGAGGCTTCAAAGTTCCTGAAGGTTAAATTATTAAAAATTGTTTACAAATTGATGAGTTATATATACTTGCTTAATTTATTACTTATCTTTGGTTTTTATTTTATTGTGTAGGGAAATTCTTTTTGGTTGATTCAGGATATGCAAATACTGAGCTATTTCTTGTGCCTTATAGAGGAGAGCGTTACCACTTGAGCCAATTTGATGGCAATGCACGAGCGCGGACACATCGAGGACCAAGTGATTTATACAATCATAGGCATGCTCAATTGAGGAATGTCGTCGAGAAGACGTTCGGCATTTTGAAGAGGCGTTTCAAGGTACTTCGGCAAGCGACACCTTTCCCTTACAAAGTGCAGTGTCGCATCGAACTTGCTTGTTGTGTGATCCATAACTTCATCAAGAGGCACCAAGGGACCGATATGTATTTCAACATGACATTAGAACCATTTTCTCAACATGATCAAGACGATGATCCTACACCTTTGATTGGGGCAGATGAATCGCGACGGGGTGACACCCTTCGGACAATGATAACGGATCAGCTATGGAATAATAGATAGTTGTATGTACTATTTTAATTTTCTTTGTGAAAGTGAGCGTATTTAATTTAGTTACATATTCCACTGTGGCGAACTAATAACATTGCTCATTTTGCTTCTCTGACTGTGGCGATGTTGCCTAGTTTCTTCTGTTTCGCTAGTTTCTTCTCTGACTGTTGCGATGTTGCCTTATCAATCCAAATTTAAGCTGGATATTGATTTATGTTTAACTTCATAAGTATTTGCTTACAATTTGTTATTGGGTACATGTTTCTGTATTTAAAAGACCAAATTCTGAATTGGAATTTTTACAAATTTTACAACCCTGAAATGCAAATCTGTGTATGTGTAGAATTTGTTAGTAAATTTGATAAATAATTAAAACCACTATTTTAATATTAAATTAACATAGGATAATATATAGTTCAAATTAATAATAAACTATTTTATGTAAATAAAATATATTACGAATTAAAAATTTTATTTACTAACTTTTGTATTTTTATGAAATCATAGTTATAATATAAAATATTAAATAAATATTTTATTTACTTAATTTAATGAATTTACATTAAAATGTAAAAATTAAAATTAAATTCTAAATTTTAATTTTTAAATTAATATTACAAATTAAAATTTCAAAATAAAATTTAAAATTTAAAATTGAAAATTTAAATTTAAATTATAATTTTAAATTTCATACTTTAATTTTAAATTTTAATTTAAATTTTCAATTGTAAATATTAAATATTAAATTTTAATTTTAATTTTAATTTTGAAATTTAATTTTAAATTTCATACTATAATTTTAAATTTTAATTTTAAATTGTTATTTAAAATTTTAATTTAAAATTTAAAATAACAATTTAAAATTAAAATTTAAAATTATAGTATGAAATTTAAAATTAAATTTCAAAATTAAAATTAAAATTAAAATTTAAAATTTAATATTTACAATTGAAAATTTAAATTAAAATTTAAAATTAAAGTATGAAATTTTAAAATATAATTTAAATTTAAAATTTCAATTTTAAATTTTAAATTTTATTGTAATATTAAAATTTAAATTATAAAATTTAAAATCAAAATATAAAATAAGAAAACTTTAGAAGGGCAATGTTGGTATTTTGGAAAATATGTATCTACTTTTTTTTTCAATTCCCAATTATTCTCGTAATACAACCAAACAAAAAAAGAGTTATTCTATGGAATAACACATTTACATACCAAACAAAAATTTATATTTACTCTTAATTATTCTAGAATATATCTTTGTTCTAAGTATAAAAAAATTAATTCTTGTAAACACAATTCTATTTCCAAACGGGGCCATAGGGCATAACATGAATATTATTCTTGCAATTCCTCAACAAATACCATTGCTAAGCTTACCACTCAATCATATATATATGTACCCTAAATATGCATGCATCATAACAGATAGAATTAGAGAACCATCCACCGGTTCTGGAGACGAAGCAACCCACCTGAAACGCTTGCCGCAGGCAAAGCCGAAGTCGGTGAAGTGCACAGTCACCCGCTATCAACATCCGCCGAAACCGCACCCTCGGCACATCTGTAGTAACCGTGATTTTTAAAATTCAGAATTTAAGTTTAAATATTTTCTGAATTATTTAAATGGCAAAATGGATTATTAGTAGTGTAAAGTGACCCTAAAAATACCGACTTTTGATCGGAGTCTGATCTCGAAAATCCGAGAGCACCATTGCGATCGTCATGTCGAAACATGAAAGTTTCATATTCACTTGTCGACGATCTGACTGTCGGATCTTCCAGAAAACAGCGATGAAAAAGCGGGTCCCACAACTTAAGTTGTGAATAGTAACCCTTATTTTTAATCCCCTCTCGATCACTAACGGCCGTTTCGCCGTCTGGAACCCTGATATAGGGGTATGAGTAGTCAAACCTAACTATTTTCGACGTTCTGAGCGCAATGGCACTGACGAATTTCGCGTTTGGCGACCCGTGTGCACCGAAGTGCGTGCGCTGTACCGCAAAATACAGAATAAGATGGCCCGAGATTTTATTAGAGCGCCAAATCGAGCAAGCGAATACGCTACATGACAGGTCTCGACGAGCCGGACGTCGTGGCAAAGTCCGTTTCGCAAATTGACGAACGAATTTTCTCGAAAAGCGTGAAATGCACCGAAAAAGGGGGTATTTTTGAGAAAACTATAATGTTTATGTGTCAAATTGTTAGGAACTAAAACATGAAGGTGTTGGGTGCATTTTGCATCTGCTGTGACAACCCCGGAGTCTAGGGTTTTAGTGTGAACCAGGTTTGGGTTATTTTGCAAAGGAATCTAGTATTAAATGTAGATGGCCTTTGGTATTCTTTGGGCTGAAGCACGAGGGGTCAGAGGAGGAATACGAGGCAACATCTCCACCTCTGTGTTCTTTATTTGGTTCCTGGTGCATTGGGGTGGCGGAGGAACTCAACCACTTTGAGAGAAACTCGAGAGAAAAAGAGAGGAAGGAAGGTTGGAACCAAACTCTTCCAATTGAGTTTCTGAAATCCCTGTGGTATTCCAAAGTGCCTGAGGAGAGTTCCTGGAGGCTTGCTGAGGCTGCGCGAAGGAGGAGGAAGTAACCGGCTTCATCCTTGTCTTCACCAACCTCAGCCAAGGTAAGATCCCCTAACCAAAGGTTGTTTGGACCTGGGACTCCTAGCAGTAGAGTTCTTAGGTCCTTATCATGCTCCCTGCAAGACTTGAGCTCCCTATGCAAAGCGCATGGCCGGCGGGAGCCAACTATGGCCGAAAACCTAATAAAGCTCCACTTTGAAATAACTATGTAAATAATTAACCAACCAAGCTGAAAATTGGTATGTAGGTACTGTAGGACATGCCTAAAAATTCTGAAAAGTTTGAAAAAGTACGGCTAAGTAGTTCAAGAGAAAATTGATGCCCTAGTTTTGGGTTTATTTGTATAATAGCCGAACTTCCAACTCCGGCGCCGGCGGGCCTCTCCGACGCCTGCCACCTACCCAGATCACTTTATGGGACCAAGAGGATCCCAACCATGCCTTTGCATGGCTCCCATGCAGCCCGAATAAGGGCCGGCCATGGATGACCCGAAAATAAACCCCAACGTCGCCACCGGCGCTCCGGCCATCTCCGGCCGGGGAGGAAGGGTCGGGAAGCTTCCTATGGACCTTTCGGACAATTCTATCCAAGTTGGAAGGCTTCATATAGCCTCTTTTAAATTCCGCCATTAGAGGGGTTGAGCTCGAAATAGAGCTTTGCTCCCCGCCGCCGCCGCCGCACCCCGTCGACCGGGCATGGGCACAGGAAGCTTTAGTGAAGTATTTAGCAACTATTAGTGCTTTTGGTTTGATCCCAGAGCTTCTGGTTGAAGCATCACGAATTTCAAGGTTGAAGCCATCATCTTCTTCCTTGAGCCCGGCCAACCCAAGGTGTTTAGCTTGCTCCAAGATGAGGGGAGTTGCTACAGAGACTTAGTAGAATCTAATGATCCAAGTTTTTCAGCCTCTGGTCCAGTAATTGCAGAGATCTAATGTGAATTATAGCTTATGTTGAATGTTTTATACTATGCATACTAGATGTTTGATAAAATGCCACAGTGAACTTTTAATTGGAATTTGACAAAGATATAAATATGAAACTTGTTTCAAATCATCCCTTGAGCTTGATGCTCACTTCAGATCAAAAAGATTCTGTGTGGATTAAGATTTGAGCAATGTAAACCTTTATGTGAAACTTGGCTTTGGTTCTGCTTGAACCAGCACACCTGGGTTTCAACCAGGGTGAGCACTGGTATCCTGGCACTGTCCAGATCAACTTTGATATACAAAGTTTTTCTTAATGATGTTTGGATTAAAAGTTATAGTTAAATCAACCTTAAAATGTAATGTTGGAACAAAACACTATTCCGGGCTGTTTGCGAAGCCGCGACAGTGTGCTCCAGGCTAATTTGGGGTCACTTGACGCAATGCTCGCGTTTAATTTGCATTTTGATAAGCCGGAGAAACAAAAATGCATATAAGCTAGGATAGAGAAGTGTATTATGGCCCGAAGTTTTCCTCGGGTTCCGTGCTGTCGCAAATTGGTGAGCACGGTGTTCAGAAAGTTAAATATCACCCGCTGGAAGTGACGGTTCGTAAAAATGAGCTTCCAGTTGAAAGAACGAGCGAAAACAGTGCTCAAATGACACTATTAGTTAAATAATTAGAGGTTTTAAAATGGATCTGGATTTTAAGTTGTGATTAGTGAGTTTGAGGTTGATTATTATGTTTGATCCAGGTTGGCTCGATTTGTCTCTGGTCCTCGAGCATACAGTGGATTACAGTTTAGTCGCCTGCTACTTGTCAGGTGGGTTTATCTTCGGTCCGGGCTTTATCATTTCGGCCCTCTGGGGTATAGTATTGGTTGGACCCCTGTTCTTGTAGCCTAGTTGATATTTGAGCTTGCCTTCCTTTTGATCAGTTTCATTCTGCTATATGCTGAGTTATGATCCTTATCTGCAAAATTGATTATATGATACCTTGCCTAATTGATCTTTAGTTGCTTCCAGTTATTATGACTTTATTCCTGGACATTTGCCATGCCTGATTGGTCATTAGCTAGCTTGCACATTTATACTTGATTATCAGTATATCCTGATCCATGCGCTAGTAGTTGTTGATTATATTCTGCATATGATTGAGATTTAGTGGCTATTCTACATTGTACCCTTATTGGGATTGGTCATTTGCTAGTTGCATACCTGATTATCAGTACTCCCTGATTATATCTGATCCATGCTATAGTAGTTGATGATTATTCCTGCATATGAGTTGAGATTCAGTTGATTCTGACATGCATCCTTGATTGGATTAGTTGATGATTGTTCCTGTATGTGAGTTGAGATTCAGTTCATTCTGTTATTGCATTCCTGTTGGGATTGTTCTGGCTTTTTGCCAATTACCTGGTTTTGACAATAAGTTTCAGCATCAGCATTGTGATCACCACTGCGCCCGCTTTCAGTCACGTACACCGACGGTTTGGCCACCGTCATGGTGTTCTTTACCGGTAAAGGGTCACATCGACCCGTGAGCCCAGCATCTGTGAGTGCATGGGTTATGATAGTATGTTTTGCCTGAGGTTCTGTGAGACCAATAGTGGCATTGCCTGAGGTTCTGTGAGACCAATAGTGGCATTTGGCTGAGGTTCTGTGAGACCGAAAGTGGTATTTAGCCTGAGGTTCTATGAGACCAATAGTGGCATTGCCTGAGGTTCTGTGAGACCGATAGTGGCATTAGATTGGGTTACTTTACTATTTCAGTTATTGATGCATATGTTGTTTCCGTCACATCTCTTTGATTAACTGATTTGATTTCCTGTTATCAGCCTATACATGATTGAGATGTTATATGATGCTTTTAATTTCAGTTCCATGATTATATATATCTGATTATCCTAACCCCTGATTAATTATTACTATCCTCTAGTATTGTATACCAGTAGGTACGATCTGCTATTTCTCGGCTCGTCGTGCCCACTGGGATACACTCCGGTGTGTCTCACACCCTCGGGTGACTGTTTTTCAGGCCGAGCGGGTGCTGGGATGTCGGGACGTGTTGGTGAGATTCCGAGATAGAGATTGACCTTGGACAGCCGTGTATTTAGAAATAGTTAATTCAAGTGGTATTCAGATGTAATATATTTGTAAAGAAATCTGTAATATTGTTGTTGTTGTTGTTATTTGTAGTACGTAGTTAGTACTCTGATATTTGTTGCCAAGCTAGCCGTGCATATATAGAAAAGGCTCAAGTCCATAGGGGATTGGGACTCTTCTATATATGTGGCGGTCTGTCATTGCCCTGGTTGATTTGCAACTCTGATTTAAAAAAAAAAAAATTTTAGACGCTGATTTTCGAACTCGGGGCGTGACAGATTAAATGGTATCAGAGCAATAGGAATACGATGCCTAGGTTTGATTAGGAACGAACCCTAGGATGACTTGTGTCCACGAGAGAGCGCGGGGTATTTGTATAGTGGCTTGGAGCTCAGATGCGTTCACACACAGTTGAGTAGCGTTCGTACGCGCTCTGGGCTTTGGGGTCGCTGTTGGTGCAGTGTTAGCCGCGGTCATGGTTTCGGCCGTGGGCTTGATGTTTCAATGGAGCCAAAGGGCTCGGATCAGTTACAGTGGTTAAAGGTTAGACCACCGTTCTTGCCGTAATCGTCTAGCTGATGGCACAGCAGCAGATGACTGCTAGTATTGCACCAGCCCCACAGTTTGCCCAGAGGTTGACCAAGTTGTTGATCTTTCAGTTGTCCCCAGGTTATAAAAATCGGTGGCCTATGTGTCGATTCTGATGAGGTGAACATTCGAATATGGTTCTAGATTCTTGTGAATAGTCAGGGTGGCATTCCTGACCACGAGGTGGTAGTGACCCTTGATAAAAGTTATGTCATCAGCACTGAGACTGTGTTGGGAGGTATGTGATAAACCTTCTGATGAGTATTGGTTCCCAACTAGTTGTTGGCGACAGATCTATGGTATTTCGCCTTTCTTTTGGTAAGCACGTTGGCTGCAGACAACGTACTATCGAAAGAACTGAGGAAATACTCTGCCCTGTAATAGGGAATATCAGATTGGGTTTAAAATAGTGGCCTTGGAGTTGTTGATACCTTGTGACTAGTTGTCCCTATCGTGAATCTGTTAGAGGCTTAATAGTGGTTTATTTAAGTTTAAGTTTCGGGGACGAAACTTCTTATAAGTGATGGGTGATGTAGTAACCGTGATTTTTAAAATTCAGAATTTAAGTTTAAATATTTTCTGAATTATTTAAATGGCAAAATGGATTATTAGTAGTGTAAAGTGGCCCTAAAAATACCGACTTTTGATCGGAGTCTGATCTCGAAAGTCCGAGAGCACCATTGCGATCGTCACGTCGAAACATGAAAGTTTCATATTCACTTGTCGACGATCTGACAGTCGGATCTTCCAGAAAACAGCGATGAAAAAGCGGGTCCCACAACTTGAGTTGTGAATAGTAACCCTTATTTTTAATCCCCTCTCGATCACTAACGGCCGTTTCGCCGTCTGGAACCCTGATATAGGGGTATGAGTAGTCAAACCTAACTATTTTTGATGTTCTGAGCGCAATGGCACTGACGGATTTCGCGTTTGGCGACCCGTGTGCACCGAAGTGCGTGCGCTGTATCGCAAAATACAGAATAAGATGGCCCGAGATTTTATTCGAGCACCAAATCGAGCAAGCGAATACGCTACTTGACAGGTCTCGACGAGCCGGACGTCGTGGCAAAGTCTGTTTCGCGAATTGACGAACGGATTTTCTCGAAAAGCGTGAAATGCACCGAAAAAGGGGGTATTTTTGAGAAAACTATAATGTTTATGTGTCAAATTGTTAGGAACTAAAACATGAAGGTGTTGGGTGCATTTTGCATCTGCTGTGACAACCCTGGAGTCTAGGGTTTGAGTGTGAACCAGGTTTGGGTTATTTTGCAAAGGAATCTAGTATTAAATGTAGATGGCATTTGGTATTCTTTGGGCTGAAGCACGAGGGGTCAGAGGAGGAATACGAGGCAATATCTCCACCTCTGTGTTCTTTATTTGGTGCCTGGTGCATTGGGGTGGCGGAGGAACTCAACCACTTTGAGAGGAACTCGAGAGAAAAAGAGAGGAAGGAAGGTTGGAACCAAACTCTTCCAATTGAGTTTCTGAAATCCCTGTGGTATTCCAAAGTGCCTGAGGAGAGTTCCTGGAGGCTTGCTGAGGCTGCGCGAAGGAGGAGGAAGTAACCGGCTTCATCCTTGTCTTCACCAACCTCGGCCAAGGTAAGATCCCCAAACCAAAGGTTGTTTGGACCCGGGACTCCTAGCAGTAGAGTTCTTAGGTCCTTATCATGCTCCCTGCAAGACCTGAGCTCCCCATGCAAAGCGCATGGCCGACGGGAGCCAACTATGGCTGAAAACCTAATAAAGCTCCACTTTGAAATAACTATGTAAATAATTAACCAACCAAGCTGAAAATTGGTATGTAGGTACTGTAGGACATGCCTAAAAATTCTGAAAAGTTTGAAAAAGTATGGTTAAGTAGTTCAAGAGAAAATTGATGCCCTAGTTTTGGGTTTATTTGTATAATGGCCGAACTTCCAACTCCGGCGCCGGCGGGCTTCTCCGACGCCGTCCACCTACCCAGATCACTTTCTGGGACCAAGAGGATCCCAACCATGCCTGTGCATGGCTCCCATGCAGCCCGAATAAGGGCCGACCATGGATGACCCGAAAATGAACCCCAACGTCGCCGCCGGCGCTCCGGCCATCTCCGGCTGGGGAGGAAGGGTCGGGAAGCTTCCTATGGACCTTTAGGATAATTATATCCAAGTTGGAAGGCTTCATATAGCCTCTTTTAAATTCCGCCATTAGAGGGGTTGAGCTAGAAATGGAGCTTTGCTCCCCGCCGCCGCCGCCACACCCCGTCGACCGGGCATGGGCACAGGAAGCTTTAGTGAAGTATTTAGCAACTATTAGTGCTTTTGGTTTGATCCCAGAGCTTCTGGTTGAAGCATCACGAATTTCAAGGTTGAAGCCATCATCTTCTTCCTTGAGCCCGGCCAACCCAAGGCTTTTAGCTTGCTCCAAGATGAGGGGAGTTGCTACAGAGACTTAGTAGAATCTAATGATCCAAGTTTTTCAGCCTCTGGTCCAGTAATTGCAGAGATCTAATGTGAATTATAGCTTATGTTGAATGTTGTATACTATGCATACTAGATGTTTGATAAAATGCCACAGTGAACTTTTAATTGGAATTTGACAAAGATATAAATATGAAACTTGTTTCAAATCATCCCTTGAGCTTGATGCTCACTTCAGATCAAAAAGATTCTGTGTGGATTAAGATTTGAGCAATGTAAACCTTTATGTGAAACTTGGCTTTGGTTCTGCTTGAACCAGCACACCTGGGTTTCAACCAGGGTGAGCACTGGTATCCTGGCACTGTCCAGATCAACTTTGATATACAAAGTTTTACTGAATGATGTTTGGATTAAAAGTTATAGTTAAATCAACCTTAAAATGTAATGTTGGAACAAAACACTGTTCCGGGCTGTTTGCGAAGCCGCGACAGTGTGCTCCAGGCTAATTTGGGGTCACTGGACGCAATGCTCGCATTTAATTTGGATTTTGATAAGCCGGAGAAACAAAAATGCATATAAGCTAGGTTAGAGAAGTGTATTATGGCCCGAAGTTTTCCTCGGGTTCCGTGCTGTCGCAAATTGGTGAGCACGGTGTTCAGAAAGTTAAATATCACCCGCTGGAAGTGACGGTTCGTAAAAATGAGCTTCCAGTTGAAAGAACGAGCGAAAACAGTGCTCAAATGACACTATTAGTTAAATAATTAGAGGTTTTAAAATGGATCTGGGTTTTAAGTTGTGATTAGTGAGTTTGAGGTTGATTATTATGTTTGATCCAGGTTGGCTCGATTTGTCTCTGGTCCTCGAGCATACAGTGGATTACAGTTTAGTCGCCTGCTACTTGTCAGGTGGGTTTATCTTCGGTCCGGGCTTTATCATTTCGGCCCTCTGGGGTATAGTATTGGTTGGACCCCTGTTCTTGTAGCCTAGTTGATATTTGAGCTTGCCTTCCTTTTGATCAGTTTCATTCTGCTATATGCTGAGTTATGATCCTTATCTGCAAAATTGATTATATGATACCTTGCCTAATTGATCTTTAGTTGCTTCCAGTTATTATGACTTTATTCCTGGACATTTGCCATGCCTGATTGGTCATTAGCTAGCTTGCACATTTATACTTGATTATCAGTATATCCTGATCCATGCGCTAGTAGTTGTTGATTATATTCTGCATATGATTGAGATTTAGTGGCTATTCTACATTGTACCCTTATTGGGATTGGTCATTTGCTAGTTGCATACCTGATTATCAGTACTCCCTGATTATATCTGATCCATGCTATAGTAGTTGATGATTATTCCTGCATATGAGTTGAGATTCAGTTGATTCTGACATGCATCCTTGATTGGATTAGTTGATGATTGTTCCTGTATGTGAGTTGAGATTCAGTTCATTCTGTTATTGCATTCCTGTTGGGATTGTTCTGGCTTTTTGCCAATTACCTGGTTTTGACAATAAGTTTCAGCATCAGCATTGTGATCACCACTGCGCCCGCTTTCAGTCACGTACACCGACGGTTTGGCCACCGTCATGGTGTTCTTTACCGGTAAAGGGTCACATCGACCCGTGAGCCCAGCATCTGTGAGTGCATGGGTTATGATAGTATGTTTTGCCTGAGGTTCTGTGAGACCAATAGTGGCATTGCCTGAGGTTCTGTGAGACCAATAGTGGCATTTGGCTGAGGTTCTGTGAGACCGAAAGTGGTATTTAGCCTGAGGTTCTGTGAGACCAATAGTGGCATTGCCTGAGGTTCTGTGAGACCGATAGTGGCATTAGATTGGGTTACTTTACTATTTCAGTTATTGATGCATATGTTGTTTCCGTCACATCTCTTTGATTAACTGATTTGATTTCCTGTTATCAGCCTATACATGATTGAGATGTTATATGATGCTTTTAATTTCAGTTCCATGATTATATATATCTGATTATCCTAACCCCTGATTAATTATTACTATCCTCTAGTATTGTATACCAGTAGGTACGATCTGCTATTTCTCGGCTCGTCGTGCCCACTGGGATACACTCCGGTGTGTCTCACACCCTCGGGTGACTGTTTTTCAGGCCGAGCGGGTGCTGGGATGTCGGGACGTGTTGGTGAGATTCCGAGATAGAGATTGACCTTGGACAGCCGTGTATTTAGAAATAGTTAATTCAAGTGGTATTCAGATGTAATATATTTGTAAAGAAATCTGTAATATTGTTGTTGTTGTTGTTATTTGTAGTACGTAGTTAGTACTCTGATATTTGTTGCCAAGCTAGCCGTGCATATATAGAAAAGGCTCAAGTCCATAGGGGATTGGGACTCTTCTATATATGTGGCGGTCTGTCATTGCCCTGGTTGATTTGCAACTCTGATTTAAAAAAAAAAAATTTTAGACGCTGATTTTCGAACTCGGGGCGTGACAGATTAAATGGTATCAGAGCAATAGGAATACGATGCCTAGGTTTGATTAGGAACGAACCCTAGGATGACTTGTGTCCACGAGAGAGCGCGGGGTATTTGTATAGTGGCTTGGAGCTCAGATGCGTTCACACACAGTTGAGTAGCGTTCGTACGCGCTCTGGGCTTTGGGGTCGCTGTTGGTGCAGTGTTAGCCGCGGTCATGGTTTCGGCCGTGGGCTTGATGTTTCAATGGAGCCAAAGGGCTCGGATCAGTTACAGTGGTTAAAGGTTAGACCACCGTTCTTGCCGTAATCGTCTAGCTGATGGCACAGCAGCAGATGACTGCTAGTATTGCACCAGCCCCACAGTTTGCCCAGAGGTTGACCAAGTTGTTGATCTTTCAGTTGTCCCCAGGTTATAAAAATCGGTGGCCTATGTGTCGATTCTAATGAGGTGAACATTCGAATATGGTTCTAGATTCTTGTGAATAGTCAGGGTGGCATTCCTGACCACGAGGTGGTAGTGACCCTTGATAAAAGTTATGTCATCAGCACTGAGACTGTGTTGGGAGGTATGTGATAAACCTTCTGATGAGTATTGGTTCCCAACTAGTTGTTGGCGACAGATCTATGGTATTTCGCCTTTCTTTTGGTAAGCACGTTGGCTGCAGACAACGTACTATCGAAAGAACTGAGGAAATACTCTGCCCTGTAATAGGGAATATCAGATTGGGTTTAAAATAGTGGCCTTGGAGTTGTTGATACCTTGTGACTAGTTGTCCCTATCGTGAATCTGTTAGAGGCTTAATAGTGGTTTATTTAAGTTTAAGTTTCGGGGACGAAACTTCTTATAAGTGATGGGTGATGTAGTAACCGTGATTTTTAAAATTCAGAATTTAAGTTTAAATATTTTCTGAATTATTTAAATGGCAAAATGGATTATTAGTAGTGTAAAGTGGCCCTAAAAATACCGACTTTTGATCGGAGTCTGATCTCGAAAATCCGAGAGCACCATTGCGATCGTCACGTCGAAACATGAAAGTTTCATATTCACTTGTCGACGATCTGACAGTCGGATCTTCCAGAAAACAGCGATGAAAAAGCGGGTCCCACAACTTGAGTTGTGAATAGTAACCCTTATTTTTAATCCCCTCTCGATCACTAACGGCCGTTTCGCCGTCTGGAACCCTGATATAGGGGTATGAGTAGTCAAACCTAACTATTTTTGATGTTCTGAGCGCAATGGCACTGACGGATTTCGCGTTTGGCGACCCGTGTGCACCGAAGTGCATGCGCTGTATCGCAAAATACAGAATAAGATGGCCCGAGATTTTATTCGAGCACCAAATCGAGCAAGCGAATACGCTACTTGACAGGTCTCGACGAGCCGGACGTCGTGGCAAAGTCTGTTTCGCGAATTGACGAACGGATTTTCTCGAAAAGCGTGAAATGCACCGAAAAAGGGGGTATTTTTGAGAAAACTATAATGTTTATGTGTCAAATTGTTAGGAACTAAAACATGAAGGTGTTGGGTGCATTTTGCATCTGCTGTGACAACCCCGGAGTCTAGGGTTTGAGTGTGAACCAGGTTTGGGTTATTTTGCAAAGGAATCTAGTATTAAATGTAGATGGCCTTTGGTATTCTTTGGGCTGAAGCACGAGGGGTCAGAGGAGGAATACGAGGCAATATCTCCACCTCTGTGTTCTTTATTTGGTGCCTGGTGCATTGGGGTGGCGGAGGAACTCAACCACTTTGAGAGGAACTCGAGAGAAAAAGAGAGGAAGGAAGGTTGGAACCAAACTCTTCCAATTGAGTTTCTGAAATCCCTGTGGTATTCCAAAGTGCCTGAGGAGAGTTCCTGGAGGCTTGCTGAGGCTGCGCGAAGGAGGAGGAAGTAACCGGCTTCATCCTTGTCTTCACCAACCTCGGCCAAGGTAAGATCCCCAAACCAAAGGTTGTTTGGACCCGGGACTCCTAGCAGTAGAGTTCTTAGGTCCTTATCATGCTCCCTGCAAGACCTGAGCTCCCCATGCAAAGCGCATGGCCGACGGGAGCCAACTATGGCTGAAAACCTAATAAAGCTCCACTTTGAAATAACTATGTAAATAATTAACCAACCAAGCTGAAAATTGGTATGTAGGTACTGTAGGACATGCCTAAAAATTCTGAAAAGTTTGAAAAAGTATGGTTAAGTAGTTCAAGAGAAAATTGATGCCCTAGTTTTGGGTTTATTTGTATAATGGCCGAACTTCCAACTCCGGCGCCGGCGGGCTTCTCCGACGCCGTCCACCTACCCAGATCACTTTCTGGGACCAAGAGGATCCCAACCATGCCTGTGCATGGCTCCCATGCAGCCCGAATAAGGGCCGACCATGGATGACCCGAAAATGAACCCCAACGTCGCCGCCGGCGCTCCGGCCATCTCCGGCTGGGGAGGAAGGGTCGGGAAGCTTCCTATGGACCTTTAGGATAATTATATCCAAGTTGGAAGGCTTCATATAGCCTCTTTTAAATTCCGCCATTAGAGGGGTTGAGCTAGAAATGGAGCTTTGCTCCCCGCCGCCGCCGCCACACCCCGTCGACCGGGCATGGGCACAGGAAGCTTTAGTGAAGTATTTAGCAACTATTAGTGCTTTTGGTTTGATCCCAGAGCTTCTGGTTGAAGCATCACGAATTTCAAGGTTGAAGCCATCATCTTCTTCCTTGAGCCCGGCCAACCCAAGGCTTTTAGCTTGCTCCAAGATGAGGGGAGTTGCTACAGAGACTTAGTAGAATCTAATGATCCAAGTTTTTCAGCCTCTGGTCCAGTAATTGCAGAGATCTAATGTGAATTATAGCTTATGTTGAATGTTGTATACTATGCATACTAGATGTTTGATAAAATGCCACAGTGAACTTTTAATTGGAATTTGACAAAGATATAAATATGAAACTTGTTTCAAATCATCCCTTGAGCTTGATGCTCACTTCAGATCAAAAAGATTCTGTGTGGATTAAGATTTGAGCAATGTAAACCTTTATGTGAAACTTGGCTTTGGTTCTGCTTGAACCAGCACACCTGGGTTTCAACCAGGGTGAGCACTGGTATCCTGGCACTGTCCAGATCAACTTTGATATACAAAGTTTTACTGAATGATGTTTGGATTAAAAGTTATAGTTAAATCAACCTTAAAATGTAATGTTGGAACAAAACACTGTTCCGGGCTGTTTGCGAAGCCGCGACAGTGTGCTCCAGGCTAATTTGGGGTCACTGGACGCAATGCTCGCATTTAATTTGGATTTTGATAAGCCGGAGAAACAAAAATGCATATAAGCTAGGTTAGAGAAGTGTATTATGGCCCGAAGTTTTCCTCGGGTTCCGTGCTGTCGCAAATTGGTGAGCACGGTGTTCAGAAAGTTAAATATCACCCGCTGGAAGTGACGGTTCGTAAAAATGAGCTTCCAGTTGAAAGAACGAGCGAAAACAGTGCTCAAATGACACTATTAGTTAAATAATTAGAGGTTTTAAAATGGATCTGGGTTTTAAGTTGTGATTAGTGAGTTTGAGGTTGATTATTATGTTTGATCCAGGTTGGCTCGATTTGTCTCTGGTCCTCGAGCATACAGTGGATTACAGTTTAGTCGCCTGCTACTTGTCAGGTGGGTTTATCTTCGGTCCGGGCTTTATCATTTCGGCCCTCTGGGGTATAGTATTGGTTGGACCCCTGTTCTTGTAGCCTAGTTGATATTTGAGCTTGCCTTCCTTTTGATCAGTTTCATTCTGCTATATGCTGAGTTATGATCCTTATCTGCAAAATTGATTATATGATACCTTGCCTAATTGATCTTTAGTTGCTTCCAGTTATTATGACTTTATTCCTGGACATTTGCCATGCCTGATTGGTCATTAGCTAGCTTGCACATTTATACTTGATTATCAGTATATCCTGATCCATGCGCTAGTAGTTGTTGATTATATTCTGCATATGATTGAGATTTAGTGGCTATTCTACATTGTACCCTTATTGGGATTGGTCATTTGCTAGTTGCATACCTGATTATCAGTACTCCCTGATTATATCTGATCCATGCTATAGTAGTTGATGATTATTCCTGCATATGAGTTGAGATTCAGTTGATTCTGACATGCATCCTTGATTGGATTAGTTGATGATTGTTCCTGTATGTGAGTTGAGATTCAGTTCATTCTGTTATTGCATTCCTGTTGGGATTGTTCTGGCTTTTTGCCAATTACCTGGTTTTGACAATAAGTTTCAGCATCAGCATTGTGATCACCACTGCGCCCGCTTTCAGTCACGTACACCGACGGTTTGGCCACCGTCATGGTGTTCTTTACCGGTAAAGGGTCACATCGACCCGTGAGCCCAGCATCTGTGAGTGCATGGGTTATGATAGTATGTTTTGCCTGAGGTTCTGTGAGACCAATAGTGGCATTGCCTGAGGTTCTGTGAGACCAATAGTGGCATTTGGCTGAGGTTCTGTGAGACCGAAAGTGGTATTTAGCCTGAGGTTCTGTGAGACCAATAGTGGCATTGCCTGAGGTTCTGTGAGACCGATAGTGGCATTAGATTGGGTTACTTTACTATTTCAGTTATTGATGCATATGTTGTTTCCGTCACATCTCTTTGATTAACTGATTTGATTTCCTGTTATCAGCCTATACATGATTGAGATGTTATATGATGCTTTTAATTTCAGTTCCATGATTATATATATCTGATTATCCTAACCCCTGATTAATTATTACTATCCTCTAGTATTGTATACCAGTAGGTACGATCTGCTATTTCTCGGCTCGTCGTGCCCACTGGGATACACTCCGGTGTGTCTCACACCCTCGGGTGACTGTTTTTCAGGCCGAGCGGGTGCTGGGATGTCGGGACGTGTTGGTGAGATTCCGAGATAGAGATTGACCTTGGACAGCCGTGTATTTAGAAATAGTTAATTCAAGTGGTATTCAGATGTAATATATTTGTAAAGAAATCTGTAATATTGTTGTTGTTGTTGTTATTTGTAGTACGTAGTTAGTACTCTGATATTTGTTGCCAAGCTAGCCGTGCATATATAGAAAAGGCTCAAGTCCATAGGGGATTGGGACTCTTCTATATATGTGGCGGTCTGTCATTGCCCTGGTTGATTTGCAACTCTGATTTAAAAAAAAAAAAATTTTAGACGCTGATTTTCGAACTCGGGGCGTGACAGATTAAATGGTATCAGAGCAATAGGAATACGATGCCTAGGTTTGATTAGTAACGAACCCTAGGATGACTTGTGTCCACGAGAGAGCGCGGGGTATTTGTATAGTGGCTTGGAGCTCAGATGCGTTCACACACAGTTGAGTAGCGTTCGTACGCGCTCTGGGCTTTGGGGTCGCTGTTGGTGCAGTGTTAGCCGCGGTCATGGTTTCGGCCGTGGGCTTGATGTTTCAATGGAGCCAAAGGGCTCGGATCAGTTACAGTGGTTAAAGGTTAGACCACCGTTCTTGCCGTAATCGTCTAGCTGATGGCACAGCAGCAGATGACTGCTAGTATTGCACCAGCCCCACAGTTTGCCCAGAGGTTGACCAAGTTGTTGATCTTTCAGTTGTCCCCAGGTTATAAAAATCGGTGGCCTATGTGTCGATTCTAATGAGGTGAACATTCGAATATGGTTCTAGATTCTTGTGAATAGTCAGGGTGGCATTCCTGACCACGAGGTGGTAGTGACCCTTGATAAAAGTTATGTCATCAGCACTGAGACTGTGTTGGGAGGTATGTGATAAACCTTCTGATGAGTATTGGTTCCCAACTAGTTGTTGGCGACAGATCTATGGTATTTCGCCTTTCTTTTGGTAAGCACGTTGGCTGCAGACAACGTACTATCGAAAGAACTGAGGAAATACTCTGCCCTGTAATAGGGAATATCAGATTAGGTTTAAAATAGTGGCCTTGGAGTTGTTGATACCTTGTGACTAGTTGTCCCTATCGTGAATCTGTTAGAGGCTTAATAGTGGTTTATTTAAGTTTAAGTTTCGGGGACGAAACTTCTTATAAGTGATGGGTGATGTAGTAACCGTGATTTTTAAAATTCAGAATTTAAGTTTAAATATTTTCTGAATTATTTAAATGGCAAAATGGATTATTAGTAGTGTAAAGTGGCCCTAAAAATACCGACTTTTGATCGGAGTCTGATCTCAGAAATCCGAGAGCACCATTGCGATCGTCACGTCGAAACATGAAAGTTTCATATTCACTTGTCGACGATCTGACAGTCGGATCTTCCAGAAAACAGCGATGAAAAAGCGGGTCCCACAACTTGAGTTGTGAATAGTAACCCTTATTTTTAATCCCCTCTCGATCACTAACGGCCGTTTCGCCGTCTGGAACCCTGATATAGGGGTATGAGTAGTCAAACCTAACTATTTTTGATGTTCTGAGCGCAATGGCACTGACGGATTTCGCGTTTGGCGACCTGTGTGCACCGAAGTGCGTGCGCTGTATCGCAAAATACAGAATAAGATGGCCCGAGATTTTATTCGAGCACCAAATCGAGCAAGTGAATACGCTACTTGACAGGTCTCGACGAGCCGGACGTCGTGGCAAAGTCCGTTTCGCGAATTGACGAACGGATTTTCTCGAAAAGCGTGAAATGCACCGAAAAAGGGGGTATTTTTGAGAAAACTATAATGTTTATGTGTCAAATTGTTAGGAACTAAAACATGAAGGTGTTGGGTGCATTTTGCATCTGCTGTGACAACCCCGGAGTCTAGGGTTTGAGTGTGAACCAGGTTTGGGTTATTTTGCAAAGGAATCTAGTATTAAATGTAGATGGCCTTTGGTATTCTTTGGGCTGAAGCACGAGGGGTCAGAGGAGGAATACGAGGCAATATCTCCACCTCTGTGTTCTTTATTTGGTGCCTGGTGCATTGGGGTGGCGGAGGAACTCAACCACTTTGAGAGGAACTCGAGAGAAAAAGAGAGGAAGGAAGGTTGGAACCAAACTCTTCCAATTGAGTTTCTGAAATCCCTGTGGTATTCCAAAGTGCCTGAGGAGAGTTCCTGGAGGCTTGCTGAGGCTGCGCGAAGGAGGAGGAAGTAACCGGCTTCATCCTTGTCTTCACCAACCTCGGCCAAGGTAAGATCCCCAAACCAAAGGTTGTTTGGACCCGGGACTCCTAGCAGTAGAGTTCTTAGGTCCTTATCATGCTCCCTGCAAGACCTGAGCTCCCCATGCAAAGCGCATGGCCGACGGGAGCCAACTATGGCTGAAAACCTAATAAAGCTCCACTTTGAAATAACTATGTAAATAATTAACCAACCAAGCTGAAAATTGGTATGTAGGTACTGTAGGACATGCCTAAAAATTCTGAAAAGTTTGAAAAAGTATGGTTAAGTAGTTCAAGAGAAAATTGATGCCCTAGTTTTGGGTTTATTTGTATAATGGCCGAACTTCCAACTCCGGCGCCGGCGGGCTTCTCCGATGCCGTCCACCTACCCAGATCACTTTCTGGGACCAAGAGGATCCCAACCATGCCTGTGCATGGCTCCCATGCAGCCCGAATAAGGGCCGACCATGGATGACCCGAAAATGAACCCCAACGTCGCCGCCGGCGCTCCGGCCATCTCCGGCTGGGGAGGAAGGGTCGGGAAGCTTCCTATGGACCTTTAGGACAATTATATCCAAGTTGGAAGGCTTCATATAGCCTCTTTTAAATTCCGCCATTAGAGGGGTTGAGCTAGAAATGGAGCTTTGCTCCCCGCCGCCGCCGCCACACCCCGTCGACCGGGCATGGGCACAGGAAGCTTTAGTGAAGTATTTAGCAACTATTAGTGCTTTTGGTTTGATCCCAGAGCTTCTGGTTGAAGCATCACGAATTTCAAGGTTGAAGCCATCATCTTCTTCCTTGAGCCCGGCCAACCCAAGGTGTTTAGCTTGCTCCAAGATGAGGGGAGTTGCTACAGAGACTTAGTAGAATCTAATGATCCAAGTTTTTCAGCCTCTGGTCCAGTAATTGCAGAGATCTAATGTGAATTATAGCTTATGTTGAATGTTGTATACTATGCATACTAGATGTTTGATAAAATGCCACAGTGAACTTTTAATTGGAATTTGACAAAGATATAAATATGAAACTTGTTTCAAATCATCCCTTGAGCTTGATGCTCACTTCAGATCAAAAAGATTCTGTGTGGATTAAGATTTGAGCAATGTAAACCTTTATGTGAAACTTGGCTTTGGTTCTGCTTGAACCAGCACACCTGAGTTTCAACCAGGGTGAGCACTGGTATCCTGGCACTGTCCAGATCAACTTTGATATACAAAGTTTTACTGAATGATGTTTGGATTAAAAGTTATAGTTAAATCAACCTTAAAATGTAATGTTGGAACAAAACACTGTTCCGGGCTGTTTGCGAAGCCGCGACAGTGTGCTCCAGGCTAATTTGGGGTCACTGGACGCAATGCTCGCATTTAATTTGGATTTTGATAAGCCGGAGAAACAAAAATGCATATAAGCTAGGTTAGAGAAGTGTATTATGGCCCGAAGTTTTCCTCGGGTTCCGTGCTGTCGCAAATTGGTGAGCACGGTGTTCAGAAAGTTAAATATCACCCGCTGGAAGTGACGGTTCGTAAAAATGAGCTTCCAGTTGAAAGAACGAGCGAAAACAGTGCTCAAATGACACTATTAGTTAAATAATTAGAGGTTTTAAAATGGATCTGGGTTTTAAGTTGTGATTAGTGAGTTTGAGGTTGATTATTATGTTTGATCCAGGTTGGCTCGATTTGTCTCTGGTCCTCGAGCATACAGTGGATTACAGTTTAGTCGCCTGCTACTTGTCAGGTGGGTTTATCTTCGGTCCGGGCTTTATCATTTCGGCCCTCTGGGGTATAGTATTGGTTGGACCCCTGTTCTTGTAGCCTAGTTGATATTTGAGCTTGCCTTCCTTTTGATCAGTTTCATTCTGCTATATGCTGAGTTATGATCCTTATCTGCAAAATTGATTATATGATACCTTGCCTAATTGATCTTTAGTTGCTTCCAGTTATTATGACTTTATTCCTGGACATTTGCCATGCCTGATTGGTCATTAGCTAGCTTGCACATTTATACTTGATTATCAGTATATCCTGATCCATGCGCTAGTAGTTGTTGATTATATTCTGCATATGATTGAGATTTAGTGGCTATTCTACATTGTACCCTTATTGGGATTGGTCATTTGCTAGTTGCATACCTGATTATCAGTACTCCCTGATTATATCTGATCCATGCTATAGTAGTTGATGATTATTCCTGCATATGAGTTGAGATTCAATTGATTCTGATATTGCATCCTTGATTGGATTAGTTGATGATTGTTCCTGTATGTGAGTTGAGATTCAGTTGATTCTGTTATTGCATTCCTATTGGGATTGTTCTGGCTTTTTGCTAATTACCTGGTTTTGACAATAAGTTTCAGCATCAGCATTGTGATCACCAACGCCCGCTTTCAGTCACGTACACCGACGGTTTGGCCACCGTCATGGTGTTCTTTACCGGTAAAGGGTCACATCGACCCGTGAGCCCAGCATCTGTGAGTGCATGGGTTATGATAGCATGTTTTGCCTGAGGTTCTGTGAGACCAATAGTGGCATTGCCTGAGGTTCTGTGAGACCAATAGTGGCATTTGGCTTAGGTTCTGTGAGACCGAAAGTGGTATTTAGCCTGAGGTTCTGTGAGACCAATAGTGGCATTGCCTGAGGTTCTGTGAGATCGATAGTGGCATTAGATTGGGTTACTTTACTATTTCAGTTATTGATGCATATGTTGTTTCCGTCACATCTCTTTGATTAACTGATTTGATTTCCTGTTATCAGCCTATACATGATTGAGATGTTATATGATGCTTTTAATTTCAGTTCCATGATTATATATATCTGATTATCCTAACCCCTGATTAATTATTACTATCCTCTAGTATTGTATACCAGTAGGTACGATCTGCTATTTCTCGGCTCGTCGTGCCCACTGGGATACACTCCGGTGTGTCTCATACCCTCGGGTGACTGTTTTTCAGGCCGAGCGGGTGCTGGGATGTCGGGACGTGTTGGTGAGATTCCGAGATAGAGATTGACCTTGGACAGCCGTGTATTTAGAAATAGTTAATTCAAGTGGTATTCATATGTAATATATTTGTAAAGAAATCTGTAATATTGTTGTTGTTGTTGTTATTTGTAGTACGTAGTTAGTACTCTGATATTTGTTGCCAAGCTAGCCGTGCATATATAGAAAAGGCTCAAGTCCATAGGGGATTGGGACTCTTCTATATATGTGGCGGTCTGTCATTGCCCTGGTTGATTTGCAACTCTGATTTAAAAAAAAAAAAAAAATTTAGACGCTGATTTTCGAACTCGGGGCGTGACAACATCAACGCTCGCGCTTCAGCCACGACCATCATCCCAGCCACACCACCGCCAAATCCACTGTCAAACAACCCAAAAACAATACTCCGGTCAACACTGCAAAACCAGACATGTTGTTTTGCAAACTAGCACAGAAAATGGCATTTTTCACCTGCGTGCAATCCTCGAAAAAAAAATCTCGAAAAATCAAGGCTGTGATCCTTGCGATGAGTAGATACAAATCGATTATTTATACACCTCATTCCGACACCTGTAGCCCAAGATATACATATAACATTGCGGTAACATCCAAAATTTCGGCATAAAGTTCGTAGATTTTTAGGAATTAATCTAGCAGGAATTCCACTTAAGTATCAGCATGAAATTTTCCTCTTAACCCTGTTAACACATCCATACAAATAAATTCCATAAAAACATGCTGAATCCAAAGATATCACCATACAAACATGCAATTCCAACAAAACTCTGCTCTGTTAAAACCAGCACTACAGGGCTGAAAAGATTGGGAATTTCACCTGTCCAAATGAGCTCCAAATATAGTGAGAAAGGTGGCAATGGATTCCTTGTCGAGAGTAGATGGATATAGAGCCAAAGAGCACCCAATTCCGAGCTCGTATGAAAGAGAAAACCCAAAATTACTCCAAGGTGTCCAATAATAAAATCTGTGCGTGAGGGTTGTAGGAAAACCAGAAATTCTCCAAGAAATTTCGTGATCCAAGCAAAACACTGAATATCAAAGTTGTAGATTTACCTGTCATGGAGATTCCCTCCAAATTTCAGCTCAAAATACCAAGAAACGAAGCCTGGGGAATTTCTGTACTAAACTGCGACGGTGAAGCTCCGAAAATCCATCAATGGTGTTTGTGCTCCAACATGGGGAAGATGATGATCAAGGGAGCTCTCATGGCCAACCAAGGTGATGAACATGAAGAAAGGTTGGTGGTGAAGCTCTACATAAGGTCCCCAGAAAAATCACAATGTCCAAAGGAGGAAGGAGGAAGAAGAAGAGGAAGAAGAAGAAAAGGAGGAAAAATCTCCAAAATCCCTCTCTCCCTCTACAGGCCCACGTGCCCGTACGGCTGGCCCATCATGGCCAGCCACGTGGCAGCCTGGCGCGCCCCATTGACCGCGACCCTGCACCGGTCCAATGGGGTACCGTCACGTGGCACCCCCGGTCCACGGCCAACCCACGCACCCAAAAGTCCCCCAAAACTTTCGGTTGCCCGTGTTCGCTCATCCGGACTCCGAAAAATACAAGTAAATAGTCAATTTCCATTATTTTTGCGCGCTAAATCCAAATCTGTTGTCTGTTTTGCCAAATTTCATTTCTAAAATTTGTCGAAGGCATCCGAATAAGTAATCTTGATCTAGATTTCGTGCTGAGTCTAATTCTTGGATCCAATTTGTGCTCAAACACTCCCAATACTCAACATAAGCCTCCAGAAGCTGATGATCCAACAGTAATCCTTACGTGGGAATTTCGGGTCCTCACAAGTCATGTGAGAATGGTTTGTGATAATGATTCCTAAACCCTTCATATGAAATGATTGATATAGTTACATCTTTTCCTTGTGAGGTTAAGTATTGTTCATGACTCCTAGTTCCTTCAAATGAGATTGGATGTTGTTGGTAGTTCTTATGCTCATTCTATGTGAGGTTTAATATTGTTGATGATTCTTAGCCTATTCATGTGAGATTGATCATTGTGGATTATCCTTAAGCAGACTTTATGTGAGAACAATGACTGTTGCTAAACATTAGCCTATTCATGCGAAATCGACTATTGTTGATAATCCTTAAGTCCACGCTATGTAAGAGTGGTTATTCCATTTACATGAGAAGTGGTTATTTGGTTTATTATGGTTATGTGGGATTAACTTATATTGAGGGTTCTTAGCCCTTTCATGTGTAATTGGTTGTTGTTGTTAACCCCTACCTACTCTTTGTGAGGCTAAGTATTGTTGTTGATATCTACTCTACCCTATGTGAGAACAATTATATTTGATGCTTTATTCCTTTTCAAAAGAGAACAAATGCATGCTTGTATGGACATCTAGATAAGCCACCTTTTTCTGCTACACGATCATATTGGATTTGACTTAGGAGAAAAGTATTTTTGGTTTCTTTTCTCCTCTTTTATACACATGTAGAAGTGTTACATGTTGCTCTGGGTTGAGCTTGGGTTTGGGGAGGTATAGTTGAGATTATCAAGTCGGGGAGGGCTTACACCGGATTTTTGCATCGTGGGTTGGTTTGGCCACCGTGGATTTTGGACGGTTGCGCCGGTTATGGATTTTGCATCAGGTTGGGGCCGAAATTTCTTTAGTGGATATAGTTCTCCACATTGAGCATAGTCATGATCAAGTCCTGCTTATTGAGATACTTTTGATATGGTTACTTTCCTTGTGTGGGTAGCTACCCTCGAGTGCTACTCCGGAGTAGGCGGTTATATCGGTCAGTGAGTGCCGGCCAGTTACTTAGGTGATTTTTCACATGGCGGTACTTGGTTCTTTTGCCGATTGTGATGGTTCTGCAGGCAGTGTTCGAGTTTTAGCTCGGGTTGATTGAGTTATATCTCGGCGGTTATTTTACACTGATGCATGCATTTACAGCTATTATCCTTCATCATAACATTAGAGGCATAGTAATGGTAGTTTTTCCTTATCAGCGGATCTATTTACAGTTTTTACCACTTTTTACCTTCCATGCCTCTGGTAGACTCGGTGGGTACGTCGGTGTATTGATGATTTACCCACTGAGGACTACTGTTTCTAGTAGTTCTCACACCCGTGGTTGCTCAGTCTTTTTCAGTTTTCTTCGCACCGGTTGCGGTGTCGGCGGATCGAGATGAGGGAGTCATGAGATAGATCCCTACTTGTGATGATCCGGACCTCCGATATGGATTTACAAGGTGAGTATTGGCTTCTGGAGGCCTAAGATGAGTAATCGAGTTGTCTGTGTTCAAATCGGATCCCAGATTTGGAACCGGCGCAAAAATCGGATCAAGTTTGCTTTTTCGGGGGTTTCCGGCAAAATTTCGGATGAAAATTTAGAGAAAAGGACGGCGGATTTGGACTCAGTGCGCGAAAACGATGAAAACGGGCTATTTACTTGTATTTTTCGGACCTCGAAAAATATTTTTACTATTCACCGGCCGGAGTTACTGTTCCGGCAGCCGGCGGCGACCGGCAGGCGGTGGCGCACGGAGGAGCGCGACAGCATAGCGGCGGACCACGGCCGCGGGCAGCGCGGGCAGGCGCGGGCAGGCAGGGCAGGCGCGGCGCGCAGGCGGCTGGTCCACGGGCAAGGCATGCACCGGGAGCATCGAGGAGTGGACTTGCCACGTGGCAGCTTCTGATTAGTTGGATGGCGTCAAGGAGGTCGGCTGGTCTGTGACACGTGGCGGCTTCTGGTTGTGTCACGCCCCGGGTGTAAACCAGAACCCGGGCCCGTCTACAGATCCGCCATGCACACGGAATTTTCCGCGTGCACGAAGCGCTGGTAACCTGCTCAGATATAATATAACAATAAAAGAGCATAATACAGAGCTGAAATAGAAGAACCACATAGTAACTCAGACTGGAACTAAGAATAAAACTGTAATAAATACAATAATCTCCCAGCTCACCACAAAAGTACAACCAGCTGGCTAAGGCCAGACCCAAAATAAGAGAAAAATACCACAGTCTGAGTGAAGGGTACAACATCTGTCTAATAACAACTCTCAGTCTCACAGGAGATCTATCTACTCAGCGATCCCCTTACCTCGATCAGCTGCCGATGGCCTAGCAGCTCCCGCAGACGACTCTGCAAAATAAAGGAGAAGAAAGAGACAGAAAATAACAATGGGGGTGAGAACTACCAGATAAACCAGTAGCCTCCCCTAGTGGGTAAACCTCAACTCTGACGCACCCACTAGGACTACTAGAGGCAAAGGGAAAAGGTGAAGTGGTAAGGTAAATAAGGTACTGAAATAGGAAAACTACCACTACTATGCCTCTAAATGCCATACTGAAAGAAATGACTGTATGAATGCATCAGGAAACAGTATCTGATCAAATAAACCCAATCTGGACACCAGAGAAATTCTGGTACTGCCTGCTCTGTCATCAATCTCATGAACTCAGTATCACCACTGTCCAAATGACCGGAACCCAACACGGTCTGACCGGCACCCAATACGGTCTAAAGCCTACTCCGGAGTGGCACTCGAGGGGAGCGACCCACACGAGTAAAGTATCTCTGTATCAAGCATCTCTGTAACCAATGTCTCACAATAGCAGAACTGGATCATGACTATGATCAAAGTGGGAAACTCCATCCACTACAGAAAACCCAATCCCCAGCTGATGCAAAAATAAACCAGACTCAACCCCAATCTGATGCAAGGATAAACATCCGGTCGATCACCTACTGTCCGCGGCCACCGCAATACCCCACAAGTCCACAATCTAGTACAATCCCGACTACACTATCCCAAACCCCTGCTCATACTTGAGCAACAAGCATCTGAATGCAAAGGGGAGCAATAAAATATGTTTTCTCCCAAGTCAAGTCACAATATGATAGTGTAGCAATAAATAGTGGCCTAACTAGATGTCCAAGCAAGCATGCAATTGTACCATTTAAAAACTGTAGAAAAGTGTCAAATATTTATTTTAAAAAGATTGATCTTACTGTACCGATATAAAAGTTATTTGCATGCGAGATTATAGTATTTGTCCTAGCCACAGTGTCCCAAAATTAGCTATCATATAGTCTGTGGGGTCATAGGTATGGTTCTCAAATAGAGTATCAATTGTCACATTAAATTTTAGGGGAGTTCTAATAATCCCAGTGAGCTAGTCAAAAATGAGGTAAGCAACAACCGCCCACCCCGAAAAGCTCAAACCACACCCCAAAAAGCCTCCAAGCTGTCCACAGTCCTCAAAATCCCGCAAAATAGTGCACTGCTGTACATAACAACGCACCCGGTATAAATACAAATCCCAAAAATACAATATTTGCTATTTTTTCAAATCCCAAAAAAAAGAGGAGTTTTTCACCTCTGTATTGTGCTCAGAAAAATCCAGAAAAATTACGGTTGCGTTCCTGGCGACGAGTAGATCAAAATTGACTCTTTAAATGCCTCGATCCGATGCTCCTAGCTCAAGATATAAATTGAAGAAGTCGATGCTGTCCAAAACACACCACAGCAAAAAGGAGGGTCAAAGAAGCCTCGGGAACCATGCCAAAAGTGCGAAACAGAGCAAAGTGATCAACACAAAAATCGAAGCCTTACCTCTTAGGAACGCGTTGCCGCAAAAATCGTTCAAAAATTCCTCCTGGTTAGCACATAGGGATTTTTCGACTGAACTGCGCCGGAAAATGGGCCGAAAAAGGAAATCGTCGCAGTGCGCCGCGTCGCAGATAACTCGCTATGGGTAACTCCAAAAATTCTGAAATTTCTAGGGGAGAGAGAGAACAGAGAGAGGAACAATTTTTGTATAGGCCACTTGCTCAGATTCTCTCTTTTCAACTCGAAAATCACAGTGAGAAAGGGAGGAAGGGAGAGATTCCTTATATAATGGGCCAAGGAATCTTTTGGGCTCCACACGGGATCCGGACAAAACAGGAAACACCAAAACGGACCAACCAGGACGCGCCACGCGTCCACAAAACAGGAAACACCTATGCAAGTCCACTCAGATGTCGCCACGTGTCACCCATGGTGCACGTGCCCGGTCCCCGCTCCGGGTTTTTCGAAAAATGTCGGCCAATGGGGTGCTGCCACGTGTCACCTCCCCGTTGCCTTCTAGAAGCCATCCAACCAATGAGGGAACGCCACGTGGCAACACCCATTTTTCGTGCACCTGGTGCACGCCATGCCCGTGGACCGACCAGCATGCGCGCCTGCCCGCGCCTGCCCGCGCTGCGCTCAGCCGCGCTCCGCCGCTGCGCCGCCGGACGCCGCCGGTCGCCGGTCGCCGGAACAGTAATTTCGGCCGGCCGGAGTTACTGTTCCGGTGAACAGTGTTTTTGGCGCCGAAAATAAAGTGAATATACCATTTTGATCATTTTCGCGCGCTGAGTCCGATTCCGCTGTCAGTTTTGCCAAATTCTCATCCGAAATTTTGCCGAAAACCCCCGGAAAGCCCACTTGATCCGATTTTCGCGCCGGATCCATTTTTGAGATCTGTTTTCGACACTACTTGCTCCGATACACTGTGTGAGCTTCCGTTAGTCACTGTAATCATTGCAACAGTCTCCGCGGAAGTCCGGATCATCACATCCTCCCCCACTAAAAAAGAATTTTGTCCTCGAAACAAGACCAAACTAAACAACAATCCTCAGTCCGATGTCTCAAATAAGTAGGGGTGGGTATCCCTCATCTCCGACTCGAGCTCCCATGTAGCCTCGTGCTCGTCATGATTGCTCCATAGGATCTTCACATAGGGAATGGCTCGACTGCGCAATTCTCTCACCTCTCGATCCAGAATCCGTAGTGGGCGCTCCTCATACCTCAAATCCTCGCTGATCTCAAGCGGTGTGAAGTCGATGACGTGTGATGGGTCGAAGACATACCTCCTCAAAGTAGAAATGTGAAATACATCGTGGACACCAGCAAGCCTCGGAGGAAGTGCAAGTCGGTAGGCAACTGGCCCAACACGCTCCAATACCTCAAAAGGTCCAATATATTGGGGGCTAAGTTTCCCACGAATGCCGAACCTCTTGATTCCTTTGGACGGCGAGACTTTCAGGAATACATGATCACCAACCTGAAACTCTAAGTCTCGTCGCCGAACAACGGCATAACTCCTCTGTCGGCTTTGGGCGGTCTGAAGATGCTGTCGAATCACTCGGACCTTCTCCTCTGCCTCTAACAATACATCTGGTCCCAAGGTCCGCCTCTCGCCCACGTCACTCCAATAAAGTGGTGACCGACACTTGCGTCCATACAACGCTTCAAACGGAGCCATCTGAATGCTCGCTTGAAAGCTATTGTTGTACGCAAACTCAGCCAACGACAAGTGTCGAATCCACCCTCCGCCGAAATCCAAGACGCAAGCCCTAAGCATGTCCTCCAGGATCTGTATAGTCCGCTCTGACTGCCCATCAGTCTGCGGATGAAAAGCTGTACTGAACCTAAGCTGAGTCCCCAAGGCCGTCTGCAAGCTCCTCCAGAAATGCGAAACAAACCTCGGGTCTCTATCTGATACTATGGAGGCTGGTACTCCATGTAATCTTACTATCTCATCTAGATATAACTGGGCTAGTCACTCAAGTGGCCAAGTAGTCTGCATAGGCAGAAAGTGCGCTGACTTGGTAAGTCGATCTACAACTACACAGATAGCATCTGCTCCTCCCTGTGCCCTAGGTAGTCCGACCACAAAATCCATCGCAATGTGGTCCCATTTCCACTCGGGGATTGGAAGACTTTGTAACTTGCCGGCTGGCACTCGATGCTTAGCCTTCACCTGCTGACAAGTTAAACACTGAGCCACAAATCTCCCGATATCCCTCTTTATGCCATTCCACCAGAAGTGTGCCTTGAGGTCCTTATACATCTTAGTCCCACCAGGATGTAGGGTATAAGGTGTATAATGGGCCTCTCGCAAAATCTGCTCTCTGATCTCCGCATCCACTGGCACACATGCTCGGTTCCTGTACCTCAGTACTCCCGAATCATCCACTGTAAAGTCCCCTGACTGATCACTCGGAATTTGATCTCTAATCCTGGTCAAGTGGGGGTCCTCACTCTGTTTCTCCCTGATCCTATCCAGCAGAGTGGGCTGCACAACTAAAGATGTCAGTCTAGCAGAGACCCCAGGGGATACAACCTCTATCTCGAGCCGTCTCATCTCCTCTAATAGCGGCGCCTGGTCTGTGATCAACATAGACAAACTTTGCACCGCCCTCCTACTCAAGGCATCAGCGACCACATTAGCCTTGCCTGGGTGGTAGAGAATATCCACATCATAATCCTTTAATAGCTCCAACCATCTGCGTTGCCTCAAATTCAGCTCTTTCTGCGTGAACAGGTACTTTAGGCTCTTGTGGTCGGTGTAGATTTCACAATGCTCCCCATACAGATAATGACGCCAAAGCTTCAGTGCAAACACCACGGCAGCAAGCTCCAAGTCATGGGTAGGGTAATTCTTCTCATACTCTTTGAGTTGTCTTGATGCATATGCAATTACTCTCCCTTCCTGCATCAGCACACAACCAAGTCCACTGTGTGATGCGTCGCTGTAGATCACATATCCTTTCCCCATAACTGGGAGGGAAAGGATAGGAGCGGTCATTGTAGGTTTTTATAATGTAAGGATCCACAAGGATCTAAATAGGTACTATCAAACACCTAGAGGGGGGTGAATAGGTGTAATATTTAAAAAACAAATCTCAGTGCAAAATAAAAACCAATGCGGAAAATAAAAATCAACACACCGAGATTTACGTGGAAACTCCAATCCAGGAGAAAAACCACGGGACCAACACGCAATAACAATCCACTAAGAAAAGAAGAATAACAAGGTGATTACCGACTCCACGGACTCAAACCCCTCCTTCAACTTCTTCGGACCTTGCGCTCACCGATTGCACGTCCACTGCACACGTTCGAATCCAAGAACGCCACTCGAATCCACGAGCACACGTTTCGAATCCACGAAACGTCTTTAGCACACCGAATCCACGATGCCACGTCGAATCCACGACGCAAACTCAGCCGGTAAGAATATTGGCTTCGATGGTGATCCTTTGCTTAGATTATCAATGAAGAACCATGGATGGAATCTCTAAGCAAAGATTAGATCAATTCGACAAAAGATATGTTCTTGAAAGAACCATCGAATTGACCTAAAAGAGGCTATAAAGAAGAACGATAAAAACCTAGCCTCTAGGGTTGCTCTCAAGTGTTTTATAAATTGATCGGTCTTGGTCAGTCGTTCTTGAGAAACCCTAAGTGTCTATTTATAGGTTAGAAACCATTGGAAGAAGATAAGGATCAAAAACTAACCTTTTCTGGAATTTTTCAGGACGGCGATCCGGATCGGATTTACTGCGATCCGGATCGTCGTAACGAGATTGACAATTCCAGAAAAACAAGGGTTCGGGATCCGGATTGAACTTTCCGATCCGGATCGTTCATGAATTTCAGCAACATCCAATGTTCGGGATCCGGATCGGAATAGGCTTGGATCCAGATTGGATTTGCACATGAACTAATACCCTTCGGGATCCGGATTGGATCAACTGATCCGGATCCTGAACATGCCCCATGTCCAGTTTTTTGATTTTTATGCAATTAAAAATTCATCCAAGTGTTTCTACACTATAAGAAAGTATTCGGATCACCACAATTATTTAGTTAAACGTACCTGATCAATCCGAATCCATTTTCCTTAAGATTGATGTAATTGATCCACAATTCTTCACCTTCAATCTTCAAGACTCAAAACACTGAGTGCCAACTTGAGCTCTTCTCTGAGTCTTCGATTGCTGATTGACAATTTGATCCCTTTAAGACTCCGACTCAACTTACTGACTTGACTCACGAAATATGCCAACACCAAAATGCCGTAACAATCTCCCCCTTTGGCAATTTCGTGACAAAACCCAAAAATACATAAAAACGCTCAAGTCACTCATCTTAAACCAAAAAATTCGAAATTCAATGTCATCACCAAAACATTGATTTTCTTTGCGTGAAAGATCCAATAAATACAAAATACATTTGAACCAAACAGTTCTAGAACCTACTCTATGACTTAGGACTTGGAGTCTTAAAGTGATGTAATTCCTGCAAAACAAAACTCCAAACAAAATCAAACGTTAGTCGTTAGAAATTAAAATCCTACATTTGATTCGTCCTTTTGGTTCTTTTGTTTTTCGGCTCTTTCAATCTTTTCTTTATCTCCCCCTATCTTGAGCATCTCTAACATGTTCTCCATGTTCTCCATGTTCTCCCCCTGTCTTGAGCATTTATGTTCTCCCCCTTTGTGATACGATCATCATTTTCCGTTTTCTCCCCCATTTTTTTATTTTCGTTTGTCCTCTCTTGATGATCTCATCTCCGTCATTTCTCTTCTCCCCCTTTTTGTCACAAATTGTCAAACAGTGAACATACTAGACAAAAGGAAATCTAACAACATTAGTTCATAGAGAAAGAGAGATAAAATCTCAGTTCCGGTATATAACAAAAATGCAGATTGCGTACCGGTACCAGAAAGCAAAAAGCAAATAATTTCTTGAAACAAATCCAGATTTTGGAATCTTTTTAAATACCGATTTGTATTCCATCAAGAAATCAATTTAAGTGCTTTAAACAATGAATTCACACAGATGCCATTCAATCCAATTAATTTCACAAAATTAAAAAGATTTACTCCTAAATCATGAAAAACAAAGATAAAACATTATAAACAGTTTTTCATGTTATATTCATCAAACACAAGTCATCAAAAATAATCTTGAGATCCAAACTCTATCAAGATGTAACGGATTTACAAAGATGACTTACAGAGATTTCCAAATGACATCAATCTTGAATTCTACCCTTTCTTGAAATTGAGGTATATGATCCAAATTTCTTTCATCAGAATAATTTAGAAAAAATTCCATAAAAACCAGAAAAAGTATGTAAGCACTTTAGCGCATCAACTTTAAACAAAAGTCATCGTTTCATGCAACAAGAAATAGATTATACCAAATCTATCAAAAATACTCAAAAATGAAACGAAAATTTATGAAAATTAAAACCCTTAAAGTTGAACAACTTCAATCACATCTAACATGATCTTATGCGTAATGCCTTTATCAAATCATCAATTTGGTAAAGAAAATGAAATACCAAGATCAATAGATGTTTGAAATCCCAGATAAGTTAGATAATATATCTAGACAATCTGTTGAAGAGAGTGGCTCTTTGAGCATCTTTCGTTAAAAATCCCACCTTATACCAACCTTGAAATTTGACAGAGTCAAGTATTTCAATCATGCATTTTAGTTAATCAAAATTGACAAAACCATGCTTGGTATTCATGTGGTAGCTGCACACAGTACTCGGACGACCGAGGTGGTAGCTCTTTCCTCCATGTGGTGGTAGTTTTCACACTCCTCATTGGGATGTAACTCTTTCCACATCTTTTGAGCATTTTACTTTTCTTTGACTCCCCCTCAATTGGCTATCAATTATTTAAGATATAAGGTATTCAACCAAAAATTGATCTCGCATTCATACTCGACTAAATAGTCAAATAAGATAATGACTATACCAAGAGATCATTGAGAGAGAAATTGACTTTGATCACTTAAAAGATGACTTAATTAACATAAATGATCATTGCAACATCGAAATATTATGATGTCAAAAGCATAATAGATTTCTAAATGCGTGAAAAGATGCAATTAAAGTCAATATAACCAATGCTCAATTAATGTCCTATGTACAAACATAGATGAAGAACAAAAACACAAAAACAAAACCTAACCTAAGGATTGGTTTCAAAAAGGAGATCATTTCAAGGAAAGCATTCCAATTGCCTTACGCAAGTGAATAAATCGTTTTTGATCCAAAGGTTTTGTTAAAATGTCAGCCAATTGATCTTCAGTTGAAATATATGAAAGTTGAAGAATATTTGATTCAACTAGCTCTCTAAGAAAATGATATCTAAGTTCAATGTGTTTTGTTCTTGAGTGCAACACAGGATTTTTAGAAATGTTTATAGCACTTGTGTTGTCACAAAGAATTCACACAACCGAGATAGATTAAGCATCTAAAGATCACACATGATTTCTAAAATTTGATGCTTATAACTATCAAAAACTCCTATAATGAAGTATCTTCAAGATTATGATTATGGAGTAAAGTTGATAATCCATATAAAATTAATTTGGAGTGAATGAACGTGAAGCCCTTTTTATTCAATGCACTTGTTCAATAAAAACCCTTTTGTTCAAAAACAAAGTATAAAAACAAAGAGCATTGAAAAACATGTAATGCAAAGATTAAGAAAAATATGAAGGGAAAACCAATCAAAGCATTACATACAGTCATAAGCTATTTAGAACTTAAGACAAGGAAAGATATCACCTTTCCGAATCCAAAATCGCTGGATTTTGGGTTGTCTTGATTCGTTGTGGCCGGGGGTTGTCCGCTTTGACTGTTGATCCACCTTAGGTCTTTGCCTCGCAATGATCCACTTGTATGATTGATGTTGTGGCTCGGACCTTTGGTGGGTTGAGTGAACTCCTTTGACTTGATGTGTCTTTTGATTCCGTTGAGTCCGCTCCGTAGATGAAGTTGCCGAAGGATTTTTCTTTCTCTTTTTCGGGCAATTCTTCACCAAGTGTCCTTCAAGTCCACATAGGTGACAAGTTCTTCCTTTCAATTTAGTTGTGGAACTTGAAGCCTTCACAGTTTGGTTCTTTTTAAATCCCAAACCAACCTTGCTTGTTTGACCTAATCCGGACATACTTTCTAGTTTCTTGGAACCGGTTGAAAGCCTTTGTATGTCGGATTTGAGTTCATGAACTTGCTTGGTCAAAGCTTGGTTGGTGACATGAATTTCTTCAAACTGTTTTTCAAGAAAACCAATCTTGTCCATATATGCTTTTGCGTTCGTCTCCGATTGGTTTAACTTTTCTTGGAGGAATTTATTGTTATCCAATAACCTTTCTTGTTCCTCCTCGAGATCATGAAGTTTGATCTTTAAAGCTTGATTCTCGTCTTGAACCTCAAGTCGTTGCTTCCTCAACTTCTTGATATGCTTGGCCATCTTCTTTGATTCCGCAAGAAGTTGTTGGTATGCCTCAACGAGTTCTTCTTCGTCCGACTCCCCCTCACTTGATGACTCTCCTCCGGATGTTGATGTTTCATGCAAAATCAAAGGAATAGAGTCAGTGACTAAAGATGATAAGCACAAATTAGAAGAGGGAATTTGAGAGGCATGAAAAGCAACAATTTTTTCTTTTTCCTCTTCACTTGAGGTCGATTCATCGAAACTAGAATCGTCCCAAGTTTTTGCTTGCAAAGCCTTCTTTTTGTATGATTTCTTAGAAGGACAATCCGTTGAAATATGGCCGTAGCCTTTGCATCGATAGCATTGGATTTCCCCTTCGAAATCATCTTTTTCTTTTTCTTTAGAAGGTTTTGCAACGCCTTTGAGTTTAGAGGATTTAGAACCCGATGATCCTTTAGATGGTTTCGTGGATGAAGATCCATCGGTTCGATTCTTCCAAAACTTCCGACGAAATTTCTTTGTGATCCGCGCCAATTGTTCTTCAAAATCGGCAAAAGAGATTTCATCGTCGGAACTCGATTCGCCATCTTCTTCCTTTGTTGATTTGAATGCAATACCTGTAAGCTTAGAAGAAGACTTGGAAGAAATTTGATTAGTAGGAAAAGTCATCTCATAAGTTTGTAAAGCACCTACTAATTCCTCTACACTCATCTCATCCGGATGACTAACGGTTTCAATGGCGGTAACCTTTGCCCTAAACCGTTCCGGAAGAGTCCGAAGAATCTTTCTTACAATTTTCGACTCCGGGATCTTTTCTCCTAAATTAGCACATGTATTAATTACATCTTGAAGTCTAGTGTAATAATCTGTAAACAATTCATGCTCTTCCATATGAATAGAGTCAAATTGACTTGTAAGCATCTGGAGCTTTTGAATTTTTACAAGATTAGTACCCTCATGTGTAATTTTGAGAATATCCCAAATTTCCTTCGCGGTTTCACACGCAGAAATTCGTGTAAACTCAGTCGAGGAAAGAGAATTATATAAAGCGTTCATACCTTTCCCATTGTAAGAAGATCTTTCGATTTCCTCTTTAGACCATCTAGAGCGAGGTTTTGGGGTAGTAGAATTTCCTACTTCCTCAACAGGATGCACCCAACCGTATTCAACGGTTTGCCAAACACGCTCATCAATTGAGATGAGAAAAGCTCTCATCCGTACTTTTCAATATGCATAATTGGTCCCATCAAAAAGAGGAGGTCTAAAAATATTACCACTTTCACCCGACATGATAGATAAACCTAAAACCCGCTCTGATACCAATTGTTGGTTTTTATAAGGATCCACAAGGATCTAAATAGGTACTGTCAAACACCTAGAGGGGGGGTGAATAGGTGTAATACTTATAAAACCAATCTCAGTGCAAAATAAAAACCAATGCGGAAAATAAAAACAGCACACCGAGATTTACGTGGAAACTCCAATCCAGGAGAAAAACCACGGGACCAACACGCAATAACAATCCACTAAGAAAAGAAGAATAACAAGGTGATTACCGACTCCACGGACTCAAACCCCTCCTTCAACTTCTTCGGACCTTGCGCTCACCGATTGCACGTTCACTGCACACGTTCGAATCCACGAACGCCACTCGAATCCACGAGCACACGTTTCGAATCCACGAAACGCCTTTAACACACCGAATCCACGATGCCACGTCGAATCCACGACGCAAACTCAGCCGGTAAGAATATTGGCTTCGATGGTGATCCTTTGCTTAGATTATCATTGAAGAACCGTAGAAGGAATCTCTAAGCAAAGATTAGATCAATTCGACAAAAGATAGATCTTGGAAGAACCGTCGAATTGACCTAAAAGAGGCTATAAAGAAGAACGATAAAAACCTAGCCTCTAGGGTTGCTCTCAAGTGTTTTATAATTGATCGGTAGTTCTTGAGAAACCCTAAGTGTCTATTTATAGTTTAGAAACCTTTGGAAAGAGATAAGAATCAAAAACTTACCTTATCTGGAATTTTTCAGGACGGCGATCCGGATCGGATTTACTGCGATCCGGATCGTCGTAACGAGATTGACAATTCCAGAAAAACAAGGGTTCGGGATCCGGATTGAAAGCCCGATCCGGATCGTTCATGAATTTCAGCAAAATCCAATGTTCGGGATCCGGATCGGAATTGGCTTGGATCCGGATTGGATTTGCCATGAACAATACCCTTCGGGATCCGGATTGGATTGTCTGATCCGGATCCTGAACATGTCCCATGTCCAGTTTTTGATTTTTATGCAATTAAAAATTCATCCAAGTGTTTCTACACTATAAGAAGTATTCGGATCACCAAAATTATTTAGTTAAACGTACCTGATCAATCCGAATCCATTTTCCTTAAGATTGATGTAATTGATCCACAATTCTTCACCTTCAATCTTCAAGACTCAAAACACTGAGTGTCAACTTGAGCTCTTCTCTGAGTCTTCGATTGCTGATTGACAATTTGATCCCTTTAAGACTCCGACTCAACTTACTGACTTGACTCACGAAATATGCCAACACCAAAATGCCGTAACAATCTCCCCCTTTGGCAATTTCGTGACAAAACCCAAAAATACATAAAAACGCTCAAGTCACTCATCTTAAACCAAAAAATCGAAATTCAATGTCATCACCAAAACATTGATTTTCTTTGCGTGAAAGATCCAATAAATACAAAATACATTTGAACCAAACAGTCCTAGAACATACTCTATGACTTAGGACTTGGAGTCTTAAAGTGATGTAATTCCTGCAAAACAAAACTCCAAACAAAATCAAACGTTAGTCGTTAGAAATTAAAATCCTACATTTGATTCGTCCTTTTGGTTCTTTTGTTTTTCGGCTCTTTCAATCTTTTCTTTATCTCCCCCTATCTTGAGCATCTCTAACATGTTCTCCATGTTCTCCATGTTCTCCCCCTGTCTTGAGCATTTATGTTCTCCCCCTTTGTGATACGATCATTATTTTCTGTTCTCCCCCTTTTTTTTTTGTTTGTCCTATCTCGATGATCTCATCTCCGTCATTTCTCTTCTCCCCCTTTTTGTCACAAATTGTCAAACAGTGAACATACTAGACAAAAGGAAATCTAACAACATTAGTTCATAGAGAAAGAGAGATAAAAGCTCAGTTCCGGTATATAACAAAAATGCAGATTGCGTACCGGTACCAGAAAGCAAAAATCAAATAATTTCTTGAAACAAATCCAGATTTTGGAATCTTTTCAAATACCGATTTGTATTCCATCAAGAAATCAATTTAAGTGCTTTAAACAATGAATTCACACAGATGCCATTCAATCCAATTAATTTCACAAAATTAAAAAGATTTACTCCTAAATCATGAAAAACAAAGATAAAACATTATAAACAGTTTTTCATGTTATATTCATCAAACACAAGTCATCAAAAATAATCTTGAGATCCAAACTCTATCAAGATGTAACGGATTTACAAAGATGACTTACGGAGATTTCCAAATGACATCAATCTTGAATTCTACCCTTTCTTGAGATTGAGGTATATGATCCAAATTTCTTTCATCAGAATAATTTAGAAAAATTCCATAAAAATCAGAAAAAGTAT
Organism: Tillandsia fasciculata; assembly: GCA_029168755.2. NCBI lineage: Eukaryota > Viridiplantae > Streptophyta > Magnoliopsida > Poales > Bromeliaceae > Tillandsia > Tillandsia fasciculata. The sequence goes on along the minus strand of CM054946.1, from coordinate 2,684,471 downwards.
GTAAGCACTTTAGCGCATCAACTTTAAACAAAAGTCATCGTTTCATGCAACAAGAAATAGATTATACCAAATCTATCAAAAATACTCAAAAATGAAACGAAAATTTATGAAAATTAAAACCCTTAAAGTTGAACAACTTCAATCACATCTAACATGATCTTATGCGTAATGCCTTTATCAAATCATCAATTTGGTAAAGAAAATGAAATACCAAGATCAATAGATGTTTGAAATCCCAGATAAGTTAGATAATATATCTAGACAATCTGTTGAAGAGAGTGGCTCTTTGAGCATCTTTCGTTAAAAATCCCACCTTATACCAACCTTGAAATTTGACAGAGTCAAGTATTTCAATCATGCATTTTAGTTAATCAAAATTGACAAAACCATGCTTGGTATTCATGTGGTAGCTGCACACAGTACTCGGACGACCGAGGTGGTAGCTCTTTCCTCCATGTGGTGGTAGTTTTCACACTCCTCATTGGGATGTAACTCTTTCCACATCTTTTGAGCATTTTACTTTTCTTTGACTCCCCCTCAATTGGCTATCAATTATTTAATATATAAGGTATTCAACCAAAAATTGATCTCGCATTCATACTCGACTAAATAGTCAAATAAGATAATGACTATACCAAGAGATCATTGAGAGAGAAATTGACTTTGATCACTTAAAAGATGACTTAATTAACATAAATGATCATTGCAACATCGAAATATTATGATGTCAAAAGCATAATAGATTTCTAAATGCGTGAAAAGATGCAATTAAAGTCAATATAACCAATGCTCAATTAATGTCCTATGTACAAAACATAGATAATGAACAAAAACACACAACAAAACCTAACCTAAGGATTGGTTTCAAAAAGGAGATCATTTAAAGGAAAGCATTCCAATTGCCTTACGCAAGTGAATAAATCGTTTTTGATCCAAAGGTTTTGTTAAAATGTCAGCCAATTGATCTTCAGTTGAAATATATGAAAGTTGAAGAATATTTGATTCAACTAGCTCTCTAAGAAAATGATATCTAAGTTCAATGTGTTTTGTTCTTGAGTGCAACACAGGATTTTTAGAAATGTTTATAGCACTTGTGTTGTCACAAAGAATTCACACAACCGAGATAGATTAAGCATCTAAAGATCACACATGATTTCTAAAATTTGATGCTTATAACTATCAAAAACTCCTATAATGAAGTATCTTCAAGATTATGATTATGGAGTAAAGTTGATAATCCATATAAAATTAATTTGGAGTGAATGAACGTGAAGCCCTTTTTATTCAATGCACTTGTTCAATAAAAACCCTTTTGTTCAAAAACAAAGTATAAAAACAAAGAGCATTGAAAAACATGTAATGCAAAGATTAAGAAAAATATGAAGGGAAAACCAATCAAAGCATTACATACAGTCATAAGCTATTTAGAACTTAAGACAAGGAAAGATATCACCTTTCCGAATCCAAAATCGCTGGATTTTGGGTTGTCTTGATTCGTTGTGGCCGGGGGTTGTCCGCTTTGACTGTTGATCCACCTTAGGTCTTTGCCTCGCAATGATCCACTTGTATGATTGATGTTGTGGCTCGGACCTTTGGTGGGTTGAGTGAACTCCTTTGACTTGATGTGTCTTTTGATTCCGTTGAGTCCGCTCCGTAGATGAAGTTGCCGAAGGACTTTTCTTTCTCTTTTTCGAGCAATTCTTCACCAAATGTCCTTCAAGTCCACATAGGTGACAAGTTTTTCCTTTCAATTTTATTGTGGAACTTGAAGCCTTCACAGTTTGGTTCTTTTTAAATCCCAAACCAACCTTGCTTGTTTGACCTAATCCGGACATACTTTCTAGTTTCTTGGAACCGGTTGAAAGCCTTTGTATGTCGGATTTGAGTTCATGAACTTGCTTGGTCAAAGCTTGGTTGGTGACATGAATTTCTTCAAACTGCTTTTCAAGAAAACCAATCTTGTCCATATATGATTTTGCGTTCGTCTCCGATTGGTTTAACTTTTCTTGGAGGATTTTATTGTTATCCAATAACCGTCCTTGTTCCTCCTCAAGATCATGTAGTTTGATCTTTAAAGCTTGATTCTCGTCTTGAACCTCAAGTCGTTGCTTCCTCAACTTCTTGATATGCTTGGCCATCTTCTTTGATTCCGCAAGAAGTTGTTGGTATGCCTCAACGAGTTCTTCTTCGTCCGACTCCCCCTCACTTGATGACTCTCCTCCGGATGTTGATGTTTCATGCAAAATCAAAGGAATAGAGTCAGTGACTAAAGATGATAAGCACAAATTAGAAGAGGGAATTTGAGAGGCATGAAAAGCAACAATTTTTTCTTTTTCCTCTTCACTTGAGGTCGATTCATCGAAACTAGAATCGTCCCAAGTTTTTGCTTGCAAAGCCTTCTTTTTGTATGATTTCTTAGAAGGACAATCCGTTGAAATATGGCCGTAGCCTTTGCATCGATAGCATCGGATTTCCCCTTCGAAATCATCTTTTTCTTTTTCTTTAGAAGGTTTTGCAACGCCTTTGAGTTTAGAGGATTTAGAACCCGATGATCCTTTAGATGGTTTCGTGGATGAAGATCCATCGGTTCGATTCTTCCAAAATTTCCGACGAAATTTCTTTGTGATCCGCGCCAATTGTTCTTCAAAATCGGCAAAAGAGATTTCATCGTCGGAACTCGATTCGCCATCTTCTTCCTTTGTTGATTTGAATGCAATACCTGTAAGCTTAGAAGAAGACTTGGAAGAAATTTGATTAGTAGGAAAAGTCATCTCATAAGTTTGTAAAGCACCTACTAATTCCTCTACACTCATCTCATCCGGATGACTAACGGTTTCAATGGCGGTAACCTTTGCCCTAAACCGTTCCGGAAGAGTCCGAAGAATCTTTCTTACAATTTTCGACTCCGGGATCTTTTCTCCTAAATTAGCACATGTATTAATTACATCTTGAAGTCTAGTGTAATAATCTGTAAACAATTCATGCTCTTCCATATGAATAGAGTCAAATTGACTTGTAAGCATCTGGAGCTTTTGAATTTTTACAAGATTAGTACCCTCATGTGTAATTTTGAGAATATCCCAAATTTCCTTCGCGGTTTCACACGCAGAAATTCGTGTAAACTCAGTCGAGGAAAGAGAATTATATAAAGCGTTCATACCTTTCCCATTGTAAGAAGATCTTTCGATTTCCTCTTTAGACCATCTAGAGCGAGGTTTTGGGGTAGTAGAATTTCCTACTTCCTCAACAGGATGCACCCAACCGTATTCAACGGTTTGCCAAACACGCTCATCAATTGAGATGAGAAAAGCTCTCATCCGCACTTTCCAATATGCATAATTGGTCCCATCAAAAAGAGGAGGTCTAAAAATATTACCACTTTCACCCGACATGATAGATAAACCTAAAACCCGCTCTGATACCAATTGTTGGTTTTTAATTAAGGATCCACAAGGATCTAAATAGGTACTATCAAACACCTAGAGGGGGGTGAATAGGTGTAATATTTAAAAAACAAATCTCAGTGCAAAATAAAAACCAATGCGGAAAATAAAAATCAGCACACCGAGATTTACGTGGAAACTCCAATCCAGGAGAAAAACCACGGGACCAACACGCAATAACAATCCACTAAGAAAAGAAGAATAACAAGGTGATTACCGACTCCACGGACTCAAACCCCTCCTTCAACTTCTTCGGACCTTGCGCTCCACCGATTGCACGTCCACTGCACACGTTCGAATCCACGAACGCCACTCGAATCCACGAGCACACGTTTCGAATCCACGAAACGCCTTTAACACACCGAATCCACGATGCCACGTCGAATCCACGACGCAAACTCAGCCGGTAAGAATATTGGCTTCGATGGTGATCCTTTGCTTAGATTATCATTGAAGAACCGTAGAAGGAATCTCTAAGCAAAGATTAGATCAATTCGACAAAAGATAGATCTTGGAAGAACCGTCGAATTGACCTAAAAGAGGCTATAAAGAAGAACGATAAAAACCTAGCCTCTAGGGTTGCTCTCAAGTGTTTTATAAATTGATCGGTAGTTCTTGAGAAACCCTAAGTGTCTATTTATAGTTTAGAAACCTTTGGAAAGAGATAAGAATCAAAAACTTACCTTATCTGGAATTTTTCAGGACGGCGATCCGGATCGGATTTACTGCGATCCGGATCGTCGTAACGAGATTGACAATTCCAGAAAAACAAGGGTTCGGGATCCGGATTGAATCCGATCCGGATCGTTCATGAATTTCAGCAAATCCAATGTTCGGGATCCGGATCGGAATGGCTTGGATCCGGATTGGATTTGCAATGAACAATACCCTTCGGGATCCGGATTGGATCCTGATCCGGATCCTGAACATGTCCCATGTCCAGTTTTTTGATTTTTATGCAATTAAAAATTCATCCAAGTGTTTCTACACTATAAGAAAGTATTCGGATCACCAAAATTATTTAGTTAAACGTACCTGATCAATCCGAATCCATTTTCCTTAAGATTGATGCAATTGATCCACAATTCTTCACCTTCAATTTCAAGACTCAAAACACTGAGTGCCAACTTGAGCTCTTCTCTGAGTCTTCGATTGCTGATTGACAATTTGATCCCTTTAAGACTCCGACTCAACTTACTGACTTGACTCACGAAATATGCCAACACCAAAATGCCGTAACAATCTCCCCCTTTGGCAATTTCGTGACAAAACCCAAAAATACATAAAAACGCTCAAGTCACTCATCTTAAACCAAAAGGACGAAATTCAATGTTATCACCAAAACATTGATTTTCTTTGCGTGAAAGATCCAATAAATACAAAATACATTTGAACCAAACAGTCCTAGAACATACTCTATGACTTAGGACTTGGAGTCTTAAAGTGATGTAATTCCTGCAAAACAAAACTCCAAACAAAATCAAACGTTAGTCGTTAGAAATTAAAATCCTACATTTGATTCGTCCTTTTGGTTCTTTTGTTTTTCGGCTCTTTCAATCTTTTCTTTATCTCCCCCTATCTTGAGCATCTCTAACATGTTCTCCATGTTCTCCATGTTCTCTCTTGAGCATTTATGTTCTCCCCCTTTGTGATACGATCATTATTTTCTGTTCTCCCCCTTTTTTTTTTGTTTGTCCTATCTCGATGATCTCATCTCCGTCATTTCTCTTCTCCCCCTTTTTGTCACAAATTGTCAAACAGTGAACATACTAGACAAAAGGAAATCTAACAACATTAGTTCATAGAGAAAGAGAGATAAAAGCTCAGTTCCGGTATATAACAAAAATGCAGATTGCGTACCGGTACCAGAAAGCAAAAATCAAATAATTTCTTGAAACAAATCCAGATTTTGGAATCTTTTCAAATACCGATTTGTATTCCATCAAGAAATCAATTTAAGTGCTTTAAACAATGAATTCACACAGATGCCATTCAATCCAATTAATTTCACAAAATTAAAAAGATTTACTCCTAAATCATGAAAAACAAAGATAAAACATTATAAACAGTTTTTCATGTTATATTCATCAAACACAAGTCATCAAAAATAATCTTGAGATCCAAACTCTATCAAGATGTAACGGATTTACAAAGATGACTTACAGAGATTTCCAAATGACATCAATCTTGAATTCTACCCTTTCTTGAGATTGAGGTGTATGATCCAAATTTCTTTCATCAGAATAATTTAGAAAAATTCCATAAAAATCAGAAAGAGTATGTAAGCACTTTAGCGCATCAACTTTAAACAAAAGTCATCGTTTCATGCAACAAGAAATAGATTATACCAAATCTATCAAAAATACTCAAAAATGAAACGAAAATTTATGAAAATTAAAACCCTTAAAGTTGAACAACTTCAATCACATCTAACATGATCTTATGCGTAATGCCTTTATCAAATCATCAATTTGGTAAAGAAAATGAAATACCAAGATCAATAGATGTTTGAAATCCCAGATAAGTTAGATAATATATCTAGACAATCTGTTGAAGAGAGTGGCTCTTTGAGCATCTTTCATTAAAAATCCCACCTTATACCAACCTTGAAATTTGACAGAGTCAAGTATTTCAATCATGCATTTTAGTTAATCAAAATTGACAAAACCATGCTTGGTATTCATGTGGTAGCTGCACACAGTACTCGGACGACCGAGGTGGTAGCTCTTTCCTCCATGTGGTGGTAGTTTTCACACTCCTCATTGGGATGTAACTCTTTCCACATCTTTTGAGCATTTTACTTTTCTTTGACTCCCCCTCAATTGGCTATCAATTATTTAAGATATAAGGTATTCAACCAAAAATTGATCTCGCATTCATACTCGACTAAATAGTCAAATAAGATAATGACTATACCAAGAGATCATTGAGAGAGAAATTGACTTTGATCACTTAAAAGATGACTTAATTAACATAAATGATCATTGCAACATCGAAATATTATGATGTCAAAAGCATAATAGATTTCTAAATGCGTGAAAAGATGCAATTAAAGTCAATATAACCAATGCTCAATTAATGTCCTATGTACAAACATAGATGAAGAACAAAAACACAAAAACAAAACCTAACCTAAGGATTGGCTTCAAAAAGGAGATCATTTCAAGGAAAGCATTCCAATTGCCTTACGCAAGTGAATAAATCGTTTTTGATCCAAAGGTTTTGTTAAAATGTCAGCCAATTGATCTTCAGTTGAAATATATGAAAGTTGAAGAATATTTGATTCAACTAGCTCTCTAAGAAAATGATATCTAAGTTCAATGTGTTTTGTTCTTGAGTGCAACATAGGATTTTTAGAAATGTTTATAGCACTTGTGTTGTCACAAAGAATTCACACAACCGAGATAGATTAAGCATCTAAAGATCACACATGATTTCTAAAATTTGATGCTTATAACTATCAAAAACTCCTATAATGAAGTATCTTCAAGATTATGATTATGGAGTAAAGTTGATAATCCATATAAAATTAATTTGGAGTGAATGAACGTGAAGCCCTTTTTATTCAATGCACTTGTTCAATAAAAACCCTTTTGTTCAAAAACAAAGTATAAAAACAAAGAGCATTGAAAAATATGTAATGCAAAGATTAAGAAAAATATGAAGGGAAAACCAATCAAAGCATTACATACAGTCATAAGCTATTTAGAACTTAAGACAAGGAAAGATATCACCTTTCCGAATCCAAAATCGCTGGATTTTGGGTTGTCTTGATTCGTTGTGGCCGGGGGTTGTCCGCTTTGACTGTTGATCCACCTTAGGTCTTTGCCTCGCAATGATCCACTTGTATGATTGATGTTGTGGCTCGGACCTTTGGTGGGTTGAGTGAACTCCTTTGACTTGATGTGTATTTTGATTCCGTTGAGTCCGCTCCGTAGATGAAGTTGCCGAAGGATTTTTCTTTCTCTTTTTCGGGCAATTCTTCACCAAGTGTCCTTCAAGTCCACAATGGTGACAAGTTCTTCCTTTCAATTTCGTTGTGGAACTTGAAGCCTTCACAGTTTGGTTCTTTTTAAATCCCAAACCAACCTTGCTTGTTTGACCTAATCCGGACATACTTTCTAGTTTCTTGGAACTGGTTGAAAGCCTTTGTATGTCGGATTTAAGTTCATGAACTTGCTTGGTCAAAGCTTGGTTGGTGACATGAATTTCTTCAAACTGTTTTTCAAGAAAACCAATGTTGTCCATATATGCTTTTGTGTTCGTCTCCGATTGGTTTAACTTTTCTTGGAGGAATTTATTATTATCCAATAACCTTTCTTGTTCCTCCTCGAGATCATGAAGTTTGATCTTTAAAGCTTGTTTCTCGTCTTGAACCTCAAGTCGTTGCTTCCTCAACTTCTTGATATGCTTGGCCATCTTCTTTGATTCCGCAAGAAGTTGTTGGTATGCCTCAACGAGTTCTTCTTCGTCCGACTCCCCCTCACTTGATGACTCTCCTCCGGATGTTGATGTTTCATGCAAAATAAAAGGAATAGAGTCAGTGACTAAAGATGATAAGCACAAATTAGAGGAGAGAATTTGAGAGGCATGAAAAGCAACAATTTTTTCTTTTTCCTCTTCACTTGAGGTCGATTCATCGAAACTAGAATCGTCCCAAGTTTTTGCTTGCAAAGCCTTCTTTTTGTATGATTTCTTAGAAGGACAATCCGTTGAAATATGGCCGTAGCCTTTGCATCGATAACATTGGATTTCCCCTTCGAAATCATCTTTTTCTTTTTCTTTAGAAGGTTTTGCAACGCCTTTGAGTTTAGAGGATTTAGAACCCGATGATCCTTTAGATGGTTTCGTGGATGAAGATCCATCGGTTCGATTCTTCCAAAACTTCCGACGAAATTTCTTTGTGATCCGCGCCAATTGTTCTTCAAAATCGGCAAAAGAGATTTCATCGTCGGAACTCGATTCGCCATCTTCTTCCTTTGTTGATTTGAATGCAATACCTGTAAGCTTAGAAGAAGACTTGGAAGAAATTTGATTAGTAGGAAAAGTCATCTCATAAGTTTGTAAAGCACCTACTAATTCCTCTACACTCATCTCATCCGGATGACTAACGGTTTCAATGGCGGTAACCTTTGCCCTAAACCGTTCCGGAAGAGTCCGAAGAATCTTTCTTACAATTTTCGACTCCGGGATCTTTTCTCCTAAATTAGCACATGTATTAATTACATCTTGAAGTCTAGTGTAATAATCTGTAAACAATTCATGCTCTTCCATATGAATAGAGTCAAATTGACTTGTAAGCATCTGGAGCTTTTGAATTTTTACAAGATTAGTACCCTCATGTGTAATTTTGAGAATATCCCAAATTTCCTTCACGGTTTCACACGCAGAAATTCGTGTGAACTCAGTCGAGGAAAGAGAATTAAATAAAGCGTTCATACCTTTCCCATTGTAAGAAGATCTTTCGATTTCCTCTTTGGACCATCTAGAGCGAGGTTTTGGGGTAGTAGAATTTCCTACTTCCTCAACAGGATGCACCCAACCGTATTCCACGGTTTGCCAAACACGCTCATCAATTGAGATGAGAAAAGCTCTCATCCGCACTTTCCAATATGCATAATTGGTCCCATCAAAAAGAGGAGGTCTATAAATATTACCACTTTCACCCGACATGATAGATAAACCTAAAACCCGCTCTGATACCAATTGTAGGTTTTTATAATGTAAGGATCCACAAGGATCTAAATAGGTACTATCAAACACCTAGAGGGGGGTGAATAGGTGTAATATTTAAAAAACAAATCTCAGTGCAAAATAAAAACCAATGCGGAAAATAAAAATCAACACACCGAAATTTACGTGGAAACTCCAATCCAGGAGAAAAACCACGGGACCAACACGCAATAACAATCCACTAAGAAAAGAAGAATAACAAGGTGATTACCGACTCCACGGACTCAAACCCCTCCTTCAACTTCTTCGGACCTTGCGCTCACCGATTGCACGTCCACTGCACACGTTCGAATCCACGAACGCCACTCGAATCCACGAGCACACGTTTCGAATCCACGAAACGTCTTTAGCACACCGAATCCACGATGCCACGTCGAATCCACGACGCAAACTCAGCCGGTAAGAATATTGGCTTCGATGGTGATCCTTTGCTTAGATTATCAATGAAGAACCATGGATGGAATCTCTAAGCAAAGATTAGATCAATTCGACAAAAGATATGTTCTTGAAAGAACCATCGAATTGACCTAAAAGAGGCTATAAAGAAGAACGATAAAAACCTAGCCTCTAGGGTTGCTCTCAAGTGTTTTATAAATTGATCGGTCTTGGTCAGTCGTTCTTGAGAAACCCTAAGTGTCTATTTATAGGTTAGAAACCATTGGAAGAAGATAAGGATCAAAAACTAACCTTTTCTGGAATTTTTCAGGACGGCGATCCGGATCGGATTTACTGCGATCCGGATCGTCGTAACGAGATTGACAATTCCAGAAAAACAAGGGTTCGGGATCCGGATTGAACTTTCCGATCCGGATCGTTCATGAATTTCAGCAACATTCAATGTTCGGGATCCGGATCGGAATAGGCTTGGATCCGGATTGGATTTGCACATGAACTAATACCCTTCGGGATCCGGATTGGATCAACTGATCCGGATCCTGAACATGCCCCATGTCCAGTTTTTTGATTTTTATGCAATTAAAAATTCATCCAAGTGTTTCTACACTATAAGAAAGTATTCGGATCACCACAATTATTTAGTTAAACGTACCTGATCAATCCGAATCCATTTTCCTTAAGATTGATGCAATTGATCCACAATTCTTCACCTTCAATCTTCAAGACTCAAAACACTGAGTGCCAACTTGAGCTCTTCTCTGAGTCTTCGATTGCTGATTGACAATTTGATCTCTTTAAGACTCCGACTCAACTTACTGACTTGACTCACGAAATATGCCAACACCAAAATGCCGTAACAGTCATCAGTCTATTCTTCAGCTCCTCAAAGCTCCTTTGACAGTCCTCACTCCAGATAAACTTCACTCCTTTACGCGTCAAGCGAGTGAGGGGTGTGGAGAGCTTCGCAAAGCCCTCCACAAACCGACGGTAATACCTAGCTAAGCCCATAAAACTACGCACCTCAGAAACGGTCGTCGGTCGGGGCCAATCCCGGACTGCCTCAATCTTCGCTGGGTCCACTGCCACACCTGCGGCAGAAATCACATGGCCCAAGAAGACTACCTCCCGAAGCCAAAACTAGCACTTCGCCAGCTTGGCAAACAACTTCTTCTCTCGCAGAAGTTGCAGCACAATCCTTAAATGCTCCTCATGCTCAGCATCATTCCGGGAGTAAACCAGGATATCATCAATGAATACTACCACGAATCGATCCAAGTATGGTCGGAAGATCCGGTTCATTAAATCCATGAATGCGGCAGGGGCATTAATTAGTCCAAAAAGCATAACTATAAACTCATAATGCCCATACCGTGATCTGAATGCCGTCTTTGGAATATCCTCGGTCTTCACTTTCAGCTGGTGATAACCGGATTGCAGATCTATCTTAGAAAAGACACAAGACCCTTGCAGCTGATCAAAGAGATCATCGATGCGCGGCAAAGGGTACTTGTTCTTGATGGTCACTTTGTTCAATTCCCTATAATCCACGCACAGTCGAAGTGACCCATCCTTCTTCTTTACGAATAGCACCGGCGCTCCCCAAGGCGACACACTCGGCCTAATAAAGCCCTTGTCCATCAAATCCTGGAGTTGCGCCTTAAGCTCTCGCAGCTCAGCCGGTGCCATCCGGTAAGGAGCCTTAGAGATTGGCGTAGTTCCTGGAACTACGTCAATCACGAATTTGATCTCCCTATCTGGCAGCATGCTAGTTAGCTCAAGTGGGAAAACATCCGGGAACTCGCGGGCAATAGGGATATCCCCGAGTCCCGGTGTGATGATCCGGACTCCCGCAGGAACTGTGCAACATTAAACAGTGACTGCGGGGAGCTTATACGGTGCAATTGAGCTAGTAGAATCGAAATTGGACCTTAGAAAGAGACCCGGCGCGAAAATCGGATCAAGTGGGCTTTTCCGGGGGCTTTCGGCAAAATTTCGGATGAGAATTTGGCGAAACGGACGGCGGATTTGGACTCATCGCGCGAAAACGATCAAAACGATATATTTACTTGATTTTTTTGGCACAAAAATTACTGTTCACGCCGGAACAGTAATTCCGGCGCCGGCGGCGGCCGGCTACAACCGGCGGGCGGCGGCGCAGCGGCGGCGCGGCGGCGGAGCGCGGCGGAGCTTGGCAGAGCGCGGCGGCGCGCGGCGCGGGCAGGCGCGCTTGCGGGCTGGTCCACGGCATGGTGTGCACCGGGTGCACTGAAGATCGGGATTGACACGTGGCATGCTTTGATTCGTTGGCCGGCTTCTAGAAGGCGAAGGGATCTGTGACACGTGGCACACCCTGATTGGCCGACATTTTTCCGAAAACCCGGAGCGGGGACCGGGCATGTGCACCACGTGGACACGTAGCGAAATCTCAGTGGCATTGCACAGGCTGTTTCCTATTTTGTGGACACGTGGCGCGTCCTGGTTGGTCCATTTTGGTGTTTCCTGTTCTGCTCGGATCTGGTGTGGAAGATGCCCTTGGCCCATTATAAATAGGATCTCCCACCCCCTCCCATTCTTACCTCGGATTTCGAGCCGTAGAGAGAGAATCTGAGGAAGTGACCTTACAAAAATTGTTCCTCTCTCTCTTCTCTCTCTCTCCTAAAAATTTCAGAATTTTTGGAGTTACCGATAGTGAGTTATCTGCGACGCGGCGCACTGCGACGGTTTTCTTTTTCGGCCCATTTCCCGTCGCAGTTCAGTCGAAAAATCCCTGTGTGCTAACCAGGAGGAATTTTTGGACGATTTTTGCGACAGCGCGTTCCTAAGAGGTAAGGCTTCGATTTCCGTGTTGATCACTTTGCACCTTTTCGCACTTTTGGCATGGTTTCCAAGGCCTCTTTAACCTCCCTTTTTGCTGTGGAAATTTCTGGACAGCATCGATTTGTCCGATTTTTATCTTGGCGTAGGAGCATCAGATCGAAGCGTTTAAGGAGTCAATTTTGATCTACTCATCGCAAGGAACGCAACCGTGATTTTTCTGGAATTTTCTGAGCACTGTTCAGAGGTGAAAAACTCCTCTCTTTTCGTGCTATTTGAAAAACAGCAAAAGCTGTGTTTTTATGAATATTATAGTTACACCCTGTGCAATGTGTGTTGCTGTAGGGCACCGTTTTTGACAGACAGCAGTTTTAGAGGGCTGTGGACAGCCAGGAGACTATCTGGGAGTGGTTTGAGCTGTTCGAGGTGGACGGTTGTTGCTTACCTCATTTTTGACAAGCTCACTGGGATTATTAGAACTCCCCTAAAATTCAATTGATGAGAACCATTGGGACAAACTAATATGACAATTGATGAGGACCATTAGGACAAACTAATATGACAATTGATGAGGACCATTGGGACAAACTAATATGACAATTGATGAGAACCATTGGGACAAACTAATATGACAATTGATGAGAACCGCTGGGACGAACTCTCCTAAAATTTTATATAACCCCACAGATTACATGATAACTTATCTTGGGACACTGTGATTGGGACAAAGGCTATAATCTCGCATGCAAATAACTTTTATATCAGTACAGTAAATCAATCTTTTTAAAATAAATATTTGATACTTTTCTACAGCTTTTAAATAGTACAATTGCATGCTTGCTTGGACATCTGGTTAGCCACTATTTCTTGCTACACTATCATATTGGGGCTTGACATGTTCTATTGCTCTCCTTTGCATTTAGATGCTTGTTGCTCGAGTATGAGCAGGGGTTTGGGATAGTGTAGTCAGGATTGTACTAGATTGTGGACTTGTGGGGTATTACGGTGACCGCGGACATTAGGCGGCTGACCGGATGTTCATCTTTGCAACAGATTGAGGTTGAGTCTTGTCGATCTTTGCATCAGATTGAGGATCGGGCTTTTTTTCTAGTGGATGGAGTTTCCCACTTATTGAGTACTATTGCATCAGATTGGGTATCAGGCCTCTTTAGTGGATGGTTTTTCCACTTTGATCAGAGTCGTGATCCAGTCCTGCTGTTTTATGGCACTTATGATACTTATCACTGAGATACTTTACTCGTGTGGGTCGCTCCCCTCGAGTGCCGCTCCGGAGTGCGCGATATGCATATTTTGAGTCCTTGAGACTCCTATTCCCTATCGGTGTTATGGATTGGCCGACATACCCGATTTGGCAGGCAAGGCACAGCAGGCAGTACCAGTCCTTACTGGTTCATTGATTGGGTTATTTCAGGCAGGCAGGTTCAGGTTTTGATGCATACATCCAGTCACTTCGTTCTACATAGCATTTAGAGGCATAGTGGTGGTAGTTTCCCTTTTTATCAGCAGCCTTTATAGCTTACCACTGTTCTTTCATTTTGCCTCTAGTAGTCCTAGTGGGTGCGTCAGAGTTGAGGTTTTACTCACTAGGGGAGGCTACTGGTTTATCTAGTAGTTCTTACCCCCATTGTTGTTCCTCTCTTTCTTCTCCTTTATTTTGCAGAGTCGTCTACGGGAGCTGCTAGGCCATCGGCAGCTGATCGAGGTAAGGGGATCGCTGAGTAGATAGATCTCCTGTGAGACTGAGAGTTGATATTAGACAGATATTGTACCCTTCACTCAGACTGTGGTATCCTCCCTTCATTTTGGGTCTGACGTTACCCAGCTGGTTGTACTATTTTGGTGAGCTGGGACATTATTGTATTTATTACAGCTTATACCTTATTTCCAGTCTGAGATACTATGTGGTTCTTCTATTTCAGCTCTGTATTATGCTCTTTTATTGTTATATTATATTTGAGCAGGTTACCAGCGCTTCGTGCACGCGGGAAGTTCCGTGTGCACGACGGATCTGTAGACGGACCCGGGGTCTGGTTTACACCCCGGGGCGTGACAGATTTAAGTTGGTATCAGAGCTTAGGGATAGGTCAGTTGGGACTTAGGAAACCCTAGGCTTTTGGCAGACCCTGGGATGATAGGGTGCGAGAGAAGTGATATTTGCGAAAGTCGTTGACTCTTCCAGTGAGTGAAGAGGGACCGACATACCCAATTTCTGGTGAACAGTTATGTTGGCTGCAGACAACATAAAGTCACAGAAATAGGGGGATGTCTTTGACTTCCGCTCGATTGGGTCGACTGTGGCTTTGTTTATTGATTCGTGGTTCCTTGTGCGGCAGAATGCCTCCTAGGCGGCGGATTCTTCTCCGGGGTACTCCTACACCCCCAGAGGAGCCGGAGCAGTCCGGGCCTTTAGAGATTAGCGAGTTGAGGGCTATGGTGGCCCAGCTGGCGGAGAGTCACCGCCAGCAGGAGCAGAGGATTGAGCAGCTACTCGCTCAGGCAGGGGCACCTCCGCCTGCCACTGTTGAGGCCCCCGTACCACCGGTTATACCGCCGGCTATACCGCTAGCGCCTGCGGTACCATCTTCAAGCAGTGGTGCCCAGGGAGCGATTCGGCCATTGACTCCTGCGGAGGAGCAGGAGATTGCTGACAAACTTACCCAGTTCTGTCAGCGGGGACCGCCGAGGTTCTCAGGGCGGAATACTCAGCCTTGGGAGATCGGGGACTTGGCTTTCATCAATGGAGAAGTTATTTCGGGACTTCTTCATTGACCCGAAGTATAGGGTACATATGGCTGTACACTGCTTAGACGGGGATGCTGATACCTGGTGGCGTCGGGTGGAGCCCCTGGAGTTTCAGATCACTCGACAGCTACCCTGGTCAGAGTTTAAGAGGATGATTCTGGAAACGTAATTTTCCACGAGTGTGAAGAAAAAGCTAAAAGATGATTTGAAGAATCTTCAGCAAGGCGACCGGACAGCATGGGACTACTTTCAGGAGTTCACGCGGTTGCTCAACTGCGTACCCTATGTCGCCAGGGACGGACCGCACCAGGTGGAGCTCTTTGAGTCGGGCCTGCGCCCAGAAATGTATACTTTGGTGCATGCTCAGAGGATACAGACCTTGGAGGGGGCAGCTGTAGTACACTGAACTTTAGCAAATTGCGAAGTTCGAGTGTGTGGAGGGTTGAATGATACCCTTAGAATGTTTTTGTAAGCTTCCGGAAGGTTCTAGAAGGTTTCCGGAGAGTTTGGGCGCAAATCGAAAATTTTCGAAAATCTTGATTTTTGGGGTTTTTGGCTTCGGGATCCGGATCGGATAGGGGCAATCCGGATCGTCCGCGCGAAACTGAAAATTCCACGTTCGGGATCCGGATCGGATAGGGGCAATCCGGATCGTCCGCGCGAAACTGGAAATTCCACGTTCGGGATCCGGATCGGATAGGGGCAATCCGGATCGTCCGCGCGAAACTGGAAATTCCACGTTCGGGATCCGGATCGGTTAGGGGCGATCCGGATCGGGCGGGTCTGGACAGCACAGTAAGAAACGAAATAACGTTTCTTGCAAGGGGCTTTTGGGATTTTGTTACATTAGGGTTTTTAATCCCCTTCACTCCTCTTTTCCTCTCATTGGGAGAGAGCAAGAGAAAGTGTTAGAGAGAGAGAGAGGGAGAGATAAACCTTGGATTCCTTCTCCAACACCTCTCTCTACTTGGGTTCTTCTTCAACCTCCCCTTCTCCGCCATTGAAGCTTGCTACAAGAGCTTGGAGGAAGGCTAGCACTTGGAGAAGAAGGAAGTTTGGAGCTTTTGTGCCTATCCTTTGCTTTTCCAAGGTGGGATTCAAGCTCAAAGAGGTTTAGAATACTTCTTTTTCATTTCGTTTGGGATTTTTGAAGGAAAACCTAGCTTTTGGAAAACTAGGGTTTACTTTAGGGCTTTTTGACCTATAGCTTTTGGGGTGGAATTGATGGGTGTAGAACACTCTTGCGGGTTGGTTTTGAACTTTTCTTGTTTGGATTTCAAGAATTAGCAAGATTTCTCAACCCAAGGTATTTTTCCACCTATTTTCCTTATAATTTTAAGGGATTTTGTGATTAGGGTTTTGTGATGTTTTAACCCTTTGGAAACTTCTCTTAGGGCATAAGAGGAAGTGTGGGCTTCTTGGTAAGGATCCTTCATAAGGATTTGGCAACTTTCCGGTGGGTCGGACCTCACCGAAATGGGTGAACTCCCCCTATGTCTTCTATAGACTTTTAGGGCATCATTGTTATATTAAACATGCATCGTTTGATTTATCATGATTTATGATCATGCATTTGAACCCCTTCATGTGTAGAAAATTTCATACTCTATGTAGTAGAGGTAAACATTGTAGGTGCATGGGCACTTTAAGGGGGGATTGAATAGGAATTTTCGTGAACTTAAGCGTTTGGATATGAATATAGAACAACTATACCTGTTATAGAATTTTTGGGACATGTTAAACACTTGATCATGTGTAATTGGACATTATGACATTAGGGCCATCTAGTGTTGTGAGATACAAGTAGAAAACTTCTAAACTTGTACAATCAAGATGAAATAGTCAGATTCCATGTTTGAGACATGAGGACAACTCGTAAATGTTTTACTCTTTCATTATGCAAGATAATGTTAATATTGTATATGAAACATTGACACTTGAGATACTATACCCCGACCTAAAGGTCGATGATTGCTATTCCGTGTTTTAGACAGACACGATGATTGCTATTCCGTGTTTCAGACACGATGATTGCTATTCCGTGTTTCAGACACGATGATTGCTATTCCGTGTTTCAGACACGATGATTGCTATTCCGTGTTTCAGACACGGTGATCGAGACTTGCTTGCTTGCCGTTTATGCTCTTTCGCACATGCTTGGTAGGGTCGCTCCCTCCAAGCCGGCACTCCGGAGTTGGCCATTTGCGACATTATGATCGCCGTGCGGGATTGGGTGCCGATTGGGACGCCGTTGGATTGGCATAGCTCCTTGGGGGGTGCCACCACGGGACCATGAGGCGTGGCTCAAGCTTAGACTCAAAGAAAGTCTTCAACAGAAAAAGATTAAAGTTAATTAAACTTGACATCGAATATCACCTAGATGATACTTCTTATGGTAGTTGGACATTATGATTACATGATAGATTCATATCATCATTACTTTGTACATGAGCATAGAGGCATGATAGTAGTAGAGTATTTCACTTTACTTCAGTTGTTTATTACCTGCATTTTATTTCAGCAGTTATACTATCTTATGCCTCAGTTGACCTAGTGGTGTATTTCGCTTCTCTCGGCGGCTTGCCCACTGGGAACTATTGATTAATAGTTCTCACCCCATTTGGGTTGTTGTTTTGCAGAGCCATCCGCAGCGGGAGGGGCTCGGGACCGTGGCAAGGGGTTATCGCATAGTTAGCTAATCCCCGTCGCACCACTCGAGGTGGTTGCGGGGCACCTTTTCTTTTGTTTTTCTTGGAGAGGTGTCAGTGTGTTTTGGCATAGAAACCACCCGTGTATTTTGATAAGTTGCATTTGAGGGGACCAAATTTGTATATTGGATTTTAACTTCTTGTATGATAGTTGTTATCTTTTTTTCCTCTTTGATGTATAGATTAGTTCTGTTGTGCTCTGATTACTAGTAGGATGTGTATATTGCTTCCTTTCAGTTTGGTTGTTGTAGACGCCTTGTGTGTACCGGGGGGTACCTTGTGCACACGGCGGGTCTGTGCACGTGCCGGGTAGGCTTCCGCTGGGGCCTGGGGCATGACAGATTATATTGGTATCAGAGCCTAGGGTTGAGTCTTAGTGGACCTAGCAAACCTTAGGCTGGTTGGACCATAAGGATTAAGAACGTGAGAGACCGGGTCTTACGTGATTACTTGGCGAAAGTAACCTGATTGGGTTAATACTATAACTTCATATGAGTTGGAGTTGATCGAAGTGATTGCACCTTTTATTTCCTTGGAAGGTCTGGTTGGCGGCCGACAACCTGACATCGGGAAATAATTGTGGCATGCTTCATTTGCTTTCGCATGATTGGGAGTTGTTTTGAGTGGGGATGCGTTTCGCGTTGGTTATTTTAACCTACGCATTTTATGCCTGTTACTGTTTGTGATGCCTACGACTCGCTCCATGACGGCCGAGGAGGCTGATGCGGAGATATCCGCTACTTCCGGATCCAGTGAGGTCCGAGATTTGAGAGAGCAGTTGGCTATGCTAGCTGATGTAGTGGAGCGGCAGTCGGCTGCGGCGCGAGAGCAGGCTGAGGCTTCGCGTCGGCAGGATGCAGGATGTAGAGGTTGAAAACTCTTTTGACCCAGCAGTTGGCGGCAAGGGGAATTCAAGACCCTTCGCACCCACCAGTGCAACCACAGGAGCACATGGGTGGAGTGACCGATGCACTTCGACCTGAGGTGCCCGAGTCCTCACATCACACTCTGAGTGCTGGGCGCCGGGAAGAGGTTGTGATGTCACCGCCAGTTCAGACTCCACCGGCGAGGACGGTCCTACCGATGATGGTAGCAGGAGAAGAGCGGGACCGACTCATGGCTCGTTTGAGGGAATTTCGTGAATCCAAGCCTCAGACATATGATGGAGAGAAACCCGATTATTGGGTTTTTGAGAAATGGATTCTACTCATGGAGAAACTTTCCCACGATACCTTCGTAGAGGAGGGAGACCGGGTGTGGTTGGCAACACACCATCTTGAGGGCGATGCGTACCAGTGGTGGACGGACATTCGGGATGACCCCACGACCGATTTGGCGGCAATTACATGGCCGCGATTCTAGAAGATGCTCGCAATGAAGTATTTTTCCGGCGAGCGCAAAAAGGCAAATGGAAAGAGACCTCCGCACCTTGAGGCAAGGAGACAAAACCGTGGCGGAGCACGAGAGGGAATTTACTCGACTACTTAACTGTATTCCGCACGTTGTGAGGGACGACGAGTTTTAGTTCCCGATCATACCTTGGAGATTCGGGAGTTTTCCCCCTAGCTGTCCTGTTAGGATTGGGGATTGGATTTTGCCGGCAAATTTGTTGGCCCTCCATCGACTTGGAGAATTTGATGTGGTTTTGGGCATGGATTGGCTCACAAGATATCATGCTACCATTGATTGTGAGAATCGACTCGTGACGTTTCGAGAACCGGGATAAGAGGAAATTGTGTTCAGAGGTTGCAAGAGTTCGCTGTTTGCGATGACTATCTCTTCCACCAGAGCAAAACAGTTGATTAGGAGTGGATGTGTCGCCTACTTGGCTACTGTTGTGGATAGTAGCAGTGAGACTCCGAGAGTGGAGAATATTCCAGTTGTGCGAGAGTTTGCGAATGTGTTCCCGGCAGAGCTATCGGGGATGCCTCCGGATAGAGAGATCGAGTTTGTGGTGGATCTGATCCCTGGAACTACCCCAATCTCGAAAGCACCATATAGGATGGCACCGGCAGAGTTAAAAGAGCTCAAGGCACAGCTTCAAGACTTGTTGGAAAAAGGCTTCATCCGACCGAGCGTTTCACCTTGGGGAGCACCAGTTTTGTTCGTCAAGAAAAAGGATGGATCGCTTCGCCTTTGCGTGGACTATCGTGAGCTAAACAAGGTCACAATCAAGAATAAGTATCCATTGCCGAGGACTGATGATTTGTTTGATCAACTCCAAGGATCAAGAGTGTATTCGAAGATTGACCTTCAGTCTGGATACCACCAACTCAAGATCAAGCCCGAGGATGTTCCTAGGACGGCTTTTAGGACACGGTATGGACACTATGAGTTTACGGTTATGCCGTTTGGGCTCACTAATGCCCCGGCAGCTTTTATGGATTTGATGAACCGTGTCTTCAAGCCCTTTTTGGATAGATTCGTCGTGGTGTTCATCGACGACATTTTTTGGTGTACTCTCGAAGTGACGAAGAACATGAGGATCACTTGCGACAAGTATTGCAATTACTTCGGGAGAAAGAACTCTACGCCAAGTTGAAGAAATGTGAGTTCTGGCTACGAGAGGTAGCGTTCTTGGGTCATGTGATATCAGATAAAGGAATAGTTGTGGACCCCAAGAAAATTGAGGCAATTAAGGATTGGCCTAGACCGACGAGCATCATCGAGATCCGGAGTTTTATCGGTCTAGCCGGCTACTATCGGCGTTTTGTTGAGGGATTTGCAAGGTTATCTACTCCCCTCACGCGATTAACACATAAGGCACCAAGTTTATTTGGAATGATGCATGTGAGAGAAACTTCAGGGAATTGAAGGAACGGTTGACAACCGCCCCGATATTGGCTTTGCCTACTGTAGGAGCGGCATACGTGATCTACAGTGATGCTTCCTTGAGTGGGTTAGGGTGTGTTTTGATGCAAACGAGAAGGTTATTGCTTATGCCTCTCGTCAATTAAAGGACTACAAGAAAAACTATCCCACTCATGATTTGGAATTAGCCGCCGTGGTATTTGCATTGAAGCTGTGGCGACACTACTTATACGGTGAGCATTGTGAGGTATATACTGATCATAAGAGTCTAAAGTACCTCTTTACTCAGAAGGAGTTGAATCTTAGGCAGCGCAGATGGTTGGAGCTGCTTAAGGATTATGATTTGACTATTCTCTACCATCCTGGGAAAGTAAATGTTGTGGCGGATGCTCTAAGTCGCAAATCGATGGAGAACTTAGCGATGATGATCACTTACCAACAACCATTACTTCAAGATATGAGACGATTGGAGTTGGAGGTTGTGGCACCCGAGACACCCATGAGATTGATGGCATTGGTGTTGCAACCGACCCTTATGGCAAGGATCAAGATGAAACAAGTCCAAGATCCTAGTTTGGAAAAGATTCGGGCTACACTTGTGGATGGCAGAGCAGGTGAGTTTCATGAGGATGATCATAGCATACTTCGTTTTCGAAGTCGACTTTGTGTACCGGCGGATTGGGAGATCAAAGAAGAGATCCTGAAGGAAGCACACCGAGCACCTTATTCTCTTCCTCCAGGTGGCACCAAAATGTACAAGGACTTAAGGTTACTTTACTGGTGGCCCGGCATGAAGAAAGATGTTGGGAAATTTGTGGCTCAATGCTTGACATGTCAACAAGTGAAAGCCGAGCACCGACTTCCCGCAGGCAAGTTGCAGAGCTTACCCATTCCCGTGTGGAAGTGGGAGAGGATCACCATGGATTTTGTTGTTGGATTGCCTCGCTCTCAGGCTGGGCATGACGCTATTTGGGTGATCGTGGATAGGTTAACCAAATCTGCTCATTTTATCCCTATCCATACTACTTGGTCTAGAGAGGAGCGTGCACAAAAGTACCTTGATGAGATTGTGCGATTGCATGGAGTGCCTGTTTCTATAGTTTCCGATCGAGATCCAAGATTTGCATCTCATTTTTGGAGGAGCCTTCACGAGGCCCTAGGCACGCAGTTGGATTTCAGTACAGCTTTCCACCCCCAGAGTGATGGGCAGTCCGAGCGAACCATACAAATCTTGGAGGACATGCTCAGAGCATGTGTTTTGGATTATCAGAGTGGTTGGCATCAATATCTACCGATGGCCAAGTTTGCTTATAACAATAGTTATCAAGCAAGCATCAAGATGGCGCCATTCGAGGCTCTTTATGGAAGAAAGTACCGATCACCTCTTCATTGGAGCGAGGTGGGAGAACGAATGATTTTAGGCCCCGATGTACTCCAAGAGGCCGAAGACAAGGTTCGACTAGCTCGAGAACGTTTAATTTCAGCTCAAAGTCGACAAAAGAGTTATGTGGATAAGCGTCGGCGTGATTTGGAATTTCAAGTTGGAGACCATGTCTTCCTAAAAGTATCGCCGACTAGAGGAGTCAAGAGATTTGGCATCCGAGGGAAGCTAAGTCCACGATTTATTGGACCTTTTGAGATTTTGGAGCGTATCGGCCCGGTGGCTTATCGACTTGCTCTACCACCTAACCTATCGGGAGTGCACAATGTGTTCCATGTTTCGACGCTCCGGAAGTATGTTTTTGATCCATCTCATGTAGTGGACTTCGCCCCGTTGGAACTACGCGAAGACTTGAGCTTTGAGGAGCAACCGGTGAGGATTTTGGCTCGTGAGGTGAAGAAACTTCGGAATCGCGAAATACCTTATGTGAAGGTACTTTGGAGCAATCACGAGGATCGCGAGGCCACGTGGGAGCTAGAGAGCGCGCTGCAGGAGCGTTTCCCTCATCTTTTTCAGCTGGAGACTTGAGGTACTTCACTTCTAGTTTCGCGGACGAAACTCCTTTTTAGGAGGGGTGAATGTAGTACACTGAACTTTAGCAAATTGCGAAGTTCGAGTGTGTGGAGGGTTGAATGATACCCTTAGAATGTTTTTGTAAGCTTCCGGAAGGTTCTAGAAGGTTTCCGGAGAGTTTGGGCGCAAATCGAAAATTTTTGAAAATCTTGATTTTTGGGGTTTTTGGCTTCGGGATCCGGATCGGATAGGGGCAATCCGGATCGTCCGCGCGAAACTGGAAATTCCACGTTCGGGATCCGGATCGGATAGGGGCAATCCGGATCGTCCGCGCGAAACTGGAAATTCCACGTTCGGGATCCGGATCGGATAGGGGCAATCCGGATCGTCCGCGCGAAACTGGAAATTCCACGTTCGGGATCCGGATCGGTTAGGGGCGATCCGGATCGGGCGGGTCTGGACAGCACAGTAAGAAACGAAATAACGTTTCTTGCAAGGGGCTTTTGGGATTTTGTTACATTAGGGTTTTTAATCCCCTTCACTCCTCTTTTCCTCTCATTGGGAGAGAGCAAGAGAAAGTGTTAGAGAGAGAGAGAGGGAGAGATAAACCTTGGATTCCTTCTCCAACACCTCTCTCTACTTGGGTTCTTCTTCAACCTCCCCTTCTCCGCCATTGAAGCTTGCTACAAGAGCTTGGAGGAAGGCTAGCACTTGGAGAAGAAGGAAGTTTGGAGCTTTTGTGCCTATCCTTTGCTTTTCCAAGGTGGGATTCAAGCTCAAAGAGGTTTAGAATACTTCTTTTTCATTTCGTTTGGGATTTTTGAAGGAAAACCTAGCTTTTGGAAAACTAGGGTTTACTTTAGGGCTTTTTGACCTATAGCTTTTGGGGTGGAATTGATGGGTGTAGAACACTCTTGCGGGTTGGTTTTGAACTTTTCTTGTTTGGATTTCAAGAATTAGCAAGATTTCTCAACCCAAGGTATTTTTCCACCTATTTTCCTTATAATTTTAAGGGATTTTGTGATTAGGGTTTTGTGATGTTTTAACCCTTTGGAAACTTCTCTTAGGGCATAAGAGGAAGTGTGAGCTTCTTGGTAAGGATCCTTCATAAGGATTTGGCAACTTTTCGGTGGGTCGGACCTCACCGAAATGGGTGAACTCCCCCTATGTCTTCTATAGACTTTTAGGGCATCATTGTTATATTAAACATGCATCGTTTGATTTATCATGATTTATGATCATGCATTTGAACCCCTTCATGTGTAGAAAATTTCATACTCTATGTAGTAGAGGTAAACATTGTAGGTGCATGGGCACTTTAAGGGGGGATTGAATAGGAATTTTCGTGAACTTAAGCGTTTGGATATGAATATAGAACAACTATACCTGTTATAGAATTTTTGGGACATGTTAAACACTTGATCATGTGTAATTGGACATTATGACATTAGGGCCATCTAGTGTTGTGAGATACAAGTAGAAAACTTCTAAACTTGTACAATCAAGATGAAATAGTCAGATTCCATGTTTGAGACATGAGGACAACTCGTAAATGTTTTACTCTTTCATTATGCAAGATAATGTTAATATTGTATATGAAACATTGACACTTGAGATACTATACCCCGACCTAAAGGTCGATGATTGCTATTCCGTGTTTTAGACAGACACGATGATTGCTATTCCGTGTTTCAGACACGATGATTGCTATTCCGTGTTTCAGACACGATGATTGCTATTCCGTGTTTCAGACACGATGATTGCTATTCCGTGTTTCAGACACGATGATCGAGACTTGCTTGCTTGCCGTTTATGCTCTTTCGCACATGCTTGGTAGGGTCGCTCCCTCCAAGCCGGCACTCCGGAGTTGGCCATTTGCGACATTATGATCGCCGTGCGGGATTGGGTGCCGATTGGGACGCCGTTGGATTGGCATAGCTCCTTGGGGGGTGCCACCACGGGACCATGAGGCGTGGCTCAAGCTTAGACTCAAAGAAAGTCTTCAACAGAAAAAGATTAAAGTTAATTAAACTTGACATCGAATATCACCTAGATGATACTTCTTATGGTAGTTGGACATTATGATTACATGATAGATTCATATCATCATTACTTTGTA
Organism: Tillandsia fasciculata; assembly: GCA_029168755.2. Classification (NCBI taxonomy): domain Eukaryota; kingdom Viridiplantae; phylum Streptophyta; class Magnoliopsida; order Poales; family Bromeliaceae; genus Tillandsia; species Tillandsia fasciculata. The sequence continues at coordinate 2,659,730 of CM054946.1, read as the reverse complement.
CATGAGCATAGAGGCATGATAGTAGTAGAGTATTTCACTTTACTTCAGTTGTTTATTACCTGCATTTTATTTCAGCAGTTATACTATCTTATGCCTCAGTTGACCTAGTGGTGTATTTCGCTTCTCTCGGCGGCTTGCCCACTGGGAACTATTGATTAATAGTTCTCACCCCATTTGGGTTGTTGTTTTGCAGAGCCATCCGCAGCGGGAGGGGCTCGGGACCGTGGCAAGGGGTTATCGCATAGTTAGCTAATCCCCGTCGCACCACTCGAGGTGGTTGCGGGGCACCTTTTCTTTTGTTTTTCTTGGAGAGGTGTCAGTGTGTTTTGGCATAGAAACCACCCGTGTATTTTGATAAGTTGCATTTGAGGGGACCAAATTTGTATATTGGATTTTAACTTCTTGTATGATAGTTGTTATCTTTTTTTCCTCTTTGATGTATAGATTAGTTCTGTTGTGCTCTGATTACTAGTAGGATGTGTATATTGCTTCCTTTCAGCTTGGTTGTTGTAGACGCCTTGTGTGTACCGGGGGGTACCTTGTGCACACGGCGGGTCTGTGCACGTGCCGGGTAGGCTTCCGCTGGGGCTTGGGGCGTGACAGCAACAGAGCATGCACAGTGGGTTGAGAGGGGAGACCACGTCGTTGCCAGACGTGGGGGCTTGGTCGCTCAGAGTTCTGACAGAAAGCAACCAGCGCAAGACGACAGGGGACAGGCCAGTTCTTGGAGGCCGCCCCGACCGCCACCGCCTCAGTTCACGGGCCATGGGCGTTCAGAGCGGCAAGGGCCTGGTGGATCCCAGAGGCCCCCATAGCATCAACAGCAGCAGCACCCGCGACAGCAGCAGCACTCGCATCAGCAGAGGTCGCAGTCGCGGCATCAAGGGCCTCCGCGGCAGAGGCAGCAGGCGAGGCAGCCCCAGGCTACGGCGAGGTGCATTTTCTGCCGGGGACAACATCCTTCTGATACTTGTGATCTGAGGTTTGGCCGCTGTTATCGGTGTGGACAGTCTGGCCACATCCGAGCTACTTGCCCTTATGCGCCATCGACGGCTCCTTCTTCAGCATCGGCTCCTTCTTCATCTCAGCAGTGGTCGACGGCTCAGCGACCATATGCTCCAGCAAGCAGGCCATCTTCTTCCCATCCCACTAATTATCGCCCTCCAGCCCAGAGTGGGCGAGTGTATGCGGCGCAGGTAGAGGACTCTTCAGCCGCAGATCATGTGGTGACAGGTATCACCTTGCTTTCTGGCATTAGGACTCGTACTTTATTTGATACTGGAGCATCGCATTCTTTTATTAGTAGGTCATTTGCATCATTACATGGGTTAAAGGTAGGACTTTTACCACGTGCACGAGAGATTCAGATTCCCGATCACACTTTGCACGTGGAGGAGTGTTGTTGGTCCTGCCCGATGCAAATCGAGTCCTGGATTATGCCAGCAGACCTGTTGGTCTTGAGACAGCTGAGGGACTTCGATGTGGTTCTCGGGATGGACTGGCTGGCTCGGTATTTTGCGACTATTGACTGTGCCGCAAGGACTGTCACTTTTAGAGAGCCAGGCCAGGAGATGTTGGTATACCGGGGATGTCAGAGTGCTTTCTTTGCCTCTATGGTTTCAACTTCCGGAGCAAGGCAGATGATCCATCGTGGATGTGTAGCCTTTTTGGCTAGTGTTGTTGAGGGGCCTACGGCGGCGCCGAAACTCAGGGATATCCCTATTGCCCGCGAGTTTCCGGATGTTTTCCCACCTGAGCTGACTAGCATGCCGCCAGATAGGGAAATCGAATTTGTGATTGACGTTGTTCCAGGAACTGCGCCAATCTCAAAGGCTCCTTACCGGATGGCACCGGCTGAGCTGCAAGAGCTTAAGGCGCAACTCCAGGATTTGATGGACAAGGGTTTTATTAGACCAAGTGTGTCGCCTTGGGGAGCGCCGGTGCTATTCGTGAAAAAAAAGGATGGGTCACTTCGACTGTGTGTGGATTATAGGGAATTGAACAAAGTGACCATCAAGAACAAGTACCCTTTGCCGCGCATCGATGATCTTTTTGACCAGCTGCAGGGGTCTTGTGTCTTTTTCAAGATAGATCTGCAATCCGGTTACCCCCAATTGAAGGTGAAGGCCGAGGATATTCCTAAGACGGCATTTAGGTCACGGTACGGGCATTATGAATTTACAGTTATGCCTTTCGGACTAACTAATGCCACTGCCGCATTCATGGATTTAATAAACCGGATCTTTCGACCGTACTTAGACCAATTCGTGGTAGTGTTCATTGATGATATCTTGGTCTACTCCCGAAGTGATGCTGAGCATGAGGAGCACCTGAGGATGGTGCTGCAACTTCTGCGAGAGAAGAAGTTGTTTGCCAAGCTGGCAAAGTGCGAGTTTTGGCTTCGGGAGGTAGTCTTCTTGGGCCATGTGATTTCTGCCGCAGGTGTAGCGGTGGACCCGGCAAAGATTGAGGCAGTCTGGGATTGGCCCCGACCGATGACCGTTTCTGAGGTGCGTAGTTTTATGGGCTTAGCTAGTTATTATCGTCGGTTTGTGGAAGGCTTTGCGAAGCTTTCCACACCCCTCACTCGCTTGACACGTAAAGGAGTGAAATTTATCTGGAGTGAGGACTGTCAGCAGAGCTTTGAGGAGCTAAAGAGTAGACTGGTGACCGCTCCTATCCTTTCCCTCCCTGTTTTGGGGAAAGGATATGTGATCTACAGCGACGCATCACACAGCGGACTTGGTTGTGTGTTGATGCAGGAAGGGAGGGTGATTGCTTATGCATCAAGGCAACTCAAGGATTATGAGAAGAATTACCCTACCATGACTTGGAGCTTGCTGCTGTAGTGTTTGCACTGAAGCTTTGGCGTCATTATCTATATGGGGAACACTGTGAAATCTATACCGACCATAAGAGCCTAAAGTACCTGTTCACGCAAAAGGAGCTAAATTTGAGGCAACGTAGGTGGTTGGAATTACTAAAGGATTATGATGTGGCCATCCTGTACCATCCGGGCAAGGCAAATGTGGTTGCAGATGCCTTGAGTAGGAGGGCGGTGCAGAGTTTGTCCATGATGATTACAGATTAGGCGCCACTGTTAGAGGAAATGAGGCGACTCGAGATAGAGGTTGTGTCCCCTGGGTTCTCTGCTAGACTGACATCCTTAGTCGTGCAGCCCACTCTGCTGGACAGGATCAAAGAGAAACAGAGTGAGGACCCCCACCTGATCAGGATTAGAGATCAAATCCCGAGTGATCAGTCAGGGGACTTTACAGTGGATGCTTCGGGAGTACTGAGGTACAGGAACCGAGCATGTGTGCCAGTGGATGCGGAGATTAGAGAGCAGATATTGCGAGAGGCCCATTATACACCTTACACCTTACATCCTGGTGGGACTAAGATGTATAAGGACCTCAAGGCACACTTCTGGTGGAATGGCATGAAGAGGGATATCGGGAGATTTGTGGCTCAGTGTTTAACTTGCCAACAGGTGAAGGCTGAGCATCGAGTGCCAGCTGGCAAGTTACAAAGTCTCCCAATTTCCGAGTGGAAATGGGACCACGTTACGATGGATTTCGTGGTCGGACTGCCGAGGGCACAGGGAGGAGCAGACGCTATCTGGGTATATAGTTGTAGATCGACTTACCAAGTCGGCGCACTTTTTGCCCATGCAGACTACGTGGCCACTTGAGCGACTAGCCCAGCTATATCTAGATGAGATAGTGAGATTACATGGAGTACTAGCCTCCATAGTATCAGATGGAGACCCAAGGTTTGTTTCGCATTTCTGGAGGAGCTTGCATACAGCCTTGGGGACTCAACTCAGGTTCAGTACGGCTTTTCATCCGCAGACTGATGGGCAGTCAGAGCGGACTATACAAATCCTGGAGGACATGCTGAGGGCTTGCGTCCTGGATTTCGGCGGAGGGTGGATTCGACATTTATCTCTGGCTGAGTTCGCATACAACAACAGTTTTCAAGCGAGCATTCAGATGGCTCCGTTTGAAGCGTTGTATGGACGCAAGTGTCGATCACCACTTTATTGGAGTGACGTGGGCGAGAGGCGGACCTTGGGACCAGATGTATTGTTAGAGGCAGAAGAGAAGGTCCGGGTGATTCGACGGCATCTTCAGACCGCCCAAAGCCGATAAAGGAGTTATGCCGATGTTCGGCGACGAGACTTAGAATTTCAAGTTGGAGATCATGTATTCCTGAAAGTCTCGCCGTCCAAAGGAATCAGGAGGTTCGGCATTCGTGGAAAGCTTAGCCCCCGATACATTGGACCCTTTGAGGTATTGGAGCGTATCGGGCCAGTTGCCTACCGACTTGCACTTCCTCCGAGGCTTGCTAGTGTCCACGACGTATTTCACGTTTCTACTTTGAGGAAGTATGTCTTCGACCCATCGCACATCATCGACTTCACACCGCTTGAGATCAGTGAGGATTTGAGGTATGAGGAGCGCCCGCTGCGGATTCTGGATCGAGAGGTGAGAGAATTGCGCAGTCGAGCCATTCTCTATGTGAAAATCCAATGGGGCAATCATGACGAGCGCGAGGCTACGTGGGAGCTCGAGTCGGAGATGAGAGATGTTCACCCCTACTTATTCGAGACATCGGACTGAGGATTATTGTCTCGTTTCGAGGACGAAACTCTTTTTAGTAGGGGAGGATGTGATGATCCGGACTCCCGCAGGAACTGTGCAACATTAAACAGTGACTGCGGGGAGCTTATACGGTGCAATTGAGCTGGTAGAATCGAAATTGGACCTTAGAAAGAGACCCGGCACGAAAATCGGATCAAGTGGGCTTTTCCGGGGGCTTTCGGCAAAATTTCGGATGAGAATTTGGCGAAACGGACGGCGGATTTGGACACAGCGCGCGAAAACGATCAAAACGGTATATTTACTTGATTTTTTTGGCACAAATATTACTGTTCACGCCGGAACAGTAATTCCGGCGCCGGCGGCGGCCGGCGACAACCGGCTGGCGGCGGCGGCGCGGCGGCGGAGCGCGGCGGAGCTTGGCAGAGCGCGGCGGCGCGCGGCGCGGGAAGCACGGGTAGGCGCGGGCAGGCGCGCTTGCGGGCTGGTCCACGGCATGGCGTGCACCGGGTGCACTGAAGATCGGGATTGACACGTGGCATGCTCTGATTCGTTGGCCGGCTTCTAGAAGGCGAAGGGATCTGTGACACGTGGCACACCCTGATTGACCGACATTTTTCGAAAAACCCGGAGCGGGGACCCGGCATGTGCACCACGTGGACACGTGGAGGATTCTCAGTGGCATTGCACAGGCTGTTTCCTGTTTTGTGGACACGTGGCGCGTCCTGGTTGGTCCATTTTGGTGTTTCCTATTTTGCCCGGATCTGGTGTGGAAGATTCCCTTGGCCTATTATAAATAGGATCTCCCTGTAGAGTACTGGAGCTTCGGGCAGTGTGCCGACTCCACGTGGCAGCCTGGTATTGTGGAAATACCTTCAGCAGGTTCTGATTTTATTTACAGATGAGTTCGGGATGTCCCGGATTGACGCGGAAGCCTTTAGATGGAAAAGTGAGTTGGCGGCGTCGAATCGGAGAACTCCAGCTTGATTCAGCATTTTGGGCCTTTGAGTACCGGAACGCCATGTTGGGTACCGGAACCTGTTACTGTGAAGAAAACAGAGAGCTTCGGTTGAAGATTTTTGGGAATTTGACTACGTCCCTGGGTACCGGTACCAATTGGGGCGTACCGGTACCCCATACTCTTTTTGGCTTGCGTACCGGAACGCGGGGACGAGTACCGGAACACAATGTGAACTGGAGCAAAGTTGAGCCTCGGGTTTGGATTTTTGAGCCTGGGTACCGGTACGGGAGCCCGTGTACCGGTACTCAGCCCCCAGATTTTTGTGAAAATAGGGGTAAAAGAGTAATTTCATGTTCCCAACCACCCTGTTGACTTCGTAGACCCCTCTCCTCTCTATATAAGACTCCTCCTCCTCCTCCCTTCTCGTTGGGGGAAACCAGAGAAAGAAAAAGAAAGAGAGAAAGGGTGAGAGGAAGAAGGAGAGAAAGGGAGAGATTGAGATTGAGAGAGAGAGTTGGCTGTGGATTTTTTTTTGGAGGACTGTTCTTCGCGCCGAGGCTTCGGATGTGGATCGTGAGCGCGACAGGGAGCTTGCCCGGTTGGAGAGCCCGGTTGGGGCTCGTGTGCGTGCGCGGGCACGGTGGAGGTGAGTACGTTGCATTTCTCCGAGTTTTGGATTTTCGACTTTTCCGCGGATTTTCGGATTCGGACAGAGATTGATTTTGAGCTTGGGAAATGGATTAATTCCATCCTTTTCTTCTTCCCTGCCATGAGAGGGTGCAGTGGAGTGCCGTCCGGGCCGCGAGGAGCGCGCGCGAGGGCCCTGCGCACTGTGCGGAGTCGCGGCGTAGCGCGGGCAGTGTGCGCAGGTGAGCCGGCAGCTTGCTTTTTCTTGTTGACCGCGGGTTGACCGAGCGCCGTTGGAGCACCCGAGAGACCTTTGGAGTGTGCTGTGAGCTTTCGGGATTTTTCTGGACACCCGGCAGAGGTGCGCGCGACCGAGCGCCGAGGTGCAGTTTCCGGCGGATTTTAGACAGTGCGCGTTTTGGCGCTTCACCGACTTCAGCGATTGCCTGCGAAAAGCATTCCAGGTGGGTTGGAATTTCTTCAAGATGTATGGAATGCCCTTTAAAGCTATTGAATGCATGTTGATCATGTTTAGCTTAATTATTTGCATAGCTGGTAAATCTGATTGTTGCCTAGAAAATTGTAGGAATACAATTGTGAGCCCCAGATATTTTTAGCATGATCTAGAAGTGAATTGACACTAGACTGCATGGTTAGTTGGCATTATATTGGCATCTGAACCGTTTTAAAAATCGTTAGACTTGTTTTAATGAAAACTGGGCTTTGAAAAGAGTTTTAAAATATTGAGATCTTCCCGAGGGGTTGAGTAGGTTCAGGATGCATGTGTCCTCGTGCCAGAGGGCCGAGTGGATTTTTTAGAGCATTATGAGATGACTTTCTAGTGTCATGAGAGAGTTTTAGCATTCTTCCAGTTCGGGGGTGGAAGCTATGGGCGGCTATGCCTGCAGCCTGTTCTTGTTTGATAGGGTTGTAGGTGGCAGTCGTTCAGAATTTCCAGGCCTCCCGTGTGAGAGATTGAGGATGTTTTTCCTGATTGGTTTATTCTAGATCATGGGTCGTGTTCTGATTTAGTGGTGGAGATGGTTCTCCCACTTAGCCTTGAGAGTTTTGGGGGCTCTGGCAGATCGAGTCGTGGAGGTTTCCTGACTCAGCCACGGGTCGTGCATTATCAGATTGAGTCGTTGAGGGTTCTCCGACATAGCAGTGAGAGTGTTTGGGCTTTTCCTATTCGAGTCGTGGAGTCTTTCTCCAACTGAGTTATGCTAGTTGAGCATTGAGATCCGATCTGTTTGATCGTGGATTATAGCCTGCTGAGCCTGGCTTTTTATGCCAGTTATGAGATACTTGAGATACTTGAGTTCGGTGGGGTCGCTCCCCTCGAGCTACGCCCCGGGTGCGATGATGATACCGAGCCTGACGAGGCTGCGATGTGATTACTGAGATGGTTCTAGAGGGACACCCTACGTAAGTCCGTTCCTCCGGGATGTGCGGCAGTGGATGCCTACGTAAGTCCATTCCTACGGGATGTGCGGCAGTAGATGAGCGCAGGCTTGTTTGACTGGTCCAAAGAGGGACAGTCATTGGGATTGGGTGATATGTGTGAGTGGGTTTCATAGCATGTTCATAGATGAGTTTTCCTTTGAGCATGATACTTGAGGCATGTTAGCAGTAGCGAGTGTATGCACATCTTCATCATTGTAGAGTTTCTTGAGCATGATGATTGAGACATGATAGCTATAGTTTCTTTCAGCTTTTATCTATCTATCTATCTGCATACCTATCTGTTGTGCCTCCAGTAGACTTAGTGGGCATACCGTGGATATTGAGACGGTACCCACTGGGAACTACCTTTGCAGTAGTTCTCACACCCGCTGCGGTGACAGGTTTCCTGAGGCTGCTGTTCCGGCTTAGCTCGCGCGGAGACAGCTGATCGAGGTGAGGACGTGGCCGTTTAGTTCCTTACCAGCACTGAGAGTCAGAGGTAGATGTACCTTGTGTATTTTATGACTCCACTTTTGTACTGGACACTCTGAGAGATCAGTGAGGATTTCTTGTACTTTTGTAGCTGAGAGACCTTGTATTGAGATTTATTTATTTATATCAGATGTTCAGTGGATTTCTGTAGCTATTTAGTTCTTTTTCAGCTCTGATGCATGTTTAGCTATAGATCTCTTGCAGGGTAGACGCTTCGTCTGTACGCCAGTTTCCGTACAGATGGCGGATCTGTTGGCGCGCCCGGGTCGCAGTTTCGACCCCGGGGCGTGACACTCCCACCCCCTCCCATTCTCACCTCGGATTCCGAGCCGTAGAGAGAGAATCTGAGGAAGTGACCTTGCAAAAATTGTTCCTCTCTCTCTTCTCTCTCTCTCCTAAAAATTTCAGAATTTTTGGAGTTACCGATAGTGAGTTATCTGCGACGCGGCGCACTGCGACGGTTTTCTTTTTCGGCCCATTTCCCGTCGCAGTTCAGTCGAAAAATCCCTGTGTGCTAACCAGGAAGAATTTTTGGATGATTTTTGCGACAGCGCGTTCCTAAGAGGTAAGGCTTCGATTTTCGTGTTGATCACTTTGCTTCTTTTCGCACTTTTGGCACGGTTTCCAAGGCCTCTTTAACCCCCCTTTTTGCTGTGGAAATTTCTGGACAGCATCGACTTCTCCGATTTTTATCTTGGCGTAGGAGCATCAGATCGAGGCATTTAAAGGTCGATTTCGATCTACTCATCGCAAGGAACGCAACCGTGATTTTTCTGGAATTTTCTGAGCACTGTTCAGAGGTGAAAAACTCCTCTCTTTTCGTGCTATTTGAAAAACAGCAAAAGCTGTGTTTTTATGAATATTATAGTTACACCCTGTGCAATGTGTGTTGCTGTAGGGCACCGTTTTTGACAGACAGCAGTTTTAGAGGGCTGTGACCAGCCAGGAGACTATCTGGGTGTGGTTTGAGCTGTTCGAGGTGGGCGGTTGTTGCTTACCTCATTTTTGACAAGCTCACTGGGATTATTAGAACTCCCCTAAAATTCAATTGATGAGTACCATTGGGACAAACTAACATGACAATTGATGAGGACCATTGGGACAAACTAATATGACAATTGATGAGGACCATTGGGACAAACTAATATGACAATTGATGAGAACCATTGGGACAAACTAATATGACAATTGATGAGAACCATTGGGACAAACTAATATGACAATTGATGAGAACCGCCGGGACGAACTCTCCTAAAATTTAATATAACCCCACAGATTACATGATAACTTATCTTGGGACACTGTGATTGGGACAAAGGCTATAATCTCGCATGCAAATAACTTTTATATCAGTACAGTAAATCAATCTTTTTAAAATAAATATTTGACACTTTTCTACAGCTTTTAAATAGTACAATTGCATGCTTGCTTGGACATCTAGTTAGCCACTATTTCTTGCTACACTATCATATTGGGTCTTGACATGTTCTATTGCTCTCCTTTGCATTTAGATGCTTGTTGCTCGAGTATGAGCAGGGGTTTGGGATAGTGTAGTCAGGATTGTACTAGATTGTGGACTTGTGGGGTATTACGGTGACCGCAGACATTAGGCGGTTGACCGAATGTTCATCTTTGCAACAGATTGAGGTTGAGTCTTGTCGATCTTTGCATCAGATTGAGAATCGGGCTTTTTTTCTAGTGGATGGAGTTTCCCACTTATTGAGTACTATTGCATCAGATTGGGTATCAGGCCTCTTTAGTGGATGGTTTTTCCACTTTGATCAGAGTCGTGATCCAGTCCTGCTGTTTTATGGCACTTATGATACTTATCACTGAGATACTTTACTCGTGTGGGTCGCTCCCCTCGAGTGCCGCTCCGGAGTGCGCGATATGCATATTTTGAGTCCTTGAGACTCCTATTCCCTATCGGTGTTATGGATTGGCCAACATACCCGATTTGGCAGGCAAGGCACAGCAGGCAGTACCAGTCCTTACTGGTTCATTGATTGGGTTATTTCAGGCAGGCAGGTTCAGGTTTTGATGCATACATCCAGTCACTTCGTTCTACATAGCATTTAGAGGCATAGTGGTGGTAGTTTCCCTTTTTATCAGCAGCCTTTATAGCTTACCACTGTTCTTTCATTTTGCCTCTAGTAGTCCTAGTGGGTGCGTCAGAGTTGAGGTTTTTACCCACTAGGGGAGGCTACTGGTTTATCTAGTAGTTCTCACCCCCATTGTTGTTCCTCTCTTTCTTCTCCTTTATTTTGTAGAGTCGTCTACGGGAGCTGCTAGGCCATCGGCAGCTGATCGAGGTAAGGGGATCGCTGAGTAGATAGATCTCCTGTGAGACTGAGAGTTGATATTAGACAGATATTGTACCCTTCACTCAGACTGTGGTATCCTCCCTTCATTTTGGGTCTGGCGTTAGCCAGCTGGTTGTACTATTTTGGTGAGCTGGGAGATTATTGTATTTATTACAGCTTGTACCTTATTTCCAGTCTGAGATACTATGTGGTTCTTCTATTTCAGCTCTGTATTATGCTCTTTTATTGTTATATTATATTTGAGCAGGTTACCAGCGCTTCGTGCATGCGGGAAGTTCCGTGTGCACGGCGGATCTGTAGACGGACCCGGGGTCTGGTTTACACCCCGGGGCGTGACACCCGGCGCCGCCGTAGGCCCCTCAACAACACTAGCCATAAAGGCTACACATCCTCGATGGATCATCTGCCTCGCTCGGGAAGTCGAAACCATAGAGGCAAAGAAAGCACTCTGACGTCCCCGGTATACCAACATCTCCTCGCCTGGCTCTCTAAAAGTGACAGTCCTTGCGGCACAGTCAATAGTCGCGAAATACCGAGCTAGCCAGTCCATCCCGAGAATCACATCAAAGTCCCTCAGCTGTCTCAAGACCAACAGGTCTGCTGGCATAATCCAGAACTCGATCTGCATCGGACAGGACCAACAGCACTCCTCCACGTGCAAAGTGTGGTCGGGAATCTAAACCTCTCGTGCACGTGGTAAAAGTCCTACTTCTAACCCATGTAATGATGCAAATGATATACTAATAAAAGAATGCGATGCTCCAGTATCAAATAAAGTACGAGTCCTAATGCCAGAAAGTAAGGTGATACCTGCCACCACATGATCTGCTGCCGAAGAGTCCTCTACCTGCACAGCATACACTCGCCCACTCTGAGCTGGAGGGCGATAATCCGTGGGATGGGAAGAAGATGGCCTGCTCGCTGGAGCATATGGCCGCTGAGCCGTCGACCGTTGCTGCGATGAAGATGGAGCAGATGCTGAAGAAGGGGCGGCGGGGGCCGAAAAGGGGCACGAAGCTCGAAGGTGCCCGGGCTGTCCACATCCATAGCAGCGACCCCACCGCTGGTCGTAGGTGCTGGGAAAATGCTGACCTCCACAGAAAATACAACTGCCGGGGGCCCGGGGCTGTCGTGACTGCTGTTGCTGTTGAGACTGCCGCTGTCGCTGAGGCTGCCGCTGCGATCCACGCTGCGACGACTGTGATCTCTGCTGCTGCTGCTGCCGCTGTTGGGGCCTCTGGGATCCACCAGGCCCTCGCCGCTCAGACCGTCCTTGGCCAGGAAACTGTGGCTGAGACGGTCGTGGCGGCCTCCACGAACTAGCCTGTCCCCCAACCTCCGGTGCCAGTCGCTTCGCCCCCGGGATCACTACGGGAGCTGGAGCTACCTCCTCCATTACTACCTCCCCGCATTCCACATAGAGCGCCTGCTCCATCGAGGCCTCTATGGTCTGTAACCTACGCGAGCGAACCAGTTGAAAAAGGTCCCGGCGCAACCCTCGCTCGAACATGTAAATCCGGTGCGCCTCATCCCTGGCCACGTTTGGTACACACGCCAACAACTGATTGAAATTCGCAATATACTCGTGCACGGGCCGATCTCTCTGGCGAAGGTTTCTCAACTGCTCCTCCAACCTCTGCCGGACGCTTTTCGGGAAGAAAGCCCCAAGAAGAAGACTGCGGAACTCTGCCCAGGTCAGGAGCTGAGCCCCAGGCGGACCAGCCGGTCGAACACGCCGCCACCAAGCCTCGGTGTTGCGCTCCAAAAAGTTCGTCGCCAATAACACCTGGTATCGCTCCTCGATGAACAAAGTCTCAAAACGTCGCTCCATCGCCGTGATCCACGACTCTGCCTCCCACGGCTCTGCACTCTGCCTCGAGAAATGGGGTGGGTCAAACTGGCGAAACCTCATCAACAAGTCAACCATCTCCCACTGCTCTGCCGGGGTCAGAGGTCCCGTCAACCCAGACGACCGTCTACCAGTACCCCGAGCAACGGGGGATGCCGAGGTCACTGGTACAACTGGGAGATTCACAGCAGGGGAAGAAGGTACGGGAGAACTCTCTGGGGGTGCCACAATAGGCTGCGCCCTCTGCTCTAACATCTGTGTCAGCCGACCCATAGCCTCCTCCTGACGCCGAACAGCCTCCGACATCTGAGCCATCTGAGCCTGTAGCTCTTGCACCTCACTCCGCTGGCCCTGCCCGGACTCCTCCTGATCGGGCTTAGGGGAAGAAGGCTGAGAACGCGTCAACATCCTACATCGCGGAGGCATCCTACCACAAGAAACCACAATCAATATCACAACCCCACACGACCCAGTCTAGCGAAAGTCAAAGACATCCCCCTATTTCTGTGACTTTATGTTGTCTGCAGCCAACATAACTGTTAACCAGAAATTGGGTATGTCGATCCCTCTTCCCTCACTGGAAGAGTCGAACTAATGAATCAACGACTTTCGCGAAATGTCACGTCTCTCACGCCCTATCATCCTAGGGTCTACCAAAAGCCTAGGGTTTCCTAAGTCCCAACTGACCTATCCCTAAGCTCTGATACCAACTTAATCTGTCATGCCCCGGGTGTAAACCAGAACCCGAGCCCGTCTACAGATCCGCCATGCACACGGAATTTTCCGCGTGCACGAAGCGCTGGTAACCTGCTCAGATATAATATAACAATAAAAGAGCATAATACAGAGCTGAAATAGAAGAACCACATAGTAACTCAGACTGGAACTAAGAATAAAACTGTAATAAATACAATAATCTCCTAGCTCACCACAAAAGTACAACCAGCTGGCTAAGGCCAAACCCAAAATAAGAGAAAAATACCACAGTCTGAGTGAAATGTACAACATCTGTCTAATAACAACTCTCAGTCTCACAGGAGATCTATCTACTCAGCGATCCCCTTACCTCGATCAGCTGCCGATGGCCTAGCAGCTCCTGCAGACGACTCTGCAAAATAAAGGAGAAGAAAAAGACAGAAAATAACAATGGGGGTGAGAACTACTAGATAAACCAGTAGCCTCCCCTAGTGGGTAAACCTCAACTCTGACGCACCCACTAGGACTACTAGAGGCAAAGGGAAAAGGTGAAGTGGTAAGGTAAATAAGATACTGAAAAAGGGAAACTACCACTACTATGCCTCTAAATGCCATACTGAAAGAAATGACTGTATGAATGCATCAGGAAACAGTATCTGATCAAATAAACCCAATCTGGACACCAGAGAAATTCTGGTACTGCCTGCTCTGTCATCAATCTCATGAACTCAGTATCACCACTGTCCAAATGACCGGAACCCAATACGGTCTGACCAGCACCCAACACGGTCTAAAGCCTACTCCGGAGTGGCACTCGAGAGGAGCGAGCCACACGAGTAAAGTATCTCTGTATCAAGCATCTCTGTAACCAATGTCTCACAATAGCAGGACTGGATCATGACTATGATCAAAGTGGGAAACTCCATCCACTACAGAAAACCCAATCCCCAGCTGATGCAAAAATAAACCAGACTCAACCCCAATCTGATGCAAGGATAAACATCCGGTCGACCACCTACTGTCCGCGGCCACCGCAATACCCCACAAGTCCACAATTTAGTACAATCCCGACTACACTATCCCAAACCCCTGCTCATACTTGAGCAACAAGCATCTGAATGCAAAGGGGAGCAATAAAATATGTTTTCTCCCAAGTCAAGTCCCAATATGATAGTGTAGCAATAAATAGTGGCCTAACTAGATGTCCAAGTAAGCATGCAATTGTACCATTTAAAAGCTGTAGAAAAGTGTCAAATATTTATTTTAAAAAGATTGATCTTACTGTACCGATATAAAAGTTATTTGCATGCGAGATTATAGTATTTGTCCCAGCCACAGTGTCCCAAAATAAGCTATCATATAGTCTGTGGGGTCATAGGTATGGTTCTCAAATAGAGTATCAATTGTCACATTAAATTTTAGGGGAGTTCTAAGTGAAACAGCGACCGTGCCTCAAATCACAAGTATCAGAGGGGTGCTGACCCCTGTAGAAAACACACCCAACTGTAGACCGGGGCTGCCTCGACTGCTACTGCTGCTGCCTCTGCCGCTGTGACCCCTGCTGTCGCGACTGCGACCTCTGCTGCTGCGAGTGCTGCGGCTGTCGCTGGGGCTGATGCTGGTGCTGTGGGGGCCTCTGGGATCCCCCAGGCCCTCGCCGCTCCGAACGCCCACGGCCCGTAAACTGAGGCGGTGGCGGTCGGGGCGGCCTCCAGGAACTGGCTTGTCCCCCATCGTCTGGCGCTGGTCGCTTTCTCTCAGAACTCTGAGCGACCGAGCCTCCACGTCTAGCGACAACGTGGTCTCCCCTCTCGTCCCACTGTGCATGATCCACTGCCTCTTATAAGGTCTGTAGCCTCTGGGCATGCACCAAGGTATAAATCTCTGGGCGTAGACCCGTCTCGAAAAGCTCTACTTGGTGCGGCCCATCCCTGGCGACATAGGGTACGCAGTTGAGCAACTGCGTGAACTCCTGAAAGTAGTCCCATACTGCCCGGTCACCCTGCTGGAGATTCTTCAGATCATCTTCAAGCTTTTTCTTCACGCTCGTGGAGAAATAGGTGTCCAGAATCATCTGCCGAAACTCTGACCACGGTAGCTGTCGGGTAATCTGAAACTCCGAAGGCTCAACCCGACGCCACCAGGCATCTGCATCCCCCTCTAAACAGTGTACTGCCATATGCACTCTGTATCTATGGTCGATGAAGAAGTCCCGAAATAACTTCTCCATTGCTGCCAGCCACGATCCTATCTCCCACGGGTGTGTGCTCCGCCCTGAGAACCTAGGCGGTCCTCGCTGACAAAACTGTGTGAGTTTGTCAGCAAACTCCTGCTCCTCCGCTGGGGTCAATGGCCTGAACATCCCTGGGCCCCACTGCTCGACGACGGTGCTGTAGGGGTTGGTGGAATAGTCGGCGGTACAGCTGGTGGTACAGGGGCCTCTACAGTAGTAGGGGGAGGTGCCCCAACCTGGGCAAGCAACTGCTCAAACCTCTGCTCCTGTCAGCGGTGACTCTCCGCCAACTGGGCCACCATGGCCCTCAGCTCACTAATCTCATATGGCCCGGACTGCTCCGGCTCCTCCGGGGGTGTAGAAGTACCCCGGGTAAGGATCCGCCGCCTAGTAGGCATCCTGCCACACAAGAAACCACGGATCAGGAAACAAAACCACTCTCGACCCAATCCAGCGAAAGTCATAGGCATCCTCCCATTTCTGTAACCTTATGTTGTCTACAGCCAACATAATAGTCCTCCAGAAATAGGATATGCCAGTCCCTCTTCACTCACAGGAAGAGTTTAATAATAAATTGCCGACTTTCGCAAAATATCACGCCACTCACGCCCTGTCGTCCTAGGGTCTGCCAAAAGCCTAGGGTTTCCTAAGTCCCAACTGACCTATCCCTAAGCTCTAATACCAACTTAATCTGTCACGCCCCGGGTGTAAACCAGAACCCGGGCTCGTCTACAGATCCGCCGTGCACACGGAATTTCTCGTGTACACGAAGCGCTGGTAACCTGCTCAGATATAGAGATATAATAAAAGAGCATAAAAACAGAGCTAAAATAAAACTAGTACATCTCAGACAAAAACTGGAAAGAAAAGTACAACATAGCTCTCAAAAATATACATGTGTCTCTCCCAGCTCACAAAATAAATACATCCAGCTGGCCGAAGTCAGACCCAAAATAAAAGGAAAATACAACCGTCTGAGTGTACTGGGGATACATCCAAATCTACTGAACTCTGAATCAGGGAAATAGCTAACTAGTCAGCGATCCTCTTACCACGGTCCTGGGAAGAGGGTCCCGCAGCTCCTGCAGAGGACTCTGCAAAACAAAGGGGGAAAAGAAAAGGAAAAAGAGTGGGGGTGAGAACTACTATAAAGACAGTAGCCTCCCCTAGTGGGTAAATCTCAACTCAGACATGCCCACTAGGACTACCAGAGGCGAAAAGAATAAAGGTGGTAAACTATGAGTAAGCAACTGATAAAACTACCACTAAAACGCCTCTACATGCCCAGCTAAAAAGATAGCTAAAATGTATGCATCAGAATATACATATGCCTGCCTGGGTAACCCAACTAACCACCGGTGAACACCGGTACTGCCTGCTATGCCTACTAACTCACAACTCAGCTGCGGGGTGCAGACCGATTCCTGACCGACACGGTCCCATTCCAAGGCAACAGACCGGCTCCTGACCGGCACGGTCCCAAGCACGCACACTCCGGAGTGGCACTCGAGGGGAGCGACCCTCACGAGTGAAATAAGTCGCCATAAGTAACCTGGTATAGTAGGACTGGACCAAGACTCTAATTCAGTGGGAAGAACCCTCCACTAAAGAAGTCTCGATCCCCTATCCCACAAATCTGATGCATTAATAACAGTCCGGTCAACCGCCCAAAGTCCGCGGTTGCCGCAAATACCCTGCCCTCAAGCCTGCCTGCCCCAAATCCCCGATCCCTGACTACACTATCCCAGCCCCTGCTCTAACCCGAGCATGATATTCCCTATGTCTAGGTAACTGGAGAAAATAAATAAAAACAGGGTTTCTCCTAAGTCAATTCCAGCATGATAGTGTAGCAGAAAAAGGTGGCCATTCAAGCATGCAAAAGTCCTTAGCAAGATAATTTCTGTGTTCCAATTCTTACAAGAATTACAATATGCCTTTGTTTGAATATCTAAAGTACTAACATGCCATAAGCTAATTTCTACACATGCATAAGTCTTCCAATTAAACATAAAGCATAATATGGTCTTAGCCGATTATTACCAAAAGGTTTAAGCAATTATTCCCATGGATTCTAATCAACTTAGCATTTGTAAGAATTACCATTCATTAGTACTTAGTCCTCTAAAGATGCAAGTGTCAGCCACATGTCCAGTGTTTTCCAATTAAGCATGCTATGTTCATTCCACTAGTATACTAGTAACATTACATAGGACAAACTCCAATATGCCTAGTGGGTTATCACAAGTAGGAGGTTAGCAACGGTACCCACCTCGAGCGCTAAAATCCTTGTCCCAAATGCGAAACCCGCGCTCGATCCAAAAGCTCACCGCAACGCTGTACAAAACATCCAAGAAGAACATATATGCTTTTAATCCTTCAATGTTCACAAAATCTGTCCCAAATTAATCGGTCTAAAGTTCTCTGATTTTTACCTGCAAAGGGTCCTCAGAAAATTCCAAGAAAAATACCATCGCGTTCCTTGCGACGAACCCGTCGAAATGAGTACCTGCACGTTCGAAACCGAGCTTCCTTCGCTGAGATACAAATTCGGCAAGGGAGACACCCCAAACAAAACTGTGCAGAAATTCTGTACCAAAAGACTACAGAGAAAGGAGATTTTCACCTTCGAATAATATCCAGAAAAATCTGATAAAAATCCAGGAGATTACTTGTGAGATGTAGATGAAAAACGCCTTTTGAATCACCTCAATCCGTTGCCTGAGCCCGAAGTTATAGCCAAATCAATCAGGTGCTGTCCAAAACTCCGCGAAGAAAAATGGGTCACAAAGAAGCTCGAGAAACTCAAAATCCACATGAAAACCAGGGGAAACTCAAAACATCAAAAATGAAGCCCTACCTGTCAAGAGTCCAACGGCGCAAGAATCACCCGAATCGAAGGTCGGGGTGAGCCGGGGGAGCCTGAACACTGCGAAGGGACGAAACGGGTCGTCGGTGAACAAGTGTCGCGCCGCGCCGGAAAATGGCCAACCTCGAAAAACGCGCTCCTAAAAATCCCAGGGAAGATCAGTGAGGTAGGTCTCAGGTGGAGGAAAATTTTTTCTTAAGGGTTCCCTGTGAAAATCCTCTCAGAAAGTGTGAAATAAGGGCCCCCAAGGCCCATTTATAGGCAGCCCAAACCCCCCCGCCCCCCCCCCCCCCTTTAAATCGGATTCGGGCGCCACTTTCGGGCGCCCGAATCCGCAAAGCGGGTCGGACGGGGGCCGTCCGATCGCTCGGAATGCTCCGGTGCGGCCACGTGTCCCCCGCACAGCAAACAGCTGTGCGGGGTGACTCGGCGCCTGCCGCGTGGCAAGGGCCGCTGGAGGCGGTGCATGGACCCGCCCCGTGGTCGGCCGACACGTGGCCCGCACTCGAGTGCAGCCGACCGGCCGCACTGCACCCCTACGCTGGCACGCGCCCCGAGGCGCCGCCCTGCACGCCCGTGGACCGCGCCCAGGTGAGCCGTCCAATCCCCGAACGACACGCGTCATACGCTCGGTCCACCGACACCGCGCACGTTCGCTGAGCCGCGCCGCGCGCACCCGCCACTCCTGACGCGCCACGTGGCCCGCCGCGCGGTCCATGCACCCGCCGCGCCTCCCCGTGGATCGAGCAGTGTGAACCAGCCAATAATAGGCTGCCACGTGGCCCCAGCCGGTCCACGGTCCACCTCCATGCACCGAAATGCTCCGAAAACTTCCGAAAGCCCGTTTTTGGTCATCCGGACTCCAAATTTGACAAATAAGCAGCCGTTTTCAAGCGTTTTTCCACGCTGAATCCAAATCCAACCTCTGTTTGGCCCAATTCCTTTTCTAAAATTTGACAAACATAGCCGAAGACCAAATCAGCTGAAAATATCACACAGGGTCCATCTGTGGCACCCCTTTGATGCACCATGGGCCAGACACACCAACACTAGGTGTTCTACACAGTGGATTCAACGGAAACGCTGCACGGGGAAATCCAGAACACTACATCGAGTGCCACTCCGGAGTTGGGCCTGTTACTTTGCTATCGCGACTTGTCGACGCAGTCCCTCTGGCTGGGCTAGTTTTGGCAGTCACGGACACCCTACGGTAGACCCGTCCACTTGTGGATGTGCGGCAGTAGGTGGACGCAGGTTTGACTCGACCCTATGTGGCAGTTAGTGTGGATTGGGTGACTGTATTTGAGAGTTAGTAGATGCATCATGTTCCATCTATTCCACTTCTTGAGCATTTAGATAGAGGCATAGTAGCTGTAGAGTTATTTTTTCCAGCTATTTTCCTTTCAGTATTGCATTTGTTACTTCATGCCTCTAGTAGACTTAGTGGGCAGACCGTTGGACTTGTTGGCGGTACCCACTGAGAACTACTGTGGGATATAGTTCTCACACCCGCCGTGGTGTATTTTTTCCCAGGGACCTACTTTCCTGTTGCTGATCCTTTTGTTGCGGATCGAGGTGATGGAGTCGTGAGCTAGATCCCTACCTGTCTTTGGAGAGTAGCAGTAGCGGTACCCCTTCATTTGGAGATCTATTAGTACAGTCAGTAGATGGTTTATTTGTTTTTACTTTTGAGAGACATTTGTATTGTGAGGATCTGACTTGTACTGAGAGCCTGTACACTGATGTATTATTGGGTTTACCTCCCGGTTTAGTTTTGGTTATTGTATTCTGAGGATATAGTATTTGATCGTATTTGGGAGATGGACATTGTATCTTTATTTTCAGTTGTACAGAGATTGGGTTTTAGTTTTACAGTGGTTTTCTTTATAGCTCTGATATCTGTTTAGCTATAGTACATTTTCTTGCAGGTTGGACGCTTCGCCTATGCAGGGTTTTGTATAGGCGGCGGATCTGTTGGCGAGCCCGGGTCGCAGTTTCGACCCCGGGGCGTGACAGATTAGAGTGGTATCAGAGCCTAGGTTGTAGGCCATTGAGGACTTAGAAACCCTAGGCTTGTGGTCGGACAGTAGGATGACTGTCGAGAGAGACGTGACTTTGGCGAGAGTCCTGATTGGGTCTTGACTCCCCCAGAGGATTGGGGTGAGAGATTTTGCATGTTATTTCTCTAAAGTGGTTATGTTGACTGCAGACAACGTAATGCTTTATAATGGGTAACATGTTTTAGACTTTCGCTTGATCGGGTCGAGAGGTTTTTGTTGTCCTAATGTTTGTTTTGTGTGGTGTACTACGATGCCTCCGAGACGTCATGCAGCGACGAGGGCACATCTTGCGTCAGATTAGGAGTCCGAGCATCGGGAGGCAGAGCAGACAGAGCAGAGCGAGGTCCGCCCATTGCGAACCAGACGGCTCAGATGTCAGAGGCGATGCGATGCCAGGAGGAGATGGCTAGACGCCAGGAGGAGGCATTGCGGCACCAGGAGGAGAACATCAAGTGCATTTGGCTATGCACTTTCTAGAAAAGGACGCTGAGACTTGGTGGCATCGAGTTCGTCCTATTGGACCACCTGGAGTTCAGGTGATGACCTGGGGTGAGTTTCGTGCTCTGCTACTCGGGGCCTTCTTTCCCGATAATGCGAAGCAGAAACTGGAAGGAGAGTTGAGATGCCTACAGTAAGGGGATTGTAAGACCTAGCCTTTCTTTGACTTTTCCCGTTATCCCTCTTCTCATGACGTCCGACTGAGGGACTAATTTTGGTGTCTTTCCGAATAGTCCGTCGGGGCTCGCGGACATTTTTCGGCTGTAGAACTCGCGAAACGGAGCGCGAGGACGCTTTCGGTTTCGGTTTCCGACTCCCGGTTCATCCAGAATAAATTTTTGAAGTTTGGACCCCCTAGTAAGTGCCCCGGGATCCGTGTTGGGTCCGCACGGTTTTGAAATATACTTAGTCGAGAGAAAAAGAGGGGGGGGCTTAGGGTTTTTCTTATTTCTCCTCTCTTCTTTTGCTTCCCTCTCGTAGCCGTCGGCAAGGTGGGAACGACCGGAAAAAAAAAAGAAAAGAGATCGGGGGCTAACCGAGGACGCGGACGCGGGTAGATCGATCAAGCGGACGATCCCTCTTCTCCCTTTCTCCTCGCAAATCAAGGTACGTTTTCCTTGGAGTTCTTGATTTCGTAGTTTACGGTAAAGGGGAGGGGTCGTCTTTCGGTTTCGGGGAGCGATCGGGGGCCGCCGCCGCCGCCGCCGCCGCCGCCGCCGCCGCGCGGGCCGCCTGCAGGTGGGGCGCCGCGCGGCAGGCGCGCCGCGCGGGCACCACCCGCAGGCGGGCACCGCGCGGGCAGGGGCCGCGCGGGCCGCCTGCGGCGGGGCGCCGCGCGGCAGGCATGCCGCGCGGGCGCCACCTGCAGGCCGGCGCCGCGCGGCAGGGGCCGCGCGGGCCGCCTGCAGGCGGGAGCACCGCGCGGCAGGCGCGCCGCGCGGGCGCCCGCCCGCACGCAGGCGCCGCACGGCATGGGGCCGCGCGGGCCGCCTGCAGGCGGGGCGCCGCGCGGCAGGCGTGCCGCGCGGGCGCCGCCTGCAGGCCGGCACCGCGCGGGCCGCCTGCAGGCGGGGGCGCCGCACGGCAGGCGCGCCGCGCGGGCGCCCGCCCGCACGCGGGCGCCGCGCGGCAGGGGCCGCGCGGGCCGCGTGCAGGCGGGGCGCCGCGCGGCAGGCACGCCGCGCGGGTGCCCGCCCGCATGCGGGCGCCGCGCGGCAGGGGCCGCGCGGGCCGCGTGCAGGCGGGGCGCCGCGCGGCAGGCACGCCGCGCGGGCGCCCGCCCGCATGCAGGCGCCGCGCGGCAGGGGCCGCGCGGGCCGCGTGCAGGCGGGGCGCCGCGCGGCAGGCACGCCGCGCGGGCGCCCGCCCGCATGCAGGCGCCGCGCGGCAAGGGCCGCGCGGGCCGCATGCAGGCGGGGCGCCGCGCGGCAGCGCGCTGCGCGGGCGCCCGCCCGCATGCAGGCACCGCGCCGGCCGGGACCGCGCGGGCCGCATGCAGGCGGGGGCACCGCGCAGCAGGCACGCCGCGCGGGCACCGCCCGCATGCAGGCGCCGCGCGGGCTGGGGCCGCGCGGGCCGCATGCAGGCGGGGGCGCCGCGCGGCAAGCGCGCCGCACGGGCGCCGCCCGCATGCAGGCACCGCGCGGGCAGGGGCCGCGCGGGCCGCATGCAGGCGGGACGCCGCGCGGCAGGCGCGTCGCGTGAGCCGCCCGCGTGTGGGGCACCGCGCGACGAGCGCGCCGGGGAGGGGGGTTTCGCAGACAAAGGGCACACCGGACAGGTTGGTGCTGAGCGGGGGACTCCGCCGCTCGAATTCCGGGGTTGCGCCCATTGTCTGTGTCCGGCCTGGGGTCGGTGTGGGTTTCAGTCCCCTCAGTCTTGACATATTCTTGTTCCTCCAGGAGTGCGGCACGTCGTTGGCGACGGGTGCACGGACACGGACGAGCCGAGCGCAGGACGACACGCACGAGGTGGGTACATTCCCGGGGACAGTGGGAATATGATTTTTATTGATAGAAATAGTATGTTTGGGGCGAGGTGAATTGTAAGTCTTCTCTCATTTTTATGCTAACCCTGTCCTATTATCATTCTGCTTATCGTCGATCTGAGGCTCTGGTTTTGCTACACGCACACCGGCGGATTGGCCTCCGCAAGGGTGTGCTTTTCCGGAAAAGTGGTATGTTGACCCGTGTACCCCACGCGATGGTGGCGTTAGGGATGGGGGCCCTCATAGGTGGGGGGTGTGAGCGGTGGTGCTGGGGTAGGTGCTCGGCGGCCGAGGCAGGTGCTCGGCAGGGGACACCGGGGTGGGGGCCTGGTGTGGTGGTCGGGAAAGGTGCCCGGTTTTGCTATTGTACAGGGTGTGATCATTGTAGGCGGTGTTTGAGAGAGACGGTTGCTCCGGTTGCGATGGTTTGCTATGTTTTCTAGTCTTTTTGCTTATCATACTATTTCTAGTCACTGACTTCCCACTTCGTGACAGGTTCGTCCAGGGGCGAGTGCTAGAGCACCGGTGAGGCCGCGAGGGTGCTGTTCTGACATTAGTTGACTTCAGACACAGTGATTCTTTTCCCTTGATGCTTTATTTCATTATTCATATTAGTTAGCTGTGGATTGCGACACCCCCGTGGGGTCGAAGTGGATGTTGCCTTTCTTTTCATATACGTTATTGAATGTTATTCTATTCCTTACGGGGCCGTTTTAAACAATGTGATGCAAAGAAAAATAAAACCGTTTGCGAAAACTGCTTTTAAAACGTGGGTGTCGTGTGGGCACCGGATTTTAAAACCCTGTGGAATTTATGTGGTTTGGAACTGGTTTTACAAAAGTTGGCATCGGGTGGGTGCCGTTTTCCAAAACTCTGTGGATTTATGTGGTTTCGAAACAGTTTTCAAAAATAACGGCGCCGTGTGGGCGTCGCTTTTAAAACCTTGCGATTATTTATCCTTTCGAAGCAGTCGGCCCTTCTTCTTTGTGTAAAAGTTGATGGAACATTTGGAAGGCATGATGTATGTGTTTGTACCTCGATTAGTGTGGTTAATGCTTGAGATGAATATATGATGTAGTCAGGACGCCGTGCATATACAAAGGAGACTCTGCCCGTTTGTGGAGTAAACTTTGTGTATGCGGCGGGTCTGGGCACGCGCCGGGGAATAAAGGTTTTCAAAAAAAAAATATATATACTCATTTGGGGGCATCGGTGGCTCTTCTTCCGCGCATTTAAACCCCCGGGGCGTGACAGATTAAGATGGTATCAGAGAGGGACAGCTTTAACCACAATAGTCGGGGCCCAACATCCATGGGGCGCAATACACTAACTACTGATTAATGAGATGAGCTGGGGTAGTCAAGTAGAACGCGAGTGATCGGGGGGGGGAGAGTCCGGGCCCTTTCTTTCGTTAGGTGGTTCGTGGTTCCGTACTTGTTAGCAAAGGCTAAAGCTGACTTCCTTTGCGTGTATACAGATAGAGGGCGGACTCAGCAAGCAACCGACGACGGAAATGGATCTCGCCGACGAAGCCAATCGCCTGCTCCGCAACCAGCTGCGCGACGTGGCTGGGCAATTGCTGACTCTCGTGGAGCGCCTCAGCATGCTGATACAGGAACTCGAGGGCGTCGACCGATTCCGGGGCGGCAGCAGAGGCGTCGCCCCTCTCGGGACGCCACCGATGGGCCCTCCCACCCTCCAGGAGGTCGCTAGCTTGGCCGTGCATACCAACGTGGAGCGCGCCCGGCAGGAATACTCTCACCTCGGATCGGCCGGGGACCCCCATCGGAGGGGCCGGGCGAGCAAACGCCCGAGAGCTGGGCAGAACCTCGGGCAGACGACGGAGGAGGAACCTAGGCCACCGAAGCCGTGCGTCATTTGCGGCAACGCACACCCCATGACGAATTGCCCGTGGCGGGATGGACATTGCTTCCGATGTGGCAGGCCGGGCCACACGTGTTACGGAATTTGAGTTGGCGTATTTCGTGATTGTTTAAGTCTTGAGGATTGAAGATGAAGAAACTGTGGATCATATACCTCAATCTCAGGAAAGAAGAATTCAAAAGGATCAGGTACATTTAACTAAATAATTTTGATGATCCGAATACTTCTTATAGTGTAGAAACACTTGGAAGAGGTTTTAATTGCATATTCATCAAAAACTGAACATGGGACATGTTCAGGATCCGGATCGTGGACTTTCAATCCGGATCCCGAAAGGTGTTCGTTCATACATTGCTGCAATCCGGATCACAGCTTGGGCAGTCCGGATCCCGAATGGGGTGTTTTGTGAAAATGTATGAACGATCCGGATCGTGGATTATGATCCGGATCCCGAACAGGCGATTTTCTGGAAACTGCATTCTGTGCGTCTGCGATCCGGATCGTGGCTTATGCAATCCGGATCGCCGTCGGTAAAACTTTCCAGAAAAGTTTGTTTTTGATCCGAATATTCTTCCTAGGGTTTCTAACCTATAAATAGCCCTCCTATTTCATTTCTAGGGCATCGGAAAAAGAGCCGTCATTTTCAAATATCATTTTATACGGCCTTAGATCCACATATAGAGAAGAACGGAAATCATTAGATCTATTTAATGGTTCTTCATCTATATTGATTAGTTTGATTCTAGGTTTTCATACTCATATCTTGAGTTGAATCAAACTAATGAATACTTAGATGGTATTTCCGATCTACTCTTGATCTAAGTATTCGGCGGATCATCACCACCCAAACAAACAACGATTTACCCCAAAATCGGCGCGTGGACTCGCGTGGCCTTGTGGATTCAAGGTGTCATCGCTTTCGTGGATTCGGAGCGAGGTGCGTTCGTGGATTCGAAGCGTACCATTGGGTGAAGACCGTGGATTCGGTCGGACGTCGTGGATTCGACGTTGGACGCTGTGGATTCAGCGTTGGGGCGCAAATCGTGGATTCGAGAAGCGTTGCGGAGCGAGCGGAGAAGATCGACTAGGGGCGTATGGTAAAAGGTTGAGTCGTCTGTGAGTACGTTATATCACCTTGTACGTGTGTTAACTCTAGTGGATTTCGCCGTGTTATCGGTCCCGTGGTTTTTTACTCCGGTTTGGAGTTTTTCACGTAAAAATCTTGTGTGTTCTTTTATTTTTCCGCATTGGGTTTTATCGCACAAGGATTTTTTGAGTGTTTATTGTTTACACCTATTCACCCCCCTCTAGGTGTTTTTTCCCCTATTTGATCCTTATTAACCTAAACCTAACAACACGCGCCATGAGTGCCCTCTGAGGCCGACCGTCAGCAGACCCCCGGCGCCGCGACAGGTTGAGCCTAAGGGAACTACTGCCCCCACCTCTCAAGGGGGCACCGATCCAGAGAGCCGGCCAAATCTTCGCCCAAGGCAAGCACCGGAGGACGAGCGAGGGCTCAAGGGAAGCGCGCACGTACAACCAGGACCCTGCGTCATTTGCAAGGGCGCGCACCCGGTGACGGAATGCACCTGGAGGTACCACTATTGTAACCGGTGCGGCTTGCCAGATCACACGTATCTCTCCTGCCCCCAGGGGCCAACCCCTGCCTCCGCCGCCGCGCCACCACCGCAGAGAGAAACAGAGAGCGCTGCGGCCCCCGTGCAGACAAAGGACTCGCCCGGTGACCAGCCATCCGCGGACTCCTTGGACGGCAGACCCCTACCCCATCACGCGGTGCGACGCTGGCCCAAAGGTTGTGGGCGGACCTCCCCGGCCGTACCGGCAGACGACGCGACGTCCCAAAGTAGGGACTGACAGGTACGTATTTTATTGTTTTTGCTTTTCCCTCTCTTGTCTAGATAGGAGCCCCCCTGGGCCGGAGCAACCCGCCCCTACCAGACCCTTGCGAGCTCTCCTACTTTTAGTTCTACCATTCGTTTAGTCGACCGTTTCGGTTCCCGTACTTGACTGGAGGGCGATCACCATGAGAGGTTGCTTGGCGTACCCACGGTCCCTTTCTTCCTTCTTAAACTCCAAGTCCCTTTTAGTTGCCCCCTTCGGACCTGGCTGAAATAGGCTTCGGGCGGTAAGCTGTCTCCTCCCTTGCACCCTACCACCTGATACCGGTTACGGGCCCCCAGTGATGGGTTGGAGGCACCGTCCAGGCGCCCGACCGTCCCACGGGTACGAAAGTAAGACCGGAGCAGATGTTGTTCGTTAAGCTCGAAAAGTGCTAGTTCGGGCTACGCGAAGTGGGATTCCTGGGGCCCGTGATCTCGGCGAGGGGATCGCCGTGGACCCTGAGAAAGTGGAATCGGTGACCGGTTGGCAGCCGCCGACGTCAGTGACGGAGATTCGTAGTTTTCATGGGCGGGGCATTTCAGACGTTTCGTCGAGGGTTCCTCGAAAGTTGCAGTCCCTTGTAAACCGGTTGACCAAGAAAGGAGAAAAGCTGTGTGGATGACGCGATGCCAGGAAAGCTTTGAGGAACCAAGGGAAAGGCTAACCAGGGCGCCTATGCTAGTGCTGCCGACCCCGGGAAAAACTACGAAGTGTGCTGCGACGTATCAAGAGTTGGTCTTGGGGGTGTTCTGACGCAACAGGGAAAAGTAATAGCCTACGCCTCTAGGCGACTAAAGGATCACGAAAAGGAACTGAATCTGCGACGGGGGTGGCTGGAGTTACTGAAGGTTTACGATTGAAGAATCCGATACCACCCCGGGAAGGCAGACGTAGTGGCGGACGCGTTTAGCAGAAAAGGGCGCTTAGAAGGAGGCACCAAGACGTACGGGGATCTCAGACAGACCTTCTGGTGGCCAAAGCTGAAGAGGGACGTGACGCTGTTAGTAGCACGCTGCCTGAATTGCCAGCAAGTGAAAGCCGAGCATCAGCGACCGGCGGGGAAATTGCCACCACTACCTGTGCCCGAATGGAAGTGGGAACAAATCACGATGGACTTTGTCACCGGATTCCCGCGTTCGCAGCAGGGACACGACGCGATCTGGGTCGTCGTAGATCGGCTAACTAAGTCAGCTCACTTCCTACCCATCCACACGACCTGGACGCGCGACCGATTGGCGCAAGTATACCTCGGCGAGATTGTGAGGCTACTTGGGATACCGACATCTACTACCTCAGATAGAGACACGAGGTTTGTTTTGAACTTTTGGCGGAGCCTATAACGAGCCCTGGGGACCCAGTTGCATTTCAGCTCAGCCTTTCACCCCCAGACGGATGGACAATCCGAGCGGGTGATCCAGATTCTCGAGGATATGCTCCGGGCTTGCGTACTGGATTTGGGAGACGGATGATCGCGCTACCTACCCCTTGTAGAGTTCGCTTACAACAACAGCTACCAAGCGAGTATCCAGATGGCGCCGTACGAAGCACAGTACGGCAGACGCTGCAGATCCCCGGTCTGTTGGGACGATCTGGGGGAGCGGAGGTCTTTGGGACCGGACGTGGGGGTGGAAACAGAGGAAAAGGTGCGTCTTATCAGGCAACGGTTGACGACTGCCCAGAGCCGGCAAAAGAGCTACGCAGACCGGAGACGTCGCGACTTGGAATTTCGGGTGGGAGAGCACGTGTTATTGCGGGTTTCGCCGTCAAAGGGGGTGAAGCGATTTGGGTTGAGGGGCAAGCTGAGCCCCCGGTACGTGGGACCATTCGAGATTTTGGAGCGCATCGGCCCGGTGGCCTACCGCCTCGCCCTACCGCCGAACCTAGACCGAGTTCATGACGTGTTCCACGTGTCCATGCTTCGGAAGTATCTCCCTGATCCGTCGCGGGTGCTCGACGCCTCCGCGACTGAGCTTAAAGAGGACCTGAGCTTTGATGAAGTGCCAATGCGAATCCTAGCACGAGTGGACAAGAAACTACAAAGTCGGACAATTCCTTACGTGAAGGTACCTTGGAACAATCAAGAAGAGCGTGAGGCAACCTGGGAACCAGAGTCAAAGATGAGGGAGTGCTACCCGGACCTCTTCACCGCAGGTGAGGGTTAAGTTTCGAGGACGAAACTTGTTTTTAGCGGTGAGTGGTGTAAGACCTAGCCTTTCTTTGACTTTTCCCGTTATCCCTCTTCTCATGACGTCCGACTGAGGGACTAATTTTGGTGTCTTTCCGAATAGTCCGTCGGGGCTCGCGGACATTTTTCGGCTGTAGAACTCGCGAAACGGAGCGCGAGGACGCTTTCGGTTTCGGTTTCCGACTCCCGGTTCATCCAGAATAAATTTTTGAAGTTTGGACCCCCTAGTAAGTGCCCCGGGATCCGTGTTGGGTCCGCACGGTTTTGAAATATACTTATTCGAGAGAAAAAGAGGGGGGGGCTTAGGGTTTTTCTTATTTCTCCTCTCTTCTTTTGCTTCCCTCTCGTAGCCGTCGGCAAGGTGGGAACGACCGGAAAAAAAGAAAAGAGATCGGGGGCTAACCGAGGACGCGGGCGCGGGTAGATCGATCAAGCGGACGATCCCTCTTCTCCCTTTCTCCTCGCAAATCAAGGTACGTTTTCCTTGGAGTTCTTGATTTCGTAGTTTACGGTAAAGGGGAGGGGCCGTCTTTCGGTTTCGGGGAGCGATCGGGGGCCGCCGCCGCCGCCGCCGCCGCCGCCGCCGCGCGGGCCGCCTGCAGGTGGGGCGCCGCGCGGCAGGCGCGCCGCGCGGGCGCCACCCGCAGGCGGGCACCGCGCGGGCAGGGGCCGCGCGGGCCGCCTGCGGCGGGGCGCCGCGCGGCAGGCGTGCCGCGCGGGCGCCACCTGCAGGCCGGCGCCGCGCGGCAGGGGCCGCGCGGGCCGCCTGCAGGCGGGGGCACCGCGCGGCAGGCGCGCCGCGCGGGCGCCCGCCCGCACGCAGGCGCCGCGCGGCATGGGGCCGCGCGGGCCGCCTGCAGGCGGGGCGCCGCGCGGCAGGCGTGCCGCGCGGGCGCCGCCTGCAGGCCGGCACCGCGCGGGCCGCCTGCAGGCGGGGGCGCCGCACGGCAGGCGCGCCGCGCCTGCGCCCGCCCGCACGCGGGCGCCGCGCGGCAGGGGCCGCGCGGGCCGCGTGCAGGCGGGGCGCCGCGCGGCAGGCACGCCGCGCGGGTGCCCGCCCGCATGCAGGCGCCGCGCGGCAGGGGCCGCGCGGGCCGCGTGCAGGCGGGGCGCCGCGCGGCAGGCACGCCGCGCGGGCGCCCGCCCACATGCAGGCGCCGCGCGGCAAGGGCCGCGCGGGCCGCATGCAGGCGGGGCGCCGCGCGGCAGCGCGCTGCGCGGGCGCCCGCCCGCATGCAGGCACCGCGCGGCCGGGACCGCGCGGGCCGCATGCAGGCGGGGGCGCCGCGCAGCAGGCACGCCGCGCGGGCACCGCCCGCATGCAGGCGCCGCGCGGGCTGGGGCCGCGCGGGCCGCATGCAGGCGGGGGCGCCGCGCGGCAAGCGCGCCGCACGGGCGCCGCCCGCATGCAGGCACCGCGCGGGCAGGGGCCGCGCGGGCCGCATGCAGGCGGGACGCCGCGCGGCAGGCGCGTCGCGTGAGCCGCCCGCGTGTGGGGCACCGCGCGACGAGCGCGCCGGGGAGGGGGGTTTCGCAGACAAAGGGCACACCGGACAGGTTGGTGCTGAGCGGGGGACTCCGCCGCTCGAATTCCGGGGTTGCGCCCATTGTCTGTGTCCGGCCTGGGGTCGGTGTGGGTTTCAGTCCCCTCAGTCTTGACATATTCTTGTTCCTCCAGGAGTGCGGCACGTCGTTGGCGACGGGTGCACGGACACGGACGAGCCGAGCGCAGGACGACACGCACGAGGTGGGTACATTCCCGGGGACAGTGGGAATATGATTTTTATTGATAGAAATAGTATGTTTGGGGCGAGGTGAATTGTAAGTCTTCTCTCATTTTTATGCTAACCCTGTCCTATTATCATTCTGCTTATCGTCGATCTGAGGCTCTGGTTTTGCTACACGCACACCGGCGGATTGGCCTCCGCAAGGGTGTGCTTTTCCGGAAAAGTGGTACGTTGACCCGTGTACCCCACGCGATGGTGGCGTTAGGGATGGGTCCCTCATAGGTGGGGGGTGTGAGCGGTGGTGCTGGGGTAGGTGCTCGGCGGCCGAGGCAGGTGCTCGGCAGGGGACACCGGGGTGGGGGCCCGGTGTGGTGGTCGGGAAAGGTGCCCGGTTTTGCTATTGTACAGGGTGTGATCATTGTAGGCGGTGTTTGAGAGAGACGGTTGCTCCGGTTGCGATGGTTTGCTATGTTTTCTAGTCTTTTTGCTTATCATACTATTTCTAGTCACTGACTTCCCACTTCGTGACAGGTTCGTCCAGGGGCGAGTGCTAGAGCACCGGTGAGGCCGCGAGGGTGCTGTTCTGACATTAGTTGACTTCAGACACAGTGATTCTTTTCCCTTGATGCTTTATTTCATTATTCATATTAGTTAGCTGTGGATTGCGACACCCCCGTGGGGTCGAAGTGGATGTTGCCTTTCTTTTCATATACGTTATTGAATGTTATTCTATTCCTTACGGGGCCGTTTTAAACAATGTGATGCAAAGAAAAATAAAACCGTTTGCGAAAACTGCTTTTAAAACGTGGGTGTCGTGTGGGCACCGGATTTTAAAACCCTGTGGAATTTATGTGGTTTGGAACTGGTTTTACAAAAGTTGGCATCGGGTGGGTGCCGTTTTCCAAAACTCTGTGGATTTATGTGGTTTCGAAACAGTTTTCAAAAATAACGGCGCCGTGTGGGCGTCGCTTTTAAAACCTTGCGATTATTTATCCTTTCGAAGCAGTCGGCCCTTCTTCTTTGTGTAAAAGTTGATGGAACATTTGGAAGGCATGATGTATGTGTTTGTACCTCGATTAGTGTGGTTAATGCTTGAGATGAATATATGATGTAGTCAGGACGCCGTGCATATACAAAGGAGACTCTGCCCGTTTGTGGAGTAAACTTTGTGTATGCGGCGGGTCTGGGCACGCGCCGGGGAATAAAGGTTTTCAAAAAAAAAAATATATATACTCATTTGGGGGCATCGGTGGCTCTTCTTCCGCGCATTTAAACCCCCGGGGCGTGACAGGGATCGGCCACTTGAGGAGTATGTTCACAATTTTACATGATTGCTGAACAGTGTACCCCATGTAGCACGGGATGAGGCCCAGCGGATTGATCTCTTTGAGAGAGGCCTGCATCGGGATATTTATCAATTTGTTCACTCCCGACGACCACCGACTTTGGATGCAGCGATTGAGCTCGCTCGGTGGACCGATCGAGGATTGGTAGTTTCGAGTGAGAGGGACGGAGCGCCAGGGACCAGCTCCGAAGAGAAGTGCCCAGTTCCAACCGATTTGGGACAGTTTAGTCGACCAAGACCACCAAGGCCACCACGATTTCAGTCTCAGAGTCGTGGGCCACAGAGGAGATAGAGATCGGGAGGTTTTCGACCGCCGAGGCAGCAGCAACACCAGGACCGGTGTGTCATCTGTGATGGGACCCACTCACCATCGCAGTGTGACCACCGATGGGGGCGGTGTTTTTCTTGCGGGCAGTTGGGACATTTTCAGGCAGCATGCCCCAGTGTAGTACTCACAGTTTTACTGCTAGCGACGGCACCATCATTACCCATTGAAGAGGCGGGAGCTCCTTCGGTTTACCGACAGGCGGATACGGCCACTACATCGAGGCAAACAGAGCGACGATCACCAGCACCGAGCGGATGAGATGGTGTAGCTCGATTGAAGGACGTCAAGATAATCCCTATAGACGACGGAGCTAGAGCATGTTTGATTCCGATGCCTCTCTTACATATACTAGTAGAGCATCTTGCATTCCTGCATGACCTAGAGATAGTAGAGATAGGATTGTTACCACTTGCACCAGAGGTGCAGGTCCGTGGGTAGGTCGTGCATATGGGGGAGATCGTGGAGCGCGTCCTGTGCAGTTGAGACTATAGACTACATCGACGAAGTAACAAGCTTTATAGCAGTACCAGGACGAGGACACGGTGCGCTAGACTAGTTGGCACAGTAGCGTGCGATGATGGACTGAAGAAGAAGGACTATAACCATCCACGAGCAAGACAAGAGAAGTTCGAGACTGTCAGAGTATGCTACATTCAGTAGTGATTTCATCGGCAAAGGATCATGTAGAAGAGGAGCCGAGTATGTGTTATTAGTTTCACATAATGGTGCTTAAGGCGCCTACGGTGACACTGGGAACCCGGGACATTCCTATTGACCATAGGTTTCTGGATATGGTTTCACTTGAGTTGATTATGATGTCGCCGGATAAGAGGATTGAGTTGTGAATTGACGTGGTTTTGGGAACCACGTCAATATTGGAAGGCACCTTATTGGATAGTACCCGTAAAGCTAAGAGATTGTTGGCATCATTGATGGATCTAATGGTTTGAGGATTGTTAGACTCAGTGCTCTACCTTGGGGAAACACCCTCTTTATCGGATCAGAGAGGGTAGATCACTTGGCGTGCCAGCAGAGGTCGACTGGCAGTGGCTCCCCAGAGGATTTTGAG
The DNA here is from genome assembly GCA_029168755.2 of Tillandsia fasciculata. Lineage (NCBI taxonomy): Eukaryota > Viridiplantae > Streptophyta > Magnoliopsida > Poales > Bromeliaceae > Tillandsia > Tillandsia fasciculata. The sequence goes on along the minus strand of CM054946.1, from coordinate 2,626,650 downwards.
GTGTGCAGATGTTTTGGGTAGGAGCACAGTGCAGGGCTGGAGCCTGGTGTTTGCGCGTTAAATACTGCTTCTGGAGCAGTCGTGACAAGTAGGACTAGAGGTTATGTCCTTAGGGGTCACGGATAGACCGTAGCCTTCGTTTTGTAGCCATAGCAGGAACAGCTTCAACACTTCTCTCCTTTTCTCATCTTCATGCCAAAGCTCTCAAACGGGACGAAAACTACGAAATGATACTCCAGAAATGGAGACAGTGCCGGAACCTATTCTTGTTTGATTGGGGTGAAGGCACTGGCTTTTCGGAATTTTCAAACTTTTGCTTCTTTGGTTGTTTTCTAAATTGAGAGTTGTGGTTGATGACGTTCCTGATGTTGGACTCCTTTCCTTTTTGGTTGTTCGTGAGGGTGTTTTCGGGTCACCCTAGTTGCGTTAGCACCTGAGTGTGGTTGTAGTGCGTGTTGCACTGACTATTTTTCCCCCCATATTTGGCTAGAGTCCCTGTTGTTTTCTTATCCCAGCTCGATAGTGTTATGTTTTGGATCCCTCGCCCGTAATTGACTCACTCCATTTGAGACCCATGAGAGTTTGCAGTACGAGGGACACCCGTTGTGAATCCTAACTGGTGAGATGAGAGGATTGCGCAACAGGGTTATGCCGTACTTGTTGAGTTGAGGAGTAATCGCGGGGAGTGAGTGGCAATTTGAGAGCTGGCGACGGTGGTGATGGATGCCCACCCTTCGGTTTGAGACTCCCGTTGAGGGATGTTAGTTTCGAGGACGAAACTTTCTTTTAGTGGGGGAGGATGTGATGATCCGGACCTCCGATATGGATTTACAAGGTGAGTATTGGCTTTTGGAGGCCTAAGATGAGTAATCGAGTTGTTTGTGTTCAAATCGGATCCCAGATTTGGAACCGGTGCAAAAATCGGATCAAGTTTGCTTTTCCGGGGGCTTCTGGCAAAATTTCGGATGAGAATTTGGAGAAACGAACGGCGGATTTGGACTCAGCGCACGAAAACGATGAAAATGGACTATTTACTTGTATTTTTCGGACCTCGGAAAATATTTTTACTATTCACCGACCGGAGTTACTGTTCCGGCAGCCGGCGGCGACTGGCAGCTGGCGGCGCACGGAGGAGCGCGGCGGCACAGCGGCGGAGCACGGCCGCGGGCAGCGCGGGCAGGAGCGGGCAGGCAGGGCAGGCGCGGCGCGCAGGCGGCTGGTCCACGGGCAAGGCGTGCACCGGGAGCATCAAGGAGTGGACTTGCCACGTGGCAGCTTCTGATTAGTCGGACGGCGACAAGGAAGGCGGCTGGTCTGTGACACGTGGCGGCTTCTGGTTGGCCAACATATTCTGGAAGACCCGGCACGTAGACCGGGGGCGTGGACCACGTGAACCGCGTGGGGACACGTGGCATTACGCGATTGGCGGGCTCAAGCCGCCCACGTGCACGAGGCACGTGGAACACGTGGGCGGCAGGGAAACGTGGCCCTTTCTGGTAGGACTTGTACCGATGTTTCGTGTTTGGGGACGCGCGGCGCAACCCAAGTGGTGGATTTTGCTGTTTCCTATTCTGCCCTGGATCTGGTGTGGAGCCCGTGTGATTTTATGCGATTTGGCTATAAATAGCCATCTTGGGGATGGCTTTTGGGGGGTTTTTGAGATCCGATTGGAGTGCCATTTTTTTTAGTAAGATTCTACATCAAGTCTTCTTCAATATTTGGGATTTTAGAGAATTTTTGGAGATCGTCTACTATTTTTCCCTGCTCGATTTCGAGAGTCGCGCTGTTTCTTCGGCATCGGTTTCTTCCGTTGACTTTTCATCGGAGAGCTCCCCTGAGCTCATCTTTTGGAATTTTTCGCCGATTTTTGCGGCAACGCTTCCATGACAAGTAGGCCTACGATTTTGATATTCAGTACTCAGCTCTGTTTTTATGGGAGTTTGTGCAGCATCTTTAGACCCCCTTTTTCTGTGACACTTTTTCTGGACAGCAGAGGAGTAATCTTGCAATTTCTCGAGCTACGGTTGTCGAAAATTGGTGTTTAAGCACTCGATTGACATCTACACTTCAAGAGGATCGCAACCATATTTTTGTTGGAATTTTTGGGGGGCATCTCGCAAGAGGTAATTTCTTGTTTTATGGACAGATGCGCGATGAGATTACTGTTTTGAGTGATTTGACCTTACCACAGTGTTTGGCTCATATCTCGGTGACCGGGAGGACTTTTCTGATGATTTTTGGTGCGTCGGAATCGTGATAACGTGAGGATCGCACCCGTTAAGTTTCAGCTTATTTGGATCTTGGTTTAACACGCGCTTCAGGTGGGTTGCCTTGCCTTCAAGATTGATGGACTGAACATTAATTCTATATTGTAGGATCATGCATAATTGTGAATGTATTAAGAAGCATGCAAGAATGTGAGAATTGATGTTCCCAGTGTTACTTGATGATCTTATGATTTACTGTTTCCTAAAACCTGTTAATTAATTGTTATCTTTGGAACTTGACCTAGCACCCCGTCACATGCTACATGTTTAACCTGACTAGTAGAAAACTCCAACTTGGGCTAGGTTTATTTATGCTTTAGACATCCACACATTATACTCTATTCCTGGACATAGTGTTATCCTCGCCCGGGTAGTGGGCCGAGTGGTCAAGATTCTTCTTAGTGTGGGATGCATGTTACACTCGTGCTTGGGAGCAGAGTGGAGTCTGGTAGTTGTAGCTAGTCTTTTATCCGTGGCGGGAGCCGTTTGGGTGAACGGTAGTCCCGGGATGTCTTGTTCTTTATTTCATGTGTTGCCACTGTGTTAGTGGCAATAGTATACCAGTGATAGCAGGACCTAGAACACAGACTGTTTTTGGACAAATATAATTTCTGTAAACTAATGTTTTCCTTCCAAACTTCGAGCAGGTCGCCGGAGCCTGTTCTTGTTTGATTTGGGTGAAGGCAATAGCCCTTCGGGGTTTGGAAAATAAAACTTATTTGAACTGATTTTTATTAAAGAACTAAAATATATTAAATTGGGTTTCTTAGATTAAAATAGTTTTCAGTAATAACTGTCATATTTTTATTACAACTCCCTCACCCGAGAGAGTTTGGGTGATATGGGTTTTAGGGGCCGTTCTTTTTTCGGGATGAAAGCTACGGGGGCTGTGCCTGGAACCTGTTCTTATTTGATAGGGTTGTAGGTGTTTGTCTCCCGGAACTTTCGGACTCTGGTTGGTGTCTTCCGCATGTTGTATCGAGATTGTCGTGTTCCCGAACTGTAAGGGAGCCTGGAGTCTGTTCTTATTTGATTGGGGTTCTAGGCGCCGACCTATCGGGGTCTCTGAACCCTTATGGTGTCGGTCCTTCTATGTTATCTGTGAGTTTGGTGTTCTTTTTGGGGAACCGTTGGGTTGACAGCGGTCCTGATTGTTCGAGTGGTTCCTGTTAGTGGGTTAGAGAGGTGATTTGCGCACTGTTGATCTTGTTGATCGTGGATTGGACTATAGCCTGCATGAGCCATATTGAGCTCGATAGAGATGCGCTGATACTTTCCTCGGTGGGGTCGCGCCCCTCGAGTGCCACTCCGGAGTTGGGCCTGTTACTTTGCTATTGCGACTTGTCGACACAGTCCCTCAGGCTGGGCCAGTTTTTGCAGTCACAGACTCCCTACGGTAGACCCGTCCTCTTGTGGATGTGCGGCAGTAGGTGGGCGCAGGTTTGACTCGACCCTATGTGGCAGTCAGTGTGGATTGGGTGACTGTATTTGAGAGTTAGTAGATGCATCATGTTCCATCTGTTCCACTTCTTGAGCATTTAGATAGAGGCATAGTAGCTGCAGAGTTATTTTTTCCAGCTCTTTTCCTTTCAGTATTGCATTTGTTACTTCATGCCTCTAGTAGACTTAGTGGGCAGACCGTCGGGCTTGTTGGCGGTATCCACTGAGAACTACTGTGGGATGTAGTTCTCACACCCGTCGTGGTGTATTTTTTCCCAGGGACCTGCTTTCCTGTTGCTAATCCTTTTGTTGCGGAGCGAGGCGAGAGAGTCGCGAGCTAGATCCCTACCTGTCTTTGGAGAGTAGCAGTAGCGATACCCCTTTATTTGGAGATCTATTAGTACAGTCAGCAGATAGTTTATTTGTTTTTACTTTTGAGAGACATTTGTATTGTGAGGATCTGACTTGTACTGAGAGCCTGTACACTGATGTATTATTGGGTTTACCTCCCTGTTTAGTTTTGGTTATTGTATTCTGAGGATATAGTATTTGATCGTATTTGGGAGATGGACATTGTATTTTTATTTTCAGTTGTACAGAGGTTGGGTTTTAGTTTTACAGTAGTTTTCTTTATAGCTCTGATATCTGTTTAGCTGTAGTACATTTTCTTGCAGGTTGGACGCCTCGCCTATGCAGGGTTTTGTATAGGCGGCGGATCTGTTGGCGAGCCCGGGTCGCAGTTTCGACCCCGGGGCGTGACACTACTAGTGTTGTTCCTTACAATGAGATAGATGTACCAATCCGGATTGTGGGTTTTACTGTACACAGTTGTATTTTATTGCTTTAGTTTATCTCCCATTTTGGATTTATAGATATTGTATAGGAGGATTCTTTTTGTACTTTTATTTAGTGGACCAGATTATTGTATTATTATTTTGGGAGATGGATATTGTACCTTTATTTTAGTTGTACAGTGATTCAGATTTTTAGTACAACAATTTTTTTTCAGCTCTAATATTTGTGTAGTTGTTAGATACTATCTTACTATCTTTTGCAGGATAGACGCTTCGCCTATGCGGTGATTCCCGTATTGGTGGCGAATATGTTGGCGAGCTCAGGTCGTAGTTTCGACCCTAGGGCGTGACACTTGCTCTTTCCTCTCCTACGTTGAGTCGTCAGATTGACAGATTCTGTCATAATCTCTGGTTTCTCCTGCTTAAGTCTCTTTTCTTAAACATACATGGTCAGTAATTTATTTATTGACTACTCATCCTTATGCGTATTATAGGAGATCTTAAAGGGGTCAACTTCAGGTAGTAAAGAGTTTAGAATCAGAGGAGATCTCAACTTTTAAAGAAAAAAATAGGAAAAACAACAATGGGGGTGAGAACCACTAGTAAATCAGTTGCCTCCTTCTGTGGGTAAAGCCTTAAACTCCGACGTACCCACTAAGTCTACCAGAGGCAAAAGGGAAAGGTAAATTGGTAAGCAATAAGACTGTTGAAAAAAGAAAACTACCACTACTATGCCTCTAAATACAGTCCCATAATGGAATAGCCGTAAGTATGCATCAGTAACCAAAACCGTCCAAATATACCCAATCTATCCACCAGTAAAATCTGGTACCGCCTGCTGCCGCTATCATCATCTTGTTGGTTTTTATAATGTAGGGTCCACAAGGATCTAAATAGGTACTATCAAACACCTAGAGGGGGGGTGAATAGGTGTAATACTTAAAAAACAAATCTCAGTGCAAAATAAAAACCAATGCGGAAATAAAAAACAGCACACCGAGATTTACGTGGAAACTCCAATCCAGGAGAAAAACCACGGGACCAACACGCAATAACAATCCACTAAGAAAAAGAAGAATAACAAGGTGATTACCGACTCCACGGACTCAAACCCCTCCTTCAAATTCTTCGGACCTTGCGCTCCACCGATTGCACGTCCACTGCACACGTTCGAATCCACGAACGCCACTCGAATCCACGAGCACACGTTTCGAATCCACGAAACGCCTTCAACACACCGAATCCACGGTGCCACGTCGAATCCACGACGCAAACTCAGCCGGTAAGAATATTGGCTTCGATGGTGATCCTTTGCTTAGATTATCATTGAGGAACCGTAGAAGAAATCTCTAAGCAAAGACTAGATCAATTCGACAAAAGATAGATCTTGAAAGAACCGTCGAATTGACCTAAAAGAGGCTATAAAGAAGAACGATAAAAACCTAGCCTCTAGGGTTGCTCACGAGTGTTTTCGGTATTGGTCACACGTTCTTGAGAAACCCTAAGTGTCTATTTATAGTTTAGAAACCTTTGGAAAGAGATAAGAATCAAAAACTTACCTTATCTGGAAATTTTCAGGACGGCGATCCGGATCGGGATTACTGCGATCCGGATCGTCGTAACGAGATTGACGATTCCAGAAATCCAAGGGTTCGGGATCCGGATCGCAAGGCCCGATCCGGATCGTTCATGAATTTCAGCAACATCCAATGTTCGGGATCCGGATCAGAATAGGCTTGGATCCGGATTGGATTTGCACATGAACTAATACCCTTCGGGATCCGGATTGGATCATCTGATCCGGATCCTGAACATGTCCCATGTCCAGTTTTTGATTTTTATGCAATTAAAAATTCATCCAAGTGTTTCTACACTATAAGAAAGTATTCGGATCACCAAAATTATTTAGTTAAACGTACCTGATCCTTTTGAATACTTTCTTCTTGAGATTGATGTAACTGATCCACAATTCTTCATCTTCAATCTTCAAGACTCAAGACACTGAGTGTCAACTTGAGCTCTTGTTGAATCTTCTCTAAGTCTTTGATTGCTGATTGACAATTTGATCACTTCAAGACTCCGACTCAACTCACTGACTTGACTCACGAAATATGCCAACACCAAAATGCCGTAACAATCTCCCCCTTTGGCAATTTCGTGACAAAACCCAAAAATACATAAAAACGCTCAAGTCACTCATCTTAAACCAAAAAATCGAAATTCAATGTCATCACCAAAACATTGATTTTCTTTGCGTGAAAGATCCAATAAATACAAAATACATTTGAACCAAACAGTCCTAGAACATACTCTATGACTTAGGACTTGGAGTCTTAAAGTGATGTAATTCCTGCAAAACAAAACTCCACACAAAATCAAATGTTAGTCGTTAGAAATTAAAATCCTACATTTGATTCGTCCTTTTGGTTCTTTTATTTTTCGGCTCTTTCAATCTTTTCTTTATCTCCCCCTATCTTGAGCATCTCTAACATGTTCTCCCCGTTTGTGATACGATCATCATTTTCCGTTCTCCCCTATTTTTCCATTTTCGTTTGTCCTCTCTTGATGATCTCATCTCCGTCATTTCTCTTCTCCCCCTTTTTGTCACAAATTGTCAAACAGTGAACATACTAGACAAAAGGAAATTAGTTAATAGAGAAAGAGGGATAAAAGCTCAGTTCCGGTATATAACAAAAATGCAGATTGCGTACCGGTACCAGAAAGCAAAAATCAAATAATTTCTTGAAACAAATCCAGATTTTAAAATCTTTTCAAATACCGATTTGTATTCCATCAAGAAATCAATTTAAGTGCTTTAAACACAGATGCCATTCAATCCAATTAATTTCACAAAATTAAAAAGATTTACTCCTAAATCATGAAAAACAAAGATAAAACATTATAAACAGTTTTTCATGTTATATTCATCAAACACAAGTCATCAAAAATAATCTTGAGATCCAAACTCTATCAAGATGTAACGGATTTACAAAGATGACTTACGGAGATTTCCAAATGACATCAATCTAGAATTCTACCCTTTCAAATTGAGGTATATGATCCAAATTTCTTTTATCCGAATAATTTAGAAAAATTCCATAAAAATCAGAAAGAGTATGTAAGCACTTTAGCGCATCAACTTTAAACAAAAGTCATCGTTTCATGCAACAAGAAATAGATTATACCAAATCTATCAAAAATACTCAAAAATGAAACGAAAATTTATGAAAATTAAAACTCTTAAAGTTGAACAACTTCAATCACATCTAACATGATCTTATGCGTAATGCCTTTATCAAATCATCAATTTTGGTAAAGAAAATGAAGTACAAAGATCAATAGATGTTTGAAATCCCAGATAAGTTAGATAATATATCTAGACAATCTGTTGGAGTGAGTGGCTCTTTGAGCATCTTTTATCAAAAATCCCACCTTATACCAACCATGAAATATGACTGAGTCAAGTATTTCAATATTCATTTCATCAACAATTTTTGGAACAAAAATTTGCTTTGCATACATGGGGTATCTTTTTCTTTTTCTTTTTCCTCCATGTGGTGGTAGTTTTCACACTCCTCATTGGGATGTAACTCTTTCCACATCTTTTGAGCATTTTACTTTTCTTTGACTTCCCCTCAATTGGCTATCAATTATTTAATATATAAGATATTCAACCAAAAATTGATCTCGCATTCATACTCGACTAAACAGTCAAATAAGATAATGACTATACCAAGAGATCATTGAGAGAGAAATTGACTTTGATCACTTAAAAGATGAATTAATTAACATAAATGATCATTGCAACATCGAAATATTATGATGTCAAAAGCATAATAGATTTCTAAATGCGTGAAAAGATGCAATTAAAGTCAATATAACCAATGCTCAACTTGTGTTGTCACAAAGAATTCACACAACCGAGATAGATTAAGCATCTAAAGATCACACATGATTTCTAAAATTTGATGCTTATAACTATCAAAAACTCCTATAATGAAGTATCTTCAAGATTATGATTATGGAGTAAAGTTGATAATCCATATAAAATTAATTTGGCGTGAATGAACATGAAGCCCTTTTTATTCAATGCACTTGTTCAATAAAAACCTTTTGTTCAAAAACAAAACATAAAAACAAAGAGCATTGAAAACATGTAATGCAGAGATTAAGAAAAATATGAAAGGAAAAACCAATCAAAGCATTACACACAGTCATAAGCTATTTAGAACTTAAGACAAGGAAAGATATCACCTTTCCGAATCCAAAATCGTCGGATCTTGGGTTGTCTTGATTCATTGTGCCCGGGGGTTGGTAGCTTTGACTGTTGGTCCACCTTAGGTCTTTGCCTTGCAATGATCTGTTACGGCTTTTTGGTGTTGGCACATTTCGTGAGTCAAGTCAGTAAGTTGAGTCGGAGTCTTAAAGGGATCAATTTGTCAAATCAGCCTTCGAAGACTCGTTGAAGATTCAACATGAGCCCAAGTCAACTCTCAGGTATGATTAAATATAGCTCATGGTGATTAAAGTTCATTTATAATCATTGGAAACAGAAAATTAATGAAAACCGGTTTAGACTTGGTTTTAGGAACTTGGTTTTAACTTATAACTTGTTTTAAGTTTGGACTCCGGTACTGGGTTTGTTTTGGATAAAGTTTATCTTGGAAAAATCAGTTTTTACATTGCGTACCGGAACCACACTTGAAGTTCCTCTAACCCGACACAGAATTTTCTGTAAATTGCATTGCGTACCGGAACACGGACTCGCGTACCGGAACACAATAGAAAAATCTGTGTTTTGCACCATTGCGTACCGGAACACGATATTTGGTACCGGTACACAATGCCCTCTCGGGAAAAGTTTCCTAAACCGACTCTAATATGTTTCCAAGGGCTATAAATAGACATTTAGGGTTTCTCAAGAACGTGGGTTCAATACCGATCTTTTACAAAACACTTGAGAGCAACCCTAGAGGCTAGGTTTTTATCGTTCTTCTTTATAGCCTCTTTTAGGTCAATTCGACGGTTCTTCCAAGATCTATCTTTTGTCGAATTGATCTAATCTTTGCTTAGAATTTCTTTCTACGGTTCTTCATTGATAATCTAAGCAAAGGATCACCATCGAAGCCTATATCTTTCTATCGGCTGAGTTTGCGTCGTGGATTCGACGTGGCACCGTGGATTCGGTGTGTTGAAGGCGTTTCGTGGATTCGAAACGTGTGCTCGTGGATTCGAGTGGCGTTCGTGGATTCGAACGTGTGCAGTGGACGTGCAAACGTTGGAGCGCAAGGTCCGAAGAAATTGAAGGAGGGGTTAAATCCGTGGAGACGGTAATCACCTTGTTATTCTTCTTTTCTTAGTGGATTGTTATTGCGTGGACATCCAACCGGTCAGCGCAAGGTCCGAAGAAGTTGAAGGAGGGGTCGAGTCCGTGGAGTCGGTAATCACCTTGTTATTCTTCAATTCTTAGTGGATTGTTATTGCGTGTTGGTCCCGTGGTTTTTCTCCTGGATTGGAGTTTCCACGTAAATCTCGGTGTGTTGATTTTTATTTTCCGCATTATTTTTATTTTTGCACTGAGATTGGTTTTTATAATATTACACCTATTCACCCCCCTCTAGGTGTTTGATAGTACCTATTTAGATCCTTGTGGATCCTAAATAACTCTACAATTGGTATCAGAGCGGGTTTTAGGTTTATCTATCATAATGGGTGAAAGTGGTAATATTTTTAGACCTCCTCTTTTTGATGGGACCAATTATGCATATTGGAAAATGCGGATGAGAGCTTTTCTCATCTCTATTGATGAGCGGGTATGGCAAACCGTGGAATACGGTTGGGTGCATCCGGTTGAGGAAGTAGGAAATTCTACTACCCCAAAACCTCGCTCTAGATGGTCCAAAGAGGAAATCGAAAGATCTTCTTACAATGGGAAAGGTATGAACGCTCTATTTAATTCTCTTTCCTCGACTGAATTTTCGAGAATTTCCTCGTGTGAAACCGCGAAGGAAATTTGGGATATTCTCAAAATTACACATGAAGGTACTAATCTTGTAAAAATTCAAAAGCTCCAGATGCTTACAAGTCAATTTGACTCTATTCATATGGAAGAGCATGAATTGTTTACAGATTATTACACTAGACTTCAAGATGTAATTAATACATGTGCTAATTTGGGAGAAAAGATCCCGGAGTCGAAAATTGTAAGAAAGATTCTTCGGACTCTTCCGGAACGGTTTAGGGCAAAGGTTACCGCCATTGAAACCGTTAGTCATCCGGATGAGATGAGTGTAGAGGAATTAGTAGGTGCTTTGCAAACTTATGAGATGACTTTTCCTACTAATCAAAATTCTTCCAAGTCTTCTTCTAAGCTTACAGGTATTGCATTCAAATCAACAAAGGAAGAAGATGACGAATCGAGTTCCGACGATGAAATCTCTTTTGCCGATTTTGAAGAACAACTGGCGCGGATCACAAAGAAATTTCGTCGGAAATTTTGGAAGAATCGAACCGATGGATCTTCATCCACAAATTCATCTAAAGGATCATCGGGTTCTAAATCCTCTAAACTCAAAGGCGTTGCAAAACCTTCTAAAGAAAAAGAAAAAGATGATTTCGAAGGGGAAATCCGATGTTATAGATGCAAAGGCTACGGCCATATTTCAACGGATTGTCCTTCTCCGAAATTATATAAAAAGAAGGCTTTGCAAGCAAAAACTTGGGACGATTCTTTTTCCAATGAATCGACCTCAAGTGAAGAGGAGAAAGAAAATTTGTTGCTTTTCATGCCTCTCAAACTCCCTCTTCTAATTTGTGTTTATCATCTTTAATCACTGACTCTATTCCTTTAATTTTGCATGAAACATCAACAACCGGCGGAGAGTCATCAAGTGAGGGGGAGTCGGACGAAGAAGAACTCATTGAGGCATACCAACAACTTCTTGCGGAATCAAAGAAGGTGGCCAAACTTAACAAGAAGTTGAGGAAGCAACGACAAGAAGTTCAAGACGAGAATCAAGCTTTAAAGATCAAACTTAATGATCTCGAGGAGGAAAAAGGACGGTTATTGGAGAATAATAAAATCCTCCAAGAAAAGATAAATCAATCGGAAACAATTGTTAATTCCCATATTAACAAGATTGATTTTCTTGAAAAACAGTTTGAAGAGATTCATGTCACCAACCAAGCATTGACCAAACAAGTACATCAACTTAAATCCGACATACAAAGGCTTTCAATGGATTCCAAGAAACTAGAAAGTATGTCCGGATTAGGTCAAACAAGCAAGGTTGGTTTGGGATTCAAAAGGAACCAAACTGTGAAGGCTTCAACTTCCACAACGAAATTGAAAGGAAGAACATGTCACCTTTGTGGACTTGAAGGACATTTGGTGAAGGTTTGCCCGAAAAAGAGAAAGAAAAATTCTTCGGCAACTTCATCTACGGAGCGGACTCAAAGGATTCAAAAGACACATCAAGTCAATGGAGTTCACTCAACCCACCAAAGGTCCGAGCCACAACTTCGATCATACAAGTGGATCATCGCGAGGCAAAGACCTAAGGTGGATCAACAGTCAAAGCGGACAACCCCCGGCCACAACGAATCAAGACAACCCAAAATCCAGCGATTTTGGATTCGGAAAGGTGATATCTTTCCTTGTCTTAAGTTCTAATTGCTTATGACTGTATGTAATGCTTTGATTGGTTTTTCATTCATATTTTTCTTAATCTTTGCATTACATGTTTTTTTTTAATGCTCTTGGTTTTATATTTCTTTTTAAACAAAAGGGTTTTAACGAACAAGTGCATTGAATAAAAAGGGTTTCACTTTCAATCACTCCAATTTAATTTTATATGAATTATCAACTTTACTCCATAATCATAATTCTTGAAGATACTTCATTATAGGAGTTTTTGATATTATAAGCATCAAATTTTAGAAATCTTGTGTGATCTTTAGATGCTCATTCTATCTCGGTTGTGTGAATTCATTGTGACAAATGTGAGACAACCGATAGACTGAAATTTGGGATTTAATTCTTTCACGTAAGAGATTGCCTTCTTACAAGGGTAAATAAATGAATTGTAAAAGATGTGGAAAGAGTTACATCCGAAAGGAGTGTGAAAACTACCACCACATGTTGGAAAGAGCTACCACATGTTATGGATGCCTGAAAAATATTTTATGAGATTTTTTAGTTGAAGCATTTGGAGATTTATATTCAAAGTTCTTATTTTGAACAATCTCCTGGTTGGTATAAGGTGGGATAGTTAAAAAGATGCTCAAAGAGCCACCCTTAGGTATTTTAGTGCTTATCTCAAATTTGAAAGGGTAGAATTCAAGATTGATGTCATTTGGAAAATCTCCGTAAGTCATCTTTGTAAATCCGTTACATCTTGATAGAGTTTGGATCTCAAGATTATTTTTGATGACTTGTGTTTGATGAATATAACATGAAAAACGGTTTATAATGTTTTACCTTCATTTTTCATGATTTTGGAGTAAATCTTTTTAATTTTTATAATTAATTGGATTGAATGACATCTATGTGAATTCATTGTTTTTCAAAGCACTTAAATGGATTTCTTGATGGTATACAAATCGGTATTTGAAAAGATTTCAAAATTTGGATTTGTTTCAAGAAATTTTTGCTTTTTGGCTCTGTTGTTCCGGTACCTGCTTTTTAGTACCTGAAAATCCAATCCGGATTAGAAAATCCAATCCGGATCCCGAATGTGAATTTTTCTGGTTTTTCACTTGCGTACCGGTACTACTCTTTTAGTACCGGAACTACATTGCGGATCCGGATTACCCCCTGTTTTACAATCCGGAACCCGAACGAAGGTTTTTCGGTTTTTACACTACGTACCGGTACGCGACTTCTTGTACCGGTACGCGATCTGGAATTCCTTATATTCCGAAACAACAATGTTTTTATTTCATCTCTCCCACTTCAAAACCCTCCCTCTCTCTCTCTAAAACATCTCTAAGGGGTTTTTCTTCAAGATCAAGAGATTTGTTGCTTTGATTTGTAAGTTTCTTCATGAATCTTGCTTTCTTTTGCTTCAAAACCCTAGTTTTTAGGTTTTGATGTTTATTTTGGGATTTATGAGTTGATCCTTACTCCAAATGAAATCTCTTGCTTAAATCACTCTTAATTCATGCTTAGAACATATTTGGTTGCTTTCTATCTAATTAGATTCATGTTTCCATGCTTATTTGATTGAATCTAACATTTTCATGTGTTCTTGACATAGAAAATTGAGAATTAGGGCTTTTTGATGTAAATGAATTTTAAATGATGAATGATCACTTGTGACATGTTTAGAATGTTTCTTAGACATGTTTAAGCCTTTCTATAAGATCAAATCATAGTGCATTGTGTTCTTTGTAGGAAATGGCATTTTCATGGCTTCTTGCACTAGTGATCTTTATGGCCACTGGAAGTGGACGTGGTCGTGGTTCTGGAAAGAAAAAGGCTACCAAACGATCACGCAACGAGGATTCAACTAGCTCAGATTCTGAAAATTCCTCAGAATATGAAGAAGAAACAGTTCAAGGAAAAGGAAAAGCACCTATGGCTCCACGGAAAAAGAAGGGTGCGGATTCTCCTCCGCGTAGAAGTACCGGTGGACCGGTAATACGCGACCGCTCTCAACGGAGATCTAATGTTGATGAAAGTGAACTGCATGTGAGTGCAAAACGCCGTGCTAGATTTGCAAACCGCACATGCATTGGAGAGCGACACGTGAACTTTAATGAGCTATGTCGTGAGGTGCCAGACTTTGCAAGGATTTTGGAACGAAGCCATATTCGGCCACTTGGCAGCGTTCAACCTAAGATGGGTTTTTGTGTGGAGATCATCAGGGAATTCTACATGCAAGGTAACATACTTCAAAAAGACCATGACACCGGGGCCTTCGTCTTTGAAACAACAGTTAGAGGCGTCAAGTTTGACATTACTCCAGCAGTAATTGGTGCAAACCTTGGATTAGCTGTTGACACTACTGGTCTTTATTATACTGATGGAAACTTCCTACATGATACCCATTGGGATATGGTTGTGGACTCTATTTGCAAGACAGGGACGCACACGAACAGATCATATGTTGAATCAAAGGACCTAAAACCAGAGTATCATATTTTGTCCTTAATCGTATGCTACAACCTATTGCCCACACTGGGGACCAAAAGGATTCGATGGGATCGATTGTTACTTCTCTTTCTCCTTGGTCACCCGGAAAGTGCAAATGGAATTAACACCAACATTCCATTTCTCATTTGGCAGCAGATGGTGCATGTCATTGAAGGATCTAGACAACGTGACCTTCTACCGTATCCGATCTTGATTACGCGTATTCTGGAAGATCACGGAGTGGACATTACTTGTGCCAAATATGATTATGGCTTGGGGGCAATTGATGGAATCACTTTAGCCAAGTCAATTAGCACTTTGAAGACTTTTGGGCATACAAAAGCCTATGCAAGTGAAGCGACAGTGAGTGCACCACCTCGTCAAGAATCTCCTGAACCAGATGAGGTTGTAACTCTTCAAACCCTGCATCGGGATGTTCGTTCACTAAAGAAAAGGATGGAGCAAAGGATGGAGCGAGGCTTCAAGAAACTTGAGGATAGCTTAAAGAAAATCTTCGATATCCTTGGATGCAAACATGATGATGTGGTCACTGGAGCAACTGCACCGAGTACATCTCACGGACCTACATCACATGAGGACGATGAAGATTCAGATCAGGATGAGTGATCTCTTTACCTTCTTGTTTTTGCTTTTTAGTTTCTTTTCACTTTGTGTTGAACAAGAACTCTAATGGGCATGTAACTAAGAACTTATCCTTCTAGTATGTTCTCTTTTTGTTTCTATTAACTGTTTGACAATTTGTGACAAAAAGGGGGAGAACGGAAATGATCGTAGGGGGAGAACACGATCACAAAGGGGGAGAACATGGAGAACATGTTGGAGATGCTCAAAATAGGGGGAGACATTGAAAGAGCCGAAAAACAAAAGAACCAAAAGGAAGACGGATCAAATGTAGGATTTTAATTTCTAACGACTAACATTTGATTGTGTTTGGAGTTTTGTTTTTGCAGGAATTACATCACTTTAAGACTCCAAGTCCTAAGTCATAGAGTTTGTTCTAGGACTGTTTGGTTCAAATGTATTTTGTATTTATTGGATCTTTCACGCAAAGAAAATCAATGTTCTGGTGATGACATTGAATTTCGATCTTTTGGTTTAAGATGAGTGACTTGAGAGTTTTTATGTATTTTTGGGTTTTGTCACGAAATTGCCAAAGGGGGAGATTGTTACGGCTTTTTGGTGTTGGCACATTTCGTGAGTCAAGTCAGTAAGTTGAGTCGGAGTCTTAAAGGGATCAATTTGTCAAATCAGCCTTCGAAGACTCGTTGAAGATTCAACATGAGCCCAAGTCAACTCTCAGGTATGATTAAATATAGCTCATGGTGATTAAAGTTCATTTATAATCATTGGAAACAGAAAATTAATGAAAACCGGTTTAGACTTGGTTTTAGGAACTTGGTTTTAACTTATAACTTGTTTTAAGTTTGGACTCCGGTACTGGGTTTGTTTTGGATAAAGTTTATCTTGGAAAAATCAGTTTTTACATTGCGTACCGGAACCACACTTGAAGTTCCTCTAACCCGACACAGAATTTTCTGTAAATTGCATTGCGTACCGGAACACGGACTCGCGTACCGGAACACAATAGAAAAATCTGTGTTTTGCACCATTGCGTACCGGAACACGATATTTGGTACCGGTACACAATGCCCTCTCGGGAAAAGTTTCCTAAACCGACTCTAATATGTTTCCAAGGGCTATAAATAGACATTTAGGGTTTCTCAAGAACGTGGGTTCAATACCGATCAATTTATAAAACACTTGAGAGCAACCCTAGAGGCTAGGTTTTTATCGTTCTTCTTTATAGCCTCTTTTAGGTCAATTCGACGGTTCTTCCAAGATCTATCTTTTGTCGAATTGATCTAATCTTTGCTTAGAGATTTCTTTCTACGGTTCCTCAATGACAATCTAAGCAAAGGATCACCATCGAAGCCTATATCTTTCTATCGGCTGAGTTTGCGTCGTGGATTCGACGTGGCACCGTGGATTCGGTGTGTTGAAGGCGTTTCGTGGATTCGAAACGTGTGCTCGTGGATTCGAGTGGCGTTCGTGGATTCGAACGTGTGCAGTGGACGTGCAAACGTTGGAGCGCAAGGTCCGAAGAAATTGAAGGAGGGGTTAAATCCGTGAAGACGGTAATCACCTTGTTATTCTTCTTTTCTTAGTGGATTGTTATTGCGTGGACATCCAACCGGTCAGCACAAGGTCCGAAGAAGTTGAAGGAGGGGTCGAGTCCGTGGAGTCGGTAATCACCTTGTTATTCTTCAATTCTTAGTGGATTGTTATTGCGTGTTGGTCCCGTGGTTTTTCTCCTGGATTGGAGTTTCCACGTAAATCTCGGTGTGTTGATTTTTATTTTCCGCATTATTTTTATTTTTGCACTGAGATTGGTTTTTATAATATTACACCTATTCACCCCCCTCTAGGTGTTTGATAGTACCTATTTAGATCCTTGTGGATCCTAAATAACTCTACATGATCCACTTGAATGATTGATGTTGTGGCTCGGACCTTTGGTGGGTTGAGTGAACTCCTTTGACTTGATATGTCTTTTGAATCCGTTGAGTTCGCTCCGTAGATGAAGTTGCCAAGGTATTTTTCTTTTTCTTTTTCGGGCAATTCTTCACCAAATGTCCTTCAAGTCCACATAGGTGACAAGTTCTTTCTTTCAATTTTATTGTGGAACTTGAAGCCTTCACAGTTTGGTCCTTTTTAAATCCCAAACCAACCTTGCTTGTTTGACCTAATCCGGACATACTTTCTAGTTTCTTGGAATCCATTGAAAGCCTTTGTATGTCGGATTTAAGTTGATGTACTTGTTTGGTCAATGCTTGGTTGATGACATGAATCTCTTCAAACTGTTTTTCAAGAAAACCAATCTTGTCCATATATGATTTTGCGTTTGTCTCCGATTGGTTTAACTTTTCTTGGAGGATTTTATTGTTATCCAGTAAACACCCTTGTTCCTCCTCGAGATCATGAAGTTTGATCTTTAAAGCTTGATTCTCGTCTTGAACCTCAAGTCGTTGCTTTCTCAACTTCTTGATATGCTTGGCCATCTTCTTTGATTCCGCAAGAAGTTGTTGGTATGCCTCAACGAGTTCTTCTTCGTCCGACTCCCCCTCACTTGATGACTCTCCATCGGATGTTGATGTTTCATGCAAAATCAAAGGAATAGAGTCAGTGACTAAAGATGATAAGCAAAAATTAGAAGAGGGAGTTTGAGAGGCATGAAAAGCAACAAATTTTTCTTTTTCCTCTTCACTTGAGGTCGATTCATCGAAACTAGAATCGTCCCAAGTTTTCGCTTGCAAAGCCTTCTTTTTATATAATTTCGGAGAAGGACAATCCGTTGAAATATGGCCGTAGCCTTTGCATCTATAACATCGGATTTCCCCTTCGAAATCATCTTTTTCTTTTTCTTTAGAAGGTTTTGCAACGCCTTTGAGTTTAGAGGATTTAGAACCCGATGATCCTTTAGATGGTTTCGTGGATGAAGATCCATCGGTTCGATTCTTCCAAAATTTCCGACGAAATTTCTTTGTGATCCGCGCCAATTGTTCTTCAAAATCGGCAAAAGAGATTTCATCGTCGGAACTTGATTCGCTATCTTCTTCCTTTGTTGATTTGAATGCAATACCTGTAAGCTTAGAAGAAGACTTGGAAGAAATTTGATTAGTAGGAAAAGTCATCTCATAAGTTTGTAAAGCACCTACTAATTCCTCTACACTCATCTCATCCGGATGACTAACGGTTTCAATGGCGGTAACCTTTGCCCTAAACCGTTCCGGAAGAGTCCGAAGTATCTTTCTTACAATTTTCGACTCCGGGATCTTTTCTCCTAAATTAGCACATGTATTAATTACATCTTGAAGTCTAGTGTAATAATCTGTAAACAATTCATGCTCTTCCATATGAATAGAGTCAAATTGACTTGTAAGCATCTGGAGCTTTTGAATTTTTACAAGATTAGTACCTTCATGTGTAATTTTGAGAATATCCCAAATTTCCTTCGCGGTTTCACACGCGGAAATTCTTGTAAACTCAGTCGAGGAAAGAGAATTATATAAAGCGTTCATACCTTTCCCATTGTAAGAAGATCTTTCGATTTCCTCTTTGGACCATCTAGAGCGAGGTTTTGGGGTAGTAGAATTTCCTACTTCCTCAACCGGATGCACCCAACCGTATTCCACGGTTTGCCAAACACGCTCATCAATTGAGATGAGAAAAGCTCTCATCCGCACTTTCCAATATGCATAATTGGTCCCATCAAAAAGAGGAGGTCTAAAAATATTACCACTTTCACCCAACATGATAGATAAACCTAAAACCCGCTCTGATACCAATTGTTGGTTTTTATAATGTAGGGTCCACAAGGATCTAAATAGGTACTATCAAACACCTAGAGGGGGGGTGAATAGGTGTAATACTTAAAAAACAAATCTCAGTGCAAAATAAAAACCAATGCGGAAATAAAAAACAGCACACCGAGATTTACGTGGAAACTCCAATCCAGGAGAAAAACCACGGGACCAACACGCAATAACAATCCACTAAGAAAAAGAAGAATAACAAGGTGATTACCGACTCCACGGACTCAAACCCCTCCTTCAAATTCTTCGGACCTTGCGCTCCACCGATTGCACGTCCACTGCACACGTTCGAATCCACGAACGCCACTCGAATCCACGAGCACACGTTTCGAATCCACGAAACGCCTTCAACACACCGAATCCACGGTGCCACGTCGAATCCACGACGCAAACTCAGCCGATAAAGAAATATAGGCTTCGATGGTGATCCTTTGCTTAGATTATCATTGAGGAACCGTAGAAGAAATCTCTAAGCAAAGACTAGATCAATTCGACAAAAGATAGATCTTGGAAGAACCGTCGAATTGACCTAAAAGAGGCTATAAAGAAGAACGATAAAAACCTAGCCTCTAGGGTTGCTCACGAGTGTTTTCGGTATTGGTCACACGTTCTTGAGAAACCCTAAGTGTCTATTTATAGTTTAGAAACCTTTGGAAAGAGATAAGAATCAAAAACTTACCTTATCTGAAAATTTTCAGGACGGCGATCCGGATCGGGATTACTGCGATCCGGATCGTCGTAACGAGATTGACGATTCCAGAAATCCAAGGGTTCGGGATCCGGATCGCAAGGCCCGATCCGGATCGTTCATGAA
The DNA here is from genome assembly GCA_029168755.2 of Tillandsia fasciculata. Classification (NCBI taxonomy): domain Eukaryota; kingdom Viridiplantae; phylum Streptophyta; class Magnoliopsida; order Poales; family Bromeliaceae; genus Tillandsia; species Tillandsia fasciculata. The sequence continues at coordinate 2,606,806 of CM054946.1, read as the reverse complement.
TTTCAGCAACATCCAATGTTCGGGATCCGGATCAGAATAGGCTTGGATCCGGATTGGATTTGCACATGAACTAATACCCTTCGGGATCCGGATTGGATCATCTGATCCGGATCCTGAACATGTCCCATGTCCAGTTTTTGATTTTTATGCAATTAAAAATTCATCCAAGTGTTTCTACACTATAAGAAAGTATTCGGATCACCAAAATTATTTAGTTAAACGTACCTGATCCTTTTGAATACTTTCTTCTTGAGATTGATGTAACTGATCCACAATTCTTCATCTTCAATCTTCAAGACTCAAGACACTGAGTGTCAACTTGAGCTCTTGTTGAATCTTCTCTAAGTCTTTGATTGCTGATTGACAATTTGATCACTTCAAGACTCCGACTCAACTCACTGACTTCACTCACGAAATATGCCAACACCAAAATGCTGTAACACATCTTGCAACCTGATCCGCGCCGAAGTGATAGCAATGAGTCAATGCCGTCCGGTACCTATTTGGTACCCCGCACGCTCCGGAGTGGCACTCGAGGGGAGCTACCCACACGAGTAAAATAGTCAAGCCACAAGTATCATAATATAGCAGGACTGGATCACGACTATGATCAAAGTGGGAAAATCCGTCCACTAATGAAACCCCGATCCCCCAAATCTGATACAAAGATAAACCTCCGGTCAACCGCCCAATGTCCGCGGTTGCCGCAATATCCCACAAGTCCACAATCTGATAAAATAAATAATATCCGGTCAACCGCCTATTGTCCGCGGTTGCCGCAATCCCCAACAAATCTATAATCAAGTACCACCTGTTCTAGACTCCAAGGTCCCGACTACACAATCCCAAACCCCTGCTCGAACACGAGCAACATGAACCAAAAGTCTACATGAAAAGGAAAAAGGAAATAATTATGGTTTCTCCTAAGTCAAGTCCTAACATGATAGTATAGAAATAAATAGTGGCCTATCTAGATGTCCATACAAGCATGCAAATGTCCTCATGAAAGATAAAAGAGTGTCTCAAATAGTAGCTCCACATAGATATAACCATCATGTCAAAATCACTAACCGATTACGTATGTCTATAATCCATGATCCATAATAAATCATTAACATAGCACCCGCATATCAATATGTCCTCCTGTTCCATCTAATCATCCATTTACATGAAAGGTTAAGTGCCAACATGGCATGCTAACATATCACCATCATAGTATATCAATCCCACAAAATAGGCCAATGATTAATCAGGATCATTTATTTAAGCATGATTTCTAATGGGGTGCCAAATAAATTAGGGGTCTCTCTAATAGTCCTAGTAATTAAATCGCAGTAAGAGGTAAGCAACAACCACCCACCTGGCACGCAAATCTAAGTCCACAAAACTCTCCAACTATAACAGGGCTCCTCGCTGTCCAACAACTGTCCTCGCAATGCCTAAAATCCACGGGTTACTGCAAAACAACTGAACTCGATATAAACGGGCCATCCCAGAAACAGCCTTTGCTATTTTCCAAAACAGCACAGTAAAAGGGAATTTTTCACCTGTGTGCGGCCCCCAAAAAAATCCAAAAAAATTACGAAGGCGATCCTCGCGACGAGTAGATCCAAAATGAGTATTACACACCTTGATCCGATGCTCATAGCCCAAGATAGAAAATAAACAAGCCCATGCTGTCCAAAAATCCATCACGAAAATGGGGGATCAAAAGGTGCCTCAGGAACCATGCCAAAAACCGAAAACGGAGCAAAACGATCAACACAAAAATCGAAGCCTTACCTCTTAGGAATGCGCTGCTGCTGAAATCGCTCAAAAATTCATCCTGGTTTGCTCACAGCAATTTTCTGACTAAACTGCGACGGAAATGGGCCGAAATAGGGGAAAGTCGAGGCGCACTAAAAAATCAAGATCGCCGTTTTCGAGCCTCCAAAAATTCTGGAAATCCACCACAAGATCAAGAACATCAAGAGGAACAAGTTTCCTATTGGGCTCTCCCTCTCATTCCCTCTCTAGAACTCGAAAAAAAAGAGAGAAAGAGAGAGGGGAGGAGGTATATATATAGGCCCACAAACAAATGGAAAATTCCATTTGTGTCCCAAGCATCGGGCTCCCGAAACATTTGGGCCGGCCCAACACTGTGCGCGCCCGGATTCACCCGGGTGCGACACCTGTCCCCGAATAGGAAACAATGACGCCCGCGAATCGGGCGCCGTCGCGTGTCCCGCCCGAACACCGCACCAGCGGCGCCCGCCAATGGCTGGGCGCACGTGGGCGGTGCCTCGCCCGCCAACCAGCGGCAGACACGCCGCGTGTCCCGCACCGCGCGTGCGTACAGTGTCAGCGCCGCGGCCCCGCATGCTCCGCGCGCTCGTGAGTCGGCGAATCCGGGGCCGCCATGTGGCGCGCCCCGGTCCATGCGCCGAGCCGCTCAACTCCGTGGACCGCACGACGTGAGCCTACCAATTGGTAGCCGCCACGTGTCCCACCACCGGTCCACTGCACCAGCGCGCGCCCTCCGTGGACCGCGATGCATGATTCGGCCAATAACAGGCCGCCACGTGTCCCACCGCCGGTCCACGGCTCCCTCGTGCACCAAAATACACAGTAAACTTTCGGGGGTCCCTTTTTGGGCGTCCGGACTCTGAAAAATACAAGTAAATAGCCGTTTTCATGCGTTTTTCCACGCTGAATCCAAATACAGCCTTCGTTTAGCCTGAATCCACTTCTAAAATTCGGCAAATGCAGCTGAAAGGTAGGCTTGACCCCAAACCCTCTCTGAGTCCATCCAACACATCCCTTTGACGTGTTGTGGCCCCAACACACCACTAATAGATGTTCCACACACAGAAATATAGGGGAAAGCTACACGGGAATCTGGGTCACTACATCCTCCCCCACTAATAGAAGTTTCGTCCTCGAAACGAAAGTCACAACTCCAGTCTGCGCCTCGAACAAATCGAGGTAGGTGTCTATCAACTCCGACTCCAGCTCCCTAGTAGCCTCGCACTCATCAAGGTTGCTCTAAAAGATCTCCACGTAGGGAATGGCCCAACTGCGCAATTCTCTCACCTCTCAATCCAGAATCCGCAGTGGGCGCTCCTCGCACTCTAATCCTCGCTGATCTCAAGAGGAGTGAAGTCGATGATGTGCGACGGGTCGAATCCATCCTTCGCCAAAGTCCAAGATGCAAATTCTCAGCATATCCTCGAGGGTCTGTGTCATCTGCTCTGACTATTCATTAGTCTGTGGATGAAAAGTTGTACTAAACCTGAGCTGAGTCCCCAAGGCTGTCTGCAAGCTCCTCCAGAAACGCGAAGCAAACCTCTAGCTCGAGCCGCCACATCTCCTCTAGCATCCCTGGTACACGAACACCTCCTGGTCTAGCTCTCGAAATGTCACTATCCTCGCAGCACAATCGATCGTCGTGAAGTACCGAGCCAGCCTGTCCATCCCGAGCTTCCAATCCAAGTCCCGCAGCCGCCTCAAAACCATCTGGTCTATTGGCATAATCCAGGACTCAATCTACACCGGGCAAGACGAATGACACTCCTCCACGTGCAAGATGTGGTCGGAAATCTGAACCTCCCGTGCACGTGGTAACCGTCCTACCCCTAACCCATGCAATGATGCAAATGCTCTACTAACAGATAAAGGGGATGCTCCTATAAAACAAAGTACGAGTCCTAATTCCAGAAGGTAAAGTGATACCTGTCACCACGTGATTGACTGCTGCAAAGTCCTCCCACCTGAGCGGCATAAACCCGACGGTTCTGAGCCGGTGGCCGATGATCAGAAGGGTGGAAGGAAGGTGACCTGCTCACTAGAGCAAAAGGCTGCTGAGCTGACGTCCTCTACTAGAATGCACTAGGAGCCGAGGCTGAAGATGGTGCCGTGGAAGTCGTTAGGGGGCATGAAGCTCGAACGTGGCCTGACTATCCACACTTATAACAATGACCCCACCTCTGATCACCGGTGTGAGGTAGATGAGGTCCTCCACAGAAAATACATCTGTCACGACGTCGTGGCTGCTGCTGCTGCCTCTGGGGTCCACTAGGCTCTCGTTGCTCAGAACGCCCCTGGCCATGAGACTGAGGCCGCGACGGTCATGGCGGTCTCCAAGAATTAGCCTGTCCTCCAACATCAGGTCCTAGTCGCTTCCTCTCAGAACTCTGTGTGACCAACCCGCTCCTCCTGGCAACCATTGCGTCGCCCCGCTCCACCCACAGTGCATGCTCAACGGCTTGATCAAGGGTCTGTAGCCTCCGAGCGTGCACCAGGATATCGATCTCAGGTCGAAGACTAGTCTCGAACAACTGGACCTCATGCGGTCCGTCACGGGCGACGAAAGGCACGTAGTTAAGCAACTGAATAAACTCCTGATAGTACGCCTGCATCGGTCTGTCTCCCTGCTGGATATATTTCAAGTCGTCCTCCAGCTTCTGTTTCACGCTCTCAGAAAAGTACGTTCCAAGTAGCATGCGCCGGAACTCGGACCAGGGCAGCTGTCGGGTGGTCTGGAACTCCGCTGGCTCCACCCGACGCCACCAAGCGTCAGCATCCCCCTCGAGACAATGCACTGCCATATGCACTCTGTACTTCGGGTCGATGAAGAAATCCCTAAACATCTTCTCCATCGAAGATAACCAAGCCTCCACATCCCACGGCTGCGCGTTCCGCCCCGAGAATCTAAGCGGTCCATACTGGCAGAACTTGGTGAGCTTCTCCGCGATATACTACTCCTGAGCAGGGGTCAAAGGCTGGGCCGCTCCTCGAGCCCCACTACTCGATGATGGCTCCGTCGGCACACGAAGTGCAACAGGTGGTACAGGGGCCTCCAAAATAGTCAGGGGCGGCGCCTCTCTCTGGGCTAATAACCGGTCAATCCTCTGCTCCTGCAGACGGGTACGCTCCACCAATTGGACCACCATGGCCCTCAGCTCACTCAACTCCGAAGATCCGGTCTGCTCCGTGTCACGCCCCGAGTCCGCCAATTAGTACGGTTCGGGCACGCCAACAGACCCTGTTACGGCATTTTGGTGTTGGCATATTTCGTGAGTCAAGTCAGTAAGTTGAGTCGGAGTCTTAAAGGGATCAAATTGTCAATCAGCAATCGAAGACTCAGAGAAGAGCTCAAGTTGGCACTCAGTGTTTTGAGTCTTGAAGATTGAAGGTGAAGAATTGTGGAGCATATACATCAATCTTAAGGAAAATGGATTCGGATTGATCAGGTACGTTTAACTAAATAATTTTGGTGATCCGAATACATTTGAGTAGTTTAGAAACACTTGGATAAGGTTTCATTGCATAAAAGTCAAAAACTGTTTTTTCAGGAATTCCGATCAGGATCAGAATTCCGATCCGGATCAGAATTCCGATCCGGATCCCGAACCTTGTTTTTTCAGGAATTGCTGAAAAAAGATGACGATCAGGATCGCCGTAAATCCGATCCGGATCGTCGTGTGGGAAAAATTCTGTTAGGTAAGTTTTTGATTCTTATCTCTTTCCAAAGGTTTCTAAACTATAAATAGACACTTAGGGTTTCTCAAGAAGGGAAAAAAAGACTGATCAATTTATAAAACACTTGAGAGCAACCCTAGAGGCTAGATTTTTACCGTTCTTCTTTATAGCCTCTTTTAGGTCAATTCGACGGTTCTTCCAAGATCTATCTTTTGTCGAATTGATCTAGTCTTTGCTTAGAAATTCTTTCTATGGTTCCTCAATGATAATCTAAGCAAAGGATCACCATCGAAGCCATTATTTTGTATCGGCTGAGTTTGCGTCGTGGATTCGACGTAGCACCGTGGATTCGGTGTGTTGAAGGCGTTTCGTGGATTCGAAACGTGTGCTCGTGGATTCGAGTGGCGTTCGTGGATTCGAACGTGTGCAGTGGACGTGCAATCGGTGAGCGCAAGGTCCGAAGAAGTTGAAGGAGGGGTTGAGTCCGTGGAGTCGGTAATCACCTTGTTATTCTTCTTTTCTTAGTGGATTGTTATTGCGTGTTGGTCCCGTGGTTTTTCTCCTGGATTGGAGTTTCCACGTATATCTCGGTGTGCTGTTTTTTATTTCCGCATTGGTTTTTATTTTTGCACTGAGATTTGTTTTATAAGTATTACACCTATTCACCCCCCTCTAGGTGTTTGATAGTACCTATTTAGATCCTTGTGGATCCTAAAAACCAACAATTGGTATCAGAGCGGGTTTTAGGTTTATCTATCATGTCGGGTGAAAGTGGTAATATTTTTAGACCTCCTCTTTTTGATGGGACCAATTATGCATATTGGAAAGTGCGGATGAGAGCTTTTCTCATCTCAATTGATGAGCGTGTTTGGCAAACCGTTGAATACGGTTGGGTGCATCCTGTTGAGGAAGTAGGAAATGCTACTACCCCAAAACCTCGCTCTAGATGGTCCAAAGAGGAAATCGAAAGATCTTCTTACAATGGGAAAGGTATGAACGCTTTATATAATTCTCTTTCCTCGACTGAGTTTACAAGAATTTTCGCGTGTGAAACCGCGAAGGAAATTTGGGATATTCTCAAAATTACACATGAAGGTACTAATCTTGTAAAAATTCAAAAGCTCCAGATGCTTACAAGTCAATTTGACTCTATTCATATGGAAGAGCATGAATTGTTTACAGATTATTACACTAGACTTCAAGATGTAATTAATACATGTGCTAATTTAGGAGAGAAGATCCCGGAGTCGAAAATTGTAAGAAAGATACTTCGGACTCTTCCGGAACGGTTTAGGGCAAAGGTTGCCGCGATTGAAACCGTTAGTCATCCGGATGAGATGAGGGTAGAGGAATTAGTAGGGGCTTTGCAAACTTATGAGATGACTTTTCCTACTAATCAAGTTTCTTCCAAGTCTCCTTCTAAGCTTACAGGTATTGCATTCAAATCAACAAAGGAAGAAGATAGCGAATCAAGTTCCGACGATGAAATCTCTTTAGCCGAGTTTGAAGAACAATTGGCGCGGATCACAAAGAAATTTCGTCGAAAATTTTGGAAGAATCGAACCGATGGATCTTCATCCACGAAATCATCTAAAGGATCATCGGGTTCTAAATCCTCTAAACTCAAAGGCGCTGCAAAACCTTCTAAAGAAAAAAAAAAAGATGATTTCGAAGGGGAAATCCGATGTTATCGATGCAAAGGCTACGGCCATATTTCAACGGATTGTCCTTCTAAGAAATCATACAAAAAGAAGGCTTTGCAAGCAAAAACTTGGGACGATTCTAGTTTCGATGAATCGACCTCAAGTGAAGAGGAAAAAGAAAAAATTGTTGCTCTTCATGCCTCTAAAATTCTCTCTTCTAATTTGTGCTTATCATCTTTAGTCACTGACTCTATTCCTTTGATTTTGCATGAAACATCAACATCCGGAGGAGAGTCATCAAGTGAGGGGGAGTCGAACGAAGAAGAATTCGTTCAGGCATACCAACAACTTCTTACGGAATCAAAGAAGATGGCCAAGCATATTAAGAAGTTGAGGAAGCAACGACTTGAGATTCAAGACGAGAATCATGCTTTAAAGGTAAAACTTCATGATCTCGAGGAGGAACAAGGACCTTTATTGGACAACAATAAAATCCTCCAAGAAAAGCTAAACCAATCGGAGACAAACGCTAAATCCCACATGGACAAGATTGGTTTTCTAGAAAAGCAGTTTGAAGAAATTCATATCACCAACCAAGCTTTGACCAAGCAAGTTCATCAACTTAAATCCGACATACAAAGGCTTTCAACCGGTTCCAAGAAATTTGATTGTATATCCGGATTAGGTCAAACAAGCAAGGTTGGTTTGGGTTTTAAAAAGAACCAAACTGTGAAGGCTTCAAGTTCCACAACTAAATTGAAAGGAAGAACTTGTCACTAATGTGGACTTGAAGGACACTTGATGAAGTCGTGCCCGAAAAAGAGAAAGAAGAATTCTTCGGCAACTTCATCTACGGAGCGAACTCAACGGAATCAAAAGACACATCAAGTCAAAGGAGTTCACTCAACCCACCAAAGGTCCGAGCCACAACATCAATCATACAAGTGGATCATTGCGAGGCAAAGACCTAAGGTGGATCAACAGTCAAAGCGGACAACCCCCGGCCACAACGAATCAAGACAACCCAAAATCCAGCGATTTTGGATTCGGAAAGGTGATATCTTTCCTTCTCTTAAGTTCTAAATAGCTTATGACTGTATGTAATGCTTTGATTGGTTTTCCTTTCATATTTTTCTTAATCTCTGCATTACATGTTTTTCAATGCTCTTTGTTTTTGTACTTTGTTTTTGAACAAAAGGGTTTTTTTATTGAACAAGTGCATTGAATAAAAAGGGCTTCACGTTCATTCACTCCAAATTAATTTTATATGGATTATCAACTTTACTCCATAATCATAATCTTGAAGATACTTCATTATAGGAGTTTTTGATAGTTATAAGCATCAAATTTTAGAAATCATGTGTGATCTTTAGATGCTTAATCTATCTCGGTTGTGTGAATTCTTTGTGACAACAGAAGTGCTATAAACATTTCTAAAAATCCTATGTTGCACTCAAGAACAAAACACATTGAACTTAGATATCATTTTCCTAGAGAGCTAGTTGAATCAAATATTCTTCAACTTTCATATATTTCAACTGAAGATCAATTAGCTGATATTTTAACAAAACCTTTGGATCAAAAACGATTTATTCATTTGCATAAGGCAATTGGAATGCTTTCCTTGAAATGATTTTTTTTGAAACCAATCCTTAGGTTAGGTTTTGTTTTTGTGTTTTTGTTCTTCATCTATGTTTGTACATAGGACATTAATTGAGCATTGGTTATATTGACTTTAATTGCATCTTTTCACGCATTTAGAAATCTATTATGCTTTTGACATCATAATATTTCGATGTTGCAATGATCATTTATGTTAATTAAGTCATCTTTTAAGTGATCAAAGTCAATTTCTCTCTCAATGATCTCTTGGTATAGTCATTATCTTATTTGACTATTTAGTCGAGTATGAATGTGAGATCAATTTTTGGTTGAATACCTTATATATTAAATAATTGATAGCCAATTGAGGGGGAGTCAAAGAAAAGTAAAATGCTCAAAAGATGTGGAAAGAGTTACATCCCAATGAGGAGTGTGAAAACTACCACCACATGGAGGAAAGAGCTACCACCTCGGTCGTCCGAGTACTGTGTGCAGCTACCACATGAATACCAAGCATGGTTTTGTCAATTTTGATTAACTAAAATGCATGATTGAAATACTTGACTCTGTCAAATTTCAAGGTTGGTATAAGGTGGGATTTTTAACGAAAGATGCTCAAAGAGCCACTCTCTTCAACAGATTGTCTAGATATATTATCTAACTTATCTGGGATTTCAAACATCTATTGATCTTGGTATTTCATTTTCTTTACCAAATTGATGATTTGATAAAGGCATTACGCATAAGATCACGTTAGATGTGATTGAAGTTGTTCAACTTTAAGGGTTTTAATTTTCATAAATTTTCGTTTCATTTTTGAGTATTTTTGATAGATTTGGTATAATCTATTTCTTGTTGCATGAAACGATGACTTTTGTTTAAAGTTGATGCGCTAAAGTGCTTACATACTCTTTTTGATTTTTATGGAATTTTTCTAAATTATTCTGATGAAAGAAATTTGGATCATACACCTCAATCTCAAGAAAGGGTAGAATTCAAGATTGATGTCATTTGGAAATCTCTGTAAGTCATCTTTGTAAATCCGTTACATCTTGATAGAGTTTGGATCTCAAGATTATTTTTGATGACTTGTGTTTGACGAATATAACATGAATGTCACGCCCCCGGGGGTTTTTGAGTCCTTTGAAGCGGAAAATCGTGCCAATTTTTTTTTTTCTCATAATAAGGTAACTTAACTTCAACCCCGGTGCGTGCCAGACCGCCACATACACAAATTCACTCTGTCCGCGGACAGAGTCTCCTCTGCATATGCACGGCGTCTCGTTTACATCATTTCATTCATTCACAATAATCATACAACACACACCAACCAACAACCATACAGTAGCCATACACCATATTCAGAGTTAAATCGTTTAACTAAAGCATGTCATTTGAGCGGCTTCAATGTTTGGAAAGGATAAAACCCAGAGTTGTAAAATCCGTGCCCACACGGCACCTCTTTTTAGAAAACGTTTTCGCAAACCTTTATCTCATCATAAAACATGCCGCAATTAAAAACACTACTAAAAGTATCACATAAAGCCACATCTCATCCACAGTGCTAACTAAAACATGCCCACATGTAAAGTAATCCACAAGCGAAATTAAAAGTAACCTAAAGAGGAAATGAGTTATATATACGATAACCAAGAGTCCGACTACGATCCTCACGTCGCAGTCCCACCGCCGTCCCGGCTAACGCACCTAGGGAAACCTGTCACGGAGTGGGTAACGTCAGTGACAAACAAAGTAGATGTCTAATAATATTAAGAAAGGAAGAACGAACCGAATACACCGAGTACACCGTAACCTTTCGTTAAACCCCTGTGCATATATTAAACCGGGCACCAACCCCGGATTAATTGTTAATTAAATTGGGCACCGACCCCAGAGTACCTGTCGGGGAGACTAAAGTCCCCCCTCGTGCACAACACCTTTTTGATGCTATAACCACTTCACGGGGCTAGTGCGACCCCTATAGCAGCCGTGAAGAGGTCCTCACGGCACCCACCCCTTTGTGAGGCACACGGGTCAAAAAGACCACTTTTCCGGAAAAGTACACCATGCGGTGGCCCGATCCGCCAGTGTACGTGCAGCATCCGAAACCGGATTGCCAAGAATGGCGTGTAATGAGCACCGCGACCGCAGCCGCTTAATTTATCAGATATTTATCAATTAAAAGAAAGGTTAACTGTCCATCTACTTTGTTAGGTAAATTAAAGAATATTTTAATGACATAGATGCACTTACAGCACCGGTTGCACACATCGCAACCGTACCCACCTTGTTGGAAAGAAGTCGGGTCACCCGAGCCCTTCGCACTCTCCCGCTGCGCACCCGGACCTATAAAAGTCCGCACGGACACTACGGTCAGAAAGTATGCTAACTTATCGCAACAGAAAATACCCCACATTAAATATATTAAAGTCCGGCACCGTCCCGCTGCCCACGGAACCCCCCCCCCCCCTCGCGCAACCGTCGCCGCCCGTCGGAGCCGCGCGCGGCGCGGCCCCGCGGGCGGTGCGCGCAAAGTGCCCCGCACGGTGCCCGCACGGGCACGGGCCCGTGCGGCGCCGTGCGGGGTTGCCCGCGCGGCGCCCCGCGCGGTGCCCGCGCGGGGCCCCCGCGCGGCACCCCGCGCGGCGCCCGCGCGGGGCCGCCCGCGCGGCACCCCGCGCGGGTGCCCGCGCGGCACCCCGCGCGGGGCCGCCCGCGCGGGTGCCCGCGGGGCACCCCGCGCGGGTGCCCGCGCGGCGCCCGCGCGGGGCCGCCCGCGCGGCGCCCCGCGCGGGTGCCCGCGCGGCGCCCCGCGCGGGGCCGCCCGTGCGGCGCCCCGCGCGGCACCCCGCGCGGTGCCCGCGCGGGGCCGCCCACGCGGCGGCCGCGCGGTGTCCGCGCGGCGCCCGCGTGGGTGCGACCCGCGCGGCGCCGTCCCCGCCTGCGGCGGAGCCCGGTCATCCGCGTGTGTTTCCCCTTTTTCCTCGCGCGATGCCCCCGTGGCACCGCGCGCCTCCTTGCCCGTTCCGTCCGCCCAACAAAATTACGATGACGGCGGCGGTGACGGGGGTGGCGGAGGAACTCTAGAATTTTACCAACTACGATAGGAAAATCCAGAAAAATTATTAAAAATTATTTTACCTATCGGAGATCGTCGGGAAGGTGTCCGGTCGCGTTTCTAGCCTTTGGATCGGTGTTTAGGACGATCGGCTCCCTTCCTTCTTCCTTCTCCTTCCTCCGGTTACGGTCCTTTTCTTTCTTTTTCGCTGGCTGGGGGTTTCGGTACGCACGAAAGAGGAGGGTTTGGGGAGGCGGAGAAATAAAAATAGGGTTTCGTTCGGTGAGCGGGGAATTAAATAATCCCTATGTTGGTTATATCCAATTGTAAACCCGCACCGTCAAAATTCCCTTTTTGGGTATTCCGATCCGATTAATTAATCCGCTAATTAATTAATCCCCACCGATAACCTATTTAGTTAATCGTTTGATTATTATCCCCACCGTCAATTCCCCAAATCTAATCGTTAATTTTATTTACGTACGTAGGAACCTATAATTTCCCGTTTCTATTTCTCAAGAAAATATCCGACGACGGGATATTTCTCGACTTTAAATCCTGACCACCGATTATTTGATCACCTTTATCAAATAATCTTGGGAAATCAAATTCCCAGTCGGATTCTAATTACCCGGATATTTAAACCTCTATTATCCAAATCCCGGTCACCGATTATTTAATCACCTTAATTAAATAATCATGGGAAATAAATCCCCAATTTGAAAATCCGGATTTTATCTCTTATTTAATCCGTGAGATAAAATCCCATAATTTAAATCCTTTAGTTTAAATATCCTGATTTTTATCCCTTTCCAATCTATGCGATAAAATCCCACCCATTTAAATCCCACAATTAATTTGTACGCAGGAGGATTTAAATTCCGTCACCGGATAATTAATTATTTGATTAATTATCCTTACGGGATAACCCACCTTATCTCTAACGGGTGCAAGATATTTTGCACGGTTTCCGATGCGCGACTAACTACCGCATCGCTAAGGGTCCCGTTCCGGGAGATCCTGGCATCGGATTTCGAATCCGATCGCACCGTCGGTCATCGTTTTTCGCGCTCTATCGCAGGAAAATATACACACTTGTCCCGGCCGACTTTTGAAAATTAAATAATTTTATTCCGCTTAAGGCCTAAGCGATTACATGTGAGTTCAAAAGTACCCCGGAGGGTCGGGTCACTACACCACTCACACTTTATAAAAAGTTTCGTCCCGAAACTTAAACCCTAACCTCCCTAAAATAACTCGGGAAAACACTCCCTCATTTTTGATTCCAATTCCCACGTCGCCTCGCGTTCCTCGTGGTTGCTCCATTGGACCTTCACATAGGGAATTGTTCGGTTGCGCAACTTCTTGTCCTCTCTCGCCAAAATCCGCACCGGCGTCTCCTCGACGCTCAGGTCCTCCCGCAACTCGATGGTGGAGGCATCCAAGGCATGGGAGGGGTCCGCCAGGTATTTTCGGAGCATTGAAACATGGAAGACATTATGGACTCGTTCGAGATTTGGCGGCAGGGCCAAGCGGTATGCCACCGGTCCTACACGCTCCAGGATTTCGAACGGTCCCACGTACCGTGGGCTTAGCTTTCCTTTTATGCCGAAACGCCGGTTTCCTTTGGAGGGTGAAACCCGGAGCAGAACGTGCTCGCCCACCATAAATTCTAAGTCCCGGCGTCTGTTATCTGCATAGCTTTTCTGTCTGCTTTGGGCGGTCAGCAGTCTTTGTTTAATCAGACGCACCTTTGCTTCGGTCTCCTCCACCAGATCTGGGCCCAAGAACTTCCGCTCACCTAAGTCGTCCCAGCAAATTGGAGACCGACAGCGGCGTCCGTACAGCGCCTCGTACGGCGCCATCTGTATACTGGCCTGGTAGCTATTATTGTAGGCAAATTCTACCAGGGGCAAACACCGTGCCCACCCTTCGCCCAAGTCCAGAACGCATGCTCGAAGCATGTCTTCCACAATCTGTATCACCCGCTCCGATTGCCCATCGGTCTGTGGGTGAAAAGCTGTGCTGAAGTGCAACTTGGTTCCCATCGCTTGTTGCAAACTTCGCCAAAAGTTCGACACAAAACGTGTGTCTCTGTCCGACGTGATGGATGTTGGTACACCGTGCAACCTCACTATCTCATCTAGGTACGTTTGCGCCAGTCGTTCCCGGGTCCACGTCGTGTGTATGGGCAAAAAGTGGGCCGATTTAGTCAAACGGTCCACGATCACCCATATCGCATCATGTCCCTGTGGCGATCTCGGGAAACCGGTCACAAAGTCCATGGTAATCATGTCCCATTTCCACTCGGGCACCGGTAAAGGTTGTAATTTTCCCGCCGGCCGTTGGTGTTCGGCCTTCACCCGTTGGCACACCAGGCAATGTGCCACAAATCGCGTCACGTCTCCCTTCATTTTCGGCCACCAGAAGGTTTGCTTGACATCTTTGTACATTTTGGTTCCCCCGGGATGCGCCGCATACGGGGCGGTATGCGCCTCCCGTAGGATCTCCTCCTTGATTTCCGGTAGATCCGGCACGCAGATCCGTCCGCGAAATCGTATCGTGCCGTCGGTGTCCACTGTAAAGTCGCCCTCCCGGTCGGCGGTTATTCTACTCCGCACCAGCTGGAGCTGATCATCAGTCGATTGGCCTTCGAGAATTCTGTCCAGCAAGGTAGGTCTGACCACCAGTGTCAGAAGTTGGGCGACTGTCCCTGCGGGCACCACCTCTAGTTTCATTCGCGAGAATTCCGCGATTAGGCTATCCTGCTGCGTAATGGCGCTTACATCCGCTTCCGCAGCCTGCCCTTTGCGACTCAGGGCGTCGGCCACCACGTTGGCCTTTCCCGGGTGGTAGTGGATTGTTAAGTCGTAATCCTTTAATAGTTCCAGCCACCGCCTTTGTCGCAGATTTAGCTCTCTTTGGGTGAAAAGATATTTGAGGCTCTTATGATCTGAGTACACGTTGCAGTGCGCCCCATACAGGTAGTGCCTCCATAGCTTGAGGACGAACACCACTGCTGCGAGTTCCAAGTCATGCACGGGGTAATTCCGCTCGTACTCCTTGAGCTGCCTTGATGCATAGGCTATGACCTTTCCCCGTTGCATGAGTACTCCACCCAATCCATTTCGCGACGCGTCGCAATACACTTCGTAATCCTCCCCAGGCTCTGGTAGGGTGAGAATCGGAGCTCGCGTCAACCTATCCTTAAGTTCCTCGAAGCTTTTCTGGCACTTATCCGTCCAGATGAATTTTTCCCCCTTCCTTGTCAAGCGGGTTAAGGGGGTGGCTATCTTGGAGAAACCCTCCACAAAGCGCCGGTAGTACCCGGCTAATCCTAAGAAGCTTCGAATTTCCGTCACCGTGGTCGGTCGGGGCCAGTCCGTCACCGAATCTATCTTCTTCGGATCCACCGCGACTCCAGCCGCCGAGATCACGTGCCCCAAGAAACCGACCTCTCGGAGCCAAAACTCACACTTTTTGAGTTTGGCGTAGAGTTTCTGTTCCCGTAGGGTCTGGAGGACTGTGCGCAGGTGTCCTTCGTGTTCCTCGTCTGTACGGGAGTAGATGAGGATATCGTCGATGAAGACCACCACGAATAAGTCCAAGAAGGGTTTGAATACCCTGTTCATCATGTCCATAAACACCGCCGGGGCATTAGTGAGCCCGAATGGCATTACCGTAAACTCGTAATGGCCATAGCGAGTACGGAAAGCCGTTTTGGGGATGTCCTCCCCCTTGACTCGGACCTGATGATAACCCGACTGCAGGTCGATCTTTGAGAACACCGTCGCCCCCCGTAACTGGTCGAAGAGGTCGTCGATCCTTGGCAGGGGGTACTTATTCTTGATCGTCACCTTATTTATCTCCCGGTAGTCGATGCACAACCGGAGACTTCCGTCCTTCTTCCTCACAAACAGGACGGGCGCGCCCCAAGGTGACGCGCTTGGTCTGATGAAACCTTTGTCCAGAAGGTCCTCCAACTGTGCCTTGAGTTCCTTCAGCTCCGCGAAGGCCATCCTGTACGGTGCCTTCGTGATGGGCTTGGTGCCGGGGAGCAGTTCAATTGGGGAGTCAACCTCTCGTTCCGGCGGCATTCCGGGAAGCTCTGCCGGAAATACATCCGGAAATTCCCTTACCACTAAGCCTCAAATGTCGAATCATCGGTGCTAACCATTAACCCCAAAAGCCTGAGCTTGTAGGGGTGCGCATCCGATTCACTTAAAGTGGCATACACCGCACCACAGATCTCGACCAGACCCAACCCACCTGGATGTTGGGTCTATTGTTGGGCCTCTTGCCGTTAGGTCTATTGCGGACCGCAGCTTACTCAACCTTCCGGGCTCACCCAACCCAACTCACTAGTCCCTTGGGCCTATTGTCTCAAGGCAGGAAAGTTCGACCTATTTGACCCATAATAAAGGGCCAACACCAAAGACGACTAAGTCTTCGCATCCTTATTGGGCAGGAAAGTACAGACTATTTGCTCCTAAGGGTTCTCCTGGGGTCAAGACCCACATTACTCTTCGTAAGGGGTCTTTCCTGCTACTACTTCCCTCGGGTAGTGCGTCCTTTGTCGTGTCATCGCATAGGACCCCTCATCCGTGTCGCGACTCCAAAGAATCATTCCCGGGTTCGGGGCAGTAAAAACGGAACTGTCCCAGTTTGTCACGATAGAAGCAAAGGTCGTGCTTCCGGAATGAATCATTTCCCTCGAGGTGCTCCTCTTGGTATGCCCTCTTCCGAAGTTTGGCCGGGTTCGTTTCTTATCCCTGCTGTGTCCTGAGCTCTCCCGTCGGGCTTGAGACATCGTAAATCCGCGCTCCACCGCGGTGGCTCTATCGTCCACCTCCTGGAAGGTGCGCAAACCCGCCATTTGCGCCACCTTTAAGATGTCGCTCCATAAGCCATTCACAAAAGGACGGGCCTTGTGAGATTCATCTCTTGTATCAAAGGGGAACACATCTGATCAACCTCACAAATGCCCGTTGATATCCCATAACGGTCCGACTTCCTTGCTTGATGAACTTCACGTCACCTTCCATCCGCCGTTTGATGCTGTCGGAGAGAAATGCCCTCAACAGTTCTCCTTGGAACGTGGTCCAAGATGGAAGGGCGGTGCCCTCCGAAGGATCCGGGCGCACCGTCTTCCACCACTTGCGGGCGTCTCCCTCAAGAAAACGGACTGCCAAAGGGACCCGTTCACCTTTCCTCATTAGCAAAGCTTCGAAGAGCCTTTCCATGCTATCTACCCATTTTCCTACAACCCAAGGGTCGGTCGTATCTCCCTCAAGGGGTCTCCATTGACGGCTCCCGGCGTAGGTCCCAAAGTTGCTGGCGCGGCTGGCCCGGGCAGAGAAGCCCGGGCGACCTCCATTGGTGCAGTCGACTATTGCACCCACTATGGCATCTGTTCCATAAGGGTTACTGACTGCCCGGCCATCTCTTGTAGTCGTTGTCGGAGAAGCTGATACTCCGCCGCTGTTCGCACCATACTCTTTGCCCCTGCGTTCTCCGCTGATAACCCATTTCGGGCCATCGTCCGCTTGTAACAAAGAAACCACGTTAGGCCTAAGGTTATCACCCTAGCACCTAGACTTACGAACACACCTACATTACGTTCCCGTTTTCCCGTACTCTCACGTACTACACCTACACCTTGGTTATCTCATTTCCCATTTGCTTGTGGCACCTAGCACTGTGGATGTAAACCTCGTCTACTATGGTTGTGGTTGTATTTTCTCTGATACCATTTAATCTGTCACGCCCCCGGGGGTTTTTGAGTCTTTTGAAGCGGAAAATCGTGCTATTTTTTTTTTTCTCATAATAAGGTAACTTAACTTCAACCCCGGTGCGTGCCAGACCGCCACATACACAAATTCACTCTGTCCGCGGACAGAGTCTCCTCTGCATATGCACGGCGTCTCATTTACATCATTTCATTCATTCACAATAATCATACAACACACACCAACCAACAACCATACAGTAGACATACACCATATTCAGAGTTAAATCGTTTAACTAAAGCATGTCATTTGAGCGGCTTCAATGTTTGGAAAGGATAAAACCCAGAGTTGTAAAATCCGTGCCCACACGGCACCTCTTTTTAGAAAACGTTTTCGCAAACCTTTATCTCATCATAAAACATGCCGCAATTAAAAACACTACTAAAAGTATCACATAAAGCCACATCTCATCCACAGTGCTAACTAAAACATGCCCACATGTAAAGTAATCCACAAGCGAAATTAAAAGTAACCTAAAGAGGAAATGAGTTATATATACGATAACCAAGAGTCCGACTACGATCCTCACGTCGCAGTCCCACCGCCGTCCCGGCTAACGCACCTAGGGAAACCTGTCACGGAGTGGGTAACGTCAGTGACAAACAAAGTAGATGTCTAATAATATTAAGAAAGGAAGAACGAACCGAATACACCGAGTACACCGTAACCTTTCGTTAAACCCCTGTGCATATATTAAACCGGGCACCAACCCCGGATTAATTGTTAATTAAATTGGGCACCGACCCCAGAGTACCTGTCGGGGAGACTAAAGTCCCCCCTCGTGCACAACACCTTTTTGATGCTATAACCACTTCACGGGGCTAGTGCGACCCCTATAGCAGCCGTGAAGAGGTCCTCACGGCACCCACCCCTTTGTGAGGCACACGGGTCAAAAAGACCACTTTTCCGGAAAAGTACACCATGCGGTGGCCCGATCCGCCAGTGTACGTGCAGCATCCGAAACCGGATTGCCAAGAATGGCGTGTAATGAGCACCGCGACCGCAGCCGCTTAATTTATCAGATATTTATCAATTAAAAGAAAGGTTAACTGTCCATCTACTTTGTTAGGTAAATTAAAGAATATTTTTAATGACATAGATGCACTTACAGCACCGGTTGCACACATCGCAACCGTACCCACCTTGTTGGAGAGAAGTCGGGTCACCCGAGCCCTTCGCACTCTCCCGCTGCGCACCCGGACCTATAAAAGTCCGCACGGACACTACGGTCAGAAAGTATACTAACTTATCGCAACAGAAAATACCCCACATTAAATATATTAAAGTCCGGCACCGTCCCGCTGCCCACGGAACCCCCCCCCCCCCCCCTCGCGCAACCGTCGCCGCCCGTCGGAGCCGCGCGCGGCGCGGCCCCGCGGGCGGTGCGCGCAAAGTGCCCCGCACGGTGCCCGCACGGGCACGGGCCCGTGCGGCGCCGTGCGGGGTTGCCCGCGCGGCGCCCCGCGCGGTGCCCGCGCGGGGCCGCCCGCGCGGCACCCCGCGCGGCGCCCGCGCGGGGCCGCCCGCGCAGCACCCCGCGCGGGTGCCCCCGGGGCACCCCGCGCGGGTGCCCGCGCGGCGCCCGCGCGGGGCCGCCCGCGCGGCACCCCGCGCGGGTGCCCGCGCGGCACCCCGCGCGGGGCCGCCCGCGCGGGTGCCCGCGGGGCACCCCGCGCGGGTGCCCGCGCGGCGCCCGCGCGGGCCGCCCGCGCGGGTGCCCGCGGGGCACCCCGCGCGGGTGCCCGCGCGGCGCCCGCGCGGGGCCGCCCGCGCGGCGCCCCGCGCGGCACCCCGCGCGGTGCCCGCGCGGGGCCGCCCACGCGGCGGCCGCGCGGTGTCCGCGCGGCGCCCGCGTGGGTGCGACCCGCGCGGCGCCGTCCCCGCCTGCGGCGGAACCCGGTCATCCGCGTGTGTTTCCCCTTTTTCCTCGCGCGATGCCCCCGTGGCACCGCGCGCCTCCTTGCCCGTTCCGTCCGCCCAACAAAATTACGATGACGGCGGCGGTGACGGGGGTGGCGGAGGAACTCTAGAATTTTACCAACTACGATAGGAAAATCCAGAAAAATTATTAAAAATTATTTTACCTATCGGAGATCGTCGGGAAGGTGTCCGGTCGCGTTTCTAGCCTTTGGATCGGTGTTTAGGACGATCGGCTCCCTTCCTTCTTCCTTCTCCTTCCTCCGGTTACGGTCCTTTTCTTTCTTTTTCGCTGGCTGGGGGTTTCGGTACGCACGAAAGAGGAGGGTTTGGGGAGGCGGAGAAATAAAAATAGGGTTTCGTTCGGTGAGCGGGGAATTAAATAATCCCTATGTTGGTTATATCCAATTGTAAACCCGCACCGTCAAAATTCCCTTTTTGGGTATTCCGATCCGATTAATTAATCCGCTAATTAATTAATCCCCACCGATAACCTATTTAGTTAATCGTTTGATTATTATCCCCACCGTCAATTCCCCAAATCTAATCGTTAATTTTATTTACGTACGTAGGAACCTATAATTTCCCGTTTCTATTTCTCAAGAAAATATCCGACGACGGGATATTTCTCGACTTTAAATCCTGACCACCGATTATTTGATCACCTTTATCAAATAATCTTGGGAAATCAAATTCCCAGTCGGATTCTAATTACCCGGATATTTAAACCTCTATTATCCAAATCCCGGTCACCGATTATTTAATCACCTTAATTAAATAATCATGGGAAATAAATCCCCAATTTGAAAATCCGGATTTTATCTCTTATTTAATCCGTGAGATAAAATCCCATAATTTAAATCCTTTAGTTTAAATATCCTGATTTTTATCCCTTTCCAATCTATGCGATAAAATCCCACCCATTTAAATCCCACAATTAATTTGTACGCAGGAGGATTTAAATTCCGTCACCGGATAATTAATTATTTGATTAATTATCCTTACGGGATAACCCACCTTATCTCTAACGGGTGCAAGATATTTTGCACGGTTTCCGATGCGCGACTAACTACCGCATCGCTAAGGGTCCCGTTCCGGGAGATCCTGGCATCGGATTTCGAATCCGATCGCACCGTCGGTCATCGTTTTTCGCGCTCTATCGCAGGAAAATATACACACATGTCCCGGCCGACTTTTGAAAATTAAATAATTTTATTCCGCTTAAGGCCTAAGCGATTACATGTGAGTTCAAAAGTACCCCGGAGGGTCGGGTCACTACAATGAAACACTGTTTATAATATTTTATCTTTATTTTTCATGATTTAGGAGTAAATCTTTTTAATTTTGTGAAATTAATTCGATTGAATGACATCTGTGTGAATTCATTGTTTAAAGCACTTAAATTGATTTCTTGATTGGTATTTGAAAAGATTCCAAAATCTGGATTTGTTTCAAGAAATTATTTGATTTTTGCTTTCTGGTACCGGTACGCAATCTGCATTTTTGTTATATACCAGAACTGAGCTTTTATCTCTCTTTCTCTATGAACTAATGTTGTTAGATTTCCTTTTGTCTAGTATGTTCACTGTTTGACAATTTGTGACAAAAAGGGGGAGAAGAGAAATGACGGAGATGAGATCATCGAGATAGGACAAACAAAAAAGGGGGAGAACAGAAAATAATGATCGTATCACAAAGGGGGAGAACATGGAGAACATGGAGAACATGGAGAACATGTTAGAGATGCTCAAGATAGGGGGAGATAAAGAAAAGATTGAAAGAGCCGAAAAACAAAAGAACCAAAAGGACGAATCAAATGTAGGATTTTAATTTCTAACGACTAACGTTTGATTTTGTTTGGAGTTTTGTTTTGCAGGAATTACATCACTTTAAGACTCCAAGTCCTAAGTCATAGAGTATGTTCTAGGACTGTTTGGTTCAAATGTAATTTTGTATTTATTGGATCTTTCACGCAAAGAAAATCAATGTTTTGGTGATGACATTGAATTTCGAATTTTTTTGTTTAAGATGAGTGACTTGAGCGTTTTTATATATTTTTGGGTTTTGTCACGAAATTGCCAAAGGGGGAGATTGTTACGGCATTTTGGTGTTGGCATATTTCGTGAGTCAAGTCAGTAAGTTGAGTCGGAGTCTTAAAGGGATCAAATTGTCAATCAGCAATCGAAGACTCAGAGAAGAGCTCAAGTTGGCACTCAGTGTTTTGAGTCTTGAAGATTGAAGGTGAAGAATTGTGGAGCATATACATCAATCTTAAGGAAAATGGATTCGGATTGATCAGGTACGTTTAACTAAATAATTTTGGTGATCCGAATACATTTGAGTAGTTTAGAAACACTTGGATAAGGTTTCATTGCATAAAAGTCAAAAACTGTTTTTTCAGGAATTCCGATCAGGATCAGAATTCCGATCCGGATCCCGAACCTTGTTTTTTCAGGAATTGCTGAAAAAAGACGACGATCAGGATCGCCGTAAATCCGATCCGGATCGTCGTGCGGGAAAAATTCTGTTAGGTAAGTTTTTGATTCTTATCTCTTTCCAAAGGTTTCTAAACTATAAATAGACACTTAGGGTTTCTCAAGAACGGAAAAAAAGATCGATCAATTTATAAAACACTTGAGAGCAACCCTAGAGGCTAGGTTTTTACCGTTCTTCTTTATAGCCTCTTTTAGGTCAATTCGACGGTTCTTCCAAGATCTATCTTTTGTCGAATTGATCTAGTCTTTGCTTAGAAATTCTTTCTATGGTTCCTCAATGATAATCTAAGCAAAGGATCACCATCGAAGCCATTATTTTGTATCGGCTGAGTTTGCGTCGTGGATTCGACGTAGCACCGTGGATTCGGTGTGTTGAAGGCGTTTCGTGGATTCGAAACGTGTGCTCGTGGATTCGAGTGGCGTTCGTGGATTCGAACGTGTGCAGTGGACGTGCAATCGGTGAGCGCAAGGTCCGAAGAAGTTGAAGGAGGGGTTGAGTCCGTGCAGTCGGTAATCACCTTGTTATTCTTCTTTTCTTAGTGGATTGTTATTGCGTGTTGGTCCCGTGGTTTTTCTCCTGGATTGGAGTTTCACGTATATCTCGGTGTGCTGTTTTTTATTTCCGCATTGGTTTTTATTTTTGCACTGAGATTTGTTTTATAAGTATTACACCTATTCACCCCCCTCTAGGTGTTTGATAGTACCTATTTAGATCCTTGTGGATCCTTACATTATAAAAACATACAGACCCGCCAATCGGGCATGACCTTTTCACTACCCGAAAGGAACGGTAACATCCATAATAACACAACAAGTGTATGCGGAAGCTCAATATCAGAGTACTAAAAATCAGTACAAATTTAAACTTTCATTTAATAAACAAACAGTTTAAGCGGTAATAAAAGCATACAAGAGTGAACCAAGAATTTAATTTATTACACTTTACATTTCTGAACATGCAAACAAAATTATTACAATTCTTTTACATAAATTCCTCACCATACAAGGTTCACTCAAGAAATATATAAAAGGGAGGCCTCTGCTGGACCCTCTAGGTCTCTATGCTGCTGGGCTCTTGCCCCTGTCGTATGCCTCGTCGTCTGCATCTGAACCGTCTCGTCCGCTGTATCCATACCCGAACCTGTGGGGAGGTCACCCAAGGGGTGTGAGAACTACGACAGAGTTCCCAGTGGGTTCAACCACCGAGAAAAAGTGTCCTACACCACTTGGTCCAATGGAAGCAATAATAATAGAATGCTAGGAAACTAAAATCCTCAATATCATAATGCTACTATGCATATACTGGCCACTACACTATCTGTGTATACTCACCAATCCATCACTACTCTGTCTAGCCATATCAGGCTGCTAAGCACCAACTCGGCCACTATGCCGCTATACACAGGGTTAAACTAACCCGGCCACCTTGGCCACTCTATTTTTCTTTATTCTTTAAATTCTGGTGCTTTAGTTCAAGTTAACCCTCAGAAATTCTTATCCAACGGGCCCCAGCCCGGTAGTCCTGCTACCATAAGATAAGATTTCTAAGGTTGCCGATAACACCCGCAAGTGTTACCCCGTCCTACGGAAGAAACGTCCCGAACGGGTCTCTACCCGGGAGAGGGGCACTGCCTGCAACTCCAACATGGGCCGCGTTTCTCACCGTAGGTCCGCCCGTTTTATCTTTATATTTTCTTTCTTTTCTTTTCTTTTTCTTTCTCTTTTTACTTTAGTTCTTAGCCTCTTTGCCTTTGAACACTTGCTTTCCTTTCTTATTCGAGCTTATAGCTCCCTTTTTGCCACTGGCAAATCTCTTTCTCTTTCCTTTGAGCATTTAGCTCCTTGCTTTCACTTTAAGCCTTTCGAAAGTATCTCGTCCGGCGGGTCACTGCCCAGGGAGTCCTGCTCCACTTGACGAGTCTCAAATTCGAAGGCGCCATTTACATTCTCTTTATACTTTTTAGCCACTTTTAGCTTGCATTTAAACTTTGCCTTTTTACAACAATTTACCTCTTATCCTAGGTCTCGCCATAAGGATAACTAAAGAGTCACTTGGACTCTTAAACATTTCACCTTTATTTATTTAACTCAAATTGAAGTTAAAGTTATTGTCCATTTGCCCAGACACCCTATGACTCTCTAGGGTTATATTTGTTTAATTCTTTAACCTTGGGATCTTATCCCACTTTCCTGATTACTCACTGAATCTTAGAGTTAACTTAACTCTACTTTCCTGTTCCACTTTTAACTTAGAGTTACACGGACTCTAATTTCCTGTTCCACTATTATCTTAGAGTTACACTGACTCTAATCTCCTGTTTTCCCTTTCATGTCTCCACACTTGATCCATTTTTTCCCCTTTTTGTGATTCCTTACTGAATCCTAGAGTTAACTTAACTCTACTTTCCTGTCTGTGAGTTTAAACTCTGCTAGTTCACCTTAGGTTCACTTTACCTAAGTTTCAGATTATACTCATCCTAGAGTTCCTTGACTCTATGTTGATCACTAGTTCACCTTAGGTACTCTTTACCTAAGTTCCATGTCATACTCATCCTAGAGTTCCTTGACTCTATGTTGATCACTTTATCCAATGTCCTTAGGTTATCTCCTAAGACAATGCCACTCGTTAATTCCTAGGATAACTCCTAAGTCTGATGTCACTCGTCAAACCCCTAAACTAGGTTTTCTCCTAGTCTTAATACCAACAAGTTATGTTCCCTTATGTCACATGATTCCTAGGGTTGTACCCTAACATAATCACAGTCATCAAATAATTGTCCATTTCTACGCATGCAATTATTTCTTATCCATCATAAAAATAATATTTATCCTCTAAGTCCTTTTACACATACAAATTAATTATCTCCTTTTTGGCAACCGACAGTTGCGGTTTTCATCTGTGTCCATCTACACATACAAGTTTATCCCCTATTGTGGATTAATCATAAATGTCGCTTTTCCTCTAAATTTCTCTACACATGCATATATATCATCTGTTATTGGCAACCAACAGTTGCACTTTTCATCTGTGTTCCTCTAAACATGCAATCTTAATCATAATTACCTAACGCCTCTAACAGGCTACTATCATGCTTCTAGATCAAAAAGCAAAGGAGCAAGGGGAGAGGTCACCCAATTTCGGGAGAATCCCCTACCTTGTGGTGTCCCCAATTGCGTGTAGACACTTGCAATTGGTCTCCGCGCGATTCCTCTTGTCCCCTCAAGCTTGCACACAAAACGGTGCGCATCCCTCGAGTCCGCACGCAAAACGATGCACGTCCACCAAACCTGCACGCAAAGCGATACACGTCACTAAAAACCCACACGCAAAACGATGCACGTCATTTCAATCTGCATGCAAAACGGTGTGCATTAATTCAACCTGCACGCAAAACGGTGCACGTACCTCGAATCTGCACGCAAAATGATGCACGATCTACTGTAGGGTTGCACGCAAAATGGTGCACATTTTTCTAACCCTGCACGAAAAATGATGTATAACATTAGAGAGTGCACGCAAAACGATGCGCGACAACACAACCGGCACGCAAAACGATGCACTTACCTCAAATCTGCACGCAAAACGGTGCACGTCTTTTCCAACCCTGCACGAGAAACGATGCATAATATTAGGCTCGGCACGCAAAATGGTGCGCGTTAATTCAACCTGCACGCAAAACGGTGCACGTACCTCGAATCTGCACGCAAAACGGTGCACGCTCGACTGTACGGTTGCACGCAAAACGGTGCATATTTTCCTAGTCCTGCAAGCAAAACAGTGCATAACATTAGTGATGGCACGCAAAACGGTGCGCGACAATACGACTTGCACGTAAAACGGTGCACGTCTGATTGTAGGGTTGCACGCAAAATGGTGCATATTTTTTTCTAACCCTGCACGAAAAACGATGCATATTATTAGAATCTGCACGTAAAATGGTGCGCACTGGTCTGACCTGCACGCAAAACGGAGCACGTACCTTATATTGGCACGCAAAACGAGACGTGCCAAAACGCCCAGCGACGCTCCGAGCAACAAAACGGACAGTAAAACTCGATCCCTATCATGCACGTGGGCATGGGGTCAAATCCAAAATTCAAAAGGACGTCTCAAAACTGTGTCAGAAATACCACAAAATTAACACGCGGGACCTACCTCGACAGTGTCGCGCCGCCCATCTGATTTTTTGAGCACTTCGCGCGCTTCACGAGGTCGCTTCACGAGGTCGCCGACGTGCCGCTCCAACCCACGAGATTCCCTCCCCCTCTCTCTCTCTCTCTCTCTCTCTCTCTCTAGTGCTCGGGTGGAGAAGAAAAATGAGAAAAGAGAAAGCTGCGCGGGGAGAAGAAAGAAGAAGAAAAAAAAAAAAAAAAAAAGAAGGGGTTCCGTGGACCCGGTCCACGGAACCCGTCAATAGGGAACCGCCACATGGCGGTTCAAATTTGAATTTCAAATTTGAAATCCCCCCGCCTCCTGCGCCAGGCGCGACACCCGCGCGCCACATGGGCGGGCGGCCCCACGCGGGCCTGCTGCGACCCGCAGCAGCCAGTGGGGCGCTGCCACGTGGCGCCCCCACTGGTCACACGTGCCGATGTTTAATCCGTTTTCGCCCCATTTTTTGTCCGTTTCTCGCCTGTTTCTGTCCAAATTTGACAGACAGACTCCACTCAGCTTAATTTATCACAGAATAATTTAAATTTTCACTTTGGGCCATTTCTGGGCCACCAAAAATCTCGCTGTATCCAAAATCATTGACGGACCCCGTTCTCGCAATCCGGGTATCCGATCAATACGAAATTTTTACTGTGACCTTAAAACAATATTACGGAGCTCCCCGAATTTTCTCAAAATTTTTTGACACTGTTGGCAGAGCCCGTTCTCACTATCCGGCATCCGATCAACGCGAAATTTTTACTGTGGCTTTAAAACATATTTACGGGGCTCCCGTAATTTTTTCGGAATTTTTCGACACTGTAAATTTTCCACTAAAAATCAGGACCCCCTTTCTCCAATAAAATTCCAGATCTCCATATTTTATCCCGATTTGAGCCCAACTCGCTTCCAAATATTCTTTACTCCCCTAACTTTCATAACAATAATATTTCATACCATTTTTATTTGCATTTAGTTCTGTGCCGAAAATCCGGTACTTTACATTCTACCCCCCTTAAAATAAGTTTCGTCCTCGAAACTTGAATCACATCTCGACTCCTACTTGATCGAGAGGGAGGAATTTTGCCCACACTTCTGGGCTCACTGTATATCGTGACCAGCATCAAATTGCCCGCTCGCCGAGACTACACGAGCAACTCATTCATGAATCCCTATCTCAATTCAGGGACAAACTCAGACCTGGTGTCTGGCCACTTTCACCAAATAGGTGAAAGACACAGTTGAGCACTTGCTCTCTCCATTGCCACGAATGACCCAGTCTTTATTTGCAAAATTTTCTAGACCATTTCGCAATCGTTTTTCCATAACACAGCTGAATTCGCAACCAATTACATTTACCGTGTTTCCTTGTCGCTCCGCCGCCTAATGTGGAGGGCAAAGGCCAATCCACGAGTTCTCAGCTATCTCCCACACGCTACTAGTGCTCGGAGTCCACGAGTTACTAGCTAACCCGTCTATTTCGAACTACTAATAAGTCCACAGACCACGGTCCAATAGGGGCCTATAGCCCAAATACTAGCCTAACACTGTGCAACGGCTCTCTCTCTAGCCCACAGATCCAAACGTCATACGGGTAGATCCTCAATCAGGATCACTATCCCAACACTCCCATTAGGAGCTACAATACCTCAATCATCACTAGCACTACGGCCTGATCATATCACACTCTCAGTGTACTAACAGCCTCAAGGCTCACACGTGGCATTCCACGTCCCCGGGTCATCGCTCGGACTACTGTCCAGACCAAATCTCTATCATGCCCCGCCCTCAGGTCTCGGGCCGCTGTCTCTCACAGCCGACTGCGCCTGCCCACTGGGCTACAGGCCCACAGTCCACAAACATGATCCAGGCACGGGTCGTCCCCAAGCGAGCCCGCTAATCGTCGCCACGCGACCACTATGCTCCACTGAGCAAAACCTAGCTAACTAGTCGTCAATCTATGACCCAAACAATCTATCAACTCTGGCCGCACAGGGCAAAGGCTCACACGCCACCTAATCAGCTCTCTCTGGCTAAATGGTACTTGTGCTCCATGAGCACCCAACCAGTTGGGCATCCAGCGCCCCCATGCTAACTCGCAAATATCTAGTGTTAAGCAACTTGCTTATACACGCGTATGACTCCTGTACACCTCCCCCAACTAGGTTGAGGCATCATAATGACTGTTCACCAACTCTGGTGATTAACCCACAAACCCTGCGGTGGCAATCCCTGCCATTATACCGGTCCATTAGAACGGTGCCTCAAAACTCTCGCTCTTTCGAGAGGTTCCCGCATCTTGAAGCCTACTCTAGGCCTCACCAACACTACTATGCGGCAACCTAGCCACAATCAACACGCCACACGGTCACTACCCCCATCAGGGGTGAACTCACGCCGCCTGGCCCGTAAATCTTTCTTGCCCTAACCCTTAGGGCACAGCAACTTGGCTCTCGCGACATAGCGATCACCATTTACCTCGCGAGTCGGTCTCTCACTGGACCTTACTAACCACACTTTGCCAGCAATCCAGCTGACACAAGCATAAAACACCCTATGCCGAAGGTGCAGGGTGCGCCGATAAGAGTTCGGCGGCCACTGCCACTCTCTCTACTGTCGCCGCTAAACGCGGCGACGCCATAAACTCATGCGTCATTTATGCAGCCTCAGCTTGCTGCGCTATCAGCCACTGGAGCCTATTGTTCTGCTCCGACTGTCACCCTAACGCCACACTTAGGCGTTGGAATCAGCTTTCCTGTCAGCGAAAAATTTTTGCTGACGGCAAGAAGCTTCGTTCTACTGCTGGACCACACCAACAGGTGCGGCCACCTGCTATCGCAGCTCGTGTACCTTGTTTGACCCAGAGCCCTCTTCTGGCACGAGCCGAAACAAGCGCGTCCCCCTATGTGGTGTCATCGCTAATATGCACACCACAACGAAACTATCAGCCCAAATTTAGCTATTTGGGCAATGCGCAATCTATACACCGACAAAAAGGCTCATCGACCCAATCATGCGAAAGTATAAGAGGGTACTCCTTTTCATCTCCAACATTACGTTGTCGGCCGCCAACGTAATATCCGAAGAATGAAAACTCGTCGCCCTCGATCAGTCCCAACATCCTTTTTGGGAACAACAATAACCAATCAAATACCTTCGCCTAAATATCCACACACTCTCTCGTGCTAATCCCTAGGGTCTCCCTAAGGTTCACTAACCACCTAGGACTACTCCTAGTCTCTGATACCACTCTAATCTGTCACGCCCCGAGTCCGCCAATTAGTACGGTTCGGGCACGCCAACAGACCCGCCAATCGGGCATGACCTTTTCACTACCCGAAAGGAACGGTAACATCCATAATAACACAACAAGTGTATGCAGAAGCTCAATATCAGAGTACTAAAAATCACTACAAATTTAAACTTTCATTTAATAAACAAACAGTTTAAGCGGTAATGAAAGAATACAAGAGTGAACCAAGAATTTAATTTATTACACTTTACATTTCTGAACTTGCAAACAAAATTATTATAATTCTTTTACATAAATTCCTCACCATACAAGGTTCACTCAAGAAATATATAAAAGGGATACCTCTGCTAGACCCTCTAGGTCTCTATGCTGCTAGGCTCTTGCCCCTGTCGTATGCCTCGTCGTCTGCATCTGAACCGTCTCGTCCGCTGTATCCATACCCGAACCTGTGGGGAGGTCACCAAGGAGTGTGAGAACTACGACAGAGTTCCCAGTGGGTTCAACCACCGAGAAAAAGTGTCCTACACCACTTGGTCCAATGGAAGCAATAATAATAGAATGCTAGGAAACTAAAATCCTCAATATCATAATGCTACTATGCATATACTGGCCACTACACTATCTGTGTATACTCACCAATCCAGCACTACTCTGTCTAGCCACACTAGGCTGCTAAGCACCAACTCGGCCACTATGCCGCTATACACAGGGTTAAACTAACCCGGCCACCTTGGCCACTCTATTTTTCTTTATTCTTTAAATTCTGGTGCTTTAGTTCAAGTTAACCCTCAGAAATTCTTATCCAACGGGCCCCAGCCCGGTAGTCCTGCTACCATAAGATAAGATTTCTAAGGTTGCCGATAACACCCGCAAGTGTTACCCTGTCCTACGGAAGAAACGTCCCAAACGGGTCTCTACCCGGGAGAGGGGCACTGCCTGTAACTCCAACATGGGCCGCGTTTCTCACCGTAGGTCCGCCCGTTTTATCTTTATATTTTCTTTCTTTTCTTTTCTTTTTCTTTCTCTTTTTACTTTAGTTCTTAGCCTCTTTGCCTTTGAACACTTGCTTTCCTTTCTTATTCGAGCTTATAGCTCCCTTTTTGCCACTGGCAAATCTCTTTCTCTTTCCTTTGAGCATTTAGCTCCTTGCTTTCACTTTAAGCCTTTCGAAAGTACCTCGTCCGACGGGTCACTGACCAGGGAGTCCTGCTCCACTTGACGAGTCTCAAATTCGAAGGCGCCATTTACATTCTCTTTATACTTTTTAGCCACTTTTAGCTTGCATTTAAATTTTGCCTTTTTACAATAATTTACCTCTTATCCTAGGTCTCGCCATAAGGATAACTAAAGAGTCACTTGGACTCTTAAACATTTCACCTTTATTTATTTAACTCAAATTGAAGTTAAAGTTATTGTCCATTTGCCCAGACACCCTATGACTCTCTAGGGTTATATTTGTTTAATTCTTTAACCTTGGGATCTTATCCCACTTTCCTGGTTCCTCACTGAATCTTAGAGTTAACTTAACTCTACTTTCCTGTTCCACTTTTAACTTAGAGTTACACGGACTCTAATTTTCTGTTCCACTATTATCTTAGAGTTACACTGACTCTAATCTCCTATTTTCCCTTTCATGTCTCCATACTTGATCCATTTTTTTCCCATTTTGTGATTCCTTACTGAATCCTAGAGTTAACTTAACTCTACTTTTCTGTCTATGAGTTTAAACTCTGCTAGTTCACCTTAGGTTCACTTTACCTAAGTTCCAGATTATACTCATCCTAGAGTTCCTTGACTCTATGTTGATCACTAGTTCACCTTAGGTTCTCTTTACCTAAGTTTCATGTCATACTCATCCTAGAGTTCCTTGACTCTATGTTGATCACTTTATCCAATGTCCTTAGGTTATCTCCTAAGACAATGCCACTCGTTAATTCCTAGGATAACTCCTAAGTCTGATGTCACTCGTCAAACCCCTAAACTAGGTTTTCTCCTAGTCTTAATACCAACAAGTTCTGTTCCCTTATGTCACATGATTCCTAGGGTTGTACCCTAACATAATCACAGTCATCACATAATTGTCCATTTCTACGCATGCAATTATTTCTTATCCATCATAAAAATAATATTTATCCTCTAAGTCCTTTTACACATGCAAATTAATTATCTCCTTTTTGGCAACCGACAGTTGCGTTTTTCATCTGTGTCCATCTACACATACAAGTTTATCCCCTATTGTGGATAAATCATAAATGTCGCTTTTCCTCTAAATTTCTCTACACATGCATATATATCATCTGTTATTGGCAACCAACAGTTGCACTTTTCATCTGTGTTCCTCTAAACATGCAATCTTAATCATAATTACCTAACGCCTCTAACAGGCTACTATCATGCTTCTAGATCAAAAAGCAAAGGAGCAAGGGGAGAGGTCACCCAATTTCGGCAGAATCCCCCACCTTGTGGTGTTCCCAATTGCCTGTAGACACTTGCAATTGGTCTCCGCGCGATTCCTCTTGTCCCCTCAAGCTTGCACGCAAAACGGTGCGCATCCCTCGAGTCCGCACGCAAAACGGTGCACGTCCACCAAACCTGCACGCAAAGCGATACACGTCACTAAAAATCCACACGCAAAACGATGCATGTCATTTCAATCTGCATGCAAAACGGTGTGCATTAATTCAACCTGCACACAAAACGGTGCACGTACCTCGAATCTGCATGCAAAACGGTGCACGATCTACTGTAGGGTTGCACGCGAAACGGTGCATATTTTTCTAACCCTGCACGAAAAATAATGTATAACATTAGAGAGTGCACGCAAAACGATGCACGACAACACAACCGGCACGCAAAACGATGCACTTACCTCAAATCTGCACGCAAAACGGTGCACGTCTTTTCCAACCCTGCACGAGAAACGATGCATAATATTAGGCTCGCCACGCAAAATGGTGCGCGTTAATTCAACCTGCACGCAAAACGGTGCACGTACCTCGAATCTGCACGCAAAACGGTGCACGCTCGACTGTACGGTTGCACGCAAAACGGTGCATATTTTCCTAGTCCTGCAAGCAAAACAGTGCATAACATTAGCGATGGCACGCAAAACGGTGCGCGACAACACGACTTGCACGCAAAACGGTGCACGTCTGACTGTAGGGTTGCACGCAAAACGGTGCATATTTTTTTCTAACCTTGCACGAAAAACGATGCATATTATTAGAATCTGCACGTAAAATGGTGAGCACTGGTCCGACCTGCACGTAAAACGGAGCACGTACCTTATATTGGCACGCAAAACGAGACGCGCCAAAATGCCCGGCGACGCTCCGAGCAACAAAATGGACAGTAAAACTCGATCCCTATCACGCACGTGGGCATGGGGTCAAATCCAAAATTCAAAAGGACGTCTCATAACTGTGTCAGAAATACCACAAAATTAACACGCGGGACCTACCTCGACAGTGTCGCGCCGCCCATCTAATTTTTTGAGCACTTCGCGCGCTTCACGAGGTCGCTTCACGAGGTCGCCGACGTGCCGCTCCAACCCACGAGATTCCCTCCCCCTCTCTCTCTCTCTCTCTCTCTCTCTCTCTCTCTCTCTCTAGTGCTCGGGTGGAGAAGAAAAATGAGAAAAGAGAAAGCTGCGCGGGGGAGAAAGAAGAAGAAAAAAAAAAAAAAAAGAAGAAGAAGGGGTTCCGTGGACCCGGTCCACGGAGCCCCCCAATAGGGAACCGCCACATGGCGGTTCAAATTTGAATTTCAAATTTGAAATCCCCCCGCCTCCTGCGCCAGGCGCGACACCCGCGCGCCACATGGGCGCGCGGCCCCACGCGGGCCTGCTGCGACCCGCAGCAGCCAGTGGGGCGCTGCCACGTGGCGCCCCCACCGGTCACACGCGCCGATGTTTAATCCGTTTTCGCCCCGTTTTCTGTCCGTTTCTCGCCTGTTTCCGTCCAAATTTGACAGACAGGCTCCACTCAGCTTAATTTATCACAGAAAAATTTAAATTTTCACTTTGGGCCATTTCTGGGCCACCAAAAACCTCACTGTATCCAAAATCAATGACGGACCCCGTTCTCGCAATCCGGGTATCCGATCAACACGAAATTTTTACTGTGACCTTAAAACAATATTACGGAGCTCCCCGAATTTTGTCAAAATTTTTTGACACTGTTGGCAGAGCCCGTTCTCACTATCCGGCATCCGATCAACGCGAAATTTTTACTGTGGCTTTAAAACATATTTACGGGGCTCCCGTAATTTTTTCGGAATTTTCCGACACTGTGAATTTTCCACTAGAAATCTGGGCCCCCTTTCTCCAATAAAATTCCAGATCTCCATATTTTATCCCGATTTGAGCCCAACTCGCTTCCAAATATTCTTTACTCCCCTAACTTTCATAACAATAATATTTCATACCATTTTTATTTGCATTTAGTTCTGTGCCGAAAATCCGGTACTTTACACTCCGGCTCCTCAGGGGGTGTAGGGGTACCTCGAGTAGGGATCCGACGTCGGGGAGGCATCCTGCCACCAGAAAACACAGTCAAAAACCCAACCACACACGACCCAATCTAGCGAAAGTCAAGGACATCTCATTATTTTTGTAGCTTTATGTTGTCTGCAGCCAACATAACCGTCCACAGAAACAGGATATATCGATCCCTCTTCACTCACTGGAAGAGTCAAATAACCCAATCACCGACTTTCGCAATAAGTATCACGCCTCTCACGCCCTATCCTCCTAGGGTCCAACAAAAGCCTAGGGTTTCTTAAGTCCCAACTGACCTATCCCTAAGCTCTGATACCAACTTAATCTGTCACTCCCCGAGTGTAGACCAGAACCGAGGCTCGTCAACAGATCCGCCGTGCACACGAAATTTTTCATGTATACGAAGCGTCGGTAACCTGCTCAGATATAGGATATATAATAAAAGAGCATAATACATAGCTGAACTAAAAAAAAACTACATAATATCTCAGACTGAAAATAAAATAAAACTGTAATAAATACAATAAACTCCCAACTCACCAAAATAGTACAACCAGCT
Source organism: Tillandsia fasciculata (assembly GCA_029168755.2). Taxonomy (NCBI): domain Eukaryota; kingdom Viridiplantae; phylum Streptophyta; class Magnoliopsida; order Poales; family Bromeliaceae; genus Tillandsia; species Tillandsia fasciculata. The sequence goes on along the minus strand of CM054946.1, from coordinate 2,572,379 downwards.
GGCTAAAGCCAAACCCAAAATAAAAGTAAACTACTATAGTCTGAGTAAAATGGGTACAATATCTGTCTAACAGCAAATCACAGCCTCACAGGAGATCTATCTACTCAGCGATCCCCTTATCTCGATCAGCTGTCGATGTTCCAGCAGCTCTCGCAGAAGACTCTGCAAAACAAAGGAAAGAAAAAGAGGAAAAACAACAATGGGGGTGAAAACCACTAGTAAACCGGTAGCCTCCCCCTGTGGGTAAAGCCTCAAACTCCGACGTACCCACTAAGTCTACCAAAGGCAAAAGGAAAAGGTAAAGTAGTAAGCAATAAGACTGTTTAAAAAAGGAAACTACCACTACTATGCCTCTAAATGCAGTCCCAGAATGGAATAGCCGTAAGTATGCATCAGTAACCAAAACCGTCCCAATATACCCAATCTATCCACCAGTAAAATCTGGTACCGCCTGCTGCCGCTATCATCATCGTGCAACCTGATCCGCGCCGAAATAATAGCAATGAGTCAATGTCGTCCGGTACCTATTTGGTATCCCGCACGCTCCGGAGTGGCACTCGAGGGGAGCTACCCACATGAGTAAAATAGTCAAGTCACAAGTATCATAATATAGCAGGACTGGATCCTGACTATGATCAAAGTTGTTAAGGAATTTGTCTTGACGTATTTCGTGAAAGTGTTTAAGTCTTGAAGATTGAAGATGAAGATGTTTGGATCATATACCTCAATCTCAAGAAAGAAGAATTCAAAAGGATCAGGTACGTTTAACTAAATAAGTTTGGTGATCCGAATACTTCTTATAGTGTAGAAACACTTGGATGGGTTTTTCATCGCATAAAAATCAAAAACTGGACATGTAATATGTTCAGGATTCGAATCATGGTACTTCAGTCCGGACCCCGAACATAGGTAGATTCATGCGCAAATCCAGTCCAGAACATCCCTGGTTCAGTCCGGACCCCGAACGTGGATTTTACAGAAATCGCATGAACAGTCCGGACCGTGGTTTCTTCAGTCCGGACCCCGAACGTGGTTTTCTGGAAAAGTTTTGTTTATTGACGACAGTCCGGACCCTACTTATTCCAGTCCGGACCATCGACATGAAAACTTCCAGATAATGTTGGTTTTTGATTCTTATCCACTTCCAATGGTTTCTAACCTATAAGTAAACTCTAATTTCATCTTTTAGGGTAATCCAAAAGGAGAGAAAAATCCACATATAGAGAAGAAAGGAAATAACTAGATTTAAGTCTATGTTTCTTCATCTATATTAATTAATTTGATTCTAGGATTTCAAACTCAGATTTTGAGTAGAATCAAATTAATGAATACTTAGATGGTATTTCCGATCTATCTTTAATCTAAGTATTCGGCGGATTTTCACCACCCAAAACAACGATTTTGCCAAAAATCGGCGCGTGGATTCGCGTGGCCTTGTGGATTCAAGGTGCTACCGCTCTCGTGGATTCGGAGCGAGGTACGTTCGTGGATTCGAAGCGTGCTACTTGGTGAAGACCGTGGATTCGGTTGGACGTCGTGGACTCGACGTTGGACGCTATGGATTCGGCGTTGGACGCAAATCGTGGATTCGAGGCGCGTTGCGGAGCGAGCGGAGAAGATCTACTAGGAGCGTATGGAAGAAGGTTGAGTCGTGTGTGAGTACGTTATATCACCTTGTACGTGTTTAATTCTAGTGGATTTCGCCGTGTTATCGGTCCCGTGGTTTTTTACTCCGGTTTGGAGTTTTTCCACGTAAAAATCTTGCGTGTTATTTACTTTTCCGCATTGGGTTTTATTACGTAAAGATTTTTGAGTGTTTATTGTTTACACCTATTCACCCCCCTCTAGGTGTTTTTTCCCTATTTAGATCCATATTAGTTATAACCCAACAAAAGTGGGAAAATCCGTCTACTAATGAAACCCCGATCCCCCAAATCTGATGCAAAGATAAACCTCCGGTCAACTGCCTAATGTCCACGGTTGCCGCAATATTCCACAAGTCCATAATCTGATAAAATAAATAATATCCGGTCAACCGCCTACTGTCCGCGGTTGCCGCAATCCCCCACAAATCTATAATGAAGTACCACATGTCCTAGACTCCAAGGTCCCGACTACACTATCCCAAACCCCTGCTCGAACTCGAGCAACATGAACCAAAAGTCTACATGAAAAGGAGAAAGGAAATAATCATGGTTTCTCCTAAGTCAAGTCCCAATACGATAGTGTAGCAATAAATAATGGCCTATCTAGATGTCCATACAAGCATGCAAATGTCCTTATGAAAGATAAAAGAGTGTATCAAAGAGTAGCTCCACATAGATATAACCATCATGTCAAAATCACTAACTGACTACATATGTCTATAATCCATGATCCATAATAAATTATTAACATAGCGCCCGCATATCAATATGTCCTCCTGTTCCATCTAATCATCCATTTTCATGAAAGGTTAAGTTCCAGCATGGCATGCTAACATATCACCATCATAGTAGATCAATCCCACAAAATAGGCCAACTTTAAGCATGATTTCTAATGGGGTGCCAAATAAATTAGGGGTCTCTCTAATAGTCCTAGTAAGTAAATCGCAGTAAGAGGTAAGCAACAACCACCCACCTGGCACGCAAATCCAAGTCCACGAAACTCTCTAACTGTAACAGGGCTCCTCGCTGTCCAACAACTGTCCTCGTAACACCTAAAATCTGCGGGTTATTGCAAAACAACTGAACTCGATATAAACAGGCCTTCCTAGAAACAGCCTTTGCTATTTTGCAAAACAGCACAGTAAAAGGGGATTTTTCACATGTGTGCGGCCCTCAGAAAAGTCCAAAAAAATTACGACGGCGATCCTTCCAACGAGTAGATCCAAAACGAGTATTTACACACCTTGATCTGATGCTCGTAGCCCAAGATAGAAAATAAACAAGCCCATGCTGTCCAAAAATCCATCACAGAAAATGGGGGTCAAAAGGTGCCTCGGGAACCATGCCAAAAACCCAAAATAGAGCAAAACGATCGACACGAAAACCGAAGCCTTACCTCTTAGGAACACGCTGCCATAGAAATCGCTCAAAATATCCTCCTGGTTTGCTCACAGCAATTTTTCGACTAAACTACGACGAAAACAGGCCGAAATGGGGAAAAGTCGAGGCGCACTGAAAAATCAAGATCGCCATTGCCGAGCCTCCAAAAATTCTGGAAATCCACCACGAGATCAAGAACATCAAGAGGAACAAGTTTCCTATTGGGCTCTCCCTCTCATTCCCTCTCTATAACTAAGAAAAAGGAGAGAAAGAGAGAGGAGAGGAGGTATATATATAGGCCCACAAACAAATGGAAAAATTCCATTTGTGTCCCAAGAATCGGGCGCCCGAAACATTCGGGCCGGCCCAACACTGTGCGCGCCCGGATTCACCCGGGCGCGACACGTGTCCCCGAACAGGAAACTGCGGCACTCGCGAATCGGGCGCCGCCGCGTGTCCCGCCCTAACACCGCACCAGCGGCGCCCACCAATGGCTGGGCGCCGCGTGGCGCACGTGGGCGGCACCTCGCCCGCCACGCGGGCGGCAGCGGCCAACACGCCGCGTGTCCCGCGCCGCGCGTGCGTACGGCATCAGCACCGCGGCCCCGCGTGCTCCGCGCGCTCGTGAGCCCGCGAATCCGGGGCCGCCACGTGGCGCGCCCCGGTCAATGCGCCGAGCTGCTCGACTCCGTGGACCGCACGGCGTGAGCCCACCAATGGGAAGCCGCCACGTGTCCCACCGCCGGTCCACTGCACCAGCGTGCGCCCTCCGTGGACCGCGAAGCATGAGCCGGCCAATAACAGGCCGCCATGTGTCCCACCGCCGGTCCACGGCTCCCCCGTGCACCAAAATACACAGTAAACTTCCGGGGGTCCCTTTTTGGGCGTCCGGACTCCAAAAAATACAAGTAAATAGCCGTTTTCAAGCGTTTTTGCACGCTGAATCCAAATACGGCCTCCGTTTAGCCTGAATTCACTCCTAAAATTCGGCAACTGTGTCACCTAACTGCTCTGACAATTGTGTCACCTCCGACAACTGTGTCACCTAAACCAGCTGCCCACACCACCAGTGGTATACCTCAAACAATCCTGTCATCGAGGCCCGGAGCTCTCTGACCTCCAATCCGGGTATCCGGCCGGCCCCAAAACGATCCGCTCAGGCTCAACTGCTGCGACGAGTGCACACGAATCCGCACAACGCGTCGAGGGGATACCACTCACCACGATAAACTGCACCACAGCACAAAACAAAACTCGACCCAATCCGTCGAAAGCCTAGAGCATGTCAACCGTTCCACTGCATTATGTTGTCTGCAGCCAATATAATTGCTTAGGAGAATAAACATGCCAATCACTCATCCCATCACTTGGGAGAGGTAAAAAACCCAATCAGAACTCTCGCCAAAAGTCACGACTCTCACGAAGTCATCCTAGGGTCCAATCACCAGCCTAGGGCTTCTACAGTCCCAACTAACCTATCCCTAAGCTCTGATACCAACTAATCTGTCACGCCCCGGGGTCGAACTGCGACCTGGGTTCGCCAACAGATCCGCCACCCATACGGGTAATCCCGCATAGGCGAAGCATCTAACCTGCAAAAGATAGTACTATAGCTATGCAAATATCAGAGCGGAAATAAAAATGCTGTAAAATAAAATCCGACCACAGAACATCACGAAATAAGGTACAACATCCATCTCCTCAAATAACGATAATCATCATACAATATCCTCAGTACAGCATCTCTCAACTCCAAAAGGGGAGATAAGCTAAAACTATGGTACATCAGTCTCTCAAAATACAAAAGATCCCTCTCAGAGTAAACAATAAAAATCCAGCTGACAGTGCTAGGAATCTCCAACCAGGGGATACAGCTACACTCCTCGGGTGGTAAGGATCTAGCTCGTGACTCCCTCGCCTCGAACAACGACCGAAAGAACAACAACTCCCGCAGAAAACTGTGCAAAACAGAAGAAAGAAAAAAGAGAAACAATAATGGGGGTGAGAACCACTAGTAAACCAGTAGCCTCCCCCTGTGGGTAAAGCCTCAAACTCCGGCGTACCCACTAAGTCTACCAGATGCAAGGAAAGGAATAAGTGGTAAAGCTATAAACAGAACTACTGAATAAAGGGGAAACCACCACTAGTATGCCTCTAAATGCAATACCGGAAGGAATGACTCTATGTATGCATCAGTAACCAAAAACCGTCCAGATAAACCCAATCTATCCACCAGTAAAAACTGGTACTGATTGCTGCCACCCTCATCATCGGGCAAATAAAGCCGCGCCCATGTGATAGCAAAACTCCTGCTGCCGCCCTCATCATCGGGCAAATAAAGCCACGCCGATGTGATGGCAAAAAGTCCATAACTGTCTGACCCCCACACTCCGGAGGGGAACTCGAGGGGAGCTACCCACACGAGGAAAGTAACCATGTCACAAGTATCATAAAAGCAGGACTGGATCACAACTATGTTCAAGTGGAACAAACCCCTCTACTAAAGGAACCCGTGATCCCCAATCTGATGCATAAGAAACCATCCGGTCAACCGCCCAATATCCGCGGTCGCCGCGATACCCACCGTCAACAATCAAGCCCAACAACCGACACCCGGTCAACCGCCCAATATCCGCTGTCACCGAAATAACCCACAATCACAATCATGTCCCACATCCGACATCCAGTCAACCGCCTAATATCCGCGATCGCCGCAATAACCCCCAATCCACAATCGGGTAAAATAACTAATATCCGGTCAACCGCCTACTATACGCTGTAGCCGCAATACCCATAATCAAGTACCACCTGCCCCCGACCCCAAGGTCCCGGCTACACTATCTCAAACCCTCGCTCAAACCCGAGCAACATAAATCAAAAGTCTACATGGAAAGGAGAAAGAAAACAATCATGGTTTCTCCTAAGTCAAGTCCCAATATGATAGTGTAGCAATAAATAGTGGCCTATCTAGATGTCCATACAAGCATGCAATGTCCTCATGAAAGATGAAAGAGAGTGTATCAAATAGTAGTCCCATATGTGTATCAAATAATAGCCCCGCATAGATATAACCATCATGCTAAAGTCACTAACCAACTACACATGTATATAAGTCCATGATCCATAATAAATCACCAAAGTAGCACCCGCACAAAGATATGTCATCTTGTCCCAACGAATAATCAGTTTAATCAACTTTCATAAAAGTCTATGTGCTAACATGGCATGTTAATTATCACCATTAAAATATCCCCACAATCATATTTCCACAATAGTGTTTTTCCAATAATATTCCCAACATGATATGTCCACAAGATTAGTCTCACATAATAGGCTCACATTTATATTATTTTAAGCATGGATGTCAAGAGGTGATCAATTAATAAGTCCAAATGGGAAATTCTTTAATAAACTTAGTGAGCAAGTCGAGAAGTGAGGTATACAACAACCACTCACCTCGAAATGCGCAATCCATATCTGTACAAGTCTCCTCGCTGTCCAACCTTCATTTCCTCGCAAAACACCTAAAAACTGTGAACCGCTGCACAAGAGTTTTTTTCGGCATACAAACAAATCCCCAAAACAGCCCCCCTTGCTGTTTTCCAAAATAGCAGAGAAAAATAAGGATTTTCACCTCTGCGCAGTCCTCCGAAAAATTCAAAAAAATCACGGTTGCGATCCTTGCGACGAGTAGATGCAAAACGAGTATTTATTCGCCTTGTTCCGATGCCCGTAGACTGAGATATAAATCAAACAAGCCCGCGCTATCCAAAAAGTCACCACAGAAAAATAGGGTCAAAAGGTGCCTCGGGAACCGTGCCAAAAACCCAAAACGGAGCAAAGCAATCAAAACGGAAATCGAAGGCCTACCTCTTACGAACACGCTACCTTGAAAATCACCCAAAAATTCTATCGGGGTAGCCTAGAGGAGCTCTCGGACTGAACTATGACGGAAAAACCAACCGAAAGAGGAACGTCGCAGTGCGCCGAATCGCAGATATCGCCGATGTCGCGGTCTCCAAAAATCTCAAAATCCTTGGAAGTGGTGGAGCACAATTGGAAGAAGCCTCTGTGAAAACCCCAGCTCAGAAATCCCTCAAAAGAGTGAGAAAAGGGAAGAAGAAGCCCTTTTATAGTCTCCTCAAAAAAAATACTTTGGGGTACATTTTCGCGCGCCCGAAATGTTTCGGGCGCAAACAGGGAACACCAATGGCAGCGCCCGAATTCACCCGGGCGCGCCACGTGTCCCGTTCCACGCCGCAGCAAGGCGCGGCCAACCGGGCCGCGCCACGTGGCCCTCCTCGCATGCGCTGGTGGTTGGCGCCAGCCAACCACCGTGCGCCACATGGCCACGTGCGCCTGTCCCCGCTGCGACGCCGCCTGCCGCGCTGCCACGCCACCTGCTGCCTGCCACGCCACCTGCCCGCCCGCACGCGCACAGTGGCGCGCCTAATCCCCGCGCTCCACGTGTCAGCCCTCGGGTCCGCTGCGCCCGGTGCACACACCCCGTGCACCCGCCGAATCAGAAGCCGCCACGTGTCCCAAGCACCGCCAATGGGAAGCCGCCACATGGCTCACCACCAGCCCGCACACCCCGCGCCTGCCCGCGCACCTGCCCAGCCTGCCCGTGCACCCTCGCGTGCGCCGCGCCCACTACACCGAACCAATGCGGAGCTGTCACGTGTCCCCGCTGGTGCACCATACACCTCGAGCGCTCTCTCGTGAACCGAGCGCGCTGCGCCCACCAATCCGCGCCTGCCACGTGTCCCTCTGGCCGGTCCACGGCCACCCCATGCACCAAAATGCACCAGAAACTTCCGGGTATCCGTTTTTGGCCGTCCGGACTCAGAAAAATACAAGCAAATAGCTATTTTCCATCGTTTTTCCGCACTGAATCCAAATCCGGCCTCCGTTTTGCCCAATTCCCCTTCTAAAATTTGTCGAAGGCATCCGGGTAAGTAATCTTAATCCAATTTTCGCGTTGAGTCTAATTCTTGAGTCCGATTCGCGCACAAATACCTCAAACACACAACATCGACCTCCAGAAGTCGCTAACCACACCGCAAAAGCTCAGTGGAGATCTGGATCATCACACACTATCATCTCAACCACACATCTTTTAATCCAAGGGTTAAAAACTTAATAGCACCAATGACTTGGTACTATTAATAGTATTCCAGCCTAGCTATATATATATATATATATATATATATATATATATATATATATATATATATATAGTGTTCGGCTATTATGCTGTCACGCCCCGGGTGTAAACCAGAACCCGGGCCCGTCCACAGATCCGCCGTGCATGCGGTATTTCCCACATACACGAAGCGTCGGTAACCTGCTCAGATAAGAAATAATAATAAAAGAGCATAATAATCAGAGCTGAAATGAAACTACTGTATCTCAGACAGATGCTGGAAGTAAAAGGTACAACAGTAAAATATAAAACAGAGGTCTCTCCCAGCTCACAACTATAAAATACATACAGCTGGCAGAAGCCAGTCCCCAAAAATGAAATACAAGAAAGCTGTCTGAGAAGATCAGGTACCCAAAAGATAAGCAGCTACGACCCTCGGGAGGCTCTCTAACTAGTCCGCGATGCGCTTGCCCCGATCAGTTGCTGATGGCCCAGCAACTCCCACAGAGGACTCTGCAAAACAAGGGAAAAGAAGGGAACAAGGAAAACAATGGGGGTCAGTACTACTATAAACAGTAGCCTCCCCTAGTGGGTAAAGCCTCAGCTCAGATATGCCCACCAGGTGCTCAGAGGCAAAAAGGGGAAAGAAGAGAGAAGGGGATGCAAATAAATGACGCAGCTGATAAAATGCTATCCTTAATATGCCTCTACATGACCATCTAATAAGGATGGAGAAAATGATGCATCAGAATCAAGACGCCTGTCATAATGACCCAATCTGACAGCCAGTGAACACTGGCACTGCCTGCTCTGCTGTCGAACTCAAGAAACCAGCATGGTGCCCGGCGCTCACACCGTGGAACTCAAGAAACCAGCATGGTGCCCGGCGCTCACACCGTGGAAAGCCTACTCCGGAGTGGCACTCGAGGGGAGCGACCCACACGAGTAAAGTATATCACTGTATCAAACATCTCTGTAACCACTGTCTCATAATAGCAGGACTGGATCGAGACTCAAAGAAGTGGGAACAACCCTCCACTAAAGTAAGCCCGATCCCCGAACACCCAATCTGATGCAATAGAAACAATCCGGTCAACCACCCAAGATCCGTGGTCGCCGCAACCCCCTGACAAACTCAACCTGTCCCCAAATCCCCAATACCTGCCTACACTGTCCAACATACGCTCGAACCTGAGCGATTAAGCCGCTAGTGCCAACAATGAAAGAAGAAAGAGAAAAAGCATGGTTTCTCCTAAGTCAAGTCCCAAAATAGTGTAGCAGTAAAAGATGGCAATAATTATGTGACCAATTTAATCATGCAGTGTTCCAATATTTTGTCCAATTTCCAAGTATAACAGTTTGAAGTGACATAAGCTAGGGTGACCGTCTCACATGAACGAACATCAGTTTTGCAGTCCTCTATTTCTATTTGTCTCCAAGTATACAATTCCAGAATCAATAAGCGATTAAAGCAGTGATTAATCTAACAATAATTTATTGGAGCTCTGATAACAAATAATCAATTTCCTAGAGTATGCAAGTCTACCAATCAACACATTTGGCATTGTCATAACAAGGGTACTCTGATATTCCTAGTGGGCATACAAAGAGAGGAGTACAACAACCACCCACCTGAAGCGCAACTGTCCCAACTTGTACAGTCAGAAAATACCAAAATTCCAAATCCGCGCTCCCACAATTTTAGCACCCCCGCAATACTCCTGGTACATCAAGGAATCCACTAATTACACTAGAGTCTCAATTATAGCACTAATTACCACATACAAACACAAGTACCAAACTGTCAAATTATCACCTGCAACAAATTTCCAGAAAATTCCAATAAAAATATCACGGCGATCCTCGCGACGATAGCTTCGCAACGGTACCTTGCACGCCCAAATCCGAGTTCTGTAGCAAGGGGCCCTCTCACACTAAAATCAGGATTAAGGGCTGATTACTGTTCACAGAGAAATCCTTAATTTTCACCTCGAAAGAAAATTCACAAAAATCCACTAAAAATACGAGCGCGTTCCTTACGATCCGTAGATGAAAAAGTTGTATAAGCTCGTTTCCATCAGACGCTCGTGCGCAAAGATGTGGCTGAAACACTCCGCTGCTGTCAAAGAATTCCATACAAAAAGAGGGGTCACTTGCTGCCTCGAAAACCGTGCCAAAACCTCGAAACGGGAAAGTGCGACCAAAACGAAAGATGAAGTCCTACCTCTTAGGAATCTGTCGGTACAAGAATCGCAGGAAAATGATCACGGAGTAGCCCAGGGGAGCAAAAACACTATCGCTGCGCCGAGGAAGAACACAAGAAAGCAACGTCGCGCCGCACCGTAAAATGGGAAACCTTGGGATTCGTGCCACCAAAACTCCTGAGATTTGGCAGGGAGATCCAGGACTCAAAGATGAAGATTTTTGCCAGAGAGGAGCTCGGGCAGAAAGTGAAGGGATAGAGAGAAAAATGCAAGACAATGGAGCTCGGATGGGGTTTTTAGGCTGAGGGGAAAAAAAATGGTTCCCTGCGCCCGGTGCACGTGCGCCCGCCAATGGCGGCGCGCCACGTGGCACCACCCGCCGTGCACCGCGCCGTGGACCGCGCACACGCACGCCCGCCTGTCGCGTACGGCACCCACTCCATCCATTGCGTGGACCGGGTGCACAACACCGCCCAATCACAAAGTGCCACGTGTCCCCCCCTTCGGTCCACCGTACACCGAAAAAACTCCGTGGACCGCGCGCCGAGGACCAACCAACCGGAAGACGCCACGTGGCACCGCCCTGGTGCACGCCCCGCGCGGTGGACCGCGCGCCTGCCCGCGCCCTGCCCGCGCCCTGGGCCGCCGCCTGCCGCCTGCCCGCGGCGGCGCCGCCGCCCGCCGACGCTGCCCGCCGCCGCCGGCGATCGCCGGCGACACTGTTCCGGCGTGAACAGTAACCGGAACTCAAAATTGACAAGCAAATAGCCCGTCTTGACCGTTTTCGCGCGCTGATTCCAAAAACGAGGTCCGTTTTGCCAAATTCCGCCTCCAAAATTTGCCGGAGGCTCCCGCAAGCGCCAAAAACTGTCAAAACTTCCGGGAGTCCGCTTTTGGACATCCGGACTCCGAATTGGGCAAACAAAAAGCCAATCTCAAGTGTTTTTCCGCGCTGAATCCAAATCCACCCTCCGTTTGGCCTAAATCCTTTTCTAAAATTCGACAAAAGCAGCCGAAGGCCAAAACAGCTAACCAAAGCTCACAGGGTCCATCTGTGGCATCCCTTTGATGCACTATGGGCCAGATACACCATCAACAGGTGTCTAAACAGTGGATTCACGGGAAAAAGCTGCATGGGGGTTCGGGGTACTACACCCTCCCCCACTAAAAAAAGTTTCGTCCCCGAAACAAGATAAACAAAGCAGACGTACCTCAAACTGCGGCCTCGAACAAGAAGGGGTAGGCATCTCTCATCTCTGTCTCCAGCTCCCATGTAGCCTCTCGCTCCTCATGGTTGCTCCACAGGATCTTCACATATGGAATGGCCCGATTGCGCAATTCCCTCACCTCACGAGCAAGAATCCGCAACGGGCGCTCCTCGTAGACCAAGTCCTCGCCGATCTCCAACGAAGTGAAGTCAATCACGTGCGACGGGTCAAAAACATATCTCCTCAGAGCTGAGACGTGGAAGACATCATGAACTCCGGCCAGGCGCGGGGGTAAGGCAACTCTGTATGCCACAGGACCAACTCTGTCAAGTACCTCAAAGGGTCCAATAAAGCGGGGACTGAGCTTCCCCCGCACTCCAAATCTCCGGACCCCTTTCGAGGGCGAGACCTTCAAGAAGACATGATCACCAACCTGAAACTCCAGGTCTCGCCGTCGAGTATCCGCGTAGCTCCTCTGACGACTCTGGGCTGTCTCAAGATGCCGGCGAATAATCCTGACTTTTTCCTCTGCCTCCAAAAGTAACTCCGGTCCCAAAGTCCTCCTCTCACCCACGTCACTCCAATATAAGGGAGACCGACACTTGCGTCCATACAACGCTTCAAACGGAGCCATCTGGATGCTCGCCTGATAGCTGTTGTTGTACGCGAACTCAACCAAGGATAAGTGCCGGTACCACCCTCCTCCAAAATCCATAACGCACGCTCTAAGCATATCCTCGAGGGTCTGTATGGTGCGCTCTGACTGCCCATCGGTCTGTGGGTGGAAAGCGGTGCTAAACCTGAGCTGAGTCCCCAATGCAGAATGCAAACTCCCCCAAAAGCGTGATACGAATCTCGGGTCTCGATCTGACACAATCGAAGCAGGTATGCCGTGAAGCCTCACTATCTCATCCAATATAACTGTGCCAAATGCTCAAGTGACCAAGTCATCTGAACTGGTAAGAAGTGCGCCGACTTGGTGAGTCTGTCAACAATAACCCAGATCGCATCTGCCCCGCTCTGCGCCCTCGGCAATCCAGTGACGAAATCCATAGTGATGTGGTCCCATTTCCACTCGGGAATTGGAAGACTCTGCAACTTGCCAGCAGGGACGCGATGCTCTGCTTTCACTTGCTGACAAGTTAAACAGTGAGCTACGAATCTCCCAATGTCCCGCTTCATTCCGGGCCACCAAAACTGTGCCTTGAGGTCCTTATACATCTTAGTACCTCCAGGGTGGACGGTATAAGGTGTATAGTGGGCCTCCCTCAAAATCTGATCTCTAATCTCCTGATCCATAGGCACACACACTCGGTCCCTGTACCGCAGTACTCCCGAGCTATCCACAGAAAAATCCCCTGTCTGATCCGCCTGAAGCTGCGTCCTGATCCTCGTCAAGTGGGGGTCCTCACTCTGAGTGTCCCTGATCCTCTCCAACAGAGTGGGCTGCAAGACCATAGACATAAGTCTAGCAGAGACCCCAGGGGATACTACCTCCAGCTGTAATCGCCTCATCTGCTCGACCAACGGCGCCTGCTGCGAGATCAATAAGCTCAGACTCGTCCTCCTGCTCAAAGCATCCGCCACAACATTGGCCTTGCCGGGGTGATAAAGGATACTCAGATCATAATCCTTTAGCAGCTCCAACCACCGGCGTTGCCTCAAATTCAGCTCCTTTTGGGTGAACAGATACTTCAAGCTCTTGTGATCAGTATAAATCTCGCAATGCTCACCATACAAGTAATGCCGCCACAGCTTCAGAGCAAACACCACCGCTGCCAACTCCAGATCATGAGTAGGGTAATTTTTCTCATAGTCCTTCAATTGCCGCGAAGCATAGGCAATCACCCTACCCTGCTGCATCAACACACACCCCAGACCACTATGTGAGGCATCACTGTAAATCACAAATCCTTCCCCCATAACAGGGAGGGCAAGGATTGGAGCGGTCATCAATCTCTGCTTCAGCTCCTCAAAACAGCTCTGGCAAGTCTCGCTCCAAACAAACTTAACTCCTTTCCTGGTCAGACGAGTGAGGGGGGAAGAAAGCTTCGCAAAGCCTTCCACAAAACGCCGATAGTAGCCCGCCAAACCAAGAAAGCTCCGCACCTCGGTGATAGTCGTCGGCCTCGGCCAATCTCGAATAGCATCCACCTTGGCCGGATCCACCGCCACTCCAGCAGCTGAAACCACATGACCCAGAAAAGCAACCTCCCGAGCCAAAACTCACACTTTTTGAACTTAGCATACAGCTTCTTCTCTCGCAGAAGCTGTAGCACGGTCCTCAAGTGCTCCTCGTGCTCCAAATCACTGCGGGAGTAGATCAAGATATCATCTATGAACACCACCACAAACCGGTCCAAAAACGGCTGAAAAATCCTGTTCATCAAGTCCATGAATGCGGCAGGGGCATTAGTCAACCCGAAAGGCATCACAGTAAACTCATAATGCCCGTACCGCGATCTGAAAGCCGTCTTGGAGATGTCCTCGGCCCTCACCCTCAGCTGGTGGTAACCGGACTGCAGATCAATCTTCGAGAACACCGATGCTCCCTGTAACTGATCAAACAAATCATCAATCCGGGGGAGGGGATACTTGTTCCGGATGGTCACTTTGTTCAATTCCCTATAATCCACACACAACCGCAGTGACCCATCCTTCTTCTTCACAAACAACACAGGCGCTCCCCACGGAGAAACACTGGGTCTGATGAAGCCCCTATCCAAAAGATCCTGAAGCTGGGCCTTCAACTCTCTCAACTCAGCTGGCGCCATCCTATAGGGTGCCTTTGAGATTGGTGCAGTTCCAGGAACTACATCAATCACGAACTCAATCTCCCTCTCCGGCGGCATCGTCGTCAACTCAGGGGGAAACACATCTGGGAACTCTCGGACAATAGGGATATCCTCGAGTCCCAGTGCCGCCGTAGGCACCTCCACCACAGTGGCCAAAAAGGCAGTGCAACCCCTACTCATCATCCTCCTAGCTCTGGCCGAGGAAATGGTCGCTGCGAACAGCGTGCTCTGGCAGCCTCTGAAGATGAACTCCTCCTGTCCTGGCTCGCGAAGAGTCACCGTCCTCTCTCTGCAGTCGATAGTGGCGGAATACCGCGACAGCCAATCCATCCCTAGCACCAAATCAAAATCCTGGAGCTGCTGCAAAACAAGCAAGTCTGCAGGCAAAAGCCAAGGCCCCAACTGCACTGGGCAAGCCACACAACGCTCCTCAACAAGCAAAGTATGATCAGGAATCCGCACCTCCAATGCACAAGATAAGGACTCTACCTCTAGACCATGCAGGGATGCAAATGCTCGACTAATGAAGGAATGAGATGCTCCAGTGTCGAATAAAGTACGAGCCCGAATACCAAAGAGTAGAATAATACCTGCCACCACCTGGTCTGCCGCTGAAGAATCCGCCAACTGGGCGGCATACACCCGCCCGCTCGGTGCTGGAGGTCGAGAATCTACGGGATAAGAAGTGGACGGCCTGCTCGCTGGAGCATAAGGCCGCTGAGCTGATGGTCGCTGCTGCTGAGGGGGATATGGAGCCGACGCCGAAGAAGGTGCCGAAGAAGTCGCAAGGGGGCAAGTAGCTCGCACATGCCCTGGCTGCCCACAACGAAAGCATCGACCCCATCTCTGGTCACAGGTAATGGCGGCATGCTGACCTCCACAGAAAATACATCGGTCAGAAGGTCGAGGCTGTCTCGGCTGCTGCTGCTGCTGCTGTCTCGAGGACTGCTGCTGAGATCTCTGCTGCCTCTGCTGTGATCTCTGCTGCTGGGGCTGCTGCTGATGCTGCTGTGGTCTCTGGGGTCCCCCAGACCCTCTCCTATCAGATCGGCCACGGCCATAAGACTGGGCTGCGGCGGCCGCGGCGGTCTCCAAGAGCTGGCCTGTCCCCCGTCCTCTGGGGCTGGTCGCTTCCTGTCAGAACTCTGCGCGACCGCAGCCCTCCGTCTGGCCACCTCCTGATCGCCTCTCTCCACCCACTGTGCATGCTCTGCGGCTGCCTCCAGAGTCTGAAATCTCTGAGCATGCACAAGTGTGTATATCTCTGGACGAAGGCCTCCCTCGAACAACTCGACCTGGTGCGGACCGTCACGAGCGACGTAGGGCACACAGTTCAGCAACTCCCTGAACTCCTGAAAGTAGGCATGGGCCGGTCGCTCGCCCTGCTGCAGATTCTTCAAATCGTCCTCCAACTTCTTCTTCACACTGGTAGAGAAATAGGTGTCCAACACCATCCGTCTGAACTCCTCCCAAGGTAGCTGCCTGGTGATCCGGAACTCCAGTGGCTCAACTCGCTGCCACCAAAAATCAGCATCTCCGTCCAAACAGTGCACCGCCATGTGCACTCGGTACTTCGGGTCGATGAAGAAGTCCCGAAAAAGCTTCTCCATCGCAGAAAGCCAAATCCCAACAGCCCGGGGCTGAGCATCCCGCCCCGAAAATCTAGGTGGTCCCCGCTTGACAAACGCAGCGAGTCTGTCAGCAAAATCCCGCTCCTCCTCCGCAGTCAAGGGCTGAAATGCCGCAGGAGCCCCGCTACTCGAAGATGGCGCTGACGGCACAAAAGGTGCAACAAGAGGCACAGGGACCTCCGGAACAACTGGGGGTGGTGCCTCCCTCTGAGCAAGCAGCTGCTCAATCCTCTGCTCCTGGCGGCGCTGACCCTCCGCCAACTGGGCCACCAAGGCCCTCAACTCAGCAAGCTCGGGTGGTGTAGGCTGCTCTGGCTCAGCAGGGGGCGAAGGAACACCCCGAGTGGGAATCCGACGTCGAGGAGGCATCCTGCCACAAGAAACCAAACATCAGCAACAAAACCCCACACGACCCAATCTGGCGAAAGTCAAAAGACATCCCCCTATTTCTGTAACCTTATGTTGTCTGCAGCCAACATAATGGTTCAACAGAAATAGACTATGTCGATCCCTCTTCACTCACAGGAAGAGTTAACTATAAAAATCGCCGACTTTCGCAACAAATCACGCCACTCACGCCCTACAATCCTAGGGTCTGTCCAAAAGCCTAGGGTTTCCTAAGTCCCAACTGACCTATCCCTAAGCTCTGATACCAACTTAATCTGTCACGCCCCGGGTGTAAACCAGAACCCGGGCCCGTCCACAGATCCGCCGTGCATGCGGTATTTCCCACATACACGAAGCGTCGGTAACCTGCTCAGATAAGAAATAATAATAAAAGAGCATAATAATCAGAGCTGAAATGAAACTACTGTATCTCAGACAGATGCTGGAAGTAAAAGGTACAACAGTAAAATATAAAACAGAGGTCTCTCCCAGCTCACAACTATAAAATACATACAGCTGGCAGAAGCCAGTCCCCAAAAATGAAATACAAGAAAGCTGTCTGAGAAGTCTGGTACCCAAAAATAAGCAGCTACGACCCTCGGGAGGCTCTCTAACTAGTCCGCGATGCGCTTACCTCGATCAGTTGCTGACGGCCCAGCAACTCCCACAGAGGACTCTGCAAAACAAGGGAAAAGAAGGGAACAAGAAAAACAATGGGGGTCAGTACTACTATAAACAGTAGCCTCCCCTAGTGGGTAAAGCCTCAGCTCAGATATGCCCACCAGGTGCTCAGAGGCAAAAAGGGAAAGAAGAGAGAAGGGGATGCAGATAAATGAAGCAACTGATAAAATGCTATCCCTAATATGCCTCTACATGACCAACTAATAAGGATGGAGAAAATGATGCATCAGAATCAAGAAGCCTGTCATAATGACCCAATCTGACAGCCAGTGAACACTGGCACTGCCTGCTCTGCTGTCGAACTCAAGAAACCAGCATGGTGCCCGGCGCTCACACCGTGGAACTCAAGAAACCAGCATGGTGCCCGGCGCTCACACCGTGGAAAGCCTACTCCGGAGTGGCACTCGAGGGGAGCGACCCACACGAGTAAAGTATATCACTGTATCAAACATCTCTGTAACCACTGTCTCATAATAGCAGGACTGGATCGAGACTCAAAGAAGTGGGAACAACCCTCCACTAAAGTAAGCCCGATCCCCGAACACCCAATCTGATGCAATAGAAACAATCCGGTCAACCACCCAAGATCCGTGGTCGCCGCAACCCCCTGACAAACTCAACCTGTCCCAAATCCCCAATACCTGCCTACACTGTCCAACATACGCTCGAACCTGAGCGATTAAGCCGCTAGTGCCAACCATGAAAGAAGAAAGGAGAAAAAGCATGGTTTCTCCTAAGTCAAGTCCCAAAATAGTGTAGCAGTAAAAGATGGCAATAATTATGTGACCAATTTAATCATGCAGTGTTCCAATATTTTGTCCAATTTCCAAGTATAACAGTTTGAAGTGACATAAGCTAGGGTGACCGTCTCACATGAACGAACATCAGTTTTGCAGTCCTCTATTTCTATTTGTCTCCAAGTATACAATTCCAGAATCAATAAGCGATTAAAGCAGTGATTAATCTAACAATAATTTATTGGAGCTCTGATAACAAATAATCAATTTCCTAGAGTATGCAAGTCTACCAATCAACACATTTGGCATTGTCATAACAAGGGTACTCTGATATTCCTAGTGGGCATACAAAGAGAGGAGTACAACAACCACCCACCTGAAGCGCAACTGTCCCAACTTGTACAGTCAGAAAATACCAAAATTCCAAATCCGCGCTCCCACAATTTTAGCACACCCGCAATACTCCTGGTACATCAAGGAATCCACTAATTACACTAGAGTCTCAATTATAGCACTAATTACCACATACAAACACAAGTACCAAACTGTCAAATTATCACCTGCAACAAATTTCCAGAAAATTCCAATAAAAATATCACGGCGATCCTCGCGACGATAGCTTCGCAACGGTACCTTGCACGCCCAAATCCGAGTTCTGTACACCAAGATAAAAATTCAGCAAGGGGCCCTCTCACACTAAAATCAGGATTAAGGGCTGATTACTGTTCACAGAGAAATCCTTAATTTTCACCTCGAAAGAAAATTCACAAAAATCCACTAAAAATACGAGCGCGTTCCTTGCGATCCGTAGATGAAAAAGTTGTATAAGCTCGTTTCCATCAGACGCTCGTGCGCAAAGATGTGGCTGAAACACTCCGCTGCTGTCAAAGAATTCCATACAAAAAGAGGGGTCACTTGCTGCCTCGAAAACCGTGCCAAAACCTCGAAACGGGAAAGTGCGACCAAAACGAAAGATGAAGTCCTACCTCTTAGGAATCTGTCGGTGCAAGAATCGCAGGAAAATGATCACGGAGTAGCCCAGGGGAGCAAAAACACTATCGCTGCGCCGAGGAAGAACACAAGAAAGCAACGTCGTGCCGCACCGTAAAATGGGAAACCTTGGGATTCGTGCCACCAAAACTCCTGAGATTTGGCAGGGAGATCCAGGACTCAAAGATGAAGATTTTTGCCAGAGAGGAGCTCGGGCAGAAAGTGAAGGGATAGAGAGAAAAATGCAAGACAATGGAGCTCGGATGGGGTTTTTAGGCTGAGGGGAAAAAAAATGGTTCCCTGCGCCCGGTGCACGTGCGCCCGCCAATGGCGGCGCGCCACGTGGCACCACCCGCCGTGCACCGCGCCGTGGACCGCGCACACGCACGCCCGCCTGTCGCGTACGGCACCCACTCCATCCATTACGTGGACCGGGTGCACAACACCGCCCAATCACAAAGTGCCACGTGTCCCCCCCTTCGGTCCACCGTACACCGAAAAAACTCCGTGGACCGCGCGCCGAGGACCAACCAACCGGAAGATGCCACGTGGCACCGCCCTGGCGCACGCCCCGCGCGGTGGACCGCGCGCCTGCCCGCGCCCTGCCCGCGCCCTGGGCCGCCGCCTGCCGCCTGCCCGCGGCGGCGCCGCCGCCCGCCGACGCTGCCCGCCGCCGCCGGCCGCCGCCGGCGATCGCCGGCGACACTGTTCCGGCGTGAACAGTAACCGGAACTCAAAATTGACAAGCAAATAGCCCGTCTTGACCGTTTTCGCGCGCTGATTCCAAAAACGAGGTCCGTTTTGCCAAATTCCGCCTCCAAAATTTGCCGGAGGCTCCCGCAAGCGCCAAAAACTGTCAAAACTTCCGGGAGTCCGCTTTTGGACATCCGGACTCCGAATTGGGCAAACCAAAAGCCAATCTCAAGTGTTTTTCCGCGCTGAATCCAAATCCACCCTTCGTTTGGCCTGAATCCTTTTCTAAAATTCGACAAAAGCAGCCGAAGGCCAAAACAGCTAACCAAAGCTCACAGGGTCCATCTGTGGCATCCCTTTGATGCACTATGGGCCAGATACACCATCAACAGGTGTCTAAATAGTGGATTCACGGGAAAAAGCTGCATGGGGGTTCGGGGTACTACATATGCTATCGATGGCGTCAAGTATTTGATGCTATCAAATTTTTGTCGTTAGATTTATTTCTTAGGTCATTTTCATTCTTTAAATCATATTTTTATTTTAACTACCTGCTAAACCTGCAGGGACCCACTATCATTCTAACCACATTTTTTTCATCCATAGGTTAAAAACTTAATAGCACCGATAACTTGGTGCTATTAATAGGATAACAGTCATATATATATATATATATATATATATATATATATATATATATATATATATATATATATATATATATATATATATATATATATACTCCTTTTTTTTACATTAAAAAGTTTTTTCTTGGTTTGACCTGCACTACAACAAAACTGGATTTTAGCGGTAATTATTTTTTACTTTCCCGGCGATTATAATTGCCGCTAAATAGTTTTATGGCAATTATAACAATTGCCGCTATTGGTAGGGTCGCTAAAAGTTATTGCGGCATTTGTTTCGGCGGTTGGTAAAAGCCTAAACAAATGCCGCTAAATACTATCTAATAGCAACTATTATAAATGCCACTATAATTATCTATAATTGCCACTAAAAATATATTAAATGACTAGTAAATAGAAACTATAGCGACAATTGCAACGAGCCAACGACATATGATTATTAATTAATAACATCACATCAGATTGGATGTGCACCAGCTACTTGGATTAATAGTATTCACATTACAAGGCAAGCACAAACAGTAAATATAACTATCAAAATACCCTCATCAATAGCAATAAGTGCTAATTAACTACAACAAACTACATAATTAATGAGTTTTTTGCCACCATTACATCAGTGACAAGTGAATTAAATGGATCAATATCTGAAAGTTGGCAGACTGTCAGAACATATTAGTCAATTTCGAGGTAATTCCAAACTTCAATTAGCCTTCCAAATGTGCAGTTGATGGGGAAGGCTCCTGCAGAGCTGATGTTGACTCTTCTTTGGCCAGTGATTGAAATATCTGCAAATAACAAATCAGACAACTCAGAATACTTGAACCAAATAAATAATGACTAAATCTTGTAAAATTAATAGACTATCAAAACTACCAATCTAGTTAAAAAAAAATTAATAGGTGTTCAGTATGAGTTCAGTATGTGACTATCAAAACTACCAATCTAGTTAAAAAAATTGTCTATTAATTTCATTATCTTGTGAAATTAATAGACTATCAAAACTACCAATCTAGTTAAAAAAATTTAACAGGTGTTCAGCATAAAAAAATTTAACAGGTGGAGATTAATAGACTATCTGCTACCCCATTCAGTATGAGTTCAAAAGCAACAACAGCTAAACTGTGTGACCTTCTTTAACAGGTGTTATATATGATTTATGCTATTTGAAAGTCAATAAACATCAAATGTCAATTAATCCCCACATCATCTCTCCCAAATTGAGGCCTCAAGAAACTTTATCAGGACTATCAACAACTAGTAAATCTATTTAAATCGTGTGAGCTCAATCGTCTCAGATAAATAAACAAAAGAGCAAAATACAAAATGTAGCTGGTGAATTGACAAAGAAGTAGGCAATGACCAAAAGGCAAACTTTTTCTGATCATGTCACCTATTTTACAAGTTGTTATAGTTTATAAAATTATTTCAAAGAAGCACAAGATGGATATTTTCTTACCTTAAGTAACCATGTAGCATGAAAGTGGGACTCTCTGCATGTATTTCTCTAAAAATTCTTAGGTCGACTTTGCAACTAAACAACAAAAAAAAAAAAAGAGATATAATTCAAAAAAAAAAAAAATCAGTTTATTGTAGAGTGAACAATGAAAACAATGGCAGTAAGTCCATGCGAAAAAAGTGGTCTACTGTAAAATTCTCATCACTATCGCTAAGTTCAAGAAACTAAAAGGCGGTCATGTAGTTGACTATTAAACAATTTACTAACTAGCCAACTATCGAGCAAATAATTATTTTCTGAATGACAGTTCTTTTCAAACCTTGAAACTCACAGCTAGATCTAATCAAAGTTCCGAACCAATCCTGTGATAAACTTATATCTTTCATAAAATCCACTTTACTAACTAGCCAACTAACTAGCCAACTACCGAGCAAATAATTGTTTTCTGAATGACAGTTCTTTTCTAACCTAGAAAATCACAACTAGATCTAATCAAAGTTCAGAACCAATACTGTGATAAACTTATATCTTTCATAAAATCCACTCAACAAGAATGTTGATTCATCAAAAGAAAGCACATTACAAGTAAGATTGCCTTTCATAATGTATGAAAGGAAAAGCTTGATAGAAGGAAATACCGCAATAAATTTAGTAAGAATCAAAAATGTAATTTTAGAGATCTTAACTTGTCCGAATTTCCTTTAATAATGTATGATAGGCTAACCTGCTAGTATGTTATTTTCTCACATCCTTGGTATCTCAGCCTTCAGTCACAAGAATCCAAAGAGAAATAATTCATGTGTGAGTAGGATGATCCTTAGATTCATAATTACTGACTAGGTCTCTTTCTTTTGGCACTATGGCTATGATTTTAGACATTATGTTCTTCTATATGGCCTATACCTTTCAGTTTATTTGGATGTTCCATGCGAATCTCTTGAAATGTTCAAAGAAATTGCCTATAGCAAATGTTGCTTAACTGTGTTGACAAAAATTATTGTTATTCAAACATAATCATACGTGGGGCTTTTGATTACCACTAAAACCATATGCATATAGTCAATCAAAAGTGTGATATCTAAATTTTTATCCTATTCTGTCAACTTTGGAATGTCCAACATTCTTTTAATAGAACCATGTCTACTATCTTCATTCTTACAAAAGTCATCCTATTTTATCTGAAGTGGAGGCTACCATGTCAGACAACCATTTTATGAGAAATCATCTCAGCAGCACATAGTCTGAAGGCAAGTGCAACAATCTATCAACTCATAGAGGCGTTTTGCTGCATACTGCATGCAGCCATGCAGTTTCATATGCCTCAGCCAATTAATGCAACCTTACATTGTAAAATGAATGTTAAGGGTGAGGGGTTGGGGGAGAGGGAAGAGATTGAGAGAGAGACTTGTTCACTCCTTTCAAAAAAGAACAAGTCTATGAATATGCATTCTCAAAAAGTAATTACAAGTTGATTTTGACAAGTGAACCTATTGACCCAGATGCTGAATGACACTTGATAGCCTGATTGAGAGCGAAACGAAAAGAAACAAATAACTATATCCGTATGTCTGTTATCATATAGTTACCAAATAATTTATAATTTTTAATTACATACAATCTTGTTAGAAGGCCTTTCTAGTTAAGAATTTATTATTTTTTCCAACAGAAAGTGCTTGTATACCTAGTTTGGACTTTTGTCTACTATTTTGTTCAAAAAGGGCAGTAACAACTCGCTTACACAAACTGAATCACAAACACTTACGAACGAGTACAAGTTATCAAAAAAAGGAACTAATCTAGGTGACACTGTGTTTTTGAAAGGCTATGAACATTCTAGTATAAAGCCAAGGACACCCATATTATATGATAGTAAATTTCATACTTCATTTTGTCTAGTACTATTAGACCATTTACATAATTAAACAGAAGTTCTAACAATGAGTAGGATGTGATTTTCAAGCAGTCTCATCAAAAATTAGGTCCAAGAAAATTACAGGAAGTCATGTGCCAACCCAGGAAGTCATGTGCCAAATTAGTCAATTCGAGATAGAGTGCTCTTACTAGTGGATCAGAGCGCTGAATCGAGAAGTGGCACCATCAAGGGTAGATCAAGCAGTATAAAAAGAACTAGAACAATGAGTAATTTGTACATCCATATCATGATGAAAACTAGAAGCATCAGAAACCTATTTCATGAACATCATGAGAATAAAAAATAATCAGTTATGAAAACAAGGAAGTATTTTAATGATTTAAAGTAATTTGCATTAAATATTACAGAGCACACTATGCTAACTAAGTAATTTAGTAATTCAAAAACGACCTAAAAGTATATAGAAATATTAAAGAGATTAAGGAACAAAATACTTCAACAAGTAAAACTTTCTTACCTTTTCTTTATATCGAGAACAAGAAGATACCGTTTCCTCGGGAAATTTTCTAATTATGATTGATCTCATCATTGCAACTTCAGCCTCTAAACGTGCTTGATTTTCTTTTATAATCTTCATCTCCTCCACATGATGCTGCTCCATCAATTTAATTTCTTTCTCTAACTCTTTTATTTTCTCAAAATCCTTCAAAGCAGATTGAT
Organism: Tillandsia fasciculata; assembly: GCA_029168755.2. Classification (NCBI taxonomy): domain Eukaryota; kingdom Viridiplantae; phylum Streptophyta; class Magnoliopsida; order Poales; family Bromeliaceae; genus Tillandsia; species Tillandsia fasciculata. The sequence continues at coordinate 2,548,184 of CM054946.1, read as the reverse complement.
ATAAGGAACCAGGAGACCACAAACTAGTAGGAGTTAGACCAAGTCCCAGTCCACGCACTTGTCCATGCCTCTCTTCTCCAATTACTTGGCAGTATATATCACCTTCCCAAGCGACCTCTCCTTTATTGTTGTGTTCAATAGAATTTGGTAGCTTTTCAATCTTTTCCACTATCAAATTCTGCACATTATAATGTAGAAAGTCTTAGCATATGGTTAAAAAATTAATAAAGGCTACAGAGTTACAATTTTATAAGAAATTTAATTAATTAAAAAAACTTACAACATTTTCAAGTGACTCATTATCAATTGGCCTTCCATCTTTACGAGGCTTATGAGTTTCTATGAAGATGTGTGCCCGTGATGGTTCCACTCCATCTTTAGTCTAAATATTAATACAAGATAACAAATTATCACAAAATAATTTTAGAATATTTAATATATTACAATCAGAAAAAGTTTAGTATGATACCTTATCAGCCGTCAACCGTGCAAAGCTCTTGGATCCTGCAGTGTGAGGCATCTTTTGTTTTCCACGATTTTCTCGATTCTTTTCACTACGTTTTTAATATTATAGCAAATGATTATGAAAAAGTAATATTAATTTCAATAAGAAAGAATATAAGTTTCTTATACCTTCACTTTTTCCGAATTCCAAAAAGAAACAAGAGTAGTCCATTGATCCCTTGGTAGACGCTCCGGTCTATTTTCTAGCAGATCGTCAATATTCTTGTATTTGAGATAGTACTCAAATTTTAGTTGGCATTTATAATCCTTGTATTTTTTTTCCCAGTGATCTTAGAACCCACTTTTCACCACGAGCAGGGATTGAAAATTTCGACTGGAAGAACAAAAAACATAATATTAGTAATCTTTATATAATATTAGAAATAGATCTCATTTAATTTTTTAACCTTCTCACCTTTACTAAAGTATGTTTCTTTTCTCCTTCATTAGAAATGCACGCCAATCTGGTGTAAGAATTTGAATTTTTGTAAATAAATAAAAAGGGAAAATAATAAAAGTCAAGTTGAATTTGGATCATAAATGGCACCAATAGCACAACTGCCCCTTTTCTGCAGTGTAAATTGCACAGTTAATAGGGCAGAAATATCGCCTTTCAATCCGAGCCTGATCTCGAAGATCCGAGACCACGAGTGCAACCGTCTCGTCGAACTGATCGAAAACCATATTCAGCAAGTCCAGATCCGACGGTCGGATCTTCCAGAAATCAGCGATGAAACGGGCGGGACCCGCGACTTAAGTCGCACAGTAAAGTGAACAGTAACCCTATATTTCAAATCCCCTAAGTGCTAACTTTTGCCAATTCGCCATCCGGAAATCGATCACAGCACTTCAAATAGTGGATTTGAACGGTTTCATCGTTCTGGACGCAATGGCGCCAACGGAATTTCCGTTTGACGAGTCGAAGTCCTCAAAAAGCGCGATAACTGTATTTTGGAACAGTATTTATTGGACCGAGATTTTATCTGGGCGTTTTCTCAAAAAACGAAAATCGCCACCTGATAGGTTTCGTCGAGCCGGACGTCGTGGCGAAGTCCGTTTTTCGAATTGACGACCAGAACGCCTCGAAAAGCATGAAATACGGCAAAAATGTGGCTTTTTGCACAATAATCCCTATAGTTTGTGCCTCGATTTGCGTGCCACTCTTGGGGTGAGGGACCTTGATGTGAATGATACATGCTGTGGAGGACCCAACCCCAAATGCCAAGCGTGGAGGGACCAATCAGCTATTGTGCATATATGTATATATATACACATAGTTTGGGTTAGGGTTCCTCAAACCCTAAACCCTGTAGCTCAGCCCTCAGCAGCACCCTCCAATAACCTCCTCCTCTCGGCCGCGCTCCCCGGAACCTCCCCGCACCGGCCGCCGCCTCGCCACTGCCGGAGAAGAAGTGGGATCAAGAAACCATCTTGATCTCTCGGGCTGTGGGAAGGAGGTGCTGGGAAGGGCCCAAGTCGATCCAGCCTCTCCCTGTGGAGTCCCCTGTGGAACCGCCACCGAGCTGAGCCGACCCCGCGTGGCGCCGCCGTCAGCCGCCGCCGCGGGATCAACCTTCTTCTTCCAACTCTCCGGTGAGGTGAGTTCATGGAAACTTTGATTTCATATAGGCCCATGACCCCTTGCAGTCCTCTACTGACATCCTGAGGGTGCTCCAGGTGTAGTGCCGCAGCCCCTCGACCTCCGGTTGTCGTCGGGAGAAACTAGGACCGCCGGAACCCTAGTTTTGGCCGGAGATTGCACGCGCGGTTCTCCGAGGCTCCAGCATTGGATACAAAGTGACCCAAAGGTTCTGCTAGCTCCCAGGAAGACCTCCAAGAAATTTGGGAGGTTATGGTGCAGTATCAAGTGCGGGGGAGCAAACCCTAACAATTGTATTCTTGAACTTGGCCGCCCGCCGCCGCCGTCGCTTCCTCCGGTGCCGGCCAGCTCTGGTAAGCATCCTAGCACCTTAAGCTTGCCTCTGGACCTTTTGCATGCAAGCCATGCGGAGTTTTTTCAAAGTTGCCATTAATGGGTTAATTAAGCTCCATTATCCTTCTCCTTGGGTTGGGGGTGCACAGGAGCTTCCTAGCTTGCGTGGCTGAGGCTAGTTCTCTCTCTGGAGGTCCAAGAAAGGTGGTGCTCACCTTTATTTGAAGCTTGACCGAGTGGGAAGAATTCTCGGCCAACTTGAGCTCCACCAAGCAAAAGGTGGGATCAGCTTGCTCCAGAAGTTAAACCAACAGTGTTTCTACCTCCCACAGGTGAGCCCCCAAGCTTTTGTGATGTTCTCTAAGTGATGCTCATCTTGGTTGCTGCCCAGAAATTCCGAATGTATAAAATGTCCAAAGTCAAGCCTTTGTTGATCATGTTATTACTTCACTTGTGTTTGGTGGATTTGCTGAGGCTCAGAGGTGAGCCTCTACACATTTGAGGACCCCTGAGCATGATGCTCACGCATAACCTCAGCTTGATCAAGTAAACCTTAAGATGTTGCATAATTACATTTAAAGCCAAACTAGTTTATGGGCCAACTTTGTTTCTCGGGACCCGTACCAGCCCAACCTTGTGAGCACGGGCTCCGTCTCGACGAAACAAACACGCTGAAAGTTACGGCGTCATTTTTGGACCCCCGGATTTCAAGAACGGACCGAAACAAGCTAAAATAGAATATAATTATGCAAATTAAAAATGGATTATGGATCAAATGGGTATTAGACACAATGATTACCTTTAGACAGTATTTATACACTAACCGGACATTTCGTTAGAGTCCCGTGGACTCCCATTGATCGGGAATCAAATTTTATTTAATAAATCGGTGATATTGCTCCAGATTAGCGTCGCGTTACTGTTGTGTCGTCGGGATGGATTTGTGCGAGTCTATTACTGACCAGATCTCTTTATTCAGGGCCCAGTTGTTCAGCACCAGCCTCCCAGTAGCTGCGCGGGAGTTCGTGGATCGGCCTGCACTCAGGTGGGTTACTTTCGATCCAGGCTTTAGCTTTTTGGCCCTCTGGTTGCTTTAGTCCAGTCGGACACCTGTTTTTGACTAGCCTGCTGATTATACCGATACGACCTATGATGACTGCATATATATATATCACATGGTCTCCTGATAGACATTGATTCTTTTAGACTCATCATATATACCTGCTGATTTTATCTAGATTAGCCCTGATGATTGTATTGACATGCCCTATGATTAGTCCTGATAGATCTTGATCTACGTGAGACATATCATATGTACCTGTTTACCAGTTTTTACATTTCAGTACATAGATTTGCATGATCTGGTTATACATGTTGATTCCTGTCAGCCGATATATTGTTGATATTCCGATATGCATGATTGATCCTGATCGATAGATGTTGACTGATGATTCCCTGTTGGGATCTCGGCACGTTGCCGACTACCCGGTCACTAGACCGTGAGATTGATCATTACGACTTGCCACGCATCGCTGTACTTCACGAACATGGCCGGGGTCGCTCCCCGTGGAGCTTGTTCTTTACCGGTAAAGTGGTCTAGAGGAAGGACCCGTGAGCCCCAGATAGCACTTATGGGTGCGGGGTTATGTCAGTGTGATAGGTGCAAGATAGTGGTATGAGCCTGAGGTCCCCGTGACCAATAATGGCATTGATTGAGTACTTGATATTCTTGTGATTGATGCATAGATTCTACATTTCCATGTTCTAGCATACTTTTCAGTACCTACTCCTGCTCTATTATATTTGATTGATTCTGGTATTTTTCGTACCTGTATATGCACAGTAGTATGATCATGATAAATTCGCTTATTATCTCTTGTGGATTTCGTTTACAGGATTTTTTTAGATTTGTCAGTTATAGCTTGATTAGCATCATTTATAGTACTCATTATGTACAGTCACTTGATTAGGCTTCATGCCAGTTTATTTCACATACCAGCTTTTGATTGATGCCTGCCTTTACAGTTACTCAGCATCCTTATTTCAGTACCGGTTATTACTTGATTATTCATATTCAGCTTCACCCCTTGATCTCTTACTATCCGCAGATTTTAGTACCCAGTAGGTACGATTAGCTATTTCTCGGCTCGTCGTGCCCACTGGGATACATGTACAGTGTATCTCACACCCCATGGGTGACCATTTTTCAGGTCTGTCGGGTGGTGAGATGTCGGGACGATCCAGTGAGCCTGTCACGATAGAGCTGTCCCCCTGATGACATAGATCGATGATTGAGATCCCCGATTATCTGTAGTTGACTTTCATTTATGTTATTTCAGCTTCCAGTTTATTTAGATACTTCAGATTGATGATAGTATGATATTTCGGATTATTCCTGATGATTAGTATGGTTTACTTGAGATATCTATTACTCTCTGATTGATGATTGGATTAGACTAGCCGTGCATGTATAGGGGAGTCTCTGTCCTCGGGATAGAGGATTTTCAATATGTGTGGCGGTCTGTTACGCCCAGTTTGCGAACTCTGATTTAAAAAGAAAAAAAAAAATTTCAGACCTGATTTTTAAAACTCGGGGCGTGACAGATTAGATGGTATAAGAGCAATAGGTACACGGTACCTAGGAAAATTAATTAGGATCTGGTTAGGATGAACCCTAGGATGACTTATGACGTGAGAGCGTGGGGTATTTGTCTAGCGGTTAGGAGCTCAGGTGTATTTTCACACTTATGAGACGTCTTCCTAACTTATCGTTGTGACTACGAGCGGTGTTCGCACGCGCTCTGGGCGTAGTGGACATAGTGGTGATGCATTAAGGTGATGGTGAACTGTGGAATATGGTTCTAGATTCCTGTGAGTGGCCAGGGTCGCACTCATGACCATGAGATGGTAGAGACAGTTGATATAGGTTTATAGTATCGGCATGGAGATTTGTGTCATGAGGTATGAGTTATACCTTATGTTGGATTCCGGTGAGAATCATGTCCCCAACTTGATGTTGGCGACAGATTATGGTATTTCACTTTTCTTTTGATAAGCACGTTGGCTGCAGACAACATACTGTCGAAAGAGCTGAGGAAATACCCCACCCTGTAAAGGGGAATATCATGATTGGGTCTATTTGTCTGCTTACTTAAATTTAGTTTCCAAGGTTGTCTTTGGACAACGATGTTATAGTTTCAGTATTGATATTCCAGACCATATCGGACCTTAGGTAGGTCTCAGATAGTCGTGTATATAGTGGACAGATTATGTTTGTCATTAATGTAGACATTCGTCCTAGCTTGCGGCCACTAGCCACGTTGATCTCGCCAGATCTTGCAACTGATTCGATAATAGATATAACTGGGTTAAGCTGTAAGGTGGGACAACATGTCCAAACCGGATATTTTAAGCGTTACGAAAGGTGACTATGGGTTGCCATGCATTATGATGCTAAGAGACTGATCGTCTGAGGTTTAACCAACAGTTGTCGCCAGAGGTTTGATAAAATTGTTAGGCTGTTTAAGGCATTTGTGCGTCCTTTAACTGTCTGAGGTTTAGTTCTGAAAGCTGGTGGTGAAATGAATGCCACATGAGAATATGAATTGAAAGCGGAAATTTCCCGAACCGCTTGAATGTTCCGAAGAAATTATCGGAAAGGTGATTTCTAGAGTGTAGAGCCGATTCCTGCTCATTACTTACTAAAATGGAGTGTTTTCCCCATTTATTTGGTTCCTAGTTGTATTAAGTTTCAGGGACGAAACTTCCTTTTTGGTGGGAGAGATGTAAGAATTTGAATTTTTGTAAATAAATAAAAAGAGAAAATAATAAAAGTCAAGTTGAATTTGGATCATAAATGGCACCAATAGCACAACTGCCCCTTTTCTGTAGTGTAAATTGCACAGTTAATAGGGCAGAAATATCGCCTTTCAATCCGAGCCTGATCTCGAAGATCCGAGACCACGAGTGCAACCATCTCGTCGAACTGATCGAAAACCATATTCATCAAGTCCAGATTCGACGGTTGGATCTTCCAGAAATCAGCGATGAAACGGGCGGGACCCGCGACTTAAGTCGCACAGTAAAGTGAACAGTAACCCTATATTTCAAATACCCTAAGTGCTAACTTTTGCCAACTCGCCATCCGGAAACCGATCACAGCACTTCAAATAGTGGATTTGAACGGTTTCATCGTTCTGGACGCAATGGCGCTGACGGAATTTCCGTTTGACGAGTCGAAGTCCTCGAAAAGCGCGATAACTGTATTTTGGAACAGTATTTTTTGGACCGAGATTTTATCTGGGCGTTTTCTCGAAAAACGAAAATCGCCACCTGATAGGTTTCGTCGAGCCGGACGTCGTGGCGAAGTCCGTTTTTCGAATTGACGACCAGAATGCCTCGAAAAGCGTGAAATACGGCGAAAATGTGGCTTTTTGCACAATAATCCCTATAGTTTGTGCCTCGATTTGCGTGCCACTTTTGGGGTGAGGGACCTTGATGTGAATGATACATGCTGTGGAGGACCCAACCCCAAATGCCAAGCATGGAGGGACCAATCAGCTATTGTGCATATATGTATATATATACACATAGTTTGGGTTAGGGTTCCTCAAACCCTAAACCCCGTAGCTCAGCCCTCAGCCGCACCCTCCAACAACCTCCTCCTCTCGGCCGCGCTCCCCGGAACCTCCCGGCACCAGCCGCGGCCTCGCCACTGCCGGAGAAGAAGTGGGATCAAGAAACCATCTTGATCTCTCGGGCTGTGGGAAGGAGGTGCTGGGAAGGGCCCAAGTCGATCCAGCCTCTCCCTGTGGAGTCCCCTGTGGAACCGCCACCGAGCTGAGCCGACCCCGCGTGGCGCCGCCGTCAGCCGCCGTCGCGGGATCAACCTTCTTCTTCCAACTCTCCGGCGAGGTGAGTTCATGGAAACTTTGATTTCATATAGGCCCATGACCCCTTGCAGTCCTCTACTGACATCCTGAGGGTGCTCCAGGTGTAGTGCCGCAGCCCCTCGACCTCCGGTTGTCGTCGGGAGAAACTAGGGCCGCCGGAACACTAGTTTTGGCCGGAGATTGCACGCGCGGTTCTCCGAGGCTCCAGCATTGGATACAAAGTGACCCAAAGGTTCTGCTAGCCCCCAGGAAGACCTCCAAGAAATTTGGGAGGTTATGGTGCAGTATTAAGTGCGGGGGAGCAAACCCTAACAATTGGATTCTTGAACTTGCCCGCCCGCCGCCCCCGTCGCTTCCTCCGGTGCCGGCCAGCTCTGGTAAGCATCCTAGCACCTTAAGCTTGCCTCTGGACCTTTTGCATGCAAGCCATGCGGAGTTTTTTCAAAGTTGCCATTAATGGGTTAATTAAGCTCCATTATCCTTCTCCTTGGGTTGGGGGTGCACAGGAGCTTCCTAGCTTGCGTGGCTGAGGCTAGTTCTCTCTCTGGAGGTCCAAGAAAGGTGGTGCTCACCTTTATTTGAAGCTTGACCGAGTGGGAAGAATTCTCGGCCAACTTGAGCTCCACCAAGCAAAAGGTGGGATCAGCTTGCTCCAGAAGTTAAACCAACAGTGTTTCTACCTCCCACAGGTGAGCCCCCAAGCTTTTGTGATGTTCTCTAAGTGATGCTCATCTTGGTTGCTGCCCAGAAATTCCGAATGTATAAAATGTCCAAAGTCAAGCCTTTGTTGATCATGTTATTACTTCACTTGTGTTTGGTGGATTTGCTGAGGCTCAGAGGTGAGCCTCTACACATTTGAGGACCCCTGAGCATGATGCTCACGCATAACCTCAGCTTGATCAAGTAAACCTTAAGATGTTGCATAATTACATTTAAAGCCAAACTAGTTTATGGGCCAACTTTGTTTCTCGGGACCCGTACCAGCCCAACCTTGTGAGCACGGGCTCCGTCTCGACGAAACAAACACGCTGAAAGTTACGGCGTCATTTTTGGACCCCTGGATTTCAAGAACGGACCGAAACAAGCTAAAATAGAATATAATTATGCAAATTAAAAATGGATTTTGGATCAAATGGGTATTAGACACAATGATTACCTTTAGACAGTATTTATACACTAACCGAACATTTCGTTAGAGTCCCGTGGACTCCCGTTGATCGGGAATCGAATTTTATTCAATAAATCGGCGATATTGCTCCAGATTAGCGTCGCGTTACTGTTGTGTCGTCGGGATGGATTTGTGCGAGTCTATTACTGACCAGATCTCTTTATTCAGGGCCCAGTTGTTCAGCACCAGCCTCCCAGTAGCTGCGCGGGAGTTCGTGGATCGGCCTACACTCAGGTGGGTTACTTTCGATCCGGGCTTTAGCTTTTTGGCCCTCTGGTTGCTTTAGTCCAGTCGGACACCTGTTTTTGACTAGCCTGCTGATTATACTGATACGACCTATGATGACTGCATATATATATATATCACATGGTCTCCTGATAGACATTGATTCTTTTAGACTCATCATATATACCTGCTGATTTTATCTAGATTAGCCCTGATGATTGTATTGACATGCCCTATGATTAGTCCTGATAGATCTTGATCTACGTGAGACATATTGTTACGGCTTTTTGGTGTTGGCATATTTCGTGAGTCAAGTCAGTAAGTTGAGTCGGAGTCTTAAAGGGATCAAATTGTCAAATCAGCCTTCGAAGACTCATTGAAGATTCAACATGAGCCCAAGTCAACTCTCAGGTATGATTAAATATAGATCATGGTGATTAAAGTTCATTTATAATCATTGGAAACAGGAAATTAATGAAAACCGGTTTAGACTTGGTTTTAGGAACTTGGTTTTAACTTACAACTTGTTTTAAGTTTGGATTCCGGTACTTGGTCTGTTTTGGATAAAGTTTATCTTGGAAAAATCAGTTTTTACATTGAGTACCGGAACCACACTTGAAGTTCCTCAAACCCGACACAGAATTTTCTGAAATTTGTATTGCGTACCGGAACACAGACTCGCGTACCGGAACACAATAGAAAAATCTGTGTTTTGCACCATTGAGTACCGGAACACAATATTTGGTACCGGTACACAATGTCATCTCGGGAAAAGTTTCCTAAACCGACTCTAATTTGTTTCCAAGGGTTATAAATAGATACTTAGGGTTTCTCGACACAAATGACCAATACCGAAAACACTCGAGAGCAACCCTAGAGGCTGGTTTTTATCTTTCTTCTCTTTAGCCTCTTTTAGGTCAATTCGACGGTTCTTCCAAGATCTATCTTTTGTCGAATTGATCTAAACTTTGCTTAGAAATTCCTTCTACGGTTCTTCAATGATAATCTAAGCAAAGGATCACCATCGAAGCCTATATTTCTTTATCGGCTGAGTTTGCGTCGTGGATTCGACGTAGCACCGTGGATTCGGTGTGTTGAAGGCGTTTCGTGGATTCGAAACGTGTGCTCGTGGATTCGAGTGGCGTTCGTGGATTCGAACGTGTGCAGTGGACGTGCAATCGGTGGAGCGCAAGGTCCGAAGAACTTGAAGGAGGGGTCGAGTCCGTGGAGTCGGTAATCACCTTGTTATTCTTCAATTCTTAGTGGATTGTTATTGCGTGTTGGTCCCGTGGTTTTTCTCCTGGATTGGAGTTTCCACGTAAATCTCGGTGTGCTGTTTTTATTTTCCGCATTGGTTTTTATTTTGCACTGAGATTTGATTTTTAAATATTACACCTATTCACCCCCCTCTAGGTGTTTGATAGTACCTATTTAGATCCTTGTGGATCTTTACATTATAAAATCCTACAATTGGTATCAGAGCGGTTTTTAGGTTTATCTATCATGTCGGGTGAAAGTGGTGATATTTTTAGACCTCCTCTTTTTGATGGGACCAATTATGCATATTGGAAAGTGCGGATGAGAGCTTTTCTCATCTCAATTGATGAGCGTGTTTGGCAAATCGTGGAATACGGTTGGGTGCATCCTGTTGAGGAAGTAGGAAATTCTACTACCCCAAAACCTCGCTCTAGATGGTCCAAAGAGGAAATCGAAAGATCTTCTTACAATGGAAAAGGTATGAACACTTTATTTAATTCTCTTTCCTCGACTGAGTTTACACGAATTTCTGCGTGTGAAACCGCGAAGGAAATTTGGGATATTCTCAAAATTACACATGAGGGTACTAATCTTGTAAAAATTCAAAAGCTCCAGATGCTTACAAGTCAATTTGACTCTATTCATATGGAAGAGCATGAATTGTTTACAGATTATTACACTAGACTTCAAGATGTAATTAATACATGTGCTAATTTAGGAGAAAAGATCCCGGAGTCGAAAATTGTAAGAAAGATTCTTCGAACTCTTCCGGAACGGTTTAGGGCAAAGGTTACCGCCATTGAAACCGTTAGTCATCCGGATGAGATGAGAGTAGAGGAATTAGTAGGTGCTTTGCAAACTTATGAGATGACTTTTCCTACTAATCAAGTTTCTTCCAAGTCTTCTTCTAAGCTTACAGGTATTGCATTCAAATTAACAAAGGAAGAAGATGACGAATCAAGTTCCGACGATGAAATCTCTTTAGCCGATTTTGAAGAACAATTGGCGCGGATCACAAAGAAATTTCGTCGGAAATTTTGGAAGAATCGAACCGATGGATCTTCATCCACGAAACCATCTAAAGGATCATCGGGTTCTAAATCCTCTAAACTCAAAGGCGTTGCAAAACCTTCTAAAGAAAAAGAAAAAGATGATTTTGAAGGGAAAATCCGATGTTATCGATGCAAAGGCGACGGCCATATTTCAACGGATTGTCCTTCTAAGAAATCATACAAAAAGAAGGCTTTGCAAGCAAAAACTTGGGACGATTCTAGTTTCGATGAATCGACCTCAAGTGAAGAGGAAAAAGAAAAAATTGTTGCTTTTCATGCCTCTCAAATTCCCTCTTCTAATTTGTGCTTATCATCTTTAGTCACTGACTCTATTCCTTTGATTTTGCATGAAACATCAACATCCGGAGGAGAGTCATCAATTGTGGGGGAGTCGGACGAAGAAGAACTCGTTGAGGCATACCAACAACTTCTTGCGGAATCGAAGAAGATGGCCAAGCATATCAAGAAGTTGAGGAAGCAACGACTTGAGGTTCAAGACGAGAATCAAGCTTTAAAGATCAAACTTCACGATCTCGAGGAGGAACGAGAACGTTTATTGGATAACAATAAAATCCTCCAAGAAAAGCTAAACCAATCGGGGACGAACGCTAAATCATATATGGACAAGATTGGTTTTCTAGAAAAGCAGTTTGAGGAAATTCATGTCACCAACCAAGCTTTGACCAAGCAAGTCCATCAACTTAAATCCGACATACAAAGGATTTCAACCGGTTCGAAGAAACATGATTGTATGTCCGGATTAGGTCAAACAAGCAAGGTTGGTTTGGGATTTAAAAAGAACCAAACTGTGAAGGCTTCAAGTTCCACAATAAAATTGAAGGAAAGAACTTGTCACTTATGTGGACTTGAAGGACACTTGGTGAAGAATTGCCTGAAAAAGAGAAAGAAAAATCCTTCGGCAACTTCATCTACGGAGCGGACTCAACGGAATCAAAAGACACATCAAGTTAAAGGAGTTCACTCAACCCACCAAAGGTCTGAGCCACAACATCAATCATACAAGTGGATTATCGCGCGGCAGAGACCTAAGGTGGATCAACAGTCAAAGCGGACAACCCCCGGCCACAACGAATCAAGACAACCCAAAATCCAGCGATTTTGGATTCGGAAAGGTGATATCTTTCCTTGTCTTAAGTTCTAAATAGCTTATGACTGTATGTAATGCTTTGATTGGTTTTCTCTTCATATTTTTCTTAATCTTTGCATTACATGTTTTTCAATGCTCTTCGTTTTTATACTTTGTTTTTGAACAAAAGGGTTTTTATTGAACAAGTGCATTGAATAAAAAGAGCTTCACGTTCATTCACTCCAATTTAATTTTATATGAATTATCAACTTTACTCCATAATCATAATCTTGAAGATACTTCATTATAGGAGTTTTTGATAGTTATAAGCATCAAATTTTAGAAATCATGTGTGATCTTTAGATGCTTATTCTATCTCGGTTGTGTGAATTCATTGTGATAAATGTGAGACAACCGATAGACTAAAATTTGGGATTTAATTCTTTCACGTAAGAGATTGCCTTCTTACAAGGGTAAATAAATGAATTGTAAAAGATGTGGAAAGAGTTACATCCGAAAGGAGTGTGAAAACTACCACCACATGTTGGAAAGAGCTACCACATGTTTTTGGATGCTTGAAAAATATTTTATGAGAAAATCTTTAGTTGAAGCATTCGGAGATTTAAATTCAAAGTTCATATTTTAAACAATCTCCTGGTTGGTATAAGGTGGGATAGTTAAAAAGATGCTCAAAGAGCCACCCTTAGGTATTTTAGTGCTTATCTCAAATTTGAAAGGGTAGAATTCAAAATTGATGTCATTTGAAAAATCTCCGTAAGTCATCTTTGTAAATCCGTTACATCTTGATAGAGTTTGGATCTCAAGATTATTTTTGATGACTTGTGTTTGATGAATATAACATGAAAAACTGTTTATAATGTTTTATCTTTGTTTTTCATGATTTAGGAGTAAATCTTTTTAATTTTGTGAAATTAATTGGATTGAATGACATCTATGTGAATTCATCGTTGTTTAAAGCACTTAAATTGATTTCTTGATGGAATACAAATCGGTATTTGAAAAGATTTCAAAATTTGGATTTGTTTCAAGAATTTCTTGCTTTTTGGCTCTGGTGTACCGGTTCATGAATTTTAGTACCTAAACCAAGAATCCGGATCAGAAAACCCAATCCGGATCCCGAATCATGAAAATCCCTGTTTTTCACTTGCGTACCGGTACTCCATGTTTAGTACCGGAACTACCTTTGCGGATCCGGATCAAAGGAATTTTCAATCCGGAACCCGAACGATGGATTTTCAGATCGTGCTCTGTGTACCGGTACGCGACTTTTGGTACCGGTACGCGGACTGGATTACTTTATATTCCGGAATCCAAGTTGTTTATTCCCCCTCTCCCACTTCAAAACCCTCCCTCTCTCTCTCTAAAACTTCTCTAAGGGTATTCTCTTCAAGATCAAGAGATTTGTTGCTCTCATTTGTAAGTTTTTTCATGAATCTTGCTTTCTTTTACTTCAAAACCCTAGTTTTTAGGTTTTGATGTTTTATTTAGGGATTTTTGAATAGATTCTTACTTTAAATGAAATCTCTTGCATAAATTACCCTTGATTCATATTTAGAACATATATGGTACATTTCTATGCAATTAGATTCAGGTTTTCATGCTTATATGATTGAATCTAACATTTGCATATGTTCTTGACATAGAAAAAATTGAGAATTAGGGCTTTTAATGTAAATGGTTTTTAAATGATGAATCATCAATTGTGACATGTTTAGAATGTTTCTTAGACATGCTTAAACCCTTCTATACGATCAAATCATAGTGCATTGTGTTCTTTGTAGGAAATGGCTTTTTCATGGCTACTTGCACTGGTGATTTTGATGGCCACTGGAAGTGGACGTGGTCGCGGTTCTGGAAAGAAAAAAACTACTAAACGATCACGAGAGGAAGGTTCGACAAGCTCAGATTCTGAAAATTCCTCCGAATATGAAGAAGAAACGGTTCAAGGAAAGGGGAAAGCACCTATGGCTCCAAGGAAAAAGAAGGGTGCGGATTCTCCTCCGCGTAGAAGTACCGGTGGACCGGTAATACGCGACCGCTCTCAACGGAGATCTAATGTTGATGAAAGTGAACAGCATGTAAGTGCAAAACGCCGTGCCAGATTTGCAAACCGTACATGCATTGGAGAGCGTCACGTGAATTTCAACGAGCTATGTCGCGAGGTGCCAGACTTTGTGAGGCTATTGGAACAAAGTCATATTCGACCACTTGGCAGAGTCCAACCAAAGATGGGTTTTTGTGTTGAGATCATCAGGGAATTCTATATGAGAGCTAACATACTCCAAAAGGACCATGACACAGGGACTTTCATCATTGAAACAACAGTTAGAGGCGTCAAGTTTGACATTACTCCAGCAGTAATTGGGGCAAACCTTGGGCTAGCTGTTGATACTTCTGGTCTTTACTACACAGATGGTGATTTCCAGCATGACACTCATTGGGACACTGTTGTGGATTCAATTTGCAAGTCAGGGACACACACAAATAGGTCATATGTTGAATCAAAGGACCTAAAACCAGAATATCACATTTTGTCCTTAATCGTCTGCTACAACTTATTGCTTACAATGGGGACCAAAAGGATTCGATGGGATCGATTGCTACTTCTCTTTTTCCTTGGTCACTCGGAAAGTGCAAATGGGATCAACATCAACATTCCATTTCTAATTTGGCAGCAAATGGTACATGTCATTGAGGGATCAAGGCAACGTGACCTTCTACCGTATCCAATCTTGATTACTCGTATTCTGGAAGACCACAGTGTTGACATTTCTTGTACCAAGTTTGACTACGGCTTAGGCTCAATCGATGGAATCACATTAGCCAAGTCAGTTAGTACTTTGAAAATATTTGGGCATACAAAGGGCTATGCAAGTGAAGCAACTCCGAGCGCACCGCCTCGCCAAGAATCTCCTGAACCAGATGAAGTGGTAACTCTTCAAACCTTGCATCGGGATGTTCGTTCATTAAAGCAAAGGATGGAGCAAAGGATGGAGCAAGGCTTCAAGAAACTTGAGGATGGTTTAAAGAAAATCTTCGATATCCTTGGGTGTAAACATGATGATGTGGTCACTGGAGCAACTGCACCGAGTACATCTCATGGACCAACATCACATGATGATGATGATGATGATTCAGATCAGGATGAGTGATTTCTTTTCCTTCTTGTTTTCGGTTTTCAGTTTATTTTCACTTTGTGATGAACAAGAACTCTAATAGGCATGTAACTAAGAACTTATCCTTCTAGTATGTTTCTTTTTGTATACTTTGACTGTTTGACAATTTGTGACAAAAAGGGGGAGAACAGAAAATAATGATCGTATCACAAAGGCGGAGAACACGATCACGTAAGGGGGAGAACATAGATGCTCAAGATAGGGGGAGAACATGGAGAACATGTTGGAGATGCTCAAGATAGGGGGAGATAAAGAAAAGATTGAAAGAGAACAAAAGAACCAAAAGGAAGACGGATCAAATGTGAACAGAAAATAATGATCGTATCACAAAGGCGGAGAACACGATCACGTAAGGGGGAGGACATAGATGCTCAAGATAGGGGGAGAACATGGAGAACATGTTGGAGATGCTCAAGATAGGGGAAGATAAAGAAAAGATTGAAAGAGCCACAAAACAAAAGAACCAAAAGGAAGACGGATCAAATGTAGGATTTTAATTTCTAACGACTAACATTTGATTTTGTTTGGAGTTTTGTTTTGCAGGAATTACATCACTTTAAGACTCCAAGTCCTAAGTCATAGAGTATGTTCTAGGACTGTTTGGTTCAAATGTAATTTTGTATTTATTGGATCTTTCACGCAAAGAAAATCAATGTTTTGGTGATAACATTGAATTTCGATTTTTTGGTTTAAGATGAGTGACTTGAGCGTTTTTATGTATTTTTGGGTTTTGTCACGAAATTGCCAAAGGGGGAGATTGTTACGGCTTTTTGGTGTTGGCATATTTCGTGAGTCAAGTCAGTAAGTTGAGTCGGAGTCTTAAAGGGATCAAATTGTCAAATCAGCCTTCGAAGACTCATTGAAGATTCAACATGAGCCCAAGTCAACTCTCAGGTATGATTAAATATAGATCATGGTGATTAAAGTTCATTTATAATCATTGGAAACAGGAAATTAATGAAAACCGGTTTAGACTTGGTTTTAGGAACTTGGTTTTAACTTACAACTTGTTTTAAGTTTGGATTCCGGTACTTGGTCTGTTTTGGATAAAGTTTATCTTGGAAAAATCAGTTTTTACATTGAGTACCGGAACCACACTTGAAGTTCCTCAAACCCGACACAGAATTTTCTGAAATTTGTATTGCGTACCGGAACACAGACTCGCGTACCGGAACACAATAGAAAAATCTGTGTTTTGCACCATTGAGTACCGGAACACAATATTTGGTACCGGTACACAATGTCATCTCGGGAAAAGTTTCCTAAACCGACTCTAATTTGTTTCCAAGGGTTATAAATAGATACTTAGGGTTTCTCGACACAAATGACCAATACCGAAAACACTCGAGAGCAACCCTAGAGGCTGGTTTTTATCTTTCTTCTCTTTAGCCTCTTTTAGGTCAATTCGACGGTTCTTCCAAGATCTATCTTTTGTCGAATTGATCTAAACTTTGCTTAGAAATTCCTTCTACGGTTCTTCAATGATAATCTAAGCAAAGGATCACCATCGAAGCCTATATTTCTTTATCGGCTGAGTTTGCGTCGTGGATTCGACGTAGCACCGTGGATTCGGTGTGTTGAAGGCGTTTCGTGGATTCGAAACGTGTGCTCGTGGATTCGAGTGGCGTTCGTGGATTCGAACGTGTGCAGTGGACGTGCAATCGGTGGAGCGCAAGGTCCGAAGAACTTGAAGGAGGGGTCGAGTCCGTGGAGTCGGTAATCACCTTGTTATTCTTCAATTCTTAGTGGATTGTTATTGCGTGTTGGTCCCGTGGTTTTTCTCCTGGATTGGAGTTTCCACGTAAATCTCGGTGTGATGTTTTTATTTTCCGCATTGGTTTTTATTTTGCACTGAGATTTGATTTTTAAATATTACACCTATTCACCCCCCTCTAGGTGTTTGATAGTACCTATTTAGATCCTTGTGGATCCTTACATTATAAAAACCTACACATATCATATGTACCTGTTTACCAGTTTTTACATTTCAGTACATAGATTTGCATGATTTGGTTATACATGTTGATTCCTGTCAGCCGATATATTGTTGATATTCCGATATGCATGATTGATCCTGATCGATAGATATTGACTGATGATTCCCTGTTGGGATCTCGGCACGTTGCCGACTACCCGGTCACTAGACCGTGAGATTGATCATTACGACTTGCCACGCATCGCTGTACTTCACGAACATGGCCGGGGTCGCTCCCCGTGGAGCTTGTTCTTTACCGGTAAAGTGGTCTAGAGGAAGGACCCGTGAGCCCCAGATAGCACTTATGGGTGCGGGGTTATGTCAGTGTGATAGGTGCAAGATAGTGGTATGAGCCTGAGGTCCCCGTGACCAATAATGGCATTGATTGAGTACTTGATATTCTTGTGATTGATGGATAGATTCTACATTTCCATGTTCTAGCATTGTAGGGCCCCTGAACTCCTTACAGCTTTTTCCCGCATTTTCTCTGTGCAAACACCTGTTGATGGTGTATTCGGCCCATAGCGCATCAAATGGATGCCACAGATGGACCCTGTGAAGCTTTGGCTTGTTGTGTTTGGCCGTCGGCTGTTTTTGCCGAATGTTACAGAGGTTTTAGGCTAAAGAGGAGGTTGGGAATTGGTTTTCTGTCGTTTTGGAGCTTGTCTGCCTATCTGGGAGCCCATTCGGGGTGTTTGAGTGGTTTGCACGCTTATTGGAATCAAGATTGCGACCCGGCGCGAAAATTGGATTAAATTTACCTTTTCGGGAGCCTCCGGCAAATTTCAGGAGTGGATTTTGGCGAAACGGACGTCGTTTTTGGAATCAGCGCGCGAAAACGGTCAAGATGGGCTATTTACTTGCTGTTTTTGAGCTGGCGGTTACTGTTCACGCCGGAACAGTGTCTCCGGCGATCGCCGGCGGCGGCGGGCAGCGCCGGCGGCGGCGGCGCAGCCTCGGGCAGGCGGCAGGCGGCGCGGGCAGGGCGCGGGCAGGCGCCCGGGTGCGCGGGCAGGCGCGCGGTCCACGGCGGCGGGCGTGCACCAGGGCGGTGCCACGTGGCGGCTTGTGGTTGGTTGGTTCAGGAGGCGCGGTCCACAGAATTTGGGCCCGGGTGCACGGTAGACCGGGTGGACACGTGGCAGGAGGTTACTGGCTCGGTGTTGTGCTCCCGGTCCACGCGAGCTGTGGAGTGGTTGACCGGGGGCAGGTGGCCGTACGGCGGGCAGGTAGCCGTACGGGCGGGGGCAGGCGGCGACGTGCGCGGTGCACGGCGCGACGTGCGCGGTGCACGGGTTGCCGGGGCCACGTGGCGCGCCGCCATTGGCGGGCACACGTGCACCGGGCGCAGCGGGGCGCGAAGGACCGGGGATTTGGGCCACGTGGCGGGCCTGGGCCGTGTCAGGCTTGCACAGTAATGGGCCGGGCCCATTACTGTAGCAGCCCGAAAAAAATCGGGCGCCCGAAACCTGGACATGTTGGGTATTTTTTCAAAAGATTTTCTTCAGCCTATAAAATCCCCAACCCGAGCCCTCTTCCTTGCTTTTTTTCTCTCAACCCTCACCCCTTCTGCCCGAGCCCCCTTAAGCAAAGTTGTTCATCTCTAAGTGCTTGATCTTCCTGCCAAGTTCTAGGATTTTAGGAGGCTCGAATCCCGAGGTTCCGCATTTATCGGCGCGGCGCGACGTTGCATTCCTGGGTTCTTCTTCGGCGCAGCGACAGTGTTTTAGCTCCCCTGGGCTACCCCGAGATCATTTTGCTGTGATTCTTGCGCCGGCAGACTCCTAAGAGGTAGGACTTCATCTTTCATTGTAATTGCGTTTTCCCGTTTCGAGGTTTTGGCACGGATCCCGAGGCAAACAGTGACCCCTTTTTTCTGTGTGGATTTCCTTGACAGCACTGAGGTTATTTGGCCATATCTTCGCGTACGAGCATCAGACGGAAACGAGCTTGTACAACTTTTTCATCTACGGATCGCAAGGAACGCGCTCGTATTTTTCTTCGATTTTCCAGAGGATTATTTCGAGGTGAAAATCACTGTTTTCTCAGTGAACAGTGCACAGTCTTTAGCACAGATTTTTGTTTGTGGTTCCCCTCTTCCCGAATTTATATCTTGACTTACCGAACTCAGATTTGGGCGTGCAAGGTACCGTTGCGAAGCTATCGACGCGAGGATCGCCGTGATATTTTTCTTGGAATTTCCTGGGCACTTTCTGCAGGTGATAATTTAGCAGTTTTGAATCAGATGTTGTATGTAATTATAAGAGCAATATTTGGGAGCCTAAGTGTATTTAGTGGACTTTGTATTGTACCAGGAGTAGTACGGGTGTGCTGAATTTGTGGGAGCAAGGAGTTGGAGTTTTTGGTATTTTCATCTGTACGGATCCGGACTGTTTGCACTCCAGGTGGGTGGTTGTTGTACTCCTCTCCTTTGATATGCCCACTAGGAACATCAGAACGCCCCCACATTGTTGATGCTAATTTATTGATTGATAGTCTTGCATGCTCTAGGGAAATTAGTTAATTGTTAATTGATCCATGTGGAATTTGTGGTAGCATGATTACCTTAAATCAATTGCGTAATTATTCTGGACTGCATGTTTAGGGGCAGAATATAAATTGAGGACTGCAAAATGGATGATTGTTCATATGTGATTGTTACCTTAGCCTTTATCCTCTAAACTGATTATTCTTGGAAAATGGACAAAATATTGAGACAATGCATGATTAAACGGGTCACTTAATTATGTCACCTTTTACTGCTGTACTATCTTTTGGGACTTGACTTAGGAGAAACCATGCATTTATTCTTTTCTTCTCCTATTATTGATAGACTTGCGGCATAGTCGCTCGGGTTCGAGCGGATGTTGGACAGTGTAGTCAGGTATTGGGGATTTGGGACAGGTTGGGCTTTTGACAGGGTGTTGCGGCGACCACGGATCTTGGGTGGTTGACCGGGTTGTACTATTGCATCAGATTGGGTGTTTTGGGGATCGGGCTTTCTTTAGTGGACGGAGTTTCCCACTTTGATCATAGTCATGATCCAGTCCTGCTATTATGAGACAGTGGTTACAGAGATGCTTGTTACAGTGATACTTTACTCGTGTGGGTCGCTCCCCTCGAGTGCCACTCCGGAGTAGGCTTTCCACGGTGCAGAGCGCCGGGCACCATGCTGGTTTCTTGAGTTCGACAGCAGAGCAGGCAGTGCCAGTGTTCACTGGCGAACAGATTGGGTCATTTTGACAGGCTTCTAGATTCTGATGCATCACTTTCTCCATCCTTATTGGTTGGTCATGTAGAGGCATATTAGGGATACCATTTTATCAGTTGCTTCATTTATCTGCACCCCCATTTCTTCTCCTTTCCCCTTTTGCCTCTGATCACCTGGTGGGCATATCTGAGCTGAGGCTTTACCCACTAGGGGAGGCTACTATTTATAGTAGTACTTACCCCCATTGTCTTCCTTGTTTCTTTCCTTTCCCTTGTTTTGCAGAGTCCTCCGTGGGAGTTGCTGCGCCGTCAGCAACTGATCGAGATAAGCGGATTGCGGATTAGATAGAGAGTCACCCGAGGGTTGTAGCTGGAGATTTTTGGGTACCTGGTCTTCTCAGACAGCTTTTATTTATTTTTCTTTTTGGGTCTGGCTTCTGCCAGCTGTTTGTATTTTTAGTGTTGTGCTGGGAGAGACATCTGTATTTTATTTCACTGTTGTACTTTTTACTTCCAGCTTCTGTCTGAGATACAGTAGTTTCAGTTTAGCTCTGACTTTTATGCTCTTTTATTGTTACTTCTTATATCTGAGCAGGTTACCGACGCTTCGTGTATGTGGGAAATACCGCATGCACGGCGGATCTGTAGACGGGCCCGGGTTCTGGTTTGCACCCGGGGCGTGACAGATTAAGTTGGTATCAGAGCTTAGGGATAGGTCAGTTGGGACTTAGGAAACCCTAGGCTTTTGGACAGACCCTAGGATAATAGGGCGTGAGTGGCGTGACTTGCTGCAAAAGTCGGTGATTCTTATAGTTAACTCTTCCAGTGAGTGAAGAGGGATCGACATAGTCTATTTCTGTTGAACCATTATGTTGGCTGCAGACAACATAAGGTTACAGAAATAGGGGGATGTCTTTTGACTTTCGCCAGATTGGGTCGTGTGGGGTTTTGTTGCTGATGTTTGGTTTCTTGTGGCAGGATGCCTCCTCGACGTCGGATTCCTACTCGGGGTGTCCCTTCACCCCCTGTTGAGCCAGAGCAGCCTACACCCCCCGAGCTTACTGAGTTGAGGGCCTTGGTGGCCCAGTTGGCGGAGGGTCAGCGCCGCCAGGAGCAGAGGATCGATCAACTGCTTGCTCAGAGGGAGGCACCACCCCCGGCTGTTCCTGAGGCCCCTGTGCCTCCTGTTGCACCTTCTGTGCCGTCGGCGCCAACTTCGAGTAGCGGGGCTCCTGGAGCTATTCAGCCTTTGACTGCGGAGAAGGAGCAGGATTTTGCTGACAAACTCTCCCAGTTTGTTCAGCGGGGACCACCTAGATTCTCGGGGCGGGATGCTCAGCCCCGGGCTGTTGGGAGATGGCTTTCTGCGATGGAGAAGCTTTTTCGGGACTTCTTCATCTGTCACGCCCCGGGGTCGAAACTGCGACCCGGGCTCGCCAACAGATCCGCCACCTATGCCAAACCCGCATAGGCGAAGCGTCCTACCTGCAAGAAAAGTACTACAGCTAAACAGATATCAGAGCTAAAAATAAAAACCTGCTGTATAACTAAAAACAATCACTGTACAACTAGAAATAATACAACAATGTCCGCCTCCCAAAAGAATAATAATAATACAATATCCTCAAATACAAGCTCTGAACCTAACCGGGAGGTAACTCCAATAAATACATCAGTGTACAGTCTCTCAATACATGATATATCCTCACTACATCAGTCTCTCAAACGAGGAAAATAAAACAACTAATCTACTGAAGCTCTCCTCTGAAGGGGTACCGCTACTCTCCAAACATGGGTAGGGATCTAGCTCGCGACTCCCTCGCCTCGATCAACAACCGCAGAATCAGCAACACCCGCTAAGACTCTGCAAAGCAAAGGAGAGGAAGGAAAAAGAAGGGGGAAAACCCCCAAAGGGTGTGAGAACTACACCAAAAAAGGGAGTTCTCAGTGGGTACCACCGCCAGAACCGACGGTCTGCCCACCAAGTCCTCAAGAGACAAAAACTAACCAAAGCCGTAAAGACAGAAAAAAGAAGCTGGAGCCTCTCAACAGCTATCCTGCCCCTAAGCTTGCTATGCCTGCCATGCCTGCCTATGCCTGCCCTGCCTGCCTATGCCTACTATTCCTGCCATGCCTGCCTGCCTGCCATGCCTGCCTATACCTGCCATGCCTGTCTATGCCTACTATGCCTGCCATGCCTGCTTGCCTGCCATGCCTGCCTATGCCTGCCATGCCTGCCTATGCTTACTATGCCTGCCATGCCTGCTTGCCTGCCATGCCTGCCTATGCCTGCCTTCCTGCCATGCCTGCCCTGCCTGCCTATGCCTACTATGCCTGCCATGCCTGCCTGCCTGCCTATGCCTGCCTTCCTGCCATGCCTGCCCTGCCTGCCTATGCCTACTATGCCTGCCTTGCCTGCCTGCCTATGCCTGCCTTCCTGCCATGCCTACTCTGCCTGCCTATTCCTACTATGCCTGCCTTGCCTGCCTGCCTATGCCTGCCTTCCTGCCATGCCTACTCTGCCTGCCTATTCCTACTATGCCTGCCTGCCTGCCTATGCCTACTATGCCTGCCATGCCTGCCTGCCTGCCTATGCCTGCCTATGCCTGCCATGCCTGCCTGCCTGCCTATGCCTGCCATGCCTTGCCTATGCCTGCCCTACAACGGTCAACAACTCACAAAGACCTTGGGACCACCGTATCCCCAAACGGTTCCCAACAACACTAGCACTGGTCCAAACACCGCCACTAGACTCCACTCGGTCCCCCTGACACGAGTGCAACTATAAAGCAAAAGTCTGTAATAAGCCCAATCTAATGCCACCAGTAGAACTGGTACTGCCTGCTCTGCCGCGACGGGTATGCCAGCCTACGCATAACACCGAAGCAAAGGAGTCCCAAGGACTCGAAGTCTGTCAGCCGCGCACTCCGGAGTGGCACTCGTGGGGAGCGACCCACACGAGAAAAGCATCTCAGTAACACAAGTATCATAAATCAGCAGGACTGGATCATAACTCGGATCAAAGTGGGAAACTCTGTCCACTAGAGAAATCAGATACCCAATCTGGTGCGTAAATAAATGTCCGGTCAACCGCCCAATATTCGCGGTTGCCGCAAAGCCCCACCACTAGTCCAACCTGTCCCAGACACCAAGTCCCGACTACACTACCCAGAACCCCTGCTCGAATCGGAGCAACACAGACCACCTGACTAACAAAGAAAGAGAAAAGGATAACATGGTTTCTCCTAAGTCAAGTTCCAAAAGTAGTGCAGCGGTAAAAGATGGCCTAACTACATGTCCATGCACGCATGCTTTGTTCTCAGAAATAATAAAAGTGGGTGAAGCATAAATTAGTAAAGCATACTAAAACATTCCTACTATGGTATACCAATCTCACCCAAGTGGGCCATTCCTTGCTTACCTCTCGCTCATATCGGTGGTACACCAAATACGCCCGTTATCGATCATAGAGGGGTGATATCCCCACATGTGCACATACATTCACCAAGATATAAAAACCTTATACAGTTACTAAATTAAGCTTACCCACCTGAAGTGCTCAATCCAAGGCAAACCTGGAGTCGGTGAAGAACGTGGCCACTTGCACGCACAATCCGCTGAATTCGTATCCAAGGTACATGTCGCGCAAACCTCGGCTCCAAGCAGTGTTCCGCAAACACTCACGAATCCGCGCGCAAAACGATGCGCGGCCACCAAACCTGCACGCAAAACGGTGCACGCCATTAGAAACCTGCACGCAAAACGATGCGCGCCAACACGACCTGCACGCAAAATGTTGCACGTACCTCGAATCTGCACGCAAAACGGAGTCCGCACGCAAAACGGAGCACGGTGCCAGAGTCCGCACGCAAAACGGAGCACGGTGCCGGAGTCCGCACACAAAACGGAGTCCGCACGCAAAACGGTGCACGGTGCCGGAGTCCACACGCAAAACGGAGCACGGTGCCGGAGTACGCACGCAAAACGGAGTCCACACGCAAAACGGAGCACGCCGTCGGGGTCCGCACGCAAAACGGTGCAGTAAAAATACGGTCCCTAACACAGATAAGAACAAGGGGGTTAATTACAGTCCAAACGAACGCCCCAAAACTGTGCCAAAAACACCGTAAAAATAACACATGGGACCTACCCGACTGCGCCGCTGATGCCGAAACTGCTCCGTTGGAACACCTCGCGCGTTCCGCGAGGTCCACGGCGCGCCGCCGCACAACCCACAACCTCCCTCCTCACTCTCTCTCGCTCTCGGTTGAAGAAGAAAGAAAAAGAGGAGGAGAAATGGTGGTGCGGGGAGGAAGAAGAAGAAGAAAAGAGGAGAAAGAGAAAGGGGCGGTCCACGGCTCACAGTGCACGGTGGACCGGCCAATGGGGGAGCCCCCAGCCGCGGTCCACGGCACACAGGCGCGTGCACCCGGCGCAGGCACACGCCTGCCCGTCCACGCGGCCGCGTCACCGCGCGCCACGCGGCACGCGACAGTCACGCGCCACACGGGCGCGTGACACCGAGCGCCCGCTCCCCCTCCCGCGCGGCCGCCAACGGGGGCCCGCCACGTGGCGGCCCCTGCGTTGACCCGCGCAGGTGCGCGCTTTCCCCATGCGCAGCTGCGCCTCGCGCAGTGTGCCGCCGCGCTCCGAGCCGCGCGACGCCGCCTCGGTTTCCGTGCCGTCGCCACGCCTCGGGATTCGTGCCGCGTCGCCTCGAAAAACGCGCACTTCACCCGGGCTCCAAAACAAACAAGTAAATAGTCCATTCTTAGCGATTTCGCGCGCTGAATCCAAATACGGTGTCCGATTCTCCAAATTCTCATCCGAAAATTTGCCGAAAGCCCCCGGAAAGCTCACTTGATCCGATTTTCGCGCCGGGTCCATTCCTAAAGTCCGATTTGCCAAATTCCAACTCTAAAATTGCCGAAGGCATCCGGAGAGGTGATCCTTTATCGAAACTTCGCCCCGATTCCAATTTTAATATCCATTGCGCGCGAAACCACTTCTAAGCATTCAATGGGGCCATCTGGCTACTCTCGTGATCCAATCAACACACCGAGTCCATCAAAAGTATCCAATTGGTGTACAAACGCCACCGACACGCCACATAGGCCTCCAGAAACTGCTGGTCAGCCAGTAATCACCTCGTGGGGATCCAGGTCCTCACATCCTCCCCCACTAAAGAAAGTTTCGTCCTCGAAACTAGCTCAATTCCACCAGGAGTCACAAACACCAAGGATAAGTACTCAATATCATCATCTCCAACTCCAAGTTGCTGCTCACTACCCGTGACCACTCCTCAACAACAACAATAGCTACAACCAGCACGGCATAGCCCGATTGCGCAACCTCTAATCTCACGAGCCAGAATTCGCAACGGGCGTCCCTCGTACTCCAAACATTCCTAGATCACAAATGGGGCGAGTCAGTCACGGGCGAGGGATCCAAAAACATAACCTTCCGGAGCTGAGACATGAAATACAACCGGGGTTCCAACAAAGTTGGGGGAAACCAGATAACCGCCAGTGCAACACACACCAAACCATAACCTGAGTCAACTCAACCAAGGCAACCCGAAGCACACCCACACGACTAACCAATAAGGAAAAGAGCCCTAATAAGGAGGGGTCCTCACTCGGTCACTCCCGAATCTTGACCATCCGAGTGAACTACTCAGCCGCGGTCTAACATCCAAGGAAACCCTCAGGGACACAACCACTAGCCATGTTTGCCCCAATAGTCCACACAACGACAGCTGTGGAATTATCAAACTCATCCCCAGACAGCTTTCTTGCGCCAGGTATCTGCCATCACAGTGGCCCTGTCGGGGTAATCCAAAATCACCCGAGTGGGCTACTCAACCGCAGACTACCCTCAAAAGGGATCCTCAAGAGACACAATCTCATGCCACAGTTGGTCACATAACATGCCAACAAAACCCCAACAGTAATTCCACAGTCGCTTTAGGAGGCATCACTAAAACTCGCAGATATCTCTCCCAACACTGGAAATACTAGCATTGGCGCTGGTAGCAATCACATCATCCGATTACCAAGCTTTCTTGGCACTACCCAGTCCAAGAAACTCCTCACCTCGACAATAGTTGTCGATCTCGGCCAATTCCCAAATAGTATCCATATTGGCCGAAATTCCACCGCCGCCCCTACGGCTAACACAAGGTGACCCAAGAAGGTATGCTTCTGAAGCTAAAACTTGTACCTCAACCCGGGTATCCGGCCCAAAACCAACCGCTCAAGCTCAACTGCCATGACAGGATGCACACGGGTCAAAACCCAGCGTCGGGGAGACACCGCTCGCCACGACGAAACCACCAAAACAGCACACAAAAGCCACTCGACCCAATCCAGCGAAAGTCTAAAGCATGTCACCCATTCCACAGCATTATGTTGTCTGCAGCCAACATAATCACCTAGGAGAATAAACATGACAATCACTCCTCCCGTCCCTTGGGAGAGGTATAAAACTCAATCAGGACTCTCGCTAAAAGTCACGACTCTCACGAAGTCAACCAAGGGTCAAACCATAAGCCTAGGGTTTCTAAGTCCACCATGACCTACAACCTAGGCTCTGATACCACTCTAATCTGTCACGCCCCGGGGTCGAAACTGCGACCCGGGCTCGCCAACAGATCCGCCACCTATGCCAAACCCGCATAGGCGAAGCGTCCTACCTGCAAGAAAAGTACTACAGCTAAACAGATATCAGAGCTAAAAATAAAAACCTGCTGTATAACTAAAAACAATCA
This sequence comes from Tillandsia fasciculata, assembly GCA_029168755.2. Lineage (NCBI taxonomy): Eukaryota > Viridiplantae > Streptophyta > Magnoliopsida > Poales > Bromeliaceae > Tillandsia > Tillandsia fasciculata. Next base: position 2,520,915 of record CM054946.1, on the reverse strand, counting down.
CTGTACAACTAGAAATAATACAACAATGTCCGCCTCCCAAAAGAATAATAATAATACAATATCCTCAAATACAAGCTCTGAACCTAACCGGGAGGTAACTCCAATAAATACATCAGTGTACAGTCTCTCAATACATGATATATCCTCACTACATCAGTCTCTCAAACGAGGAAAATAAAACAACTAATCTACTGAAGCTCTCCTCTGAAGGGGTACCGCTACTCTCCAAACATGGGTAGGGATCTAGCTCGCGACTCCCTCGCCTCGATCAACAACCGCAGAATCAGCAACACCCGCTAAGACTCTGCAAAGCAAAGGAGAGGAAGGAAAAAGAAGGGGGAAAACCCCCAAAGGGTGTGAGAACTACACCAAAAAAGGGAGTTCTCAGTGGGTACCACCGCCAGAACCGGCGGTCTGCCCACCAAGTCCTCAAGAGACAAAAACTAACCAAAGCCGTAAAGACAGAAAAAAGAAGCTGGAGCCTCTCAACAGCTATCCTGCCCCTAAGCTTGCTATGCCTGCCATGCCTGCCTATGCCTGCCCTGCCTGCCTATGCCTACTATGCCTGCCATGCCTGCCTGCCTGCCATGCCTGCCTATACCTGCCATGCCTGTCTATGCCTACTATGCCTGCCATGCCTGCTTGCCTGCCATGCCTGCCTATGCCTGCCATGCCTGCCTATGCCTACTATGCCTGCCATGCCTGCTTGCCTGCCATGCCTGCCTATGCCTGCCTTCCTGCCATGCCTGCCCTGCCTGCCTATGCCTACTATGCCTGCCATGCCTGCCTGCCTGCCTTCCTGCCATGCCTGCCCTGCCTGCCTATGCCTACTATGCCTGCCTTGCCTGCCTGCCTATGCCTGCCTTCCTGCCATGCCTACTCTGCCTGCCTATTCCTACTATGCCTGCCTTGCCTGCCTGCCTATGCCTGCCTTCCTGCCATGCCTACTCTGCCTGCCTATTCCTACTATGCCTGCCATGCCTGCCTGCCTGCCTATGCCTACTATGCCTGCCATGCCTGCCTGCCTGCCTATGCCTGCCTATGCCTGCCATGCCTGCCTGCCTGCCTATGCCTGCCTATGCCTGCCATGCCTTGCCTATGCCTGCCCTACAACGGTCAACAACTCACAAAGACCTTGGGACCACCGTATCCCCAAACGGTTCCCAACAACACTAGCACTGGTCCAAACACCGCCACTAGACTCCACTCGGTCCCCCTGACACGAGTGCAACTATAAAGCAAAAGTCTGTAATAAGCCCAATCTAATGCCACCAGTAGAACTGGTACTGCCTGCTCTGCCGCGACGGGTATGCCAGCCTACGCATAACACCGAAGCAAAGGAGTCCCAAGGACTCGAAGTCTGTCAGCCGCGCACTCCGGAGTGGCACTCGTGGGGAGCGACCCACACGAGAAAAGCATCTCAGTAACACAAGTATCATAAATCAGTAGGACTGGATCATAACTCGGATCAAAGTGGGAAACTCTGTCCACTAGAGAAATCAGATACCCAATCTGGTGCGTAAATAAATGTCCGGTCAACCGCCCAATATTCGCGGTTGCCGCAAAGCCCCACCACTAGTCCAACCTGTCCCAGACACCAAGTCCCGACTACACTACCCAGAACCCCTGCTCGAATCTGAGCAACACAGACCACCTGACTAACAAAGAAAGAGAAAAGGATAACATGGTTTCTCCTAAGTCAAGTTCCAAAAGTAGTGCAGCGGTAAAAGATGGCCTAACTACATGTCCATGCACGCATGCTTTGTTCTCAGAAATAATAAAAGTGGGTGAAGCATAAATTAGTAAAGCATGCTAAAACATTCCTACTATGGTATACCAATCTCACCCAAGTGGGCCATTCCTTGCTTACCTCTCGCTCATATCGGTGGTACACCAAATACGCCCGTTATCGATCATAGAGGGGTGATATCCCCACATGTGCACATACATTCACCAAGATATAAAAACCTTATACAGTTACTAAATTAAGCTTACCCACCTGAAGTGCTCAATCCAAGGCAAACCTGGAGTCGGTGAAGAACGTGGCCACTTGCACGCACAATCCGCTGAATTCGTATCCAAGGTACATGTCGCGCAAACCTCGGCTCCAAGCAGTGTTCCGCAAACACTCACGAATCCGCGCGCAAAACGATGCGCGGCCACCAAACCTGCACGCAAAACGGTGCACGCCATTAGAAACCTGCACGCAAAACGGTGCGCGCCAACACGACCTGCACGCAAAACGGTGCACGTACCTCGAATCTGCACGCAAAACGGAGTCCGCACGCAAAACGGAGCACGGTGCCAGAGTCCGCACGCAAAACGGAGCACGGTGCCGGAGTCCGCACACAAAACGGAGTCCGCACGCAAAACGGTGCACGGTGCCGGAGTCCACACGCAAAACGGAGCACGGTGCCGGAGTACGCACGCAAAACGGAGTCCGCACGCAAAACGGAGCACGCCGTCGGGGTCCGCACGCAAAACGGTGCAGTAAAAATACGGTCCCTAACACAGATAAGAACAAGGGGGTTAATTACAGTCCAAACGAACGCCCCAAAACTGTGCCAAAAACACCGTAAAAATAACACATGGGACCTACCCGACTGCGCCGCTGATGCCGAAACTGCTCCGTTGGAACACCTCGCGCGTTCCGCGAGGTCCACGGCGCGCCGCCGCACAACCCACAACCTCCCTCCTCACTCTCTCTCGCTCTCGGTTGAAGAAGAAAGAAAAAGAGGAGGAGAAATGGTGGTGCGGGGAGGAAGAAGAAGAAGAAAAGAGGAGAAAGAGAAAGGGGCGGTCCACGGCTCACAGTGCACGGTGGACCGGCCAATGGGGGAGCCCCCAGCCGCGGTCCACGGCACACAGGCGCGTGCACCCGGCGCAGGCACACGCCTGCCCGTCCACGCGGCCGCGTCACCGCGCGCCACGCGGCACGCGACAGTCACGCGCCACACGGGCGCGTGACACCGAGCGCCCGCTCCCCCTCCCGCGCGGCCGCCAACGGGGGCCCGCCACGTGGCGGCCCCTGCGTTGACCCGCGCAGGTGCGCGCTTTCCCCACGCGCAGCTGCGCCTCGCGCAGTGTGCCGCCGCGCTCCGAGCCGCGCGACGCCGCCTCGGTTTCCGTGCCGTCGCCACGCCTCGGGATTCGTGCCGCGTCGCCTCGAAAAACGCGCACTTCACCCGGACTCCAAAACAAACAAGTAAATAGTCCATTCTTAGCGATTTCGCGCGCTGAATCCAAATACGGTGTCCGATTCTCCAAATTTTCATCCGAAAATTTGCCGAAAGCCCCCGGAAAGCTCACTTGATCCGATTTTCGCGCCGGGTCCATTCCTAAAGTCCGATTTGCCAAATTCCAACTCTAAAATTGCCGAAGGCATCCGGAGAGGTGATCCTTTATCGAAACTTCGCCCCGATTCCAATTTTAATATCCATTGCGCGCGAAACCACTTCTAAGCATTCAATGGGGCCATCTGGCTACTCTCGTGATCCAATCAACACACCGAGTCCATCAAAAGTATCCAATTGGTGTACAAACGCCACCGACACGCCACATAGGCCTCCAGAAACTGCTGGTCAGCCAGTAATCACCTCGTGGGGATCCAGGTCCTCACATCATCGACCCGAGGTATCGAGTGCACATGGCGGTGCACTGTTTGGACGGAGATGCTGATTTTTGGTGGCAGCGAGTTGAGCCACTGGAGTTCCGGATCACTCGGCAGTTGCCTTGGGAGGAGTTCAAACGGATGGTGTTGGACACCTATTTTTCTACCAGTGTGAAGAAGAAGTTGGAGGACGACTTGAAGAATCTGCAGCAGGGCGATCGATCGGCTCATGCCTATTTCCAGGAGTTCATGGAGTTGCTGAACTGTGTGCCTTTCGTCGCCCGTGACGGTCTGCACCAGGTAGAGATGTTTGAGGCAGGCCTTCGCCCAGAGATTTTCACACTTGTGCATGCCCAGAGATTTCAGACCCTAGAGGCAGCCGCAGAGCACGCACAGTGGGTGGAGAGAGGTGATCAGGAGGTGGCCAGACGGAGGGCCGCGGTCGCGCAGAGTTCCGACAGGAAGTGACCAGCCCCAGAGGACGGGGGACAGGCCAGCTCTTGGAGACCGCCACGGCCGCCGCAGTCCCAGTCTTACGGCCGCGGGCGATCTGAGAGGAGAGGGTCTGGTGGACCCCAGAGACCGCCGCAGCAGCATCAGCAGCAGAGATCGCAGCCGAGGCAGCAGAGATCTCAGCAGCAGTCCTCGAGACAGCAGCAGCAGCAGCCGAGACGGCCCCGATCTTCTGACCGATGTATTTTCTGTGGAGGTCAGCATGCCGCCGTCACTTGTGACCAGAGATGGGGTCGATGCTTTCGTTGTGGACAGCCGGGGCATGTGCGAGCTACTTGCCCCCTTACTGCTTCTTCCTCGGCACCTTCTACGGCGTCGGCTCCATATCCCCCTCAGCAGCAGCGGCCATCAGCTCAGCGGCCTTATGCTCCAGCGAGCAGGCCGTCCACCTCCTATCCTACAGATTCCCTGTAGAGTTATTTAGGATCCACAAGGATCTAAATAGGTACTATCAAACACCTAGAGGGGGGTGAATAGGTGTAATATTATAAAAACCAATCTCAGTGCAAAAATAAAAATTAATGCGGAAAATAAAAATCAACACACCGAGATTTACGTGGAAACTCCAATCCAGGAGAAAAACCACGGGACCAACACGCAATAACAATCCACTAAGAAATGAAGAATAACAAGGTGATTACCGACTCCACGGACTCGACCCCTCCTTCAACTTCTTCGGACCTTGCGCTGACCGGTTGGATGTCCACGCAATAACAATCCACTAAGAAACGAAGAATAACAAGGTGATTACCGTCTCCACGGATTCAACCCCTCCTTCAATTTCTTCGGACCTTGCGCTCCAACGTTTGCACGTCCACTGCACACGTTCGAATCCACGAACGCCACTCGAATCCACGAGCACACGTTTCGAATCCACGAAACGCCTTCAACACACCGAATCCACGATGCCACGTCGAATCCACGACGCAAACTCAGCCGGTAAGAATATTGGCTTCGATGGTGATCCTTTGCTTAGATTATCAATGAAGATCCATGGGAAAAATCTCTAAGCAAAGATTAGATCAATTCGACAAAAGATATGTTCTTGAAAGAACCATCGAATTGACCTAAAAGAGGCTATAAAGAAGAACGATAAAAACCTAGCCTCTAGGGTTGCTCTCAAGTGTTTTATAAATTGATCGGCCGTGCTCCCCACGTTTTTGAGAAACCCTAAATGTCTATTTATAGTTTAGAAACCTTTGGAAAGAGATAAGAATCAAAAACATACCTTATCTGGAATTTTTCAGGACGGCGATCCGGATCGGATTACTGCGATCCGGATCGTCGTAACGAGATTGACGATTCCAGAAATCCAAGGGTTCGGGATCCGGATCGCAAGGCCCGATCCGGATCGTTCATGAATTTCAGCAACATCCAATGTTCGGGATCCGGATCAGAATAGGCTTGGATCCGGATTGGATTTGCACATGAACTAATACCCTTCGGGATCCGGATTGGATCATCTGATCCGGATCCTGAACATGTCCCATGTCCAGTTTTTGATTTTTATGCAATTAAAAATTCATCCAAGTGTTTCTACACTATAAGAAAGTATTCGGATCACCAAAATTATTTAGTTAAACATACCTGATCCTTTTGAATACTTTCTTCTTGAGATTGATGTAACTAATCCACAATTCTTCATCTTCAATCTTCAAGACTCAAGACACTGAGTGTCAACTTGAGCTCTTGTTGAATCTTCTCTAAGTCTTTGATTGCTGATTGACAATTTGATCCCTTTAAGACTCCGACTCAACTTACTGACTTGACTCACGAAATATGCCAACACCAAAAAGCCGTAACAATCTCCCCCTTTGGCAATTTCGTGACAAAACCCAAAATACATAAAAACGCTCAAGACACTCATCTTAAACCAAAAAAAAATCGAAATTCAATGTCATCACCAAAACATTGATTTTCTTTGCGTGAAAGATCCAATAAATACAAAATTACAATTGAACCAAACAGTCCTAGAACATACTCTATGACTTAGGACTTGGAGTCTTAAAGTGATGTAATTCCTGCAAAACAAAACTCCACACAAAATCAAATGTTAGTCGTTAGAAATTAAAATCCTACATTTGATTCGTCCTTTTGGTTCTTTTGTTTTTCGGCTCTTTCAATTTTTTCTTTGTCTCCCCCTATCTTGAGCATCTCTCTCCATGTTCTCCATGTTCTTGACATGTTCTCCATGTTCTCCATGTTCTTGAGCATCTCTGTTCTCCCCCTTTGTGATACGATCATCATTTTCGGTTCTCCCCCATTTTTCATTTTCGTTTGTCCTCTCTTGATGATCTCTCCTCTCTTGATGATCTCATCTCCATCATTTCTCTTCTCCCCCTTTTTGTCACAAATTGTCAAACAGTGAACATACTAGACAAAAGGAAATTAGTTCATAGAGAAAGAGAGATAAAAGCTCAGTTCCGGTATATAACAAAAATGCAGATTGCGTACCGGTACCAGAAAGCAAAAATCAAATAATTTCTTGAAACAAATCCAGATTTTGGAAACTTTTCAAATACCGATTTGTATTCCATCAAGAAATCCATTTAAGTGCTTTGAAGAACAATGAATTCACATAGATGCCATTCAATCCAAATTTCTTTCATTAGGATAATTTAGAAAAATAAAAACCAGAAAGAGTATGTAAGCACTTTAGCGTATCAACTTTAAACAAAAGTCATCGTTTCATGCAACAAGAAATAGATTATACCAAATCTATCAAAAATACTCAAAAATGAAACGAAAATTTATGAAAATTAAAACTCTTAAAGTTGACCACTTTCAATTACATCTAACCTGATCTTATGAGTAATGCCTTTATCAAATCATCAATTTTGGTAAAGAAAATGAAATACAAAGATCAATAGATGTTTGAAATCCCCGATAAGTTAGATAATATATCTAGATAATCTGTTGAAGGAGTGGCTCTTCGAGCATCTTTTATCAAAAATCCCACCTTATACCAACCATGAAATATGACTGAGTCAAGTATTTCATTATGCATTTCATCAACAATTTTAAAACAAAAATTTGCTTTGCATACATGGGGTAGATATTTTTCTTTCATTTCCTCCATGTGGTGGTAGTTTTCACACTCCTCATTGGGATGTAACTCTTTCCACATCTTTTGAGCATTTCACATTTCATTGACTCCCCCTCAATTGGCTATCAATTATTTAATATATAAGGTATTCAACCAAAAATTGATCTCGCATTCATACTCGACTAAGCAATCAAATATGATAATGACTATACCAAGAGATCATTGAGAGAGAAATTGACTTTGATCACTTAAAAGATGAATTAATTAACATAAATGATCATTGCAACATTGAAATATTATGATATCAAAAGCATAATAAATTTCTAAATGCGTGAAAAGATGCAATTAAAGTCAATTTAACCAATGCTCAATTAAACAACTCCTCTAATGAAGTGTCTTCAAGATTATGATTAAGGAGTCAAGTTGATAATCAAGTAAAATTAATTTGGAGTGAATGAACGTGAAGCCCTTTTTATTCAATGCACTTGTTCGTTAAAAACCCTTTTGTTCAAAAACAAAGTATAAAAACAAAGAGCATTGAGAAACATGTAATGCAAAGATTAAGCAAAATATGAAGGGAAAACCAATCAAAGCATTACACACAGTCATAAGCTATTTAGAACTTAAGACAAGGAAAGATATCACCTTTCCGAATCCAAAATCGCTGGATTTTGGGTTGTCTTGATTCGTTGTGCCCGGGGGTTGGTAGCTTTGACTGTTGGTCCACCTTAGGTCTTTGCCTTGCAATGATCCACTTGAATGATTGATGTTGTGGCTCGGACCTTTGGTGGGTTGAGTGAACTCCTTTGACTTGATGTGTCTTTTGATTCCGTTGAGTCCGCTCCGTAGATGAAGTTGCCGAAGTATTTTTCTTTTTCTTTTTCGGGCAATACTTCACCAAATGTCCTTCAAGTCCACATAGATGACAATTTCTTCCTTTCAAATTCTTTGTGGAACTTGAAGCATGCGCAGTTTGGTCATTTTTAAATCCCAAACCAACCTTGCTTGCTTGACCTAATCCGGACATACAATTAAGTTTCTTGGAACCGGTTGAAAACCTTTGTATGTCGGATTTAAGTTCATGAACTTGCTTGGTCAAAGCTTGGTTGGTGACATGAATCTCCTCAAACTGCTTTTCTAGAAAACCAATCTTGTCCATATATGATTTTGCATTCATCTCCGATTGGTTTAGCTTTTCTTGGAGGATTTTATTGTTATCTAATACCCGTCCATGTTCCTCCTCGAGATCATGAAGTTTGATCTTTAAAGTTTGATTCTCGTCTTGAACTTCATGTCGTTGCTTCCTCAACTTCTTGTTAAGTTTGGCCATCTTCTTTGATTCCGCAAGAAGTTGTTGGTATGCCTCAACGAGTTCTTCTTCGTCCGACTCCCCCTCACTTGATGACTCTCCTCCGGATGTTGATGTTTCATGCAAAATCAAAGGAATAGAGTCAGTGACTAAAGATGATAAGCACAAATTAGAAGAGGGAATTTGAGAGGCATGAGAAGCAACAATTTTTTCTTTTTCCTCTTCACTTGAGGTCGATTCATCGAAACTAGAATCGTCCCAAGTTTTTGCTTGCAAAGCCTTCTTTTTGTATGATTTCTTAGAAGGACAATCCGTTGAAATATGGCCGTAGCCTTTGCATCGATAGCATCGGATTTCCCCTTCGAAATCATCTTTTTCTTTTTCTTTAGAAGGTTTTGCAACGCCTTTGAGTTTAGAGGATTTAGAACCCGATGATCCTTTAGATGGTTTCGTGGATGAAGATCCATCGGTTCGATTCTTCCAAAATTTCCGACGAAATTTCTTTGTGATCCGCGCCAGTTGTTCTTCAAAATCGGCAAAAGAGATTTCATCGTCGGAACTCGATTCGTCATCTTCTTCCTTTGTTGATTTGAATGCAATACCTGTAAGCTTAGAAGAAGACTTGGAAGAATTTTGATTAGTAGGAAAAGTCATCTCATAAGTTTGCAAAGCACCTACTAATTCCTCTACACTCATCTCATCCGGATGACTAACGGTTTCAATGGCGGTAACCTTTGCCCTAAACCGTTCCGGAAGAGTCCGAAGTATCTTTCTTACAATTTTCGACTCCGGGATCTTTTCTCCTAAATTAGCACATGTATTAATTACATCTTGAAGTCTAGTGTAATAATCTGTAAACAATTCATGCTCTTCCATATGAATAGAGTCAAATTGACTTGTAAGCATCTGGAGCTTTTGAATTTTTACAAGATTAGTACCCTCATGTGTAATTTTGAGAATATCCCAAATTTCCTTCGCGGTTTCACACGCGGAAATTCGTGTAAACTCAGTCGAGGAAAGAGAATTAAATAAAGCGTTCATACCTTTCCCATTGTAAGAAGATCTTTCGATTTCCTCTTTGGACCATCTAGAGCGAGGTTTTGGGGTAGTAGAATTTCCTACTTCCTCAACCGGATGCACCCAACCGTATTCAACGGTTTGCCATACCCGCTCATCAATAGAGATGAGAAAAGCTCTCATCCGCACTTTCCAATATGCATAATTGGTCCCATCAAAAAGAGGAGGTCTAAAAATATTACCACTTTCACCCATTATGATAGATAAACCTAAAACCCGCTCTGATACCAATTGTAGAGTTATTTAGGATCCACAAGGATCTAAATAGGTACTATCAAACACCTAGAGGGGGGTGAATAGGTGTAATATTATAAAAACCAATCTCAGTGCAAAAATAAAAACCAATGCGGAAAATAAAAATCAACACACCGAGATTTACGTGGAAACTCCAATCCAGGAGAAAAACCACGGGACCAACACGCAATAACAATCCACTAAGAAATGAAGAATAACAAGGTGATTACCGACTCCACGGACTCGACCCCTCCTTCAACTTCTTCGGACCTTGCGCTGACCGGTTGGATGTCCACGCAATAACAATCCACTAAGAAACGAAGAATAACAAGGTGATTACCGTCTCCACGGATTCAACCCCTCCTTCAATTTCTTCGGACCTTGCGCTCCAACGTTTGCACGTCCACTGCACACGTTCGAATCCACGAACGCCACTCGAATCCACGAGCACACGTTTCGAATCCACGAAACGCCTTCAACACACCGAATCCACGATGGCACGTCGAATCCACGACGCAAACTCAGCCGGTAAGAATATTGGCTTCGATGGTGATCCTTTGCTTAGATTATCAATGAAGATCCATGGGAAAAATCTCTAAGCAAAGATTAGATCAATTCGACAAAAGATATGTTCTTGAAAGAACCATCGAATTGACCTAAAAGAGGCTATAAAGAAGAACGATAAAAACCTAGCCTCTAGGGTTGCTCTCAAGTGTTTTATAAATTGATCGGCCGTGCTCCCCACGTTTTTGAGAAACCCTAAATGTCTATTTATAGTTTAGAAACCTTTGGAAAGAGATAAGAATCAAAAACTTACCTTATCTGGAATTTTTCAGGACGGCGATCCGGATCGGATTTACTGCGATCCGGATCGTCGTAACAAGATTGACGATTCCAGAAATCCAAGGGTTCGGGATCCGGATCGCAAGGCCCGATCCGGATCGTTCATGAATTTCAGCAACATCCAATGTTCGGGATCCGGATCAGAATAGGCTTGGATCCGGATTGGATTTGCACATGAACTAATACCCTTCGGGATCCGGATTGGATCATCTGATCCGGATCCTGAGCATGTCCCATGTCCAGTTTTTGATTTTTATGCAATTAAAAATTCATCCAAGTGTTTCTACACTATAAGAAAGTATTCGGATCACCAAAATTATTTAGTTAAACATACCTGATCCTTTTGAATACTTTCTTCTTGAGATTGATGTAACTAATCCACAATTCTTCATCTTCAATCTTCAAGACTCAAGACACTGAGTGTCAACTTGAGCTCTTGTTGAATCTTCTCTAAGTCTTTGATTGCTGATTGACAATTTGATCCCTTTAAGACTCCGACTCAACTTACTGACTTGACTCACGAAATATGCCAACACCAAAAAGCCGTAACATTCCCGACCTCCAGCACCGAGCGGGCGGGTGTATGCCGCCCAGTTGGCGGATTCTCCGGCGGCAGACCAGGTGGTGGCAGGTATTATTCTACTCTTTGGCATTCGGGCTCGCTCTTTATTTGACACTGGAGCTTCGCATTCTTTCATTAGTCGAGCATTTGCATCACTTCATGGTCTAGATGTAGAGTCCTTGTCATGTGCTTTAGAGGTGCGGATTCCCGATCATATTTTGCATGTCGAGGAGCGTTGTGTGGCATGCCCGGTACAGTTGGGGCCTTGGATATTGCCCGCAGACTTGCTTGTCTTGCAGCAGCTCCAGGACTTTGATGTGGTGCTAGGGATGGATTGGCTATCACGGTATTCCGCCACTATCGACTGCAGAGAGAGGACGGTGACCCTTCGCGAGCCTGGACAGGAGGAGTTCATCTTCAGAGGCTGCCAGAGCACGCTGTTCGCAGCGACCATCTCCTCGGCCAGAGCTAGGAGGATGATGAGCAGAGGTTGCATTGCCTTTTTGGCCATTGTGGTGGAGGTGCCTACGGCGGCACTGGGACTCGAGGATATCCCTATTGTCCGAGAGTTCCCAGATGTGTTTCCCCCTGAGTTGACGACGATGCCGCCGGAGAGGGAGATTGAGTTTGTGATTGATGTAGTCCCTGGGACTGCACCAATCTCAAAGGCACCCTATAGGATGGTGCCAGCTGAGTTGAGGGAGTTGAAAGCCCAGCTTCAGGATCTTTTGGATAGGGGCTTCATTAGACCCAGTGTTTCTCCGTGGGGAGCGCCTGTGTTGTTTGTGAAGAAGAAGGATGGGTCACTCCGATTGTGCGTGGATTATAGGGAATTGAACAAAGTGACCATCCGGAATAAGTATCCCCTCCCCCGGATAGATGATTTGTTTGATCAGCTGCAGGGAGCGTCTGTGTTCTCGAAGATTGATCTGCAGTCCGGTTACCACCAGCTGAGGGTGAGGGCCGAGGACATCTCCAAAACGGCTTTCAGATCGCGGTACGGGCATTATGAGTTTACTGTGATGCCTTTCGGGTTGACAAATGCCCCTGCCGCATTCATGGATTTGATGAACAGGATATTTCAGCCGTTTTTGGACCGGTTTGTGGTGGTGTTCATAGATGATATTCTGATCTACTCCCGGAGTGATCTGGAGCACGAGGAGCACTTGAGGACCGTGCTACAGCTTCTGCGAGAGAAGAAGCTGTATGCTAAGTTCAAAAAGTGCGAGTTTTGGCTCCGGGAGGTCGCCTTTCTGGGTCATGTTGTTTCAGCTGCTGGAGTGGCGGTGGATCCGGCCAAGGTGGATGCTATTCGAGATTGGCCGAGGCCGACGACTATCACCGAGGTGCGGAGCTTTCTTGGTTTGGCGGGCTACTATCGGCGTTTTGTGGAAGGCTTTGCGAAGCTTTCCTCTCCCCTCACTCGTCTGACCAGGAAAGGAGTTAAGTTTGTTTGGAGCGAGACTTGCCAGAGCTGTTTTGAGGAGCTGAAGCAGAGATTGATGACCGCTCCAATCCTTGCCCTCCCAGTTATGGGGGAAGGATTTGTGATTTACAGTGATGCCTCACATAGTGGTCTGGGGTGTGTGTTGATGCAGCATGGTAGGGTAATTGCCTATGCTTCACGGCAATTGAAGGACTATGAGAAAAATTACCCTACTCATGATCTGGAGTTGGCAGCGGTGGTGTTTGCTCTGAAGCTGTGGCGGCATTATTTGTATGGAGAGCATTGCGAGATATATACTGATCACAAAAGCTTGAAGTATCTGTTCACCCAAAAGGAGCTGAATTTGAGGCAACGCCGGTGGTTGGAGCTGCTAAAGGATTATGATCTGAGTATCCTTTATCACCCCGGCAAGGCCAATGTTGTGGCGGATGCTTTGAGCAGGAGGACGAGTCTGAGCTTATTGATCTCGCAGCAGGCGCCGTTGGTCGAGCAGATGAGGCGATTACAGCTGGAGGTAGTATCCCCTGGGGTCTCTGCTAGACTCATGTCTATGGTCTTGCAGCCCACTCTGTTGGAGAGGATCAGGGACACTCAGAGTGAGGACCCCCACTTGACGAGGATCAGGACGCAGCTTCAGGCGGATCAGACAGGGGATTTTTCTGTGGATAGCTCGGGAGTACTGCGGTACAGGGACCGAGTGTGTGTGCCTATGGATCAGGAGATTAGAGATCAGATTTTGAGGGAGGCCCATTATACACCTTATACCATCCACCCTGGAGGTACTAAGATGTATAAGGACCTCAAGGCACAGTTTTGGTGGCCCGGAATGAAGCGGGACATTGGGAGATTCGTAGCTCACTGTTTAACTTGCCAGCAAGTGAAGGCAGAGCATCGCGTTCCTGCTGGCAAGTTGCAGAGTCTTCCAATTCCCGAGTGGAAATGGGACCACGTCACTATGGATTTCGTCACTGGATTGCCGAGGGCGCAGAGCGGGGCAGATGCGATCTGGGTTATTGTGGACAGACTCACCAAGTCGGCGCACTTCTTACCGGTTCAGATGACTTGGTCACTGGAGCGTTTGGCACAGTTATATTTGGATGAGATAGTGAGGCTTCACGGCATACCTGCTTCGATTGTGTCAGATCGAGACCCGAGATTCGTATCACGCTTTTGGGGGAGTTTGCATTCTGCATTGGGGACTCAGCTCAGGTTTAGCACCGCTTTCCACCCACAGACCGATGGACAGTCAGAACGCACCATACAGACCCTCGAGGATATGTTGAGAGCGTGCGTTATGGATTTTGGAGGAGGGTGGTACCGACACTTATCTTTGGTTGAGTTCGCGTACAACAACAGCTATCAGGCGAGCATCCAGATGGCTCCGTTTGAGGCGTTGTATGGACGCAAGTGTCGGTCTCCCTTATATTGGAGTGACGTGGGTGAGAGGAGGACTTTGGGACCGGATTTACTTTTGGAGGCAGAGGAAAAAGTCAGAATTATTCGCCGACATCTTGAGACAGCCCAGAGTCGTCAGAAGAGCTACGCCGATACTCGACGGCGAGACCTGGAGTTTCAGGTTGGTGATCATGTCTTCTTGAAGGTCTCGCCCTCGAAAGGGGTCCGGAGATTTGGAGTACGGGGAAAGCTCAGTCCCCGCTTTATTGGACCCTTTGAGGTACTTGACAGAGTTGGTCCTGTGGCATACAGAGTTGCCTTACCCCCGCGCCTGGCCGGAGTTCATGATGTCTTCCACGTCTCAGCTCTGAGGAGATATGTTTTTGACCCGTCGCACGTGATTGACTTCACTTCGTTGGAGATCGGCGAGGACTTGGTCTACGAGGAGCGCCCGTTGCGGATTCTTGCTCGTGAGGTGAGGGAATTGCGCAATCGGGCCATTCCATATGTGAAGATCTTGTGGAGCAATCACGAGGAGCGAGAGGCTACTTGGGAGCTGGAGACAGAGATGAGAGACGCCTACCCCTTCTTGTTCGAGGCTTCTAGTTGAGGTACGTCATTTTGTTTTTCCTTGTTTCGGGGACGAAACTTTTTTTTAGTGGGGGAGGATGTAGGGCCCCTGAACTCCATGCAGCTTTTTCCCGCATTTTCACTGTGCAAACACCTGTTGATGGTGTATTCGGCCCATAGTGCATCAAAGGGATGCCACAGATGGACCCTGTGAGCTTTGGCTTGTTGTGTTTGGCCTTCGGCTGTTTTTGCCGAATTTTAGAAAGGTTTTAGGCCAAACGGAGGTTGGATTTGGATTCTGTCGTTTTGGAGCTTGTCTGCCTATCTGGGAGCCCATTCGGGGTGTTTGAGTGGTTTGCGCGCTTATTGGAATCAAGATTGCATCCCGGCACGAAAATTGGATTAAATTTACCTTTCCGGGAGCCTCCGGCAAATTTTAGGAGTGGATTTTGGCGAAACGGACGTCGTTTTTGGAATCAGCGCGCGAAAACGGTCAAGATGGGCTATTTACTTGCTGTTTTTGAGCTGGCGGTTACTGTTCACGCCGGAACAGTGTCTCCTGCGATCGCCGGCGGCGGCTGGCGGCGGCGGGCAGCGCCGGCGGGCGGCGGCGCAGCCTCGGGCAGGCGGCAGGCGGCGGCACGCGGCGCGGGCAGGGCGCGGGCAGGCGCCCGGGTGCGCGGGCAGGCGCGCGGTCCACGGCGGCGGGCGTGCACCAGGGCGGTGCCACGTGGCGGCTTGTGGTTGGTTGGTTCAGGAGGCGCGGTCCACGGAATTTGGGCCCGGGTGCACGGTAGACCGGGTGGACACGTGGCAGGAGGTTACTGGCTCGGTGTTGTGCTCCCGGTCCACGCGAGCTGTGGAGTGGTTGACCGGGGGCAGGTGGCCGTACGGCGGGCAGGTAGCCGTACGGGCGGGGGC
The DNA here is from genome assembly GCA_029168755.2 of Tillandsia fasciculata. Classification (NCBI taxonomy): domain Eukaryota; kingdom Viridiplantae; phylum Streptophyta; class Magnoliopsida; order Poales; family Bromeliaceae; genus Tillandsia; species Tillandsia fasciculata. Next base: position 2,505,388 of record CM054946.1, on the reverse strand, counting down.
AGGCGGCGACGTGCGCGGTGCACGGCGCGACGTGCGCGGTGCACGGGTTGCCGGGGCCACGTGGCGCGCCGCCATTGGCGGGCGCAGGTGCACCGGGTGCAGCGGGGCGCGAAGGACCGAGGATTGGGCCACGTGGCGGGCCGGGCCGTGTCGGCTTGCACAGTAATGGGCCGGGCCCATTACTGTAGCAGCCCGAAAAATTCGGGCGCCCGAAAGTGGACATGTTGGGTATTTTTTCAATTGTTTTCTTCAGCCTATAAAATCCCCAACCCGAGCCCTCTTCTTTGCTTTTTTTCTCTCAACCCTTACCCCTTCTGCCCGAGCCCCCTTAAGCAAAGTTGTTCATCTCTAAGTGCTTGATCTTCCTGCCAAGTTCTAGGATTTTAGGAGGCTCGAATCCCGAGGTTCCCCATTTTTCGGCGCAGCGCGACGTTGCATTCCTGGGTTCTTCTTCGGCGCAGCGACAGTGTTTTAGCTCCCCTGGGCTACCCCGAGATCATTTTGCTGTGATTCTTGCGCCGGCAGACTCCTAAGAGGTAGGACTTCATCTTTCGTTTTGATCGCGCTTTCCCGTTTCGAGGTTTTGGCACGGATCCCGAGGCAAACAGTGACCCCTTTTTCTGTGTGGATTTCCTTGACAGCAGCTGAGGTATTTGGCCATATCTTCGCGCACGAGCGTCAGACGGAAACGAGCTTATACAACTTTTTCATCTACGGATCGCAAGGAACGCGCTCGTATTTTTCTTCGATTTTCCAGAGGATTATTTCGAGGTGAAAATCACTGTTTTCTCAGTGAACAGTGCACAGTCTTTAGCACAGATTTTTGTATGAGGTGCCCTCTTGCCGAATTTTTATCTTGACTTACCGAACTCAGATTTGGGCGTGCAAGGTACCGTTGCGAAGCTATCGACGCGAGGATCGCCGTGATATTTTTCTTGGAATTTTCTGGGCACTTTCTGCAGGTGATAATTTAACAGTTTTGAATCGATGTTGTATGTGATTATAAGAGCAATATTTGGGAGCCTAAGTGTATTTAGTGGACTTTGTATTGTACCAGGAGTATTACGGGTGTGCTGAATTTGTGGGAGCAAGGATTTGGAGTTTTGGTATTTTCATCTGTACGGATCCGGACAGTTGCACTTCAGGTGGGTGGTTGTTGTACTCCTCTCCTTTGATATGCCCACTAGGAATATCAGAACGCCCCCACATTGTTGATGCTAATGTGTTGATTGGTAGACTTGCATGCTCTAGGGAAATTAGTTATTGTTAATTGATCCATGTGGAATTTGTGGTAGCATGATTACCTTAATTAATCGCTTAATTATTCTGGACTGCATGTTTAGGGGCAGAATATAAATTGAGGACTGCAAAATGATGATTGTTCATATGTGACTGTCACCTTAGCCTTTATCCTCTAAACTGATTATTCTTGGAAAATGGACAAAATATTGAGACAATGCATGATTAAACGGGTCACTTAATTATGTCATCTTTTACTGCTATACTATCTTTTGGGACTTGACTTAGGAGAAACCATGCATTTATTCTTTTCTTCTCCTATTATTGATAGACTTGCGGCATAGTCGCTCAGGTTCGAGCGGATGTTGGACAGTGTAGTCAGGTATTGGGGATTTGGGACAGGTTGGGCTTTTGACAGGGTGTTGCGGCGACCACGGATCTTGGGTGGTTGACCGGGTTGTACTATTGCATCAGATTGGGTGTTTTGGGGATCGGGCTTTCTTTAGTGGACGGAGTTTCCCACTTTGATCATAGTCATGATCCAGTCCTGCTATTATGAGACAGTGGTTACAGAGATGCTTGTTACAGTGATACTTTACTCGTGTGGGTCGCTCCCCTCGAGTGCCACTCCGGAGTAGGCTTTCCACGGTGCAGAGCGCCGGGCACCATGCTGGTTTCTTGAGTTCGACAGCAGAGCAGGCAGTGCCAGTGTTCACTGGCGGTCAGATTGGGTCATTTTGACAGGCTTCTTGATTCTGATGCATCACTTTCTCCATCCTTATTGGTTGGTCATGTAGAGGCATATTAGGGATAGCATTTTATCAGTTGCTTCATTTATCTGCACCCCCTTTCTTCTCCTTTCCCCTTTTGCCTCTGATCACCTGGTGGGCATATCTGAGCTGAGGCTTTACCCACTAGGGGAGGCTACTGTTTATAGTAGTACTTACCCCCATTGTCTTTCTTGTTTCTTTCCTTTCCCTTGTTTTGCAGAGTCCTCCGTGGGAGTTGCTGGGCCGTCAGCAACTGATCGAGGTAAGCGGATTGCGGATTAGATAGAGAGCCACCCGAGGGTTGTAGCTGGAGATTTTTGGGTACCTGGTCTTCTCAGACAGCTTTTATTTATTTTTCTTTTTGGGTCTGGCTTCTGCCAGCTGTTTGTATTTTTAGTGGTGTGCTGGGAGAGACATCTGTATTTTATTTCACTGTTGTACTTTTTACTTCCAGCTTCTGTCTGAGATACAGTAGTTTCAGTTTAGCTCTGACTTTTATGCTCTTTTATTGTTACTTCTTATATCTGAGCAGGTTACCGACGCTTCGTGTATGTGGGAAATACCGCATGCACAGCGGATCTGTAGACGGGCCCGGGTTCTGGTTTGCACCCGGGGCGTGACAAGCATACTTTTCAGTACCTACTCCTGCTCTATTATATTTGATTGATTCTGGTATTTTTTGTTACGGAATTTGAGTTGGCGTATTTCGTGGAAGGTGTTAAGTCTTGAAGATTGAAGATGAAAGAAGTTTGGATCATATACCTCAATCTCAAGAAAGAAGAATTCAAAAGGATCAGGTATGTTTAACTAAAGATTTTTGGTGATCCGAATACTTCTTGTAGTGTAGAAACACTTGGAAGAAATTTTTACTGCATAAAAATCAAAAACTGGACATTGGACATGTTCAGGATCCGGATCAGGCAGTGCAATCCGGATCCCGAAGGGTGTTGTTCATTGGCAAATCCAATCCGGATCACAGGCCAATTCTGATCCGGATCCCGAACATGGGATTTTGGTGAATTGTATGAACGATCCGGATCGGGACTGCGATCCGGATCCCGAACCCTGTTTTCTGGAATTGTCTATCACGCTACGACGATCCGGATCGCAGCTAATCCGATCCGGATCGCCGTCCTGAAAATTTCCAGAAAAGGTTGTTTTTGATCCTTATCTTCTTCCAATGGTTTCTAACCTATAAATAGACCCTTTATTCTTTTTCTAGGGTATCCGCAAAGCAACGAAAAATACGACCGAAAAAGAAAAATCCACATATAGAGAAGAAAGGAAATAACTAGATTAATTCTATGTTTCTTCATCTATATTGATTGATTTGATTCTAGGTTTTCCAAACTCAGATTTTGAGTAGAATCAAATCAATGAATACTTAGATGGTATTTCCGATCTATTTCTAATCTAAGTATTCGACGGATCATCACCACCCAAAAACAACGATTTACCCTAAATCGGCGCGTGGACTCGCGTGGCCTTGTGGATTCAAGGTGCAACCGCTCTCGTGGATTCGGAGCGAGGTACGTTCGTGGATTCGAAGCGTGCTACTGGGTGAAGACCGTGGATTCGGTCGGACGTCGTGGACTCGACGTTGGACGCTGTGGATTCAGCGTTGGGCGCAGATCGTGGATTCGAGAAGCGTCGTGGAGCGAGCAGAGAAGATCTACTAGGAGCGTATGGTAAAAGGTTGAGTCGTCTGTGAGTACGTTATATCACCTTGTACGTGTGTTAATTCTAGTGGATTTCACCGTGTTATCGGTCCCGTGGTTTTTTACTCCGGTTTGGAGTTTTCCACGTAAAAATCTTGCGTGTTCATTTATTTTTCCGCATTGGGTTTTATTGCGCAATGATTTTTTGAGTGTTTATTGTTTACACCTATTCACCCCCCTCTAGGTGTTTTTTCCCCTATTTAGATCCTTTTAATATATATAACCCAACAAGTGGTATCAGAGCGGGAATAGGGTTGTAAACAATGGTTGAAGGTGGAAACATCAACAGACCCCCATTCTTCGATGGAACAAATTATGCGTACTGGAAAGTACGGATGAAAGCCTTTTTAATTTCCATCGACGAAAGGGTGTGGCAATCAATTGAATTAGGATGGTCTAATCCAACTGAAATTATTTCTGATGTTCGCACCTTAAAACCTAGGTCGAAATGGACCAAGGAAGAGATAGATTCATCTTCTTACAATGGCAAAGGAATTAATGCTCTATTTAATGCTTTGTCACAAACTGAGTTCTCTCGCGTCTCGGCATGTGAGACTGCGAAAGAAATCTGGGATGTTCTTCAAGTTACGCATGAGGGAACTAACCTTGTGAAGATTCAGAAACTGCAAATGCTTACGAGCAAGTTTGACTCTATCTCTATGGCAGAGAATGAATCTTTCACTGACTATTACACACGATTGCAAGACATCGTAAACTCATGTGCTAACTTGGGAGAGAAGATTCCAGAATTTAAAGTTGTAAGAAAGATTTTAAGAACTCTTCCTGAACGATTTCGCCCGAAGGTCGCAGCCATTGAAACAATTAAACACCCGGACGAAATGCGTGTAGAAGAATTAGTTGGTGCTTTACAAACTTATGAAATGACATTTCCTACTAACTATTCTTCTGGAAAGGCATCCTCTTCTAAGTCTTCAGGTTATGCATTGAAATCAACTAAAGAAGAAGACGCGGATTCATCCTCCTCGGACGATGACGAGAACCTATCTATGGAGGACTTTGAGAAGCAGCTCGCTCTCTTGACAAGGAAGTTTCGCCGCAACTTTCGAAGGGGTAATTCAAGCAAAACTCCATCCTTCGGAAAGTCGAAGAAAGGCAAGGGTTCTTCAAGCTACAAGTCAAGAAAGCAAGAGAACTTCTCAAAGGATAAGAAAAGTTCAGAGGGACAAGTACAGTGCTTCAAATGTCGAGGCTACGGCCACATTGCAACGGAGTGTCCCAACAAGAATCCGGCAAAGAAGAAGGCGATGCAAGTCGTTACTTGGGATGACAACTCCACGTCAAATGAGTCATCCTCAAGTGATGAAGAAGACAACGCGACAGCTTTCCACGCGTCCACATCTTCACCCTTCATGTGCTTAATGGCAAGTACATCCGATTCATTGTCCAACTCCTCCCATGTTGAAAAGATTGCAACGGACGATGAATCGAGAATTCTGAAGGTGAAGATTTTGCTCTTGCCTACCATAACTTTTGAGGGATTCAAAGAAACTGGCAAAGCAAAACAAGGGTTTGAGAGGGAGATTGCAGGATCTCGAAGAAGAAGTAAAAAGGGCAACCTCTCTCTCAAACGATCTTGAAGTGGAAAGGGATAATCTAGTCAAAGCAAATGTTTCCCTTCAAGAGTCCAATGAGCTTCTTGAGAAAGAACATATGGATATGGTGGACAAAGCGAATTACTTCTTGAAGCTCTACGGCGAGGCTCGACAGGAAAAATGGAAATGACAAAGACCATACGCCAACTAAAGGATGACTTAAAGAGATTTTCTTCTGGAAGGAGTAAGTTGGACAGACTTCTTGGTCTTGGTCAAACAAATAAGTTCGGCCTCGGATACACTCAAACTGGAGACATTCCAAGTTCGAGTGGGACAGTTTTTGTGCCTCAGTCGGTATCTCCTCCTCCGACACCGGAATTCACGACAAGCAACGACAACAAGCCTACTTCATCCTCTTCGGAATCGTCAAGATCTAAGGTATGTTTTCGTTGTGGCATTTCAGGGCACATAAGGAGAAATTGCAAGACGGGAGCCAAACGCACACCTCAAGCACCTCTTGCAATGACTACCAAAAGGTGATTCCTCAGAAATCAATTGCAAATCAATTGAAGGAAAAGAGCCTTGGTAGTTCACCGCTCAAGACGACATCATCAAGGAGCAGCAATTCTTAACAAGACGCTTTCACCTAGGAAATCAACTTCACGACCATTACCGACGCATTCCAAAAAGGTTTGGGTGCGCAAAGGTGAAATTTTCCCTTGTCTTGTTACTAATGTTTCCTTGCATGCATATGATAGTTCGTCTTGGTATCTGGATAGCGGGTGTTCCCGTCACATGACCGGTGACAAAAACTGTTTTCAAACCTTTGAGAAAATCTCCGGAGGACTTGTTGTTTTCGGAGATGGTCGGTCTTCCAAAATTGTTGGAAAGGGAACGGTAGCTATTCCAGATGGCCCGGTTCTAAATAATGTGTTATTTGTTCATGGCCTTAAGACTAACCTCATAAGCATAAGTCAACTTTGTGATAATGGTTATTCAGTTAATTTTTCATCTGATGAATGTACTGTAACTGACAAGAACCATGTTTCTTTTTAAAAGGGGTTAGATCAGAAAACAATTGTTATGTAGTTCCTAATAAAATTTCTGAAAAATGTAACCTAGCATCTTTGAAAAATGAAACACTTTGGCATGAAAGGCTAGGTCACATAAACTTTAAGGAACTTGCTAGAATTTCAAACAAAGATGTGGTCAAGGGGGTTCCTAAACTTTCTTTTGAACAAAACATTGTGTGTGGCGGTTGCCAAAAGGGAAAACAGTCTAGGACTGCACACAAGAACTTGAACCACATAGGTACAAAACGGCCTTTGGAACTTTTGCACATGGATTTAATGGGGCCAACTCGTCAACCATCCTTGGGAGGTAAATGGTATATTTTCTTATTGGTTGATGATTTCTCTAGATATACTTGGGTAGCATTTTTAAAAGAGAAAGCTGATACTTTTGATTCTTTTCACGAGATTTGCCATCGTATTATGATTGAAAAGAATGAAAAGATTACTCGAGTTAGAAGTGATAGAGGTGGAGAATTCATAAATTCTAAATTCATTGATTTTTGCACTTCTAAACGGCATTAAACATGAATTCTCAGCACCCTATACACCTCAACAGAATGGTGTAGTCGAGCGCAAAAACAGGGTCGTACAGGAGATGGCACGTGTTATGCTTCATAGCCGGAACCTACCGTTATATTTTTGGGCTGAAGCGGTGAACACTGCTGTCTATGTTATTAATCGCGTGTATTTGCGCCCGGGGACTTTAAATACACCATATGAACTATGGTTTTGTAGAAAACCTAACATCAAATATTTTCGTATCTTTGGGAGTCGGTGTTTTATTTTACGTGACCGCGAAAATCTTGGAAAATTTGACTCTCGAAGTGACGAAGGGATTTTCTTAGGTTATTCTACAAACAGTAGAGCATATCGAGTTTTTAACTTAGAATCTAAGACGATCGTAGAATCGATAAATGTTAAGGTAGATGAAGCTTTTCACTTTGAATCTGAAAAATCTACCCTCGATATCTCTCTTGATGATGATACACCTGCTAATGCATCTTCTTCTAACAATTCTTTCGATAATAATGATGCATCTAACGGTTCTTCAAGTTTATCTGATGTGCAGGAATCATCTCGTGTACCTCCGACTACTCCTTACCTCAAACGTTACGCATCTCCAAGGATCATCCTGAATCGAACATCATTGGAGATCCACAAGAAGGAGTTAGAACTCGGAGACAATTGGTTTGCGGATTCGCATGCTACGTATCTCAAATCGAACCAAAGAATGTTGATGAAGCTCTTCAAGATGACTACTGGATTGAAGCAATGCAGGAAGAGCTCCATCAATTTGAGCGAAACAAAGTCTGGGAATTAACGAAGCCTCCGAAGCAACACAATGTGATAGGTACCAAATGGATTTTCAAGAACAAGAAAAATGAAGATGGTACTATCATCAGGAACAAAGCAAGGTTAGTTGCTCAAGGCTACTCTCAAGTAGAAGGTATAGACTTTGATGAAACTTTCGCCCCTGTAGCTAGACTCGAGTCCATTCGTATCTTATTTGCGATAGCTTGTCATTTTAAAATCAAATTATTTCAAATGGACGTTAAGAGCGCATTTTTAAATGGGTTTTTAAATGAGGAAGTTTATGTGGCTCAACCGAAAGGTTTTGTGGACCATAAACTACCTAACCATGTTTTTCGTCTGAAAAAGGCTCTTTACGGTCTGAAACAAGCACCGCGAGCATGGTACGAAAGGTTGACAAAGCACCTTTTGGAAAAGGGCTATACTCGAGGGGGAGCTGACAGGACTCTCTTTGTGAAGCATTATCAAAACAATTTCATTGTTGCACAAATCTATGTCGATGACATTGTATTTGGTGCAACAAGAGATAATGATGCTTCTAAATTCGCGGAGACCATGGAAAGCGAATTTGAGATGTCCATGATGGGCGAATTGACTTATTTTCTTGGATTACAAGTTAAACAAAACGATGAAGGAATTCACTTGTGTCAATCCAAGTATGCAATGGAGTTGGTCAAAAAGTTTGATTTAGAAAATTCTAAGGATTTTCCGACTCCAATGGGAACTAGCCATAAGGGACTTGGAAGTGAATCACATAGTGAGAATGTAGACGAGAAACTGTATCGCAGTATGATTGGAAGTCTACTTTATCTCACGGCTAGTCGCCCGGATATATCCTTCAGTGTTGGGATTTGCGCGAGATATCAATCAGCACCGAAGGAGGTTCACCTGAAAGCGGTGAAACGGATCATCCGGTATATCAAAGGTACAATCAATTTCGGAATTTGGTATCCTATGGGAACAAGTTTGGATATTGTTGGATACTCAGATGCCGATTGGGCTGGATCAGTGGATGATCGGAAAAGCACGAGCGGTGCATGCTTCTATCTTGGCCATTGCCTTGTTGCATGGCACAGTAAAAAGCAGAATTGCATAGCACTCTCGACTGCCGAAGCGGAGTACATTTCAGCGGGAAGTTGTTCAACCCAATTGATTTGGATGAAAAGTGTGTTGAGCGATTTCCGGATTTCAGCATCTTCGGTAACCATTTTATGTGACAACACTAGTGCTATTAACATTTCAAAAAACCCTGTGTTGCACTCTAGAACAAAACATATTGAACTTAGATATCATTTTCTTAGAGAGCTAGTTGAATCAAATATTCTTCAACTGTCATATATTTCAACTGAGGATCAATTAGCTGATATCTTAACAAAACCTTTGGATCAAAAACGTTTTATTCACTTGCGTAAAGCAATTGGCATGCTTTCCTTGAAATAACCTCTTTTTGAAACCTTTGCTTAGGTTAGGTTTTGTTTTTGTTTTTGTTTTGTTCTTTATCTATGTTTTGTACATAGGACATTAATTGAGCATTGATCATAATTGACTTTAATTGCATCTTTTCACGCATTTAGAAATTTATTATGCTTTTGATATCATAATATTTCAATGTTGCAATGATCATTTATGTTAATTAAGTCATCTTTTAAGTGATCAAAGTCAATTTCTCTCTCAATGATCTCTTGGTATAGTCATTATCTTATTTGATTGCTTAGTCGAGTATGAATGCGAGATCAATTTTTGGTTGAATACCTTATATATTAAATAATTGATAGCCAATTGAGGGGGAGTCAAAGAAATGTAATATGCTCAAAAGATGTGGAAAGAGTTACATCCCAATGAGGAGTGTGAAAACTACCACCACATGGAGGAAAAAGATACCCCATGATAACCAAGCATGGTTTTTCAATTTTTGATTATATAAATGCATATTGAAATACTTGACTCTGTCAAATTTCAAGGTTGGTATAAGGTGGGATTTTTGATGAAAGATGCTCAAAGAGCCACTCCTTCAACAGATTGTCTAGATATATTATCTAACTTATCTGGGATTTCAAACATCTATTGATCTTGGTATTTCATTTTCTTTACCAAATTGATGATTTGATAAAGGCATTACACATAAGATCAGGATAGATGTGATTGAAGTTGTTCAACTTTAAGTGTTTTAAATTTCGTAAATTTTCGTTTCATTTTTGAGTATTTTTGATAGATTTTGTATAATCTATTTCTTGTTGTATGAAACGATGATTTTTGTTTAAAGTTGATATGCTAAAGTGCTTACATACTTTTTCTGGATTTTATGGAATTTTTCTGAATTTTTCTGAAGAAAAAGTTGGAGCCGATCCGGATCGGGCTAAGTGATCCGGATCCCGAACGCAGGCTTTTTCCTGCGGGTAGCCGATCCGGATCACATTCTCGATCCGATCCGGATCACGGCTAGGGTTTTAATAAGAACAAGGGGGTTTTGATTTCTTTTACTACAATCTTTTGTTCTTAAGTCTCTAGAGCTTCTCTCTCTAGATTTCTTGCATCTTGGAGCTTTCCAAACTCAAAGTTCTTCGATTCCAAGTAAGTTTTATTGATCAAAATCTCGGTTTTTCACAGGTTTTCTATATTTTCATCAAAACGTGATGAAATTTTCTATCTTTTTCGTTTGTGAATGGTTTTTGATCAAATTTCTTTTGAAATAAGAACTCTGGGTAGATTAGTTTTGATTATATGCTGGGTTTTCTCCTGATTAACGAATTTTTGGGCTTCGATTTCTGAAAATTCTGTTTTAGGGCATATAATAGGAATTTTTGAAATTCATGTAATTGATCTATTTTTAAAATTCTTTTTGCAAAACTAATTTGATTCTTAGCCTCTCTACATGATTATGATTGTTTGGGTACAATTTTTCAAATTTTTGAAAATTGAAAATTTTTCATGTTCTTGAGTTGGTCTTCACAGGACACTTCTTGAAGCACAAAGCACTTCAGCAATGGTGATCACCTGGATCATTTTCCTACTTGCTGCCATGGTTCATGCTAAGGACACTGTCAAGCCTAAAAGGGCTAAGAGAACGAAGAAAGCTCAGAATGATTCCGACACGGAATCAGAAACGGCTTCTATTGACTGGGATAACCTCGAGATCAAGGAAGACGTCCCTATTGTCTCAAAAGGGAAAGCTACTGCTGAAGCTTCAAAGGCAAAGCTTCCTCCTACTGCTGCAGAAAAAGGAAAAGCTCCCATGGACCCAAGTCCAATTGGAACAAGAATAAAAACCGGTGCAAGAAAAAGAGGCAGTGCTCGGGGCATTTCGATTAACGAACCTATTGCTAGCCAGCCTCCCCAACAGGAATTCATTAGCTCAGCACGGATCAAAGATTTTGAGAAGAGGGAATGCATTGGCGAAAGACATGTCAATGTCAAACCAATGAAGGAACGATCTACAGTCTTTGGGATTTTGTTTGACCAGGTCGGTCTTGCTCCAATTTGCAACTTCCCTGAGATTACTGGGTACTGTCCACACTCAGTACGAATGTTTTATCAGAACGCTGCAAGTTTAATTGATCACGATGACGGACGTCGAGAATTTCATACTTTGGTTAAAAATATCAAAATCAAAGTCACACCCCAACTGATTGGAGAAGTGCTGGGTATGAAAGCCAGAGCTGATGGACTCCATTACCTTAAAACTCAAAGCTTCAACAACAACTCCTGGAGAGTGGTTGTAGATGGAATTTGTCTCCCAGATACTTTGTCGACAGGAAATTCAGTTTTCTCTAAAGAGCTTCGACCAGAGTATCGGTATATAAACTTCATAGTCTGCTACAACATTCTTCCCAACATGAATACGAAGGTTCTTCGATGGGACAGGATGTTATTCCTTTATCTTCTTGGAAACCCGGCCGCATCGATAGGAGCAAACTTGAATATTCCTTTCCTCATTTGGTCAAGGATGGCGCGGTATGTGGAACACTCTCACCCCACAGAGAGACTACCCTATCCAATGATAATCATGCGCATCCTTAGAAAGTTTAAAGTCGATACAAGTGCGAGCTCATACATGTACAGTTTGGGAACCTTCAATGAGACAACTATTGTGAAGTCTCTATCGACAAAACAAGATGATCCTCCATCTCCTCCAATCCGACAAAGAGCTCGACCACAAGCAACAGCTTCTACAGCTCCTGTTCCACCAGCACAGCAAGCACCTCCATCCACTTCTGATGATGATGCTTCTGTTAGCTCAATCTTTAAAGAACAACAGCGACTCTCCAACGAGCAAGAACGCATGTCTATTGAGTTCGCTGAAATGAAGGAAGATCTCAAAGAAGTCAAGAAAGAACAAGCTGTGATGATTCAAGATCTCAAAGAAGTGAAGAAGGAGCAAGCCTCTATGAATAAACGAATCAAGAAAATGTTTCAGAAGCTTGGATGTATCAGCTCTGACGATTCTCCATAAAGTTTCCTTCTAATCTTTTCGTTTGCAGGTTTTTACGTTTTTGGTTTGTTTCCTTCACCTCTCAAGTTTCGTAATTTGTATTTAAACTTTTTAACTCTCCTTAAGTTTTGTACTTTTGGCTAACTTTGTGACAAAAAGGGGGAGAGATGTGGAGAAACTTTGTGTGAGAACTTTGAACGAACTCAAACTTTGACTTTGGTGGAAGGTAAGTATTACAACTTTTGGTTTTTATCTGGTGATTTGTTGCATGTCCCTACTAACTATTCGACTAACTATTTGGGCATGTAATATTACTAACAAGTTGTTTGATTACTAACAAAGCAAAGTGATGACATTTGGAATCTTATTGCTTAAAAGATATGTCAATGCTTGATTGTTATCTTATTACATATCTGAATTACTAAATGTCATGATGAGTATAAACTCATCTCTGCTAGGTTTTGTATGCTAAAATTCTTGAGGTATCTAACGATCTCTTTTTGTCAAGAATGATTTCTTTTTGCAGAGAGTACAGATGTCTAAGTCTAGAGTCTGTTTTAGGAGTTTATCTCATGTTTTTAAAGTTTGGATCTCCATTGTAAATTTTTGTTGTATGGTGATAGCAACAAAAATATCCTTTTTGAATTTTCTTTAGTGGATTTGTGTTTTGTCACGAAACCGCCAAAGGGGGAGATTGTTACGGAATTTGAGTTGGCGTATTTCGTGAAAGTGTTAAGTCTTGAAGATTGAAGATGAAAGAAGTTTGGATCATATACCTCAATCTCAAGAAAGAAGAATTCAAAAGGATCAGGTATGTTTAACTAAAGATTTTTGGTGATCCGAATACTTCTTGTAGTGTAGAAACACTTGGAAGAAATTTTTATTGCATAAAAATCAAAAACTGGACATGGGACATGTTCAGGATCCGGATCAGGCTTGCAATCCGGATCCCGAAGGGTGTTGTTCATTGGCAAATCCAATCCGGATCACAGGCCAATTCTGATCCGGATCCCGAACATGGGATTTTGGTGAATTGTATGAACGATCCGGATCGGGGACTGCGATCCGGATCCCGAACCCTGTTTTCTGGAATTGTCTATCACGCTACGACGATCCGGATCGCAGCTAATCCGATCCGGATCGCCGTCCTGAAAATTTCCAGAAAAGGATGTTTTTGATCCTTATCTTCTTCCAATGGTTTCTAACCTATAAATAGACCCTTTATTCTTTTTCTAGGGTATCCGCAAAGCAACGAAAAATACGACCGAAAAAGAAAAATCCACATATAGAGAAGAAAGGAAATAACTAGATTAATTCTATGTTTCTTCATCTATATTGATTAATTTGATTCTAGGTTTTCCAAACTCAGATTTTGAGTAGAATCAAATTAATGAATACTTAGATGGTATTTCCGATCTATTTCTAATCTAAGTATTCGGCGGATCATCACCACCCAAAAACAACGATTTACCCTAAATCGGCGCGTGGACTCGCGTGGCCTTGTGGATTCAAGGTGCAACTGCTCTCGTGGATTCGGAGCGAGGTACGTTCGTGGATTCGAAGCGTGCTACTGGGTGAAGACCATGGATTCGGTCGGACGTCGTGGACTCGACGTTGGACGCTGTGGATTCAGCGTTGGGCGCATATCGTGGATTCGAGAAGCGTCGTGGAGCGAGCGGAGAAGATCTACTAGGAGCGTATGGTAAAAGGTTGAGTCGTCTGTGAGTACGTTATATCACCTTGTACGTGTGTTAATTCTAGTGGATTTCACCGTGTTATCGGTCCCGTGGTTTTTACTCCGGTTTGGAGTTTTCCACGTAAAAATCTTGCGTGTTCATTTATTTTTCCGCATTGAGTTTTATTGCGCAATGATTTTTTGAGTGTTTATTGTTTACACCTATTCACCCCCCTCTAGGTATTTTTTCCCCTATTTAGATCCTTTTAATATATATAACCCAACATTTTTCGTACCTGTATATGCACAGTAGTATGATCATGATAAATTCGCTTATTATCTCTTGTGGATTTCGTTTACAGGATTTTTTTAGATTTGTCAGTTATAGCTTGATTAGCATCATTTATAGTACTCATTATGTACAGTCACTTGATTAGGCTTCATGCCAGTTTATTTCACATACCAGCTTTTGATTGATGCCTGCCTTTACAGTTACTCAGCATCCTTATTTCAGTACCGGTTATTACTTGATTATTCATATTCAGCTTCACCCCTTGATCTCTTACTATCCGCAGATTTTAGTACCCAGTAGGTACGATTAGCTATTTCTCGGCTCGTCGTGCCCATTGGGATACATGTACAGTGTATCTCACACCCCCTGGGTGACCATTTTTCAGGTCTGTCGGGTGGTGAGATGTCGGGACGATCCAGTGAGCCTGTCACGATAGAGCTGTCCCCCTGATGACATAGATCGATGATTGAGATCCCCGATTATCTGTAGTTGACTTTCATTTATGTTATTTCAGCTTCCAGTTTATTTAGATACTTCAGATTGATGATAGTATGATATTTCGGATTATTCCTGATGATTAGTATGGTTTACTTGAGATATCTATTACTCTCTGATTGATGATTGGATTAGCCTAGCCGTACATGTATAGGGGAGTCTCTGTCCTCGGGATAGAGGATTTTCTATATGTGTGGCGGTCTGTTACGCCTAGTTTGCGAACTCTGATTTAAAAAGAAAAAAAAAAAAATTCAGACCTGATTTTTAAAACTCGGGGCGTGACAGATTAGATGGTATCAGAGCAATAGGTACACGGTACCTAGGAAAATTGATTAGGATCTGGTTAGGATGAACCCTAGGATGACTTATGACGTGAGAGCGCGGGGTATTTGTCTAGCGGTTAGGAGCTCAGGTGTATTTTCACACTTATGAGACGTCTTCCTAACTTATCGTTGTGACTACGAGCGGTGTTCGCACGCGCTCTGGGCGTAGTGGACATAGTGGTGATGCATTAAGGTGATGGTGAACTGTGGAATATGGTTCTAGATTCCTGTGAGTGGCCAGGGTCGCACTCATGACCATGAGATGGTAGAGACAGTTGATATAGGTTTATAGTATCGGCATGGAGATTTGTGTCATGAGGTATGAGTTATACCTTATGTTGGATTCCGGTGAGAATCATGTCCCCAACTTGATGTTGGCAACAGATTATGGTATTTCACTTTTCTTTTGATAAGCACGTTGGCTGCAGACAACTTACTGTCGAAAGAGCTGAGGAAATACCCCACCCTGTAAAGGGGAATATCATGATTGGGTCTATTTGTCTGCTTACTTAAATTTAGTTTCCAAGGTTGTCTTTGGACAACGATGTTATAGTTTCAGTATTGATATTCCAGACCATATCGGACCTTAGGTAGGTCTCAGATAGTCGTGTATATAGTGGACAGATTATGTTTGTCATTAATGTAGACATTCGTCCTAGCTTGCGGCCACTAGCCACGTTGATCTCGCCAGATCTTGCAACTGATTCGATAATAGAAATAACTGGGTTAAGCTGTAAGGTGGGACAACATGTCCAAACCGGATATTTTAAGCGTTACGAAAGGTGACTATGGGTTGCCATGCATTATGATGCTAAGAGACTGATCGTCTGAGGTTTAACCAACAGTTGTCGCCAGAGGTTTGATAAAATTGTTAGGCTGTTTAAGGCATTTGTGCGTCCTTTAACTGTCTGAGGTTTAGTTCTGAAAGCTGGTGGTGAAATGAATGCCACATGAGAATATGAATTGAAAGCGGAAATTTCCCGAACCGCTTGAATGTTCCTAAGAAATTATCGGAAAGGTGATTTCTAGAGTGTAGAGCCTGTTCCTGCTCATTACTTACTAAAATGGAGCGTTTTCCCCATTTATTTGGTTCCTAGTTGTATTAAGTTTCAGGGACGAAACTTCCTTTTTGGTGGGAGAGATGTAAGAATTTGAATTTTTGTAAATAAATAAAAAGGGAAAATAATAAAAGTCAAGTTGAATTTGGATCATAAATGGCACCAATAGCACAACTGCCCCTTTTCTGCAGTGTAAATTGCACAGTTAATAGGGTAGAAATATCGCCTTTCAATCCGAGCCTGATCTCGAAGATCCGAGACCATGAGTGCAACCGTCTCGTCGAACTGATCGAAAACCATATTCAGCAAGTCCAGATCCGACGGTCGGATCTTCCAGAAATCAGCGATGAAACGGGCGGGACCCGCGACTTAAGTCGCACAGTAAAGTGAACAGTAACCCTATATTTCAAATCCCCTAAGTGCTAACTTTTGCCAATTCGCCATCCGGAAACCGATCACAGCACTTCAAATAGTGGATTTGAATGGTTTCATCGTTCTGGACGCAATGGCGCCGACGGAATTTCCGTTTGACGAGTCGAAGTCCTCGAAAAGCGCGATAACTGTATTTTGGAACAGTATTTTTTAGACCGAGATTTTATCTGGGCATTTTCTCGAAAAACGGAAATCGCCACCTGATAGGTTTCGTCGAGCCGGACGTCGTGGCGAAGTCCGTTTTTCGAATTGACGACCAGAACGCCTCGAAAAGCGTAAAATACGGCGAAAATGTGGCTTTTTGCACAATAATCCCTATAGTTTGTGCCTCGATTTGCGTGCCACTTTTGGGGTGAGGGACCTTGATGTGAATGATACATGCTGTGGAGGACCCAACCCCAAATGCCAAGCGTGGAGGGACCAATCAGCTATTGTGCATATATGTATATATATACACATAGTTTGGGTTAGGGTTCCTCAAACCCTAAACCCCGTAGCTCAGCCCTCAGCCGCACCCTCCAACAACCTCCTCCTCTCGGCCGCGCTCCCCGGAACCTCCCCGCACCGGCCGCCGCCTCGCCACTGCCGGAGAAGAAGTGGGATCAAGAAACCATCTTGATCTCTCGGGCTGTGGGAAGGAGGTGCTGGGAAGGGCCCAAGTCGATCCAGCCTCTCCTGTGGAGTCCCCTGTGGAACCGCCACCGAGCTGAGCCGACCCCGCGTGGTGCCGCCGTCAGCCGCCGCCGCGGGATCAACCTTCTTCTTCCAACTCTCCGGTGAGGTGAGTTCATGGAAACTTTGATTTCATATAGGCCTATGACCCCTTGCAGTCCTCTACTGACATCCTGAGGGTGCTCCAGGTGTGGTGCCGCAGCCCCTCGACCTCCGGTTGTCGTCGGGAGAAACTAGGGCCGCCGGAACCCTAGTTTTGGCCGAAGATTGCACGCGCGGTTCTCCGAGGCTCCAGCATTGGATACAAAGTGACCCAAAGGTTCTGCTAGCCCCCAGGAAGACCTCCAAGAAATTTGGGAGGTTATGGTGCAGTATCAAGTGCGGGGGAGCAAACCCTAACAATCTGATTCTTGAACTTGCCCGCCCGCCGCCGCCGTCGCTTCCTCCGGTGCCGGCCAGCTCTGGTAAGCATCCTAGCACCTTAAGCTTGCCTCTGGACCTTTTTCATGCAAGCCATGTGTAGTACCCCGAACCCCCCATGCAGCTTTTTCCCGTGAATCCACTGTTTAGACACCTGTTGATGGTGTATCTGGCCCATAGTGCATCAAAGGGATGCCACCGATGGACCCTGTGAGCTTTGGTTAACCGTTTTGGCCTTCGGCTGCTTTTGCCGAATTTTAGAAAAGGATTTAGGCCAAACGGAGGATGGATTTGGATTCAGCGCGGAAAAACACTTGAGATTGGCTTTTTGTTCGCCCAATTCTGAGTCCGGATGTCCAAAAGCGGACTCCCGGAAGTTTTGGCAGTTTTCGGCGCTTGCGGGAGCCTCTGGCAAATTTTGGAGGCGGAATTTGGCCAAACGGACCTCGTTTTTGGAATCAGCGCGCGAAAACGGTCAAGATGGGCTATTTACTTGTCATTTTGAGCTTGCGGGTACTGTTCACGCCGGAACAGTGTCGCCGGCGATCGCCGGCGGCTGCCGGCGGCGGCGGCGCGGCCTCGGGCAGGCGGCAGGCGGCGGCGCGCGGCGCGGGCAGGGCGCGGGCAGGCGCCCGGGCGCGCGGGCAGGCGCGCGGTCCACGGCGGCGCGCGTGCACCAGGCGGTGCCACGTGGCGAGGCCTTGTTGGTCCGGTTCTGTGCTCCCGGTCCACGCAACCGGCTGAGATGGTGACCGGGGCAGGTGGCCGTACGCCCGGGTCAGCCGCGACGTGCGCGGTCCACGGCGCGACGTGCGTGGTGCACGGGTTGCCGGGCCACGTGTCGCGCGGCCATTGGCGGGCTCTGGTGCTCCGGGTGCAGCGGGGTCTGAGGGAGTGGTGGACTGGGCTGCGCGGTGGACCGGGCCGCACTGTGCGCGCCCGGAAGTTCTGGGCCGGGCCGCACTGTGCGCGCCCGAAATGGGCCGAGCGCCCGAAAGTGGGGACTCGTTGGGTATTAATCCAATTGTTTTTTCCCTCAGCCTATTTAAGCCAATCCGAGCTCACTCTTTGGGGTTTTTCTCCCAAACCGAGCCTCTTCAGCCCAAGCACCTTTCAAGCAAAGATTTTCATCTTTTTGTGCTGGATCTCCCTGCCAAGTTTCAAGAGTTTTGGAGGCACGAATCCCGAGGTTCCCCATTTTACGGTGCGGCGCGACGTTGCTTCCTAGTGTTCTTCTTCGGCGCAGCGATCGTATTTTTGCTCCCCTGGGCTACCCCGACATCATTTTCCTGTGATTCTTGCACCAGTGGACTCCTAAGAGGTAGGACTTCATCTTTCGTTTTGGTCGCGCTTTCCCGTTTCGAGGTTTTGGCACGGATTTCGAGGCAAAAGTGACCCCTTTTTCTGTATGGAATTCCTTGACAGCAGCGGAGTATTTTGGCCATATCTTTGCGCACGAGCGTCTGACGGAAACGAGCTTATACAACTTTTTCATCTACGGATCGCAAGGAACGCGCTCGTATTTTTATTGGATTTTTGTGAATTTTCTTTCGAGGTGAGAATTAATGATTTCTCTGTGAACAGTAATCAGTCCTTAATACAGATTTTTGTATGAGAGTGCCCTCTTGCCGAATTTTTATCTTGACTTACCGAACTCGGATTTGGACGTGCAAGGTACCGTTTCGAAGCTATCGACGCAAGGATCGCCGTGATATTTTTATTGGAATTTTCTGGACATTTCTGCAGGTGATAATTTGACAGTTTGGTACTCGTGATTGTATGTGGTTATAAGTGCTGAATTTGGGAGTCTAGTGTAATTAGTGGATTTCTTGATGTACCAGGAGTGTTGCGGGTGTGCTAAAATTGTGGGAGCGAGGATTTGGAATTTTGGTATTTTCTGACTGTACGAGTTTGGACAGTTGCGCTTCAGGTGGGTGGTTGTTGTACTCCTCTCTTTGTATGCCCACTAGGAATATCAGAGTACCCTTGCTATGACAATGCTAAATGTGTTGATTGGTAGACTTGCATGCTCTAGGAAATTGATTATTGGTTATCAGATCTCTAATAAATTATTGTTAGATTAATCACTCGATTTAATCGCTTATTAATCCTGGAATTGTATACTTGGAGACAAATAGAAATAGAGGACTGCAAAACTGATGTTTGTTCATGTGAGACGGTCACTCTAGCTTATGTCACTTCAAACTGTTATACTTAGAAATTGGACAAAATATTGGAACACTGCATGATTAAATTGGTCACATAATTATTGTCATCTTTTACTGCTACACTATTTTGGGACTTGACTTAGGAGAAACCATGCATTTACTCTTTTCTTCTCCTATTATGGACATTAGCGGCTTAATCGCTCAGGTTCGAGCGTATGTTGGACAGTGTAGTCAGGTATTGGGGATTTGGGACAGGTTAGGGGTATGGCAGGGTGTTGCGGCGACCACGGATCTTGGGTGGTTGACCGGTTTGTACTATTGCATCAGATTGGGTGTTTTGGGGATCGGGCTTTCTTTAGTGGAGGGTTGTTCCCACTTCTGTGAGTCTCGATCCAGTCCTGCTATTATGAGACAGTGGTTACAGAGATGCTTGATACAGTGATATTTTACTCGTGTGGGTCGCTCCCCTCGAGTGCCACTCCGGAGTAGGCTTTCCACGGTGCAGAGCGCCGGGCATCTTGCTGCTTTCCACGGTGTGAGCGCCGGGCACCATGCTGGTTTCTTGAGTTCGACAGCAGAGCAGGCAGTGCCAGTGTTCACTGGCTGTCAGATTGGGTCATTATGACAGGCTTCTTGATTCTGATGCATCACTTTCTCCATCCTTATTGGTTGGTCATATAGAGGCATATTAGGGATAGCACTTTATCGGTTGCTTTATTTATCTGCATCTCCTTTCTTTTCCTTTCCCTTTTTCGCCTCTGAGCACCTGGTGGGCATATCTGAGCTGAGGCTTTACCCACTAGGGGAGGCTACTGTTTATAGTAGTACTGACCCCCATTGTTTTTCTTGTTTCTTTCTTTCCCCTTGTTTTGCAGAGTCCTCAGTGGGAGTTGCTGGGCCGTCAGCAACTGATCGAGGTAAGCGAATTGCGGACTAGATAGAGAGCCACCGAGGGTCATAGCTGGAGATTTTGGGTACCAGGACTTCTCAGACAGTATTTTTGTATTTCTTTTTGGGGACTGGCTTCTGCCAGCTGTTTGTATTATAGTAGTGAGCTGGGAGAGACATCTGTATTTCATCTTACTGTTGTACCTTTTACTTCCAGCATCTGTCTGAGATACAGTAGTTTTATCTTAGCTCTGATTATTATGCTCTTTTATTATTATTTCTTATCTGAGCAGGTTACCGACGCTTCGTGTATGTGGGAAATACCGCATGCACGGCGGATCTGTAGACGGGCCCGGGTTCTGGTTTACACCCGGGGCGTGACACCATGCGGAGTTTTTTCAAAGTTGCCATTAATGGGTTAATTAAGCTCCATTATCCTTCTCCTCGGGTTGGGGGTGCACAGGAGCTTCCTAGCTTGCGTGGCTGAGGCTAGTTCTCTCTCTGGAGGTCCAAGAAAGGTGGTGCTCACCTTTATTTGAAGCTTGACCGAGTGGGAAGAATTCTCGGCCAACTTGAGCTCCACCAAGCAAAAGGTGGGGTCAGCTTGCTCCAGAAGTTAAACCAACAGTGTTTCTACCTCCCACAGGTGAGCCCCCAAGCTTTTGTGATGTTCTCTAAGTGATGCTCATCTTGGTTGCTGCCCAGAAATTCCGAATGTATAAAATGTCCAAAGTCAAGCCTTTGTTGATCATGTTATTACTTCACTTGTGTTTGGTGGATTTGCTGAGGCTCAGAGGTGAGCCTCTACACATTTGAGGACCCCTGAGCATGATGCTCACGCATAACCTCAGCTTGATCAAGTAAACCTTAAGATGTTGCATAATTACATTTAAAGCCAAACTAGTTTATGGGCCAACTTTGTTTCTCGGGACCCGTACCAGCCCAACCTTGTGAGCACGGGCTCCGTCTCGACGAAACAAACACGCTGAAAGTTACGGCGTCATTTTTGGACCCCCGGATTTCAAGAACGGACCGAAACAAGCTAAAATAGAATATAATTATGCAAATTAAAAATGGATTATGGATCAAATGGGTATTAGACACAATGATTACCTTTAGACAGTATTTATACACTAACTGGACATTTCGTTAGAGTCCCGTGGACTCCCGTTGATCGGGAATCGAATTTTATTCAATAGATCGGCGATATTGCTCCAGATTAGCGTCGCGTTACTGTTGTGTCGTCGGGATGGATTTGTGCGAGTCTATTACTGACCAGATCTCTTTATTCAGGGCCCAGTTGTTCAGCATCAGCCTCCCAGTAGCTGCGCGGGAGTTCGTGGATCGGCCTACACTCAGGTGGGTTACTTTCGATCCGGGCTTTAGCTTTTTGGCCATCTGGTTGCTTTAGTCCAGTCGGACACCTGTTTTTGACTAGCCTGCTGATTATACCGATACGACCTATGATGACTGCATATATATATATCACATGGTCTCCTGATAGACATTGATTCTTTTAGACTCATCATATATACCTGCTGATTTTATCTAGATTAGCCCTGATGATTGTATTGACATGCCCTATGATTAGTCCTGATAGATCTTGATCTACGTGAGACATATCATATGTACCTGTTTACCAGTTTTTACATTTCAGTACATAGATTTGCATGATCTGGTTATACATGTTGATTCCTGTCAGCCGATATATTGTTGATATTCCATGCATATATATATATCACATGGTCTCCTGATAGACATTGATTCTTTTAGACTCATCATATATACCTGCTGATTTTATCTAGATTAGCCCTGATGATTGTATTGACATGCCCTATGATTAGTCCTGATAGATCTTGATCTACGTGAGACATATCATATGTACCTGTTTACCAGTTTTTACATTTCAGTACATAGATTTGCATGATCTGGTTATACATGTTGATTCCTGTCAGCCGATATATTGTTGATATTCCGATATGCATGATTGATCCTGATCGATAGATGTTGACTGATGATTCCCTGTTGGGATCTCGGCACGTTGCCGACTACCCGGTCACTAGACTGTGAGATTGATCATTACGACTTGCCACGCATCGCTGTACTTCACGAACATGGCCGGGGTCGCTCCCCGTGGAGCTTGTTCTTTACCGGTAAAGTGGTCTAGAGGAAGGACCCGTGAGCCCCAGATAGCACTTATGGGTGCGGGGTTATGTCAGTGTGATAGGAGCAAGATAGTGGTATGAGCCTGAGGTCCCCGTGACCAATAATGGCATTGATTGAGTACTTGATATTCTTGTGATTGATGCATAGATTCTACATTTCCATGTTCTAGCATACTTTTCAGTACCTACTCCTGCTCTATTATATTTGATTGATTCTGGTATTTTTCGTACCTGTATATGCACAGTAGTATGATCATGATAAATTCGCTTATTATCTCTTGTGGATTTCGTTTACAGGATTTTTTTAGATTTGTCAGTTATAGCTTGATTAGCATCATTTATAGTACTCATTATGTACAGTCACTTGATTAGGCTTCATGCCAGTTTATTTCACATACCAGCTTTTGATTGATGTTTGTTTTTAAAATGTAAGGATCCCCAAGGATCTAAATAGGTACTATCAAACACCTAGAGGGGGGTGAATAGGTGTAATACTTATAAAACAAATCTCAGTGCAAAAATAAAAACCAATGCGGAAATAAAAAACAGCACACCGAGATATACGTGGAAACTCCAATCCAGGAGAAAAACCACGGGACCAACACGCAATAACAATCCACTAAGAAAAGAAGAATAACAAGGTGATTACCGACTCCACGGACTCAAACCTCTCCTTCAACTTCTTCGGACCTTGCGCTCCACCGATTGCACGTCCACTGCACACGTTCGAATCCACGAACGCCACTCGAATCCACGAGCACACGTTTCGAATCCACGAAACGCCTTCAACACACGGAATCCACGGTGCTACGTCGAATCCACGACGCAAACTCAGCCGATAAGAATATAGGCTTCGATGGTGATCCTTTGCTTAGATTATCATTGAAGAACCGTAGAAAGAAATCTCTAAGCAAAGATTAGATCAATTCGACAAAAGATAGATCTTGGAAGAACCGTCGAATTGACCTAAAAGAGGCTAAAAAGAAGAACGATAAAAACCTAGCCTCTAGGGTTGCTCTCAAGTGTTTTCGGTATTTGTCCCACGTTCTTGAGAAACCCTAAGTGTCTATTTATAGGTTAGAAACCTTTGGAAAGAGATAAGAATCAAAAACTTACCTTATCTGGAATTTTTCAGGACGGCGATCCGGATCGGAATTACTGCGATCCGGATCGTCGTAGCATGAACGACAATTCCAGAAATCCAAGGGTTCGGGATCCGGATTGCAAGGCCCGATCCGGATCGTTCATACAATTCAGCAAAATCCCATGTTCGGGATCCGGATCGGAATTGGCCTGTGATCCGGATTGGATTTGCCAATGAACAATACCCTTCGGGATCCGGATTGGACTGTCTGATCCGGATCCTGAACATGTCCCATGTCCAGTTTTTGATTTTTATGCAATTAAAAATTCATCCAAGTGTTTCTACACTATAAGAAGTATTCGGATCACCAAAATTATTTAGTTAAACATACCTGATCCTTCCGAATACATTTTTCTTGAGATTGATGTAATTGATCCACAATTCTTCATCTTCAATCTTCAAGACTCAAAACACTGAGTGTCAACTTGAGCTCTTCTCTGAGTCTTCGATTGCTGATTGACAATTTGATCCCTTTAAGACTCCGACTCAACTCACTGACTTGACTCACGAAATATGCCAACACCAAAAAGCCGTAACAATCTCCCCCTTTGGCAATTTCGTGACAAAACCCAAAAATACATAAAAACGCTCAAGTCACTCATCTTAAACCAAAAAATTCGAAATTCAATGTCATCACCAAAACATTGATTTTCTTTGCGTGAAAGATCCAATAAATACAAAATTACATTTGAACCAAACAGTCCTAGAACATACTCTATGACTTAGGACTTGGAGTCTTAAAGTGATGTAATTCCTGCAAAACAAAACTCCAAACAAAATCAAACGTTAGTCGTTAGAAATTAAAATCCTACATTTGATTCGTCCTTTTGGTTCTTTTGTTTTTCGGCTCTTTCAATCTTTTCTTTATCTCCCCCTATCTTGAGCATCTCTAACATGTTCTCCATGTTCTCCATGTTCTCCCCCTGTCTTGAGCATTTATGTTCTCCCCCTTTGTGATACGATCATCATTTTCCGTTCTCCCCCATTTTTCCATTTTCGTTTGTCCTCTCTTGATGATCTCATCTCCGTCATTTCTCTTCTCCCCCTTTTTGTCACAAATTGTCAAACAGTGAACATACTAGACAAAAGGAAATCTAACAACATTAGTTCATAGAGAAAGAGAGATAAAATCTCAGTTCCGGTATATAACAAAAATGCAGATTGCGTACCGGTACCAGAAAGCAAAAAGCAAATAATTTCTTGAAACAAATCCAGATTTTGGAATCTTTTCAAATACCGATTTGTATTCCATCAAGAAATCAATTTAAGTGCTTTAAACAATGAATTCACACAGATGCCATTCAATCCAATTAATTTCACAAAATTAAAAAGATTTACTCCTAAATCATGAAAAACAAAGATAAAACATTATAAACAGTTTTTCATGTTATATTCATCAAACACAAGTCATCAAAAATAATCTTGAGATCCAAACTCTATCAAGATGTAACGGATTTACAAAGATGACTTACAGAGATTTCCAAATGACATCAATCTTGAATTCTATCCTTTCTTGAAATTGAGGTATATGATCCAAATTTCTTTCATCAGAATAATTTAGAAAAATTCCATAAAAATCAGAAAAAGTATGTAAGCACTTTAGCGCATCAACTTTAAACAAAAGTCATCGTTTCATGCAACAAGAAATAGATTATACCAAATCTATCAAAAATACTCAAAAATGAAACGAAAATTTATGAAAATTAAAACCCTTAAAGTTGAACAACTTCAATCACATCTAACATGATCTTATGCGTAATGCCTTTATCAAATCATCAATTTGGTAAAGAAAATGAAATACCAAGATCAATAGATGTTTGAAATCCCAGATAAGTTAGATAATATATCTAGACAATCTGTTGAAGAGAGTGGCTCTTTGAGCATCTTTCGTTAAAAATCCCACCTTATACCAACCTTGAAATTTGACAGAGTCAAGTATTTCAATCATGCATTTTAGTTAATCAAAATTGACAAAACCATGCTTGGTATTCATGTGGTAGCTTTTTCCTCCATGTGGTGGTAGTTTTCACACTCCTCATTGGGATGTAACTCTTTCCACATCTTTTGAGCATTTTACTTTTCTTTGACTCCCCCTCAATTGGCTATCAATTATTTAATATATAAGGTATTCAACCAAAAATTGATCTCGCATTCATACTCGACTAAATAGTCAAATAAGATAATGACTATACCAAGAGATCATTGAGAGAGAAATTGACTTTGATCACTTAAAAGATGAATTAATTAACATAAATGATCATTGCAACATCGAAATATTATGATGTCAAAAGCATAATAGATTTCTAAATGCGTGAAAAGATGCAATTAAAGTCAATATAACCAATGCTCAATTAATGTCCTATGTACAAACATAGATGAAGAACAAAAACACAAAAACAAAACCTAACCTAAGGATTGGTTTCAAAAAGAAATCATTTCAAGGAAAGCATTCCAATTGCCTTATGCAAATGAATAAATCGTTTTTGATCCAAAGGTTTTGTTAAAATATCAGCTAATTGATCTTCAGTTGAAATATATGAAAGTTGAAGAATATTTGATTCAACTAGCTCTCTAAGAAAATGATATCTAAGTTCAATGTGTTTTGTTCTTGAGTGCAACACAGGATTTTTAGAAATGTTTATAGCACTTGTGTTGTCACAAAGAATTCACACAACCGAGATAGATTAAGCATCTAAAGATCACACATGATTTCTAAAATTTGATGCTTATAACTATCAAAAACTCCTATAATGAAGTATCTTCAAGATTATGATTATGGAGTAAAGTTGATAATTCATATAAAATTAATTTGGAGTGAATGAACGTGAAACCCTTTTCATTCAATGCACTTGGTCGTTAAAAACCTTTTGTTCAAAAACAAAATATAAAAACAAAGAACATTGAAAACATGTAATGCAGAGATTAAGAAAAATATTAAAGAGAAAACCAATCAAAGCATTACATACAGTCATAAGCTATTTAGAACTTAAGACAAGGAAAGATATCACCTTTCCGAATCCAAAATCGCTGGATTTTGGGTTGTCTTGATTCGTTGTGGCCGGGGGTTATCCGCTTTGACTGTTGATCCACCTTAGGTCTTTGCCTTGCAATAATCCACTTGTATGATTGATGTTGTGGCTCGGACCTTTGGTGGGTTGAGTGAACTCCTTTGACTTGATGTGTCTTTTGAATCCGTTGAGTTCGCTCCGTAGATGAAGTTGCCGAAGAATTCTTCTTTCTCTTTTTCGGGCAATTCTTCACCAAGTGTCCTTCAAGTCCACATAGGTGACACGTTCTTCCTTTCAATTTTATTGTGGAACTTGAAGCATGCACAGTTTGGTCCTTTTTAAATCCCAAACCAACCTTGCTTGTTTGACCTAATCCGTACATACTTTCTAGTTTCTTGGAACCGGTTGAAAGCCTTTGTATGTCGGATTTGAGTTCATGAACTTGCTTGGTCAAGGCTTGGTTGGTGATATGAATCTCCTCAAACTGCTTTTCTAGAAAACCAATCTTGTCCATATATGATTTTGCGTTTGTCTCCGATTAGTTTAACTTTTCTTGGAGGATTTTATTGTTATCCAATAACCGTCCTTGTTCCTCCTCGAGATCATGAAGTTTGATCGTTAAAGCTTGATTCTCGTCTTGAACCTCAAGTCGTTGCTTCCTCAACTTCTTGATATGCTTGGCCATCTTCTTTGATTCCGCAAGAAGTTGTTGGTATGCCTCAACGAGTTCTTCTTCGTCCGACTCCCCCTCACTTGATGACTCTCCGCCGGTTGTTGATGTTTCATACAAAATCAAAGGAATAGAGTCAGTGACTAAAGATGATAAACACAAATTAGAAGAGGGAATTTGAGAGGCATGAAAAGCAACAATTTTTTCTTTTTCCTCTTCACTTGAGGTCGATTCATCGAAACTAGAATCGTCCCAAGTTTTTGCTTGCAAAGCCTTCTTTTTGTATGATTTCTTAGAAGGACAATCCGTTGAAATATGGCCGTAGCCTTTGCATCGATAGCATCGGATTTCCCCTTCGAAATCATCTTTTTCTTTTTCTTTAGAAGGTTTTGCAACGCCTTTGAGTTTAGAGGATTTAGAACCCGATGATCCTTTAGATGGTTTCGTGGATGAAGATCCATCGGTTCGATTCTTCCAAAACTTCCGACGAAATTTCTTTGTGATCCGCGCCAATTGTTCTTCAAAATCGGCAAAAGAGATTTCATCGTCGGAACTCGATTCGCCATCTTCTTCCTTTGTTGATTTGAATGCAATACCTGTAAGCTTAGAAGAAGACTTGGAAGAAATTTGATTAGTAGGAAAAGTCATCTCATAAGTTTGTAAAGCACCTACTAATTCCTCTACACTCATCTCATCCGGATGACTAACGGTTTCAATGGCGGTAACCTTTGCCCTAAACCGTTCCGGAAGAGTCCGAAGAATCTTTCTTACAATTTTCGACTCCGGGATCTTTTCTCCTAAATTAGCACATGTATTAATTACATCTTGAAGTCTAGTGTAATAATCTGTAAACAATTCATGCTCTTCCATATGAATAGAGTCAAATTGACTTGTAAGCATCTGGAGCTTTTGAATTTTTACAAGATTAGTACCCTCATGTGTAATTTTGAGAATATCCCAAATTTCCTTCGCGGTTTCACACGCAGAAATTCGTGTAAACTCAGTCGAGGAAAGAGAATTATATAAAGCGTTCATACCTTTCCCATTGTAAGAAGATCTTTCGATTTCCTCTTTAGACCATCTAGAGCGAGGTTTTGGGGTAGTAGAATTTCCTACTTCCTCAACAGGATGCACCCAACCGTATTCAACAGTTTGCCAAACACGCTCATCAATTGAGATGAGAAAAGCTCTCATCCGCACTTTCCAATAAGCATAATTGGTCCCATCAAAAAGAGGAGGTCTAAAAATATTACCACTTTCACCCGACATGATAGATAAACCTAAAACCCACTCCGATACCAATTGTTTGTTTTTAAAATATAAGGATCCCCAAGGATCTAAATAGGTACTATCAAACACCTAGAGGGGGGTGAATAGGTGTAATTGTCACGCCCCGGGTGTAAACCAGAACCCGGGCCCGTCTACAGATCCGCCGTGCACACAGTATTTCCCGAGTACACGAAGCGTCAACAACCTGCTCAGATATAAAAGATATAATAAAAGAGCAATAAAAAACAGAGCTGAACTAAAACTAATACATCTCAGACTGAAGCTGGAAATAAAATACAATACATCTGTATAAATGATACATCAGTCTCTCCCAGCTCACAAAATAATAAATACAACCTGCTGGCAAAAGCCAGTCCCAAAAGTGAAAGTACAACCGTCTGAGGAAAACATGGGTACACCAACAGTCCAGCTAACACGCTCATCCTGCCTCGAGATCTATCTACTCAGCCGTCCTCTCGCCTCGACCCGCCGCTGAAAGCCCAGCAGCACCCACAGAAGACACTGCAAAACAAGGGAGAAGAAAAAGAGAAAAGAAGAATGGGGGTGAGAACTACTAGTAAACCAGTAGCCTCCCCTAGTGGGTAAAACCTCAAACTCTGACGCACCCACTAGGTCTACCAGAGGCGAAAAGGAAAGAAGAGTGGTAAGAAATGAAACTGCTGAAAAAGGAAAATCTACCACTATTATGCCTCTAAAATGCAGTCCTAGACTGGAATAACCGTAAGAAACAATAACCAACCGTCCCAGATGAACCCAATCTGTACCGCCCTCATCATCGGGCAAGAAAGCCGCGCCGATGTGATAGCAAAACTCCTGCTGCCGCCCTCATCATCGGGCAAATAAGCCGCGCCGATGTGATAGCAAAACCGTCAATAACTGTCTGACCCCGGCCTCCGGAGGGGATCTCGAGGGGAGCGACCCACACGAGGAAAGCAGCACCGGGCAATAACCGCGCCGGTGTAATAAGTATCAAAAGCAGGACTGGTTCACAACTATAAAGCCCCAGTGGAACACAACCCTCCACTAAAAGAAAACTGATTCCCAATCAGATGCAAAAGTAACCATCCGGTCAATCGCCCAATATCCGCGATTGCCGCAATACCCCAAAATCCACGACCAGGTCTCACAACCGACCTCCGGTCAACCGCGTAATATCCGCGGTCGCCGGAATAACCCACAATCACAATCATGTCCCACATCCGACATCTGGTCAACCGCCTACTATCCGCGGTTGCCACAAAACCCTTTAGTCCATAATCATGCCCTATCACCGATGTCCTATAACCGACATCCGGTCAACCGCCCAATATCCGCGGTCGCCGCCAAAACCCATAATCCACAATCCAGGCCCCGGCTACACTATCCCAAACCCCTGCTCAATCCCGAGCAACAAGAACCACCTGACTAACGAAAAGGAGAAAAGAAGCAAACAAGGTTTCTCCTAAGTCAAGTTCCAGCATGAAAGTGTAGCGATAAAAGATGGCCTATCTAGATGTCCATACAAGCATGCAAGTGTTCTCAAGGAAATAAAGGAAAAGGTGTCCAATAGTGGTTCCACATGTGTAACAATTAATAGCTCCGCATAGATATAACCATCATGCTAAAACATTATCCAACCACACATGTCTATAATCCATGTTCCATAATAAAGCATCACTATTCACCTATGCATGTCATAAAATCCTCAAATAGTACCAACCACTAACAGGATAATCATATAGTCCAAAATAAATATTCCATTCCACATGCAAGGTTAAACGCTAACATTCTATCCATACAAACATGTACAAGTCCCAACCACTATCAGATATCCACAAGCATGCAAGTCCCAATTACAATTATCAATCATGGATGTCCAAGAAGGATCTCTCTAATACTCCTAGTGGGTAAGTCAGAAAAGAGGGATAAAGCAACCACCCACCTGAAGTGCAACTGTCCAAATCCGTACAGCTGAAAATACCAAAAACTCCAATCCTTGCTCCACAAGTTCAGCACACCCGCAATATTCCTGGTACAATACAAAATCCACTAATTACACTTAGGCTCCCAAATAATGCTCTTATAATCACATACAATATCTGTCCCAAAACTGTTAAATTATCACCTGCAGAAAGTGCCCAGAAAATTCCAAGAAAAATATCACAGCGATCCTCGCGTCGATAGCTTCGCAACGGTACCTTGCACGCCCAAATCTGAGTTCTGTAAGACAAGTTATAAATTCGGCAAGGTGGTAATCCAAATAACCAACTGCGGAAAAAGACTGCACACAGTACACTGAGAAAACAGTGATTTTCACCTCGAAATAAATCTCATAAAATTCCAAGAAAAATACGAGCGCGTTCCTTGCGATCTGTAGATGAAAAAGTTGTATAAGCTCGTCTCCGTCAGACGCTCGTGCGCGAAGATACGGCCAAAATACTCCGATGCTGTCCTCACATTCCTCACAGAAAAAGGGGTCACATTAATGCCTCGGGATCCGTGCCAAGGAGTCAAAATGAGATTGCGCGATCAAAATAGAAGTTGAAGCCCTACCTGTTGTGAAGCCAACGGCGCAAAAATCACAGAAGAATGATCTCGGGGTAGACCAGGAGAGCTAAAACACTGCTGCTGCGCCGAAGAAGAACACAGGAAATGCAACGTCGCGCCGCGCCGTAAAATCCAAAACCTCAGGATTTGAGCCTCCTAAAATCCTGAAACTTGGCGGGTGTAATCCTCACTTGAAGGAGAAGAAATCTCCTTCTCACCTCCCCTTCGAGCTGAGGTCTCGAAGGGGTCGAAAATCCCCTTTGAAGAGCCCTCGGGTTGCAACTTAAGGGAAAACCAGAAAAATCTTTTCGAAAAATACCCATCGTGTCCTCAAAAAATTCCACTGCGCCCGGTGCACGTGCGCCCGCCAATGACGACGCGCCACGTGGCCAAACCCACCGTGCACCGCGCCGTGGACCGCGCACGTCGCACCTGCCCGCACGTCGCGTACGGCACCTGCTCCACCCATTGCGTGGACCGAGAGCACAACACCGCACCAATCACGTAACGCCACGTGTCCACTGACCGGTCCACCGTGCACCCGAAGAACTCCGTGGACCGCGCGCTGTGAGCCGCCCAACCACCATCCGCCACGTGGCACCGCCACGGTGCACGCTCGGGCAGCGTGGACCGGCCGCCTGCCCGCGCGCCCGCGCGCTGCCCGCGCCGCGCGCCGCCGCTGTGCCGCCTGCCCGAGGCCGCGCCGCCGTCCGCCGGCGCTGCCCGCCGCCGCCGGCGATCGCCGGAAAGTACTGTTCCGGCAGTGAACAGTACCCGAGCACCAAAAATAAAAGTGGGTAGTCCGTTTTAACCGTTTTCGCGCGCTGAATCCAAATTCGCCGTCCGTTTTGCCAAATTCCAATCCTAAAATTTGCCGGAGGCTCCCGGAAAGGTATTTTCAATCCGAATTTCACGCCGAGTCCAAATTTGATATCCGATTTGCGCGAAAACACTTCCAAACATCCGACGGGGTCTTGCGGTTACCCAAGTGATCCAATAAAGCTCGAGGTTCAACACTTGTATCAAATCATGCACCAACACCTCCCGAAACACAGAACAGGCTCCCCCGAAGTCACCGATGACCCTACCACAACTCTGCAGAGATCCAGGTCATCACAGTAATACTTATAAAACAAATCTCAGTGCAAAAATAAAAACCAATGCGGAAATAAAAAACAGCACACCGAGATATACGTGGAAACTCCAATCCAGGAGAAAAACCACGGGACCAACACGCAATAACAATCCACTAAGAAAAGAAGAATAACAAGGTGATTACCGACTCCACGGACTCAAACCCCTCCTTCAACTTCTTCGGACCTTGCGCTCCACCGATTGCACGTCCACTGCACACGTTCAAATCCACGAACGCCACTCGAATCCACGAGCACACGTTTCTGTTAAGGATTTTTGTATTGGCGTATTTCGTGAAGTTGAAGATTGAAGATGAAGAATTGACAAATCATATACATCAATCTCAAAAGAATGGATTCAAATGTTCAGGTACGTTAAATTACATAATCTTTGATATTTTGAATACATTCTTATAGTGTAGAAACACTTGGATGAATTTCTATTTGCATAAAAATCAAAAACTGGACATGGGACATGTTCAGGATCCGGATCGGACCTTGCAATCCGGATCCCGAAGGGTGATTGTTCATTGGCAATTTCAATCCGGATCCTAGGCCATTCCGATCCGGATCCCGAACATGGGAGTTGGCTGAATTGCATGAACGATCCGGATCGGACCTTGTGATCCGGATCCCGAACCCTTGGATTTCTGGAATCGTCAATCTCATTACGACGATCCGGATCGCAGTAAATCCGATCCGGATCGCCGTCCTGTAAATTTCCAGAAAAGGCGGTTTTTGATTCTTATCTCTTTCCAAAAGGTTTCTAGCCTATAAATAGACCCTAATATCATCTTTTAGGGTTATCCCAAGGGGGATCAAAGGTAAGAATCCACATAGAGAAGAAAAGGTAAACACCTCTTTATTTTAGGTTTTCTTTCTCTATTGATCGGTTTGATTCTAGGGTTTTCAAAATCTATATTTTCGAAAGAATCAAATCGATGAATACTTAGAGGGTGCTTCCTTGTCTATCTATGATGATCTAAGTATTCAAAATATCATCACCAACAAAACAACGATTTTCCCAAGAAATCGGCGCGTGGATTCGCGTGGCCTTGTGGACTCAAGGTGTTACCGTTTCGTGGATTCGAGACGAGGTGCGCTCGTGGATTCGAGACGTGCTACTTGGGTGAGACCGTGGATTCGGTCTGGTGTCGTGGATTCGACGTGACACGCCGTGGATTCGGCGTTGGACGCCTTCGTGGATTCGAGGTGCGTTGAGGAGCGAGCGGCGAAGATCTACTCGGAGCGTATGGAAAAGGTTGAGTCGTGTGTGTGCGTTATATCACCTTGTACGTGTTTTAATCTTAGTAGATTTCACCGTGTGATCGGTCCCGTGGTTTTTTACTCCTGGATTGGAGTTTTCCACGTAAAATCTTGCGTGTTATTTATTTTCCGCATTGGGTTATTTTTACGCAACGATTTTGGTGTGTTTATTGTTTACACCTATTCACCCCCCCCTCTAGGTGGTTTTTCCCCTATTTAGATCCATTATTAGTATAACCCAACAATTGGTATCAGAGCGGGAATAGGGTTGTAAACATTGATCGATGGTGGCAACATCAATAGACCACCGTTCTTCGATGGAACAAATTATGCCTACTAGAAAGTACGCATAAGAGCGTTTTTGATTTCCATCGACGAACGGGTTCGAAACAATAAAACACCCGGACGAGATCAAGGTAGAAGAATTAGTTGGTACACTTCAAACTTATGAAATTACTTTTTCTACTAACTCTTCTGCTGGAAAGCCCTCTTCTTCTTCCAAGTCTTCAGGTATGGCATTGAAATCAAAAGAACATGAAGACGCGGATTCATCCTCCTCGGACTCTGACGATAAGCTATCTATGGAGGACTTTGAGAAACAACTCGCCTTCTTGAAGAGAAAATTTCGCCGAAACTTCGGAAGGGGAAACTCAAGCAAATCTTCATCATTCTCGAAGTTCAAGAAAGGCAAAGGTGCTTCTACGTCAAAATCAAGAAAGCAAGAAGGTTTCTCAATGGAGAAGAAGAACGCTGAAGGACAGATCCAGTGTTTCAAATGCAAAGGCTTTGGCCGCACTACAACAAGATGTCCCAGCAAGAATCCACCAAAGAAGAAGGCTACGCAAGCCATCACGTGGGATGACTCTTCTTCTATGGATAAGTCATCTTCTAGTGATGAGGATACAAATGCCATCACATTCTTCGCATCCACGACTTCACCCTTCGTGTGTATTTCATTGATTGCATCTGGTTCGTTGTCTATTTCTTCCCAGGATGATCAAACGGCAACGGATGATGAACCAAGCGATTCCGAAGGTGAAGACTTTGCTCACGCCTACCAACTACTTCTACGGAACTCAAAGAAATTGGCGAAGTAAAATAAAAACTTGAGGAGAAGGTTGTTGGAACTCGAGGAACAACCTAATAGAGCAACCTCTCTCTCAAGGGCTCTTGAAGTGGAAAGGGACAACTTGGTTGAGAATAATACTTTCCTTCAAGAGATGAAAGAGCATTTTGAGAAGGAACTTGAAAAATCGGTGGATAAAGCTAATCTCTTCTCAAAGCTCTATTCCGAGGCACAACAAGGAAATTTTGAGATGACGGAGACCCTTTCCAACTTAAAAAAGATTTGCATAGATTTTCTTCAGGACAAAGTAAGTTGGATTGCCTTCTTGGTCTTGGTCATACTAATCATTTAGGCCTCGGATATGGCCGAACTTGTGAGGAACCAAGTTCGAGCAAGACAAGTTTTGTGCCCCAGTCGGTTGCTCCTTCTCCGACGGAAATCATCGTAGCCAACGTTGACAAGCCTACCTCATCTTCTTCGGGTTCAACTTTTACCAAGGTATGTCATTGTTATGTTTCTTTTGGGCACATAAGACCAAATTGCAAGTATGGAGCAGAACGAGCAAATCAAGCAATACTTGCAACTACTGCCATCAAGAACACGACTCGGGAAACGAAGAAAAATCTTCTAAGTGTTAAGACAGATGGTAGGACACCCCCTAAGCCGAAGTCATTGAGGAAATCGAAGAAAAGTGTATTGAGTGATTTTCGCATCCCTACGACCTCGGTAACTATGTTGTGTGACAACACAAGTGCTATTAACTTTTCTAAAAACCCTGTGTTGCACTCTGGAACAAAACACATTGAATTGAGATATCATTTTCCTAGATAGCTAGTTGAATCAAGTTTTTACAAATTTCTTATGTTCCAACTGAAGATCAATTAGTTGATTTTTTGATAAAACCTTTGGATCAAAAATATTTTATTTGCGAAAAGCACTTGGCATGCTTTCAATTACATAACTTTTTGAACCACTGCTTAGAAAGGTTATTGTTTGTGTTTTGTGTTCTTTTTGTAATATAGAACATTAATTGAGCATTTGCTATATTGACTTTATTTGCATCCTTTCATATTTAGAGAAGTTTATTATGATTTGAATATCATTATAACTCATTTGATGCAATGATCATTTATTTCAATTATTTCATCTCGAATTGATCAAAGTCATTACCTCTCTCAATGATCTTCTGGTATTTATTTTATCTTATTTGATGATTGAAATAAGTATGAACACAGGATCAATTTTTGGTTGAATACTGAATATCTTTTATAATTGATAGCCAATTGAGGGGGAGTTTATTATGTTTTTCATGCTCAAAAGATGTGGAAAGAGTTACATCCTTAATAGGAGTGTGAAAACTACCACCACATGGAGGAAAGAGCTACAACCTCGGTTGTCCGAGTACTGTGTGCAGCTACCACATGTTAACCAAGCATGGTGATCTTGTTTA
Source organism: Tillandsia fasciculata (assembly GCA_029168755.2). Taxonomy (NCBI): domain Eukaryota; kingdom Viridiplantae; phylum Streptophyta; class Magnoliopsida; order Poales; family Bromeliaceae; genus Tillandsia; species Tillandsia fasciculata. The sequence goes on along the minus strand of CM054946.1, from coordinate 2,469,154 downwards.
TAAAATAAAATGCTTTTCGGAATACTTGACTATGTCAAATTCCATGGTTGGTATAAGGTGGGATTTCTAAAAGATGCTCAAAGAGTCACTTCCCAAATATATTGACTAGATATATTATTTGACTTATTTGGGATTTCAAACATCTATCGATCTTGGTGCTTCATTTTCTTTGCTCAATTGAGAATTAGATAAACTCTATACTCATTAGATCGTGAAGGATGTTTGGAAATTGATCAACTTTAGAGGTTATAATTCTTATAAATTTTCGTTTCACAATTTGGGATATTTTGATAGATTTATCATAATCTATTTCTTTCTATGTGAAATGATATTTTTGTATAAAGTTGATATGCAGAAATGCTTATATACTTTTTCTGAATTTTCTGAATTTTTTACAAATTTTTCTAGAGAAAAAGTTGTAGGCAGTCTTTAAGAATTTTCAAAAAAAAAAAAATTTATGGAATTGGTCTATTTTTAAAAATTCTTTTTGCAAAAGTGTCTTGATTCCTAGCCTACACATGTTAAGGATTGTTTGGGCAAGATTTTTCAAAATTTTGAAATTTAAACAATTTTTCATGTTCTTTGAGTTTTTGCTCACAGGTGCTATTTTTTCAAATACTCTATAACAATGGCTCTTGAGTGGACAATCATGTTCATCACCGCGTTGGTTACCACGAGGATGACCAATAAATTAAGGAGAACAGAAAAGACTGATTGAATCTCAAAGGGGGAGAACATAGATGCTCAAGACGGGGAGAACATGGAGAACAGAGAACAGAGATGATAAAAAGAGATGCTCAACATAGGGGGAGATGAAAAAGATGAGCTGAGATTGTATCGGTGAGAGACATGTGAATGTTGAAGCTCTTCGGGAACAACAAAGACTATCATCTGAGCAGGAGCGAATTTCAATTAAACAAGATCAGATTTCTCTTGACCTGCAACGGATTAGTACAACACAAGTGGTCTTGACGAAGAAGTACAATGTACTGACGAAGTTGGTCAAGAAGATTTTTGCAAAACTCGGATGCAGCAACTTCGATGACAACGATACCGGTTCAGATTGATTTTTGATGAAATTGACTTTAGTTTTTTTTTTTCTGACAAAAGGTTTTTCGTTTGTTTGTTTTTTTTTTCTCTCTTATAATTTTGGCTGGTTTTTGTGACAAAAAGGGGGAGAGAAAGGAGAAAAGAACGAGCCAATAGATCGTTTGGAAAAAGGGGGAGAAGGAAAAGAACGAACATGACCGGATAACTTGAAACTTGAAGTTTAACACTAACTATTCTACTGACTATTTTGCGTTGTAACTTCTAACAAGTTTTGTGACAGGTCATGCAAAAGGTATGAACATTTGAACTTCTTTGACATTATGGTTGGAACTAACCCTGATGATGGATAAAGATATGTGATATTTTGATTGTCTACTTTTATGCATATCTGATACCTAATGTCATATTAAATGTATAACTCTCTGGTTGCTTAACGATTAAATTCTTGAGGTATTAATGATTTCTTGTTATCAAGAATTGTTTCTTTTGCAGAGAGTACAAGATTTGAACACTCCTAGTTGCGTCTAAGTCTAGAGTTTGTTTTAGGAGGTTATCTCTTGTATTTACATTTATTTGGATCGTTCATGCGTATTTTTGTTGTATGGTGATAGCAACAAAAATCGTCTTTTTGTTATTTTTTGTGGATTATGTGTTTTGTCACGAAACCGCCAAAGGGGGAGATTGTTAAGGATTTTTGTATTGGCGTATTTCGTGAAGTTGAAGATTGAAGATGAAGACTTGACAAATCATATACATCAATCTCAAAAGAATGGATTCAAATGTTCAGCTACGTTAAATTACATAATCTTTGATATTTTGAATACATTCTTATAGTGTAGAAACACTTGGATGAATTTCTATTTGCATAAAAATCAAAAACTGGACATGGGACATGTTCAGGATCCGGATCGGACCTTGCAATCCGGATCCCGAAGGGTGATTGTTCATTGGCAATTTCAATCCGGATCCTAGGCCATTCCGATCCGGATCCCGAACATGGGAGTTGGCTGAATTGCATGAACGATCCGGATCGGACCTTGTGATCCGGATCCCGAACCCTTGGATTTCTGGAATCGTCAATCTCGTTACGACGATCCGGATCGCAGTAAATCCGATCCGGATCGCCGTCCTGTAAATTTCCAGAAAAGGCGGTTTTTGATTCTTATCTCTTTCCAAAAGGTTTCTAGCCTATAAATAGACCCTAATTGTTACGGAATTTGAGTTGGCGTATTTCGTGATTGTATTAAGTCTTGAAGATTGAAGATGAAGAAACTTTGGATCGTATACCTCAATCTCAAGAAAGAAGAATTCAAAAGGATCAGGTACGTTTAACTAAAGATTTCTTGATGATCCGAATACTTCTTATAGTGTAGAAACACCTGGAAGAGGTTTTAATTGCTTAATCATCAAAAACTGGACATGGGACATGTTCAGGATCCGGATCAGAAATTGCAATCCGGATCCCGAAGGGTGTTCGTTCATACACTGGTTCAATCCGGATCGCAGCATTCCATGATCCGGATCCCGAACACAGTTTTACCTGTTTGCTTCCTCGATCCGGATCAGGAATTGCAATCCGGATCCCGAACATTGTGTTTTGGTAAAACTGTATGAACGATCCGGATCGGGGACTACGATCCGGATCCCGAACATGAATTTTCTGGAAACCGTCTTTTGTGCTTCTGCAATCCGGATCGCCAAATCCAATCCGGATCGCCGTCGGTAAAACTTTCCAGAAAAGTTTGTTTTTGATCCGTATATTCTTCCAATGGTTTCTAACCTATAAATAGACCCTATGGTCATTTTTCTAGGGCATCCAAATAGAGCCGTCATTATCAAATATCATTTTATACGGCCTTAGATCCACATATAGAGAAGAAAGGAAATCAATAGATTTATTCTATGTTTCTTCATCTATATTGATTGATTTGATTCTAGGTTTTCCATACTCACATTTTGAGTAGAATCAAATCAATGAATACTTAGATGGTATTTCCGATCTATCTTTAATCTAAGTATTCGGCGGATCATCACCACCCAAACAAACAACGATTTACCCCAAAATCGGCGCGTGGACTCGCGTGGCCTTGTGGATTCAAGGTGCAACCGCTCTCGTGGATTCGGAGCGAGGTACGTTCGTGGATTCGAAGCGTGCCATTGGGTGAAGACCGTGGATTCGGTCGGACGTCGTGGACTCGACGTTGGACGCTGTGGATTCAGCGTTGGGCGCGGATCGTGGATTCGAGAAGCGTCGTGGAGCGAGCGGGAAGATCTACTAGGAGCGTATGGTAAAAGGTTGAGTCGTCTGTGAGTACGTTATATCACCTTGTACGTGTGTTAATTCTAGTGGATTTCGCCGTGTTATCGGTCCCGTGGTTTTTTACTCCGGTTTGGAGTTTTTCCACGTAAAAATCTTGCGTGTTCTTTTATTTTTCCGCATTGGGTTTATTTGCGCAATGATTTTTTGAGTGTTTATTGTTTACACCTATTCACCCCCCTCTAGGTGTTTTTTCCCCTATTTAGATCCAATTACTTATAACCCAACAAGTGGTATCAGAGCGGGAATAGGGTTGTAAACAATGGTTGAAGGTGGAAACATCAATCGACCCCCTTTCTTTGATGGAACAAATTATGCGTACTGGAAAGTGCGGATGAAAGCCTTTTTAATTTCCATCGACGAAAGGGTGTGGCAATCAATTGAATTAGGATGGTCTAATCCAACTGAAATTTTAGATGATGTTCGCACCTTAAAACCTAGGTCGAAATGGACCAAGGAAGAGATAGACTTATCTTCTTACAATGGCAAAGGAATTAATGCTCTATTTAATGCTTTGTCACAAACTGAGTTCTCTCGCGTCTCGGCATGTGAGACTGCGAAAGAAATCTGGGATGTTCTTCAAGTTACGCATGAGGGAACTAACCTAGTGAAGATTCAGAAACTGCAAATGCTCACGAGCAAGTTTGACTCTATCTCTATGGCAGAGAATGAATCCTTCACTGACTATTACACACGATTGCAAGACATCGTAAACTCATGTGCTAACTTGGGAGAGAAGATTCCAGAATTTAAAGTTGTAAGAAAAATTCTAAGAACTCTTCCTGAACGATTTCGCCCGAAGGTCGCAGCCATTGAAACAATTAAACACCCGGACGAAATGCGTGTAGAAGAATTAGTAGGTGCTTTACAAACTTATGAAATGACTTTTCCTACTAACTATTCTTCTGGAAAGGCATCCTCTTCTAAGTCTTCAGGTTACGCATTGAAATCAACTAAAGAAGAAGACGCGGATTCATCCTCCTCGGACGACGACGAGAACCTTTCTATGGAGGACTTTGAGAAGCAGCTCGCTCTCTTGACAAGGAAGTTTCGCCGCAACTTTCGAAGGGGAAATTCAAGCAAAACTCCATCCTTCGGAAAGTCGAAGAAAGGCAAGGGTTCTTCAACTTACAAGTCAAGAAAGCAAGAGAACTTCTCAAAGGATAAGAAAAGTTCTGAGGGACAAGTTCAGTGCTTCAAATGTCGAGGCTACGGCCACATTGCAACGGAATGTCCCAACAAGAATCCGGCAAAGAAGAAAGCGATGCAAGTCGTTACTTGGGATGACAACTCCACGTCAAATGAGTCATCCTCAAGTGATGAAGAAGACAACGCGACAGCTTTCCACGCGTCCACTACATCTTCACCCTTCATGTGCTTAATGGCAAGTACATCCGATTCCTTGTCCAACTCCACTGTTGAAAAGATTGCAACGGACGATGAATCAGATGATTCGGAAGGTGAAGATTTTGCTCTAGCCTACCACAACTTTTGAGGGATTCAAAGAAACTGGCTAAGCAAAACAAGGGGTTGAAAGGGAGATTGCAGGATCTCGAAGAAGAAGTAAAAAGGGTAACCTCTCTCTCAACCGATCTTGAAGTGGAAAGGGATAATCTGATTAAAACAAATGTTTCCCTTCAAGAGTCCAATGAGCAACTCGAGAAGAATTATATGGATATGGTGAACAAAGCGAATTACTTCTTGAAGCTCAACGGCGAGGCTCGACAGGAAAAATTGGAAATGACGGAGACCATACGCCAACTGAAGGATGACTTAAAGAGATTTTCTTCTGGAAGGAGTAAGTTGGACAGACTTCTTGGTCTTGGTCAAAGAAATAAGTTCGGCCTCGGATACACTCAAACTGGAGACATTCCAAGTTCGAGTGGTACAGTATTTGTGCCTCAGTCGGTATCTCCTCCTCCGACACCGGTGTTCACGACAAGCAACGACAACAAACCTACTACATCCTCCTCGGAATCGACAAGAACCAAGGTATGTTTTCGTTGTGGCATTTCAGGGCACATAAGAGAAATTGCAAGACGGAAGCCAAACGCACACCTCAAGCACCTCTTGCAATGACTACCAAAAAGGCTATTCCTCGAAAATCAACTGCAATTCATTCAAAGGAAAAGAGCCTTGGTAGTACACCGCTCAAGACGACATCATCAAGGAGCAGCAATTCTTCAAGCAAGACGCTCTCACCCAGGAAATCAACTTCACGATCATTACCGACGCATTCCAAAAAGGTTTGGGTGCGCAAAGGTGAAATTTTCCCCTGTCTTGCTACCAATGTTTCCTTGCATGCATATGATAGTTCGTCTTGGTACCTGGATAGCGGGTGTTCCCGTCATATGACCGGCGATAAAAACTGTTTTCAAACATTTGAGAAAAACTCCGGAGGACTTGTTGTTTTCGGAGATGGTCGGTCTTCCAAAATTGTTGGAAAGGGAACGGTAGCTATTCCAGATGGCCCGGTTCTAGATAATGTGTTATTTGTTCATGGCCTTAAGACTAACCTCATAAGCATAAGTCAACTTTGTGATAGTGGTTATTCAGTTAATTTTTCATCTGATAAGTGCACTGTAACTGACATGAACCATGCTTTCTTTTTAAAGGGGGTTAGATCAGAAAACAATTGTTATGTAGTTCCTCTAAGATTTCTGAAAAATGTAACCTAGCATCTTTGAAAAATGAAACACTTTGGCATGAAAGGCTAGGTCACATAAACTTTAAGGAACTTGCTAGAATTTCGAATAAAGATGTGGTCAAGGGGGTTCCGAAACTTTCTTTTGAACAAAACCTTGTGTGTGGCGGTTGCCAAAAAGGAAAACAGTCTAGGACTGCACACAAGAACTTGAACCACATAGGTACAAAACGGCCTTTGGAACTTTTGCATATGGACTTAATGGGGCCAACTCGTCAACCATCTCTGGGAGGTAAATGGTATATTTTCTTATTGGTTGATGATTTTCTAGATATACTTGGGTAGCATTCTTAAAAGAAAAAGCTGATACCTTTGATTCTTTTCTCGAAATCTGCAATCGTATTATGATTGAAAAGAATGATAGGATTACTCGAGTTAGGAGTGATAGAGGTGGGGAATTCATAAATTCCAAATTCATTGATTTTTGCACTTCTAATGGCATTAAACATGAATTCTCTGCACCTTACACACCTCAACAAAATGGTGTAGTCGAGCGCAAAAACAGGGTCGTACAGGAAATGGCACGTGTTATGCTTCACAGCCGGAACTTACCTTTTTATTTTTGGGCTGAAGCGGTGAACACTGCTGTTTATGTTATCAATCGCGTGTATTTGCGCCCGGGGACATTGAATACACCATATGAACTTTGGTTTTGTAGAAAACCTAACATCAAATATTTTCGTATCTTTGGGAGTCGGTGTTTTATTTTACGTGATCGTGAGAATCTTGGAAAATTTGACTCTCGAAGTGACGAAGGGATTTTCTTAGGTTATTCTACAAACAGCAGAGCATATCGAGTTTTTAACTTAGAATCTAAGACGATCGTAGAATCGATAAATGTTAAGGTAGATGAAGCTTTTCACTTTGAATCTGAAAAATCTACCCTCGATATCTCTCTTGATGATGATACACCTGCTAATGCATCTTCTTCTAACAATTCTTTCGATAATAATGTTGATGCATCTAACGGTTCTTCAAGTTTATCTGATGTGCAGGAATCATCTCGTGTACCTCCGTCTACTCCTCTACCTCAAACGTTACGCATCTCCAAGGATCACCCTGAATCGAACATCATTGGAGATCCACAAGAAGGAGTTAGAACACGGAGACAATTGGTTTGCGGATTTGCATGCTATGTATCTCAAATCGAACCAAGGAATGTTGATGAAGCTCTCCAAGATGACTACTGGATTAAAGCAATGCAGGAAGAGCTCCATCAATTTGAGCGAAACAAAGTCTGGGAATTAACGAAGCCTCCGAAGCAACACAATGTGATAGGTACCAAATGGATCTTCAAGAACAAGAAAAATGAAGAAGGTACTATCATCAGGAACAAAGCAAGGTTAGTTGCTCAAGGCTACTCTCAAGTAGAAGGTATAGACTTTGATGAAACTTTCGCCCCTGTAGCTAGACTCGAGTCCATTCGTATATTGTTTGCGATCGCTTGTCATTTTAAAATCAAATTATTTCAAATGGACGTTAAGAGCGCCTTTTTAAATGGATTTTTAAATGAGGAAGTTTATGTGGCTCAACCGAAAGGTTTTGTGGATCATAAACTACCTAACCATGTTTTTCGTCTGAAAAAGGCTCTTTACGGTCTGAAACAAGCACCGCGAGCATGGTACGAAAGGTTGACAAAGCACCTTTTGGAAAAGGGCTACACTCGAGGGGGAGCTGACAGGACTCTCTTTGTGAAGCATTATCAAAACAATTTCATAGTTGCTCAAATCTATGTCGATGACATTGTTTTTGGAGCAACAAGAGATAATGATGCTTCTAAATTCGCGGAGACCATGGAAAGCGAATTTGAGATGTCCATGATGGGCGAATTGAATTATTTTCTTGGATTACAAGTTAAACAAAACGATGAAGGAATTCACTTGTGTCAATCCAAGTATGCACTGGAGTTGGTCAAAAAGTTTGATCTTGAAAATTCTAAGGATTTTCCAACTCCAATGGGAACTAGCCATAAGGGACTTGGAAGTGAATCACAAAGTGAGAATGTAGACGAGAAACTGTACCGCAGTATGATTGGAAGTCTACTATATCTCACGGCTAGTCGCCCGGATATATCCTTCAGTGTTGGGATTTGTGCGAGATATCAATCAGCACCGAAGGAGGTTCACCTGAAAGCGGTGAAACGGATCATCCGGTATATCAAAGGTACAATCAATTTCGGAATTTGGTATCCTATGGGAACGACTTTGGATATTGTTGGATACTCAGATGCCGATTGGGCTGGATCAGTGGATGACCGGAAAAGCACGAGTGGTGCATGCTTCTATCTTGGCCATTGCCTTGTTGCATGGCACAGTAAAAAGCAGAATTGCATAGCACTCTCGACTGCCGAAGCGGAGTACATTTCTGCAGGAAGTTGTTCAACCCAATTGATTTGGATGAAAAGCGTGTTGAGCGATTTCCGGATTTCAACATCTTCGGTAACCATTTTATGTGACAACACTAGTGCTATTAACATTTCTAAAAACCCTGTGTTGCACTCTAGAACAAAACATATTGAACTTAGATATCATTTTCTTAGAGAGCTAGTTGAATCAAACATTCTTCAACTGTCATATATTTCAACTGAGGATCAATTAGCTGATATCTTAACAAAACCTTTGGATCAAAAACGTTTTATTCACTTGCGTAAAGCAATTGGCATGCTTTCCTTGAAATAAACTCTTTTGAAACCTTTGCTTAGGTTAGGTTTTGTTTTTGTTTTTGTTTTGTTCTTTATCTATGTTTTGTACATAGGACATTAATTGAGCATAAATCATAATTGACTTTAATTGCATCCTTTTATGCATTTAGAAATTTATTATGCTTTTGATGTCATAATATTTCAATGTTGCAATGATCATTTACGTTAATTAAACCATCTTTTAAGTGATCAAAGTCAATTTCTCTCTCAATGATCTCTTGGTATAGTCATTATCATATTTGATTGCTTAGTCGAGTATGAATTCGAGATCAATGGTTTGGTTGAATACCTTATATATTAAATAATTGATAGCCAATTGAGGGGGAGTCAATGAAATGTAAAATGCTCAAAAGATGTGGAAAGAGTTACATCCCAATGAGGAGTGTGAAAACTACCACCACATGGAGAAAATGAAAAAAAAATACTCCATGAATGAAAAGCAAATTTTTGTTTTGAAAATTGTTGATGAAATTCATATTGAAATACTTGACTCAGTCGTATTTCATGGTTGGTATAAGGTGGGATTTTTAGTAAAAGATGCTCAAAGAGCCACTCCTTCAACAGATTGTCTAGATATATTATCTAACTTATCTGGGATTTCAAACATCTATTGATCTTGGTATTTCATTTTCTTTACTAAAATTGATGATTTGATAAAGGCATTACACATAAGATCAGGATAGATGTAATTGAAGTTGTTCAACTTTAAGTGTTTTAACTTTCGTAAATTTTCGTTTCATTTTTGGGTATTTTTGATAGATTTTGCATAATCTATTTCTTGTTGTATGAAACGATGTCTTTTGTTTAAAGTTGACATGGTAAAGTGCTTACATACTTTTTCTGGATTTTATAGAATTTTTCTGAATTTTTCTGGTGAAAAAGTTGAAGCCGATCCGGATCGGGGTAAGTGATCCGGATCCCGAACGCAGGATTCTTCCTGCGGGTAGCCGATCCGGATCACATTCTCGATCCGATCCGGATCACGGCTAGGGTTTTTATAAGAACAAAGAGGATTTGATTTCTTTTACCCTAATCTTTTGTTCTAAAATCTCTAGAGCTTCTCTCTCTAGATTTCTTGCATTTTGGAGCTTCCAAACTCAAAGTTCTTCGGATTCAAGTAAGTTTTATTGATCAAAACTCGGTTTTTCACAGTTTTTACAGTTTTTCATCAAACGTGTGTTGAAATCTTGAAACTTTTTCGTTTGTGAATGGTTTTTGATCAAATTTCTTTTGAAATAAGAACTCTGGGTCAATTAGTTTTGCTTTTATGCTGGGTTTTCTCAAGATAAACGAGTTTTTAGGCTTCGATTTCTAAAAATTCTGGTTTAGGGCATAAAAGAGGAATTTTTGAAAATCATGGAATTGATCTATTTTTAAAATTCTTTTTGGAAAACTAATTTGATTCTTGGCTTCTCTACAAGATTATGATTGTCTAGGTACAAAGTTTCAAATTTTTCAAAATTGACAATTTTTCATGTGTTCTTGAGTTGGTTTTGCACAGGACAGCACTTCAGCAATGGTGATCACCTGGATCATTTTCCTACTTGCTGCAATGGTCCATGTTAAGGACACTGCCAAACCAAAGAAAGCAAAGAGAACCAAGCGAGCTGAGAATGATTCCGACACGGATTCGGAAACAGACTCGATTGACTGGGATAACCTAGAGATTGAGGAAGATGTCCCTATTGTATCCAAGGGGAAAGCACCTGCAGAAACCTCAAAGACAAAGGCTCCTCCTACTGCCGCAGAAAAGGGAAAAGCTCCCATGGAACTAAGTCAAATCAGAACAAGGACAAAGACTGGTGCAAGGAAAAGAGGTAGTGCTCAGGGCATTTCGATCAACGAACCTATAGCCAGCCAGCCTCCTCCTCCGGAATTCATTAGCTCCACAAGAATCAAAGATTTTGAAAAGAGGGAATGCATTGGGGAAAGACATGTTAATGTCCAACAGATGAAGAATCGATCTGCAGAGTTTGGAGTTCTGTTTGACCAAGTCGGGCTTGCTCCAATTTGTAACTTTCCTGAATCAACTGGGTACTGTCCACACTCAGTTCGAATGTTTTATCAAAATGCTGCAAGTCTGATAGATCATGAGGACGGACGACGAGAATTTCATACCGTGGTTAAAGGTATCAAGATCAAAGTCACTCCCCAACTGATTGGAGAGGTGCTTAATATGAAAGCAAGATCTGATGGACTCCACTACCTCAAGACTCAAAGCTTCAACGCCAACTCGTGGAGAGTTGTAGTTAACGGAATCTGCGTTCCGGAAACTTTGTCTACCGGAAATTCTGTTTTCTCCAAAGAACTTAAAAAAGAGTACAAGTACATAAACTTCATTGTCTGTTACAACATTCTTCCCAATATGAACACGAAAGTCCTTCGGTGGGATAGAATGCTCTTTCTCTATCTTCTTGGCAACCCGACCATTTTGATGGGAGCAAATATGAATATTCCGTATCTCATTTGGCATAGGATGACGCGGTATGTCGAACACTCTCACCCCACAGAGCGACTACCATACCCAATGATTATCATGCGCATCCTTAAAAAGTTTAAAGTGGATACAAGCGCGAGCTCTTATATGTATAGTTTGGGGACAATAAATGAGACAACTATTGTAAAGTCTCTGTCAACAAAGCACGATGATCCCCCATCTCCTCCAATCCGGCAACGAGCTCGACAACCAGCAACTACTTCCACAGCTCCAGTTCCTCCTTCACAGCAGGCACCTTCATCCACCTCTGACGATGATGCCTCTGTCACCTCTATCTTTAAAGAACAAAAGCGGCTTTCCAATGAACAGGAACGTATGTCTGCAGAGTTCACTGAAATGAGAGGAGATCTTCATACTATGAAAAATGAGATGGAAGTCCTCACAGCTTCGCAAATCACTCTGAATAAGTCCGTCTCATCAGTGAAGAAACTAGTGAAGAAGTTGTTTGCTAAAATGGGATGCACAACATCCGATGACTCCGACTCTCAGGAGTAACTTTCTGTTTTAATCGTTTTGCTCTAACTTTGCAGGTTTTTCAATTTGATCTTTGCTTGTTGCAGGTATTTAATTTTTGTTTATCTTTTTAACTCCCTTTGTTTTGTAATTATTTGGCTTTGTTTTGTGACAAAAAGGGGGAGAAAGTTAGAGAGAACTTTGAACAATGAACAATGATTGTGAATATCAAGGTAAGTATGACTTCAACTCAACTTTGGTTTTTCTTATGTGATTTGTGTCATGCCTCTATACTAACTATTCGACTAACTATTTGGGCATGTAATATGACTAACAAGTTGATGTTGGACTAACATACTTTGACATTTGGTTTTCGATTGCTTAGAAGATATGTTGGTTTTAACTATGATTCTCTTACATATCTGAATTTTTCAAATGTCATGATAAGAATAAACTCTATCTCTGTATTTGGTTTTGTATGATTCAATTCTTGAGGTATCTAACGATTTTGTTTGTCAAGAATGCCTTCTGTGTGCAGAGATTACAGATGTCTAAGTCTAGAGTCTGTTCTAGGAGTTTATCTCATGTTTTTTTTTAATTTCTGGATCTCTTTTGTAAATTTTTGTTGTATGGTGATAGCAACAAAAATATCTTTTTGAATTTTCTTTTGTGGATTTGTGTTTTGTCACGAAACCGCCAAAGGGGGAGATTGTTACGGAATTTGAGTTGGCGTATTTCGTGAATGTATTAAGTCTTGAAGATTGAAGATGAAGAAACTTTGGATCATATACCTCAATCTCAAGAAAGAAGAATTCAAAAGGATCAGGTACGTTTAACTAAAGATTTCTTGATGATCCGAATACTTCTTATAGTGTAGAAACACCTGGAAGAGGTTTTAATTGCTTAATCATCAAAAACTGGACATGGGACATGTTCAGGATCCGGATCAGGCTTGCAATCCGGATCCCGAAGGGTGTTCGTTCATACACTGGTTCAATCCGGATCGCAGCATTCCATGATCCGGATCCCGAACATAGTTTTACCTATTTGCTTCCTCGATCCGGATCAGGAATTGCAATCCGGATCCCGAACATTGTGTTTTGGTAAAACTGTATGAACGATCCGGATCGGGGACTACGATCCGGATCCCGAACATTGAATTTTCTGGAAACCGTCTTTTGTGCTTCTGCAATCCGGATCGCCAAATCCAATCCGGATCGCCGTCGGTAAAACTTTCCAGAAAAGTTTGTTTTTGATCCGTATATTCTTCCAATGGTTTCTAACCTATAAATAGACCCTATATTCATTTTTCTAGGGCATCCAAATAGAGCCGTCATTATCAAATATCATTTTATACGGAAAGATCCACATATAGAGAAGAAAGGAAATCAATAGATTTATTCTATGTTTCTTCATCTATATTGATTGATTTGATTCTAGGTTTTCCATACTCACATTTTGAGTAGAATCAAATCAATGAATACTTAGATGGTATTTCCGATCTATCTTTAATCTAAGTATTCGGCGGATCATCACCACCCAAACAAACAACGATTTACCCCAAAATCGGCGCGTGGACTCGCGTGGCCTTGTGGATTCAAGGTGTAACCGCTCTCGTGGATTCGGAGCGAGGTACGTTCGTGGATTCGAAGCGTGCCACTGGGTGAAGACCGTGGATTCGGTCGGACGTCGTGGACTTGACGTTGGACGCTGTGGATTCAGCGTTGGGCGCGGATCGTGGATTCGAGAAGCGTCGTGGAGCGAGCGGGAAGATCTACTAGGAGCGTATGAAAAAGGTTGAGTCGTCTGTGAGTACGGTATATCACCTTGTACGTGTGTTAATTCTAGTGGATTTCGCCGTGTTATCGGTCCCATGGTTTTTTACTCCGGTTTGGAGTTTTTCCACGTAAAAATCTTGCGTGTTCTTTTATTTTTCCGCATTGGGTTTATTTGCGCAATGATTTTTTGAGTGTTTATTGTTTACACCTATTCACCCCCCTCTAGGTGTTTTTTCCCCTATTTAGATCCAATTACTTATAACCCAACACTAATATCATCTTTTAGGGTTATCCCAAGGGGGATCAAAGGTAAGAATCCACATAGAGAAGAAAAGGTAAACACCTCTTTATTTTAGGTTTTCTTTCTCTATTGATCGGTTTGATTCTAGGGTTTTCAAAATCTATATTTTCGAAAGAATCAAATCGATGAATACTTAGAGGGTGCTTCCTTGTCTATCTATGATGATCTAAGTATTCAAAATATCATCACCAACAAAACAACGATTTTCCCAAGAAATCGGCGCGTGGATTCGCGTGGCCTTGTGGACTCAAGGTGTTACCGTTTCGTGGATTCGAGACGAGGTGCGCTCGTGGATTCGAGACGTGCTACTTGAGTGAGACCGTGGATTCGGTCTGGCGTCGTGGATTCGACGTGACACGCCGTGGATTCGGCGTTGGACGCCTTCGTGGATTCGAGGTGCGTTGAGGAGCGAGCGGCGAAGATCTACTCGGAGCGTATGGAAAAGGTTGAGTCGTGTGTGTGCGTTATATCACCTTGTACGTGTTTTAATCTTAGTAGATTTCACCGTGTGATCGGTCTCGTGGTTTTTTACTCCTGGATTGGAGTTTTCCACGTAAAATCTTGCGTGTTATTTATTTTCCGCATTGGGTTATTTTTACGCAACGATTTTGGTGTGTTTATTGTTTACACCTATTCACCCCCCCTCTAGGTGGTTTTTCCCCTATTTAGATCCATTATTAGTATAACCCAACAGTTTCGAATCCACGAAACGCCTTCAACACACGGAATCCACGGTGCTACGTCGAATCCACGACGCAAACTCAGCCGATAAGGAAATATAGGCTTCGATGGTGATCCTTTGTTTAGATTATCATTGAAGAACCGTAGAAAGAAATTCTAAGCAAAGTTTAGATCAATTCGACAAAAGATAGATCTTAGAAGAACCGTCGAATTGACCTAAAAGAGGCTAAAAAGAAGAACGGTAAAAACCTAGCCTCTAGGGTTGCTCACGAGTGTTTTCGGTATTTGTCCCACGTTCTTGAGAAACCCTAAGTGACTATTTATAGGTTAGAAACCTTTGGAAAGAGATAAGAATCAAAAACTTACCTTATCTGGAGTTTTTCAGGACGGCGATCCGGATCGGAATTACTGCGATCCGGATCGTCGTAGCATGAACGACAATTCCAGAAATCCAAGGGTTCAGGATCCGGATTGCAGGGCCCGATCCGGATCGTTCATACAATTCAGCAAAATCCCATGTTCGGGATCCGGATCGGAATTGGCCTGTGATCCGGATTGGATTTGCCAATGAAGAAGTACCCTTCGGGATCCGGATTGCACTGCCTGATCCGGATCCTGAACATGTCCCATGTCCAGTTTTTGATTTTTATGCAATTAGAAATTCATCCAAGTGTTTCTACACTATAACAAGTATTCGGATCACCAAAATTATTTAGTTAAACGTACCTGATCAATCCGAATCCATTTTCCTTAAGATTGATGCAATTGATCCACAATTCTTCACCTTCAATCTTCAAGACTCAAAACACTGAGTGCCAACTTGAGCTCTTCTCTAAGTCTTCGATTGCTGATTGACAATTTGATCCCTTTAAGACTCCGACTCAATTTACTGACTTGACTCACGAAATATGCCAACACCAAAAAGCCATAACAATTGATGCCTGCCTTTACAGTTACACAGCATCCTTATTTCAGTACCGGTTATTACTTGATTATTCATATTCAGCTTCACCCCTTGATCTCTTACTATCCGCAGATTTTAGTACCCAGTAGGTACGATTAGCTATTTCTCGGCTCGTCGTGCCCATTGGGATACATGTACAGTGTATCTCACACCCCCTGGGTGACCATTTTTCAGGTCTGTCGGGTGGTGAGATGTCGGGACGATCCAGTGAGCCTGTCACGATAGAGCTGTCCCCCTGATGACATAGATCGATGATTGAGATCCCCGATTATCTGTAGTTGACTTTCATTTATGTTATTTCAGCTTCCAGTTTATTTAGATACTTCAGATTGATGATAGTATGATATTTCGGATTATTCCTGATGATTAGTATGGTTTACTTGAGATATCTATTACTCTCTGATTGATGATTGGATTAGCCTAGCCGTGCATGTATAGGGGAGTCTCTGTCCTCGGGATAGAGGATTTCCTATATGTGTGGCGGTCTGTTACGCCCAGTTTGCGAACTCTGATTTAAAAAGAAAAAAAAAAATTTCAGACCTGATTTTTAAAACTCGGGGCGTGACAGATTAGATGGTATCAGAACAATAGGTACACGGTACCTAGGAAAATTGATTAGGATCTGGTTAGGATGAACCCTAGGATGACTTATGACGTGAGAGCGCGGGGTATTTGTCTAGCGGTTAGGAGCTCAGGTGTATTTTCACACTTATGAGACGTCTTCCTAACTTATCGTTGTGACTACGAGCGGTGTTCGCACGCGCTCTGGGCGTAGTGGACATAGTGGTGATGCATTAAGGTGATGGTGAACTGTGGAATATGGTTCTAGATTCCTGTGAGTGGCCAGGGTCGCACTCATGACCATGAGATGGTAGAGACAGTTGATATAGGTTTATAGTATCGGCATGGAGATTTGTGTCATGAGGTATGAGTTATACCTTATGTTGGATTCCGGTGAGAATCATGTCCCCAACTTGATGTTGGCAACAGATTATGGTATTTCACTTTTCTTTTGATAAGCACGTTGGCTGCAGACAACGTACTGTCGAAAGAGCTGAGGAAATACCCCACCCTGTAAAGGGGAATATCATGATTGGGTCTATTTGTCTACTTACTTAAATTTAGTTTCCAAGGTTGTCTTTGGACAACGATGTTATAGTTTCAGTATTGATATTCCAGACCATATCGGACCTTAGGTAGGTCTCAGATAGTCGTGTATATAGTGGACAGATTATGTTTGTCATTAATGTAGACATTCGTCCTAGCTTGCGGCCACTAGCCACATTGATCTCGCCAGATCTTGCAACTGATTCAATAATAGAAATAACTGGGTTAAGCTGTAAGGTGGGACAACATGTCCAAACCGGATATTTTAAGCGTTACGAAAGGTGACTATGGGTTGCCATGCATTATGATGCTAAGAGACTGATCGTCTGAGGTTTAACCAACAGTTGTCGCCAGAGGTTTGATAAAATTGTTAGGCTGTTTAAGGCATTTGTGCGTTCTTTAACTGTCTGAGGTTTAGTTCTGAAAGCTGGTGGTGAAATGAATGCCACATGAGAATATGAATTGAAAGCGGAAATTTCCCGAACCGCTTGAATGTTCCTAAGAAATTATCGGAAAGGTGATTTCTAGAGTGTAGAGCCTGTTCCTGCTCATTACTTACTAAAATGGAGCGTTTTTCCCATTTATTTGGTTCCTAGTTGTATTAAGTTTCAGGGACGAAACTTCCTTTTTGGTGGGAGAGATGTAAGAATTTAAATTTTTGTAAATAAATAAAAAGGGAAAATAATAAAAGTCAAGTTGAATTTGGATCATAAATGGCACCAATAGCACAACTGCCCCTTTTCTGCAGTATAAATTGCACAGTTAATAGGGCAGAAATATCGCCTTTCAATCCGAGCCTGATCTCGAAGATCCGAGACCATGAGTGCAACCGTCTCGTCGAACTGATCGAAAACCATATTCAGCAAGTCTAGATCCGACGGTCGGATCTTCCAGAAATCAGCGATGAAACGGGCGGGACCCGCGACTTAAGTCGCACAGTAAAGTGAATAGTAACCCTATATTTCAAATCCCCTAAGTGCTAACGTTTGCCAATTCGCCATCCGGAAACCGATCACAGCACTTCAAATAGTGGATTTGAACAGTTTCATCGTTCTGGACGCAATGGCGCCGACGGAATTTTCGTTTGACGAGTCGAAGTCCTCGAAAAGCGCGATAACTGTATTTTGGAACAGTATTTTTTGGACCGAGATTTTATCTGGGCATTTTCTCGAAAAACGAAAATCGCCACCTGATAGGTTTCGTCGAGCCGGACGTCGTGGCGAAGTCCGTTTTTCGAATTGACGACCAGAACGCCTCGAAAAGCGTGAAATACGGCGAAAATGTGGCTTTTTGCACAATAATCCCTATAGTTTGTGCCTCGATTTGCATGCCACTTTTGGGGTGAGGGACCTTGATGTGAATGATACATGCTGTGGAGGACCCAACCCCAAATGCCAAGCGTGGAGGGACCAATCAGCTATTGTGCATATATGTATATATATACACATAGTTTGGGTTAGGGTTCCTCAAACCCTAAACCCCGTAGCTCAGCCCTCAGACGCACCCTCCAACAACCTCCTCCTCTCGGCCGCGCTCCCCGGAACCTCCCCGCACCGGCCGCCGCCTCGCCACTGCCGGAGAAGAAGTGGGATCAAGAAACCATCTTGATCTCTCGGGCTGTGGGAAGGAGGTGCTGGGAAGGGCCCAAGTCGATCCAGCCTCTCCCTGTGGAGTCCCCTGTGGAACCGCCACCGAGCTGAGCCGACCCCGCGTGGTGCCGCCGTCAGCCGCCGCCGCGGGATCAACCTTCTTCTTCCAACTCTCCGGTGAGGTGAGTTCATGGAAACTTTGATTTCATATAGGCCCATGACCCCTTGCAGTCCTCTACTGACATCCTGAGGGTGCTCCAGGTGTGGTGCCGCAGCCCCTCGACCTCCGGTTGTCGTCGGGAGAAACTAGGGCCGCCGGAACCCTAGTTTTGGCCGAAGATTGCACGCGCGGTTCTCCGAGGCTCCAGCATTGGATACAAAGTGACCCAAAGGTTCTGCTAGCCCCCAGGAAGACCTCCAAGAAATTTGGGAGGTTATGGTGCAGTATCAAGTGCGGGGGAGCAAACCCTAACAATCTGATTCTTGAACTTGCCCGCCCGCCGCCGCCGTCGCTTCCTCCGGTGCCGGCCAGCTCTGGTAAGCATCCTAGCACCTTAAGCTTGCCTCTGGACCTTTTTCATGCAAGGCATGCGGAGTTTTTTCAAAGTTGCCATTAATGGGTTAATTAAGCTCCATTATCCTTCTCCTCAGGTTGGGGGTGCACAGGAGCTTCCTAGCTTGCGTGGCTGAAGCTAGTTCTCTCTCTGGAGGTCCAAGAAAGGTGGTGCTCACCTTTATTTGAATCTTGACCGAGTGGGAAGAATTCTCGGCCAACTTGAGCTCCACCAAGCAAAATGTGGGGTCAGCTTGCTCCAGAAGTTAAACCAATAGTGTTTCTACCTCCCACAGGTGAGCCCCCAAGCTTTTGTGATGTTCTCTAAGTGATGCTCATCTTGGTTGCTGCCCAGAAATTCCGAATGTATAAAATGTCCAAAGTCAAGCCTTTGTTGATCATGTTATTACTTCACTTGTGTTTGGTGGATTTGCTGAGGCTCAGAGGTGAGCCTCTACACATTTGAGGACCCCTGAGCATGATGCTCACGCATAACCTCAGCTTGATCAAGTAAACCTTAAAATGTTGCATAATTACATTTAAAGCCAAACTAGTTTATGGGCCAACTTTGTTTCTCGGGACCCGTACCAGCCCAACCTTGTGAGCACGGGCTCCGTCTCGACGAAACAAACACGCTGAAAGTTACGGCGTCATTTTTGGACCCCCGGATTTCAAGAACGGACCGAAACAAGCTAAAATAGAATATAATTATGCAAATTAAAAATGGATTATGGATCAAATGGGTATTAGACACAATGATTACCTTTAGACAGTATTTATACACTAACCGGACATTTCGTTAGAGTCCCGTGGACTCCCGTTGATCGGGAATCGAATTTTATTCAATAAATCGGCGATATTGCTCCAGATTAGCATCGCGTTACTGTTGTGTCGTCGGGATGGATTTGTGCGAGTCTATTACTGACCAGATCTCTTTATTCAGGGCCCAGTTGTTCAGCACCAGCCTCCCAGTAGCTGCGCGGGAGTTCGTGGATCGGCCTACACTCAGGTGGGTTACTTTCGATCCGGGCTTTAGCTTTTTGTCCCTCTGGTTGCTTCAGTCCAGTCGGACACCTGTTTTTGACTAGCCTGCTGATTATACCGATACGACCTATGATGACTGCATATATATATATCACATGGTCTCCTGATAGACATTGATTCTTTTAGACACATCATATATACCTGCTGATTTTATCTAGATTAGCCCTGATGATTGTATTGGCATGCCCTATGATTAGTCCTGATAGATCTTGATCTACGTGAGACATATCATATGTACCTGTTTACCAGTTTTTACATTTCAGTACATAGATTTGCATGATCTGGTTATACATGTTGATTCCTGTCAGCCGATATATTGTTGATATTCCGATATGCATGATTGATCCTGATCGATAGATGTTGACTGATGATTTCCTGTTGGGATCTCGGCACGTTGCCGACTACCCGGTCACTAGACCGTGAGATTGATCATTACGACTTGCCACGCATCGCTATACTTCACGAACATGGCCGGGGTCGCTCCCCGTGGAGCTTGTTCTTTACCGGTAAAGTGGTCTAGAGGAAGGACCCGTGAGCCCCAGATAGCACTTATGGGTGCGGGGTTATGTCAGTGTGATAGGTGCAAGATAGTGGTATGAGCCTGAGGTCCCCGTGACCAATAATGGCATTGATTGAGTTGTAGTACCCCGAACCCCCATGCAGCTTTTTCCGTGAATCCACTGTTTAGACACCTGTTGATGGTGTATCTGGCCCATAGTGCATCGAAGGGATGCCACCGATGGACCCTGTGAGCTTTGGTTAGCCGTTTTGGCCTTCGGCTGCTTTTGCCGAATTTTAGAAAAGGATCTAGGCCAAACGGAGGATGGATTTGGATTCAGCGCGGAAAAACACTTGAGATTGGCTTTTTGTTTGCCTAATTCTGAGTCCGGATGTCCAAAAGCGGACTCCCGGAAGTTTTGGCAGTTTTCGGCGCTTGCGGGAGCCTCCGACAAATTTTGGAGGCGGAATTTGGCCAAACGGACCTCGTTTTTGGAATCAGCGCGCGAAAACGGTCAAGATGGGCTATTTACTTGTCATTTTTGAGCTTGCGGGTACTGTTCATGCCGGAACAGTGTCGCCGGCGATCGCCGGCGGCGGCCGGCGGCGGCGGGCAGCGCCGGCGGGCGGCGGCGCGGCCTCGGGCAGGCGGCAGGCAGCGGCGCGCGGCGCGGGCAGGGCGCGGGCAGGCGCCCGGGCGCGCGGGCAGGCGCGCGGTCCACGGCGGCGCGTGTGCACCAGGCGGTGCCACGTGGCGAGGCCTTGTTGGTCCGGTTCTGTGCTCCCGGTCCACGCAACCGGCGGAGACGGTGACCGGGGCAGGTGGCCGTACGCCCGGGTCAGCCGCGACGTGCGCGGTCCACGGTGCGACGTGCGCGGTGCACGGGTTGCCGGGCCACGTGTCGCGCGGCCATTGGCGGGCTCTGGTGCTCCGGGTGCAGCGGGGTCTGAGGGAGTGGTGGACTGGGCTGCGCGGTGGACCGGGCCGCACTGTGCGCGCCCGGAAGTTCTGGGCCGGGCCGCACTGTGCGCGCCCGAAAAGGGCCGAGCGCCCGAATTGAGGACTCATTGGGTATTAATCCAATTGTTTTTCCCTCAGCCTATTTAAAGCCAATCCGAGCCCACTCTTTTGGGTTTTTTCTCCCAAACCGAGCCTCTTCAGCCCAAGCACCCTTAAGCAAAGATTTTCATCTTTTTGTGCTGGATCTCCCTGCCAAGTTTCAAGAGTTTTGGAGGCACGAATCCCGAGGTTCCCCATTTTACGGTGCGGCGCGACGTTGCTTCCTAGTGTTCTTCTTCGGCGCAGCGATAGTATTTTTGCTCCCCTGGGCTACCCCGACATCATTTTCCTGTGATTCTTGCACCAGTGGACTCCTAAGAGGTAGGACTTCATCTTTCGTTTTGGTCGCGCTTTCCCGTTTCGAGGTTTTGGCACGGATCCCGAGGCAAACAGTGACCCCATTTTCTGTGTGGATTTACTTGACAGCAGCGGAGTATTTCGGCCATATCTTTGCGCACGAGCGTCTGACGGAAACGAGCTTATACAACTTTTTCATCTACGGATCGCAAGGAACGCGCTCGTATTTTTATTGGATTTTTGTGAATTTTATTTCGAGGTGATAATTACTGTTTTCTCAGTGAACAGTAATCTGCCCTTAATACAGATTTTAGTGTGAGGGTGCCCCCTTGCCGAATTTTTATCTTGATGTACAGAACTCGGATTTGGGCGTGCAAGGTACCGTTTCGAAGCTATCGACGCAAGGATCGCCGTGATATTTTTATTGGAATTTTCTGGGCAATTTCTGCAGGTGATAATTAAGCAGTTCTGAATTCGAGGTTGTATGTGATTATTAGTGCTATATTTGGGAGCCTAAGTGTAATTAGTGAGCTTTGTACTGTACCAGGATTATTTCGGGTGTGCTGAAATTGTGGAAGCAAGGATTTGGAGTTTTGGTATTTTCCAGCTGTACGGACTTGGACAGTTGCACTTCAGGTGGGTGGTTGTTGTACTCCTCTCCTTTGTTATGCCCACTAGGAATATCAGAGTACCCATGATTTGACGATGCTAAATGTGTTGATTGGTAGACTTGCATGCTTCAGGAAATTAATTATTGGTTATTTGGATCCCTGATAAATTATTGTTAGAATGATCACTGATTTTAATCGCTTAATTAATCTGGACTGTATTCTTGGAGACTAAATAGGAATTGAGGACTGCAAAACTGATAATTTTTCATATGAGACTGTCACACTGGCTTATGTCACTCTAAATTATTTATTCTTGGAAATTGGACGAAATGTTGGAACAATGCATGATTAAATTGATCACATAATTATGTCATCTTTTACTGCTACACTATTTTGGGACTTGACTTAGGAGAAACCATGCATTTGCTCTTTTCTTCTTCTATTGTTGACACTTGCGGCTTAGTCGCTCAGGTTCGAGCGTCTGTTGGACAGTGTAGTCAGGTATTGGGGATTTGGGACAGGTTGGGTTTATGACAGGGTGTTGCGGCGACCACGGATCTTGGGTGGTTGACCGGATTGTTACTATTGCATCAGATTGGGTGTTTTGGGGATCGGGCTATCTTTAGTGGAGGGTTTTTCCCACTTCCTTGAGTCTCGATCCAGTCCTGCTATTATGAGACAGTGGTTACAGTGATACAGTGATACTTGATACAGTGATACTTGATACAGTGATACTTTACTCGTGTGGGTCGCTCCCCTCGAGTGCCACTCCGGAGTAGGCTTTCCACGGTGTGAGCGCCGGGCACCATGCTGGTTTCTTGAGTTCGACAGCAGAGCAGGCAGTGCCAGTGTTCACTGGCTGTCAGATTGGGTCATTATGACAGGCTACTTGATTCTGATGCATCACTTTTCCCATCCTTATTGGTTGGTCATATAGAGGCATATTAGGGATAGCACTTTATCAGTTGCTTTATTTATCTGCATCCCCTTCTTCTCCTTTCCCTTTTCGCCTCTGATCACCTGGTGGGCATATCTGAGCTGAGGCTTTACCCACTAGGGGAGGCTACTGTTTATAGTAGTACTTACCCCCATTGTTTTTCTTGTTTCTTTCTCTTCCCTTGTTTTGCAGAGTCCTCAGTGGGAGTTGCTGGGCCGTCAGCAACTGATCGAGGTAAGCGGATTGCGGACTAGATAGAGAGCCACCGAGGGTCGTAGCTGGAGATTTTTGGGTACCAGGACTTCTCAGACAGTGTTTTGTTTTCCTTTTTGGGGACTGGCTTCTGCCAGCTGTTTGTATTATAGTTGTGAGCTGGGAGAGACATCTGTATTTTATTTTACTGTTGTACCTTTTTCTTCCAGCATCTGTCTGAGATACAGTAGTTTTATTTCAGCTCTGATTATTATGCTCTTTTATTATCTTTTCTTATCTGAGCAGGTTACCGACGCTTCGTGTATGTGGGAAATACCGCATGCACGGCGGATCTGTGGACGGGCCCGGGTTCTGGTTTACACCCGGGGCGTGACATGAGTACTTGATATTCTTGTGATTGATGCATAGATTCTACATTTCCATGTTCTAGCATACTTTTCAGTACCTACTCCTGCTCTATTATATTTGATTGATTCTGGTATTTTCCGTACCTGTATATGCACAGTAGTATGATCATGATAAATTCGCTTATTATCTCTTGTGGATTTCGTTTACAGGATTTTTTTAGATTTGTCAGTTATAGCTTGATTAGCATCATTTATAGTACTCATTATGTACAGTCACTTGATTAGGCTTCATGCCAGTTTATTTCACATACCAGCTTTTGATTGATGCCTGCCTTTACAGTTACTCAGCATTCTTATTTCAGTACCGGTTATTACTTGATTATTCTGTAATAACCGCTGTTTACTTTCCCCTTTCGGTCTTACCTGTGCTTTGCTTCGAACCGCCTTTCGGCTACGGGGCCCGGGGTACCCCTTTCTCGTGCGTTGTTTTGGGCAGGCCGTCGGGGCTCGCGGGTATTTTTTGTGGATAAAGCCCGCGAAATGAAGACCGGCGGCGCGATCGGATCTGTTTTCCGATCCCGGAATCTCCCGGAACCTTTTTCTGAAGTTGACAGCAGCTCGGGTGTCCAGCACGTTTTATCAAAGGTAAACTAGACCCGGGTAAATCAACCAAATTCAATCCCTTTTAATTGGGGCAGCTAAAGTTTATTTAATTAAATTTAAGTTAATTTAATCTAAGTTAATTGGGAGAGTTAATTTAATTTAATTTATTTTAATTTAAGCGGACTGGTAATTTAATTTAATCTAAACTTTTTCTGCTTTGGGTCGGGTTCAGGCTCAAGTACGCCGACTCTGTTCATTAAGTAGGGGTTGGGGACTTAGGTCGGGAACCCCAATCCCCTCCTTCTTTCCTTACCGTAGCGTACGTACCCCGAGCGGAATCGAGGACGCGCCCCCCCCCAAGCTTTCCCCGTGCGTGGAGAAGGAAGAACACACCGCACGCTCACCGTAGAACCGGACTCCCAAGATCGGACGATCCTCTCCCCCCGAACCACCGTCGACACAACCAAGGTGAGATGAGGTCCCCTTCACTCTCCGTTTCTTTTGGGTTCTTGATGTTCTTGATCGGAAGGGAGAGGGACACTGGCGGCGGAATCCCCGGAATCCGTCGCACGTGCGGAAGCCCTCCCCTCCTTCGGCGCCCCCGTGCACCCGCACGGGGCTGGGCGCACGTCCCAGCCCCGCGTGCGGGGTCACCCGCACGGGGCTGGGCGCGCGTCCCAGCCCGCGTGCGGGGTCACCCGCACGGGGCCGGGTGCGGCCTAGCCGCGTGCGGGGTCACCCGCACGGGGCTGGGCGCGCGTCCCAGCCCGCGTGCGGGGTCACCCGCACGGGGCCGGGTGCGGCCTAGCCGCGTGCGGGGTCACCCGCACGGGGCCGGGACACGCATCCAGCCCCGCGTACGGGGATGCCCGTACAGGGCTGAACCCGCGCACGGACCGTGCGCGGGCGGGAATCGGCGAACCGCAACGGACGGTTTGCCTGCCTTTCGTCCTTACCCGAGTCTAAACGCCGACTTTCCTTAGCGACAGGTGAGTGTGCGGGTTCAAGCGAGCGTACCGGGACGCGAGGGAGCCGAACGTGATCACCTACTAACGACAGGTGGGTTAAGCGTGGTATTTAGCGTTGATCTCCGTTGGCTTTTAATTTAAATAATTCATGTATCGCTCATGCTTCGTGATTATCATCTTATAGTTGTTCATGTATCGCGGTTACTCCATATTAGTGTATAGACATTGTGATTATCGTCTTACTATCGTTCATGTATTGTGGTTGCTCTCTATTATTGTTCATGTATCGCGGTTACTCCATAGTATTGCATAGGCATTGTGATTATCATCTTACTATCGTTCATGTATTATGGTTGCTCTCTATTACTGCATATACCTTGTGGTTATCATCTTACTATCGTTCATATATTGTGGTTACTGTGCTCGAGGCTGCAACACGTGCACCTACGGTTTGGCCACCGTGAGGGGTGCACTTTTCCGGAAAAGAGGTCTATGACCCGTGTATACCCACGAGGTGACGTAGTGGGGCCCCTTATTAGTTGTGGGGTTGAGGCGCCGAGGTGCGAGCGGTGCGACCCGTCGGTTTAGTTGTCCGACGCGGTCGGGTTTTTGCAGGTACGATATGGGCCGTCGGTTTAGTTGTCCGACGGGGCCCGGTATAGCAGGATATAGGTGCACAGGTTGTGGTTTCCCTCTGGAGAGGGTGGTTGCCCGGTTGCGGTCACGGTTTGCTTTACTGTTCTTTTTTTTATCCTGCTCTATTATTATTCGTTGCTGACGCCCCACTTTGTGACAGGGACTGGGCGGAGGGAGAGGTAGACGACGGAGAGGACGGGGCGGGAGCTTCCGGGTTGCCGGGAACCCTGGACAGTACTTCTTTATTTATCTCGCATTTCATTTACTTTGTTGATACGTGTGAGGTTCTCGATACCCTCGTGGGGTCGACGTGGATGTCGGTACTTGATTACTCTTTTATGCATTACATTTCTTTTCATCTATGTGGGCCATTTGAAAAAGAAAAGCAAAACCAAAGAAAAGTTGCGAAAACCGTTTTTAAAATCTAAGTGTCGTGTGGGCACTGATTTCAAAACCTTGGGGATTTATGGATTGCGAAATGAGTTTCCAAACCTTGGGTGTCGTGTGGGCACCGTTTTCAAAACCCTGTGGATTTATGTTGATTTCAAAACTAGTTTTCAAACCATAAGTGCCGGGTGGGCACTCTTTCAAATCTGATGATTTATCCTTTCCAAATTGATCGGCCAAACGTTTGAATGGTTTGAATAATGATATATGTTACTGATTGTTGTGATTGAATGGTTGTGTGTGTGACTCGGACTTGTACTAAACGCTACGCCGTGCATATACAGGGGAGACTCTGTCCGTTTACAGAGCGATCCTGTATATGCGGCGGGTCTGGGCACGCTCCGGGGAGAAAGGAATTTTAAACAAAAATTTTGGACACATTTTTACTAAACACTTCCGCTGAATGAAACCCCCGGGGCGTGACAGATTAAGATGGTATCAGAGCCAATTCATTCAATCACAACAGTTGATGCCGACATCCGTGGGAATGCCTCACATATCTACAAGTGAATGAAATGTGTAGGGCATAGGGCTGTAGAACGTGAGTGATCGGGGGGGGGGAAATTGAAGTCTTTTCTCGAGCTAAGTGATTCGCGGTCGTAGTTAAAGTCTGATGTTGACCCTGTTGCGTGTGACAGCTATGGTTCGTACCAGATCATCGGCAGGTGACGCCGAGGCAGAAGCGACAACATCGACGGCCGCGGAGAACCAGCTCCTGCGGCAGCAATTGCGGGAAATGGCGGGGCAATTGGCCACTCTCACCGATCATGTGCGTCAGATGACGCAGCAGCAGCAGGCCGCGCCAGTGACGGCCGCCCCGGTCCCTCCGCCGGGGCCGACAGCACCCGCCGCGGCACCACCGACAGCACCACCACCAGCGGCGACTACGGGGCCGGCACCAGGGACAACTAGCCGGGTTGTTCTGGAGGAAACAGTGGTCACGCCTACCCCTATCGCGGCTGCCGCCGCCACGAGTGGAGGGGGTGTGGTGATGACCGAGCGGGATCGAGTGCGGGCCAACTTGAAGGACTTTAAGAAACACGACCCGCCCATGTTCGAAGGAGATACGACTGATCCGTGGGTCGTTGAGAACTGGGTGGGGTCGATGGAGAAGCTTTTTGAAGATCTACTCATGGAGGATGACGAGCGGGTTCCCCTGGCAGTCCATTGCCTGGAGGGGAATGCCCGTTTATGGTGGAAGACGGTGCGCCCAGATCCTGCTAAGGGCACCGCTTTCCCGTCCTGGGAAACTTTCAAGAAAGAGCTATTCGAGGCCTTCTTCACCAGCAGCGTCAAGAAGAAGTTGGAAGATGATCTGAACCATATCCAGCAGGGAAACCGGACGGTCATGGAGTACCAACGAGAGTTTGTCCGCCTAGCGAACTGCGTCCCGTTCGTCATAAGGGACGAGGCTCATAAGGCGCAACTTTTTGTGGACGGCCTGCGGAGCAATATCTTTGAAGTGGTGCAAGCAGCTGACCTACATACATTCCAGAAAGTGGTCGACAGGGCCACCACGGTGGAGCGGGGCTTTGCCATCACCCGCGCAAGAAGGGAGAACTCGGCGCGACTGGAGGACAGGAAGCGGCAGCAGCAGAACCAGGGAGGAGGCTCTTGGAGTGGGGGCGGAGCCCCCAAACGGTGGAAACCGCAGGCGGGACCCCGAGGGGCGCCGCCAGGAGGGCCGAGGCCGGGAAATAGGCATTGCGTGATTTGCGGGGGAGGGCATACTGCGGGAGAGTGCCCCCAAAGAGGCGACCACTGCTTCAGATGCGGCAAACGGGGGCACTTCCGCCGCAACTGTCCCTTGGGCGGGGGACCTACACCCTCGGGAGCTTACACGCCCGCGCCACAGCTCTCAGGGCGGGGGAAAGCTCCTATGGCGTCAACTCCCAGGCCCCCCGCACCACGGCGTGAGGAGGATCGGCAGCCACAACCAGGCGGGAGGGTTTTCTCAATGACCAGCCAAGGGACCAATCCACCGGAGGACGCTCTTGCAGGTACTACTTCCGTTTCGAATTCCCGTGCTAGAACTCTTTTCGATACCGGAGCAACACACTCGTTCATCTCTCGTGACTTCGTTTTTATGCATGACCTCGAGGAAACCCCCCTTCAAAACTTCTTGACGGTGCAAACGGCGGGGGGGACTTTGGAGGCGGTCAGTTTCGTGGCCGCCTGCTCGATTAAGCTTGGGCGATTAGCTTGTCCATGGGATTTGGTGGTAATCCCCTTCAAGGAGTACGACGCGGTGTTGGGCATGGATTGGCTCACGAGGTACCAGGCGCTCATCGACTGTGACAAGCGACAAGTGCGATTGCAAGAACCGGGTTTTCCTGAACATGTGTATATGGCGGGCAAAAGCATCACTTTCCCAGCGGTCATCTCAGCGGCACGAGCCAGAAGATTGGTAGAGGGCGGATGCGTGGCCTATTTAGCGTCGGTGGATCTGGCCACCCGACCCTCGTCGACACCTGCAGACATCCCGGTGGTGAGGGACTTCCCCGATGTTTTCCCCGCAGAACTGCCCGGAATGCCTCCGGAGCGAGAGGTGGAGTTCCCTATCGAGCTAGTACCAGGCACGCAGCCAATTACGAAGGCGCCCTACCGAATGGCCTTCGCGGAGCTAAAGGAGCTTAAAGCACAACTGGAAGACCTCTTGGATAAAGGGTTCATCAGACCGAGTGTGTCACCCTGGGGCGCACCGGTACTCTTCGTGCGGAAGAAAGACGGGAGCCTGCGTCTCTGCATCGACTACAGAGGGATAAACAAAGTTACGGTGAAGAATAAATACCCCCTACCCAGAATCGACGACCTCTTCGATCAGTTACGGGGAGCGACGGTCTTTTCCAAAATTGACCTACAGTCGGGCTATCATCAACTCCGAGTTCGACATGAAGACATCCCCAAGACCGCCTTCCGGACTCGGTACGGCCACTACGAGTTCACGGTGATGCCTTTCGGGCTTACGAACGCCCCCGCAGTCTTCATGGACATGATGAATAGGATCTTCAGACCCTTCTTGGATCGGTTTGTGGTAGTCTTCATCGACGACATTTTGATCTACTCCACCACCGACGAGGAGCACGAGGACCATCTACGAACAATCCTGCAAACCCTCAGAGAGCAGAAGCTGTTCGCCAAGCTCAAGAAGTGTGAATTCTGGCTGCGTGAAGTCGGCTTTTTGGGGCATGTGATCTCGGCACGGGGAATCGCCGTGGATCCCAAGAAGGTGGAAGCAGTGGTGGATTGGCAGCCGCCGACGTCGGTGACAGAAGTACGAAGTTTTCTAGGGCTGGCAGGATACTACCGGCGTTTCGTTGAGGGTTTCGCAAAGATCGCTACCCCTTTAAACCGATTGACCAGAAAAGGCGAGAAGTTCATATGGACGGCCAAATGCCAGCAGAGTTTTGAGGAACTCAAGAGGAGGTTAACTAGGGCACCAATACTTGTGCTGCCGACGCCCGGAGAGGATTATGAAGTGTACTGCGACGCGTCACGGATCGGACTGGGAGGTGTTCTGATGCAACAGGGGAAGGTAATCGCTTACGCGTCCAGGCAGTTGAAGGACTACGAAAAGAACTACCCGATACACGACTTGGAATTGGCCGCCGTGGTCTTCGTTTTGAAACTGTGGAGGCACTATCTCTTCGGAGTCCACTGCAACGTTTTCTCAGATCATCAAAGTTTGAAATACATCTTCACCCAGAAAGAGTTAAACCTGCGGCAGAGGCGATGGCTCGAATTGTTGAAGGACTACGACTTGACGATTCAATATCACCCCGGAAAGGCAAATGTGGTAGCAGATGCACTGAGCAGGAAAGGGCATCAAGAAGGGGCATCGGGGAGCGCGCTAACGAAGCAGGACCACCTGATCGCGGAGTTCGCGCGAATGCAATTGGAGGTGGTGCCGGCAGGCACGGTTATGCAACTTCTAACCTTGGTGGTCAAGCCAACGGTATTCGAGAGGATCCAGGAGGGACAGCAGACAGACCCACACCTACAACACATACGAGACAAGATTCCCCTGGGCCAAGAGTTTGACTTTGCGGTGGAAGACAACGGCACCTTACGTTTCCGCGGACGGATCTGCGTGCCGAATTCAGCAGAGTTGAAGGAAGAGATCCTAGCTGAGGCACACCGAGCCCCTTATGCAGCACATCCGGGGGGCACGAAGATGTACAGGGATCTCAAACAGACGTTCTGGTGGCCTAAGCTAAAAGAAGACGTGACGCGACACGTAGCCCACTGCCTTGTCTGCCAACAGATAAAGGCCGAGCACCAGCGACCAGCCGGAAAGTTACAGCCTTTACCGGTACCAGAGTGGAAATGGGATCAGATCACCATGGATTTTGTCACTGGTTTCCCTCGATCACAACAGGGCCACGACGCAATCTGGGTCGTAGTCGACAGATTAACCAAGTCAGCACACTTCTTGCCGGTTCATACAACTTGGACCCGCGAACGGTTAGCTCAAGTCTACATCAGCGAGATCGTGAGACTACATGGGGTACCGGCATCGATCACCTCGGACAGAGACACGCGCTTTGTCTCGAAGTTTTGGCAAAGTCTCCAGCGGGCCATGGGGACCAGATTACATTTCAGCACCGCCTTCCACCCTCAGACGGACGGACAGTCAGAGCGCACGATACAAACCCTAGAAGACCTGCTTCGCGCCTGCGCACTTGACTGGGGGGCCGGTTGGTCACGCTACCTACCCCTCGTGGAATTTGCTTACAACAATAGCTACCAAGCCAGCATCCAGATGGCACCCTACGAAGCCTTATATGGAAGGCGCTGCCGATCCCCGATTTGTTGGGACGACTTGGGAGAACGGAAGCTCCTGGGACCCGACTTAGTGGAGGAAACTGAAGAGAAAGTGCGCCTTATCAGACAGCGCCTGCTGACCGCCCAAAGTCGACAGAAGAGTTACGCAGATCAGAGGCGCCGTGACTTGGAATTCCAAGCAGGGGAGCATGTGTTTCTGCGGGTCTCACCATCCAGAGGAATCAAGCGTTTCGGGTTAAAGGGCAAACTGAGCCCACGGTTTGTGGGGCCCTTCGAGATCTTAGAGCGCATTGGCCCAGTAGCTTACCGCCTCGCCCTACCACCAAACCTCGACCGAGTCCACGATGTGTTCCACGTATCAATGCTTCGGAAATACCTTCCCGACCCATCACATGTCCTGGACACCTCTGCACTCGAACTTAAGGAAGACCTGAGCTTCGAAGAAACCCCAGTGAGAATCTTGGCAAGGGAAAACAAATCACTGCGAAACCGAACTATTCCCTACGTAAAGGTACTTTGGAGCAACCACGAAGAACGGGAAGCTACTTGGGAACTGGAGTCCAAGATGAGGGAGTGCTACCCCGACCTTTTCACTCCTACCCGGGCTTGAGTTTCGAGGACGAAACTCGTTTTTAGAGGTGAGTGGTGTAATAACCGCTGTTTACTTTCCCCTTTCGGTCTTACCTGTGCTTTACTTCGAACCGCCTTTCGGCTACGGGGCCCGGGGTACCCCTTTCTCGTGCGTTGTTTTGGGCAGGCCGTCGGGGCTCGCGGGTATTTTTTGTGGATAAAGCCCGCGAAATGAAGACCGGCGGCGCGATCGGATCTGTTTTCCGATCCCGGAATCTCCCGGAACCTTTTTCTGAAGTTGACAGCAGCTCGGGTGTCCAGCACGTTTTATCAAAGGTAAACTAGACCCGGGTAAATCAACCAAATTCAATCCCTTTTAATTGGGGCAGCTAAAGTTTATTTAATTAAATTTAAGTTAATTTAATCTAAGTTAATTGGGAGAGTTAATTTAATTTAATTTATTTTAATTTAAGCGGACTGGTAATTTAATTTAATCTAAACTTTTTCTGCTTTGGGTCGGGTTCAGGCTCAAGTACGCCGACTCTGTTCATTAAGTAGGGGTTGGGGACTTAGGTCGGGAACCCCAATCCCCTCCTTCTTTCCTTACCGTAGCGTACGTACCCCGAGCGGAATCGAGGACGCGCCCCCCCCCAAGCTTTCCCCGTGCGTGGAGAAGGAAGAACACACCGCACGCTCACCGTAGAACCGGACCCCCGAACCACCGTCGACACAACCAAGGTGAGATGAGGTCCCCTTCACTCTCCGTTTCTTTTGGGTTCTTGATGTTCTTGATCGGAAGGGAGAGGGACACTGGCGGCGGAATCCCCGGAATCCGTCGCACGTGCGGAAGCCCTCCCCTCCTTCGGCGCCCCCGTGCACCCGCACGGGGCTGGGCGCACGTCCCAGCCCCGCGTGCGGGGTCACCCGCACGGGGCTGGGCGCGCGTCCCAGCCCGCGTGCGGGGTCACCCGCACGGGGCTGGGCGCGCGTCCCAGCCCGCGGGCGGGGTCACCCGCACGGGGCCGGGTGCGGCCTAGCCGCGTGCGGGGTCACCCGCACGGGGCTGGGCGCGCGTCCCAGCCCGCGTGCGGGGTCACCCGCACGGGGCCGGGTGCGGCCTAGCCGCGTGCGGGGTCACCCGCACGGGGCCGGGACACGCATCCAGCCCCGCGTACGGGGATGCCCGTACAGGGCTGAACCCGCGCACGGACCGTGCGCGGGCGGGAATCGGCGAACCGCGACGGACGGTTTGCCTGCCTTTCGTCCTTACCCGAGTCTAAACGCCGACTTTCCTTAGCGACAGGTGAGTGTGCGGGTTCAAGCGAGCGTACCGGGACGCGAGGGAGCCGAACGTGATCACCTACTAACGACAGGTGGGTTAAGCGTGGTATTTAGCGTTGATCTCCGTTGGCTTTTAATTTAAATAATTCATGTATCGCTCATGCTTCGTGATTATCATCTTATAGTTGTTCATGTATCGCGGTTACTCCATATTAGTGTATAGACATTGTGATTATCGTCTTACTATCGTTCATGTATTGTGGTTGCTCTCTATTATTGTTCATGTATCGCGGTTACTCCATAGTATTGCATAGGCATTGTGATTATCATCTTACTATCGTTCATGTATTATGGTTGCTCTCTATTACTGCATATACCTTGTGGTTATCATCTTACTATCGTTCATATATTGTGGTTACTGTGCTCGAGGCTGCAACACGTGCACCCACGGTTTGGCCACCGTGAGGGGTGCACTTTTCAGGAAAAGAGGTCTATGACCCGTGTATACCCACGAGGTGACGTAGTGGGGCCCCTTATTAGTTGTGGGGTTGAGGCGCCGAGGTGCGAGCGGTGCGACCCGTCGGTTTAGTTGTCCGACGCGGTCGGGTTTTTGCAGGTACGGTATGGGCCGTCGGTTTAGTTGTCCGACGGGGCCCGGTATAGCAGGATATAGGTGCACAGGTTGTGGTTTCCCTCTGGAGAGGGTGGTTGCCCGGTTGCGGTCACGGTTTGCTTTACTGTTCTTTTTTTTATCCTGCTCTATTATTATTCGTTGCTGACGCCCCACTTTGTGACAGGGACTGGGCGGAGGGAGAGGTAGACGACGGAGAGGACGGGGCGGGAGCTTCCGGGTTGCCGGGAACCCTGGACAGTACTTCTTTATTTATCTCGCATTTCATTTACTTTGTTGATACGTGTGAGGTTCTCGATACCCTCATGGGGTCGACGTGGATGTCGGTACTTGATTACTCTTTTATGCATTACATTTCTTTTCATCTATGTGGGCCATTTGAAAAAGAAAAGCAAAACCAAAGAAAAGTTGCGAAAACCGTTTTTAAAATCTAAGTGTCGTGTGGGCACTGATTTCAAAACCTTGGGGATTTATGGATTGCGAAATGAGTTTCCAAACCTTGGGTGTCGTGTGGGCACCGTTTTCAAAACCCTGTGGATTTATGTTGATTTCAAAACTAGTTTTCAAACCATAAGTGCCGGGTGGGCACTCTTTCAAATCTGATGATTTATCCTTTCCAAATTGATCGGCCAAACGTTTGAATGGTTAGAATAATGATATATGTTACTGATTGTTGTGATTGAATGGTTGTGTGTGTGACTCGGACTTGTACTAAACGCTACGCCGTGCATATACAGGGGAGACTCTGTCCGTTTACAGAGCGATCCTGTATATGCGGCGGGTCTGGGCACGCTCCGGGGAGAAAGGAATTTTAAACAAAAATTTTGGACACATTTTTACTAAACACTTCCGCTGAATGAAACCCCCGGGGCGTGACATATTCATATTCAGCTTCACCCCTTGATCTCTTACTATCCGCAGATTTTAGTACCCAGTAGGTACGATTAGCTATTTCTCGGCTCGTCGTGCCCACTGGGATACATGTACAGTGTATCTCACACCCCCTGGGTGACCATTTTTCAGGTCTGTCGGGTGGTGAGATGTCGGGACGATCCAGTGAGCCTGTCACGATAGAGCTGTCCCCCTGATGACATAGATCGATGATTGAGATCCCCGATTATCTGTAGTTGAATTTCATTTATGTTATTTCAGGTTCCAGTTTATTTAGATACTTCAGATTGATGATAGTATGATATTTCGGATTATTCCTGATGATTAGTATGGTTTACTTGAGATATCTATTACTCTCTGATTTATGATTGGATTAGCCTAGCCGTGCATGTATAGGGGAGTCTCTGTCCTCGGGATAGAGGATTTCCTATATGTGTGGCGGTCTGTTACGCCCAGTTTGCGAACTCTGATTTAAAAAAAAAAAAAAAAAAAAAAATTTCAGACCTGATTTTTAAAACTCGGGGCGTGACATCTGGAATATGTAAGGGCGTTAGATTGGCATTTCGTGCGACAATGCCTAAGAAACTAGCAAACACGCGCCCTTCATTTCCAATACCCTGCCATCGCTTGTTGAAATCTACAACAACCCTTTCATCTTCAGACAGGTTCCAAATTTCAGTCAATAGAGTAGGTCCTCTAACCCTCCTTTGATCTAGAAACAATTTAAGAATAAAAAAATAGACATTAAAATAGATACGAAGTAATATGAATAAATGAGAATAAATAAAATAACATTTATTATTCTTCAAGATTTACATTTACCCGATTATTCAGTTTCCTCTTCTTGCAATTCACTAATTGTTTTCCCAATAGAATTTGTAGGTCGATCCACATAAGATTGTGATGGGTTACTCGAACTTGGTTGCATATGATCCACAGTTTGAGAATCCGCTTCCATTTCCTTGATTTTGGGGATGAATTATCATCGTACGAAGTTCTTTTGATTTCGCCATAGATCAAAATTATGGCCTTTATTTGTTGAGACTACCTAAGCAATGCAAAAGGAGAACACAATAACCTCTCTCTCTCTCTCTCTCTCTCTCTCTCTCTCTCTATATATATATATATATATATATATATATATAAAAGAATGTTTTAATTATGTCCGTTTATAAAAAAGCGTATCAACATACATTGTATATTCTAACCGTTTGAATTGACAATCTTTTTAAAAAAATGCCTTTGAATAAAATACATGGACCACATCCATCAAGAGAAACAATAGAAATTTGAAAATATTTGGAGTTTCAAGGGGTTAAAAGTATATCAAATAAAATGCCATAAACATAACCAGTATTCATACGATAAATTTGACTAAATGCATCTTATCTGTATATAACAATTCTTCCATTTCGGAGTATCCCGATCTGGTAAATTTACAGATCTACCAAATAAGTGATACATTTTCTCACGAGTTATAGAAATAAACCCATCTAAATACAACTAAGCCCTTACTAAGTCCTTTTACATCACTAAATTACTGAGTTTAATGGGGGCACAGATCACTTCCAATTAATATACAATTTTTTTCAAACAGCAAACTAGTTTACTTCTTCTACAAAGGCCGCAGCAGGTTTGGTACAGCAGGTTTTTTTCAAGTGTAACGCACAGAGAAATCAATTATTCTTTCAGTATGAAAAGATGATGGTATTTACATCCGAAGATCCCAAATGATAGATAAAAGGTCTGAGTGTTAAAAACATTATTCTTTTCCTGTACAGTAAACTCTTCAATGTTAAGGACAGCAGCTATAACTAGTACATCAAATGGCTTGCTAGTTTCTCCGCTTCCTGTACTCCGCACCCCACTGCTTGAGAAATAGCATGGCTTTAACCTGTACATCTTATGTCATGGAGAGAATGTGCCCTTTATATAACCAAACTTAAGCCCAGGCTGACATTTTGAGCAATGCTCTTATCTATTCAAATATGTACCCTACATATCCTTGCGAAATCTGAATTTTCATATATGCCCTTCGTACATACAAATAGCCCCTCTTTAGACAAATTATATGTAGGAAACTGCACTTTTGAGGGGGATATATGAGAATCCAGATCTTTTACAGGGGTATATACGTAGACTGATCTATTCACTCGATGATTCAGCTCTTTTTCTACGCATTCGAGCTCCCCAAGATAAGTTCTCATCAGAATCTTTGGTCATGCTCCTCCTCTTAAGCTCTGAAACCTGATCCTGCCACCGGTTCTTCCACCCTGATCTCTCCTCGAGTTCCTGCACAGAGATAGAAAACAGAATAAGTATCGCAGAGGCATGACATTGTTGCAAGGAAATGAAGCATACAGGAGAGCCATGGCATAATAGGATGAAGAAATTAGTGCCAAGTTATTATCAAGAGGGAGCTAATTAAGACTTTCAATCACCAATTAGCATTTGATTGTAATAAATCAATAGTTATTGCCACATTAAATGCCAATCCCACAGAGATTTATGAGTTTATCTAGGTCACAGAGATGGAGCTTTTTAGATGGAAATTTAGATTGGAATAGAACTCTAGATAAATGCGGAGACAAGTGATGCAACAAACTGTCTCGAGTTCATATCATTTTGAACAATTAAGTCTAGAGAACTGCACCAATACTCGTAAGAATGATAAAAGAAGCATGAAAATTCAAGAAGATATACTACTTTGTGTACACTTTATAACTTACTCCTCGTCACTCTGAGGGTTCAGATGCTACTTAATTACACTGTTGGCATCTATCAAATAATTGTCCTAGAGAGCCATACCAATCAGCAGTACAAGCTCCACAAGGAACCTGTTTGACTGGCTTGTGTGATAGCTTCTAAGGTGAGATGCAGCAGTAAAGCATTTGTCAAATAAAATATTTGGATCTTAGTATTGGCAGAAAATCAAAAAGAGCTTCTGGGCACACAAAGTGGAAGTTCCAAATTGAAGCGTCTACTTCTAAAAAAGGAAGAAGTTATAGCAGGTCTAAATTAAAAACTACTATTGTTTCTTTAAACAGATTCACTCAAACAACCAATCTACATGAGCTCCAACTTGGCCACAAAGGCCCTAAAATAAATGTCTAAGAAAGTGACATAGAAAGACGAAAAGTTAGATACGAAAGACAATAATACATCATTTGATAATTGACCCGTGGGTTCAAGTATCACGAGGATGGAGTCCTCAAGTTTTATCAACCTTAATAATATTTTATGTGACACAAATCTAGGGAAAAAGTCAGAAAAAGTTATCTAGAAAAACTCTCTTGAAATAGTCAAGTAAGTTTACACAAACCTTTACCTAATAATGGTTGTAAACAAAGACTATTCATCAAAGTAGCATGCAACCATCAAATACTCAACTAAGTTAGCATCAAACCTATACCTATTAATAATGGGTGCAGACAAAGACTATTGATCAAAGTAGCACATCACCAACAAATAATCACCTTGATATACAGTCGAACAGTAGTGCCCAAATTGATGAAGACTACTAATTACCAAACAGAAACTATTGTGCCCAACATATAGAAAATTTAATATGGCCCATTTTGAGTAAAGTCAAAAGCACTAAAAGCCTTCACTGTAAAACCATCAATTATTACTTCTGGCTTCTAGAAACCCCGTAGATAGAAGGGAAAAGGACCCAACTTATCAGAAATCTATAGTTGGTGATAAGATGGAGGTTGTTATAAAAGAAACCCCAAAGTTATAGGTGCCTGAAATGTTTTGTAAAAAGGCAACCTAAATTCAGAAAGTAATTGGAGATATAACTTCAAACATTCAGTTTAGGTGACATCAACCAAAAACTAAATATATTCATATAACATGAGTAAATAACCAATTGATAATGACCTCAAAATAAGGTTAAACCACTTGAGGCCCAGATTTGAGGTCATACAATAAAAAAAAACAATTGCCCATATTAGTCAGCAGATTACAAAAGTCAAAGCACTGAAAGTCTTCTATGTCATGTCATCTATTACTTGTGACTTCTAATTCCTGTGGATTGTAAAAGGGAATATAGCAATTTCAAATTATAAATAACAAGTTTAGCACCTTGTAGAGCCAGATAAACACATCAGATTATGCCTATGAAAGACTGAAAATATCAAAACGAGGCAGTAACGATCAAGCTTCCGGTAAAATATAAGGAAAAGGTGATAATTTATAACATGAAACAGAAACAGACAAATGAGACCCGATCAACCGACAGAATCCTAAACTCTTGCACAAACGAAGCCAGCCCGAATTATTTTTATCTTAAAAGAGGTTCAAAAGAAAAAATTCTACTATTCTAGGATAAGGACTTAATTGCTTGTTAAGTTTTGAAAAGATATGCTAATTAGCAAACACAAGTCGCATGTAAAGAATCCAAATCAGAACATCATTAGGGAAATCCGAAGAAATCTAAAGTCGAAAATTAAGGTAGTTATCACTTTTATTTACACTTTACCAGCAGTAAAATTGTTAAGCTCTTCCTTAATGTAAGGCTTTCCGCCCACCCCAAATTCTAGAAGTTGTACGAAAGAAAAAGGCAATAACATGACAGCACATACAATGGTATAGTCAAAGTGCTTTTGCCCACTTCTCTAATACGTCAGACCACTGAGAAGATAAAGATAACAGGTAGAGTAGAAAGCAACCATGGAAAGGAACTAGAAAGAAAAGTTTGGGGGGATAACTTAGAAATTTCTTCCGTTCAAGTTATGTTTTTGCATGTGGAATCAAATATCGAGGAAAAAGATAGAACCCAAAACCAGGGATCATTTTGGTGTGAAGAGTCAAAGAAAATACAAATCTGAAACAATTAATCAGGCGATGGCTGCGCTTGATGCAAGAAAAAAAGTGAAGTTTAGTTGATTCCTATTGCATACTCGAAAAGAAAGATAGCCTAGACTAAACTGCAATTCGTATAAATACAAAGAGATAGGAACCTACAATGGAAGCACATAAGTTACTTTCGCTACAAACTTAAATCCTTAATAGATCATACCAGAAACTCGAAGTCAGAAGGAAATTTTGAATTAGCTGAAGAAAGAAAAGAAACTCAGGAAAAGAAATATTCCCTGAACTCAAGATTTAGTCCCAATAGGAAACAACAATTACACCAACTTTTCAGTTATTTACAAAAGAAATAGAGATTCTCATAAAACCAATTATAATTTCTGATAGTGTATTAGAATATTTAAGAACATTTAAGAACAGCATCTCATCAACCATCATAACTAACAATAACAGTACATGGTAAATGCTGTAAATGCTGAGACCAAAAATAAGTGGGTTTAGGATCAGCTGTAAATGCTGCAGCATTATAAAGGTTGGTGGAAGACAGGAAAATAATTAATTAATCATTAACTCTCCGAGATCAATTCAGTTGTTCATCATAAATAGAGTAAAGCAGAAGAAGCAGGATTTACAAGTAATTAATTTTGAGTAATCCAAACAAAATTATTAAAAAATAAAAAATAAAAACTAAAATCTGCATAGAGAGTTCAAATAAAATCATGCAAAAATAATAATAATAATAAGCAGATAAGTTCAACCACATGCTATGGCTTACCATAAAATCTTACACACCGTAATCAAAATAGGTAAAATGTTGAGACCAAAAATAAGTGGGTTTGTACCAGTACATGGTACAAACCCAAACCTACCGAGACATTACTAGAAGCTGTCACATAATCACTAGGCCACATTCCAAAAACAAATGCGCTAAGGGCTAAAATGTTGAGACCAACCTAAAAGCTTTAATTAATAGGTAAAAACTCCCTTCCGCATTATATACAAGTCAGTACGCCTGTTACTGTTACGTCCTCTTCGGAGTTTAGTATTTCAAATAAAGTACTGTCTAAGAAGTACAATTAGTTGAAGCGCTATATCAAATTTCCCCAAACAGATTTTCTGTTCTACAGAATCAGGAATCTAAATTAAAAAATTCTCCATTTTACCCTTAAAATCATATTTTTATTTATTTTCACTACAGGAAAAGTTTCAAAATTTTCTCATCGTCAAAAGCTTGCTAGGTGAATAGGTTCCTGCTAGAGTGCAGTGTTTTTATGAAAACTGCAATTAGTTGAATCACTATATCAAATTCCCCAAAACAGCTTCTCTGTCCGACAGAATCAGAAGTCCAAAATTTAAACTTCTCCTTTTCACCCTCAAAATCATTTTTTTCACTTTTCACTACAGAAAAAGTTTCAAATTTTCCTAACTATCAAACTCGCTTAGTGAAATGGTCCATCTACAAAGCACAGAATTTTATGGAAAATTGTAAATAGTCGAACCACAATATTAAGGATTTAAGTACCGTGTCGTGGGATCGTACCGAAAACTTGCCGGCACGGTACTGCACGATGCTTGCTGAGCTGTGCTGATGAGTGCCGGTCACAAAAAGCACGTGTACCAACACATAATGACATGAAATATTTATTTTTTTAAACAACAAATTTTTTTAATTATTTATTATATATCTTTATCAAACTTTTTGAATTTTATTAAAAAAACTTAGTAATTTAAAGAAAAAGTAGATTTTCTAACTTGTGTCATCGGTACGGAAGCTGTATCGATCGATATCTTATTGGCACGATAGATACGAACCGTGCGTATGTATACTGAAATCCTTGCACTATATCAAATTCCTTCGAACAGCTTTTCTGTCCAACAGTATCAGGAAGTCCTAAATAAAAACTTCTATTTACCATCAAAATCCTTAATTTTTTTTTTTTCGCTTTCCACTACGGTAAAACCTACAAACTTTTCTAATTGTCAGACATCATCTGCTACACAGAAATAGTACATCTAAAAGCAGAAAGAGAGTAAAAGCCGAGCCAAACAGGAACAGAGCCTAATGTTTAGGTCTCTCAACAGCAACAGCAATAATAGAAATAGAAACATCAAAAAGAGAGTGCTCAAAATTAACGAAGAAAAGAAAGAGGAATGGGGGAATTGGGACCTCGTGTAAGGGGCGGGGGCGGGGGCGGCGGGAGGAGAAGGCGAGGTGGAGGCCGCGGGCGAGGTGGCGGTCGTAGATGGCGCGGCGGGCGGGGTCGGAGAGCGTCTCGTAGGCCTCCTGGACCTCGATGAAGCGGCGCGTGTGCTCCTCCGCGCGCTCCGGGGGGGACACGTCCGGGTGGTACCGCCGCGCCATGCGCTTGTACGCGCTCTTGATCTCCTCGAAGCTCCCCTCCGACGATATCCCCAGCAGCTCGTAGAAGCTCCCATTCTTCTCCCCCACAAACCCTCCCTCCTCCACCGCCGCTTTTGCCCTAAAAGAAGCTACGGAGGACGAGGGCGACGAGAACGAGGAGGAGCCGAGCCCCGTCCATGGCGGAGCCACCTTACTCCGCCATGAGAGGAGCTTCGTGGCGCTTTTGGTGGTGGTCGGGAAGGGATGGTAGGGATTGAAAGGGCTTCTGCTTCTGCTTCCCGAGAAAGCTCCGATCATTCTCTCTCTCTCTCTCTCTCTTAATTTGTTGTCTCTCGTGGGTGGGAGGTGGGGGGCATGTTGGTGACGCCACAAAAATATTGAAACAGGGGAGATAATAAAAATAAAGTGAGAGAATAAATTGCATGGGTAGTCCATGTACTATTTCAATTTTGCTATTTAGTTCTTATAATAATAGCCTCCCTAAACACATCAAACCACTTGTGGTGTTGTAGTTAGGTATGTAGGTCCGTGCCAATCGTTAAGTGGGAAGTTTAAAATTATGTACGAGATTAATAAGTGGGTGTCTGGCCTATTTTTTTTTTTTTTATTTAAATTTCTAAATTTTTAAATTTAGAATTACTTTTTAATTTATTTTTTAGTCTAAAATTATTTTTGAATTCAAATTTATTTTTTTTATTTTTTAAATCAAAATTAATTATGTAAATTTTTTTTTTTTTTAAATCTAGATCAAACGAATTCTAAATTTTAGATTCGTGTCCAAAACAGAATTTTTTTTCAAAAGAAAGAGGAAAAAAAATGTTATATGCTTAATCACACTAGTAAGTTCACTGCAGCCTTGTATAAAAGTAAATGAACAATTGAATTAATCTTCATTTATGTAATATTAACATTACATACTTTAAGTTAGTTTCTTATATTGTAGGACACGTTTAGTCAAAATTCTAAAAAAAATAATTTTTACCTAATTAATTATAATTAAAAGCTATAGAGTATTTTTGTAATACCTGTAAAATTTAAATTCAAAAATTTAAATTTAGATTTGATTTTCTAAAATTTTTTAATTAAAAAATTTAAAATATCGAGGGTATTCGTAAAAAATGACTAACCTGACCTAACGAGGTCCAAACGCAACGAAACAAAATTGCCATCTAGTTGGTCTCGTCGATCTGAACGACATGGCGATGTTCAATTTCGAATTCGGCGAGCCAAAACCATTTTAAATGCGTAAAATATTATTTTTATAGTGTACTCTTGGAAAAGGACCTATATTTTATGCCCCGAATTGCGCGATATCGCTCGTGAATGGGCCTCTCTGCATATTACACCTCCTGTAAATGACTCATATGAAAATTTAGAGAAATAATGGACCAAATAGCATCTTGTATCCACCATTTATATACAACCCCTAGCTGCACAGCATATTGAGCCCCCACAACACCCTTTGCCTCCCCCTCTCTTCTCTCCATCTTCCTCGAACCCTGCCACTACCGGCGACTACTTGACGTCGCCGAAAAAAGGAGCCCGAAGTGAACCATTCTTGCATTCTTGGGTTTCGATGGGAGAAAGAGCACCAAGACTCATCATCTCCCTCGCCAGTCCTTCGTTCGGCCTATCCCACCATCAGTGGGTGATCCCCATGCAGCGACGTCGGAAGACTCAATATCCTTTCTTCTTCGTCTTCCTCGAATCATA
Organism: Tillandsia fasciculata; assembly: GCA_029168755.2. Lineage (NCBI taxonomy): Eukaryota > Viridiplantae > Streptophyta > Magnoliopsida > Poales > Bromeliaceae > Tillandsia > Tillandsia fasciculata. Next base: position 2,425,750 of record CM054946.1, on the reverse strand, counting down.
GGTAACTATCTTTTCTTGATTTTCTTTATTCTTCCAAGGCTTCCCATCCTTTTCCTCACCTGTCACGCCTCGGGAGCAGTTTGAAAGCGAAAAACAACCCTATATTTTTTTTAAAAAAAAATCTCCTGCCCTAGCACGTGCACGGACCCGCCACATCGGTCCACAGATACCTCTGAAACTATCATATCCCGCTCAGTAAGTTGGTGCAAAACAACCCCAATCGCAAGTTGCAAAACTGCAACGACCGTAGGGGCTCCCGCCATGCAAATCACCGCGTAGGGATCACGGGTCAATCAGACCACCTTTTCGAAAAAGTACACCCATGCGGTGGCCAAACCGCTGGTGTGCGTGAACGCGCCAAGAGCATAACGATAACAAAACCATGTATAAAGCTCTCCCGCGACAACTAGTCGCTCAAGATAATGTATAGAAGGAACCGTTCCGCTGTCAAATATGATACTAACAACAATCTACCCAAACATGTCCTTTGTTCTATTACCATATGACATATATTATTTAATTACCGAAAAGTGCACTTATAATATCTTGACATTTCCTGTTCTCTTGTATTTTCCTTGATAATAAATTAAGTGTTAGGGGAAGTAAACTATCGAGTCTTCTTGGGTAGAACGTCGGTAGTTGCGGGTATTTTTCGGTGATAGAGCGCGAAAAACAGTGAACGGCAAAGCGATCGGATCGGAAATCCGACTTACGGATCTCCCGGAATGGGTCTTTTGTGTTAACGGGTACGATATGATAAGTCGAACCCGTTAAGACCTCGGTGCATCGAAATCCGTGCAGGATATTTTAGAAACGTTGCTTAGGTGGCACTCTTATCGAGAAGTTGGTTGGAGAATCCCTCTTATCGAAATTTCGGGTTTTGTACGTAGGAGAAAATAATTGGGGATTTTTCCTTGATACGTACATATGAAGAGGGAAAAGGAAATAAATAAAAAATATATATATATAGAATTATACCTCGACTACCGAAAACTCTAGTTTTAAAAGATCGCCTCTTCTAACCCTTTCCTCCTGTGCGTGCCGAAGACCGAGATCGGAAACGTCGTCAATACCAGAGAGCGGATCCAGAAACACCACCATCTACGGAGATCGAGATCCCGTTGCCTCCTCCATCGGAACAAGGTTAGTTTTCAATTTTCAAGTTGGGGTCTTATCCTTCGTTATCTTGTACCGCGTGCCCAAACCTTTCGCCGCCGCGATGCCCTAAGGCACCGCCGTCGCGGTGTGCGGGCACGCCGCCACCCGTGCCACATGCCGCACTGGACCGCCGCCTGCGTGGGCCGCACCGCACGCGGCGTTGTGCGGCGTGCCGCGCGGGGCCGCGCCGCGGGCTGCGAGGTACGGCGCGCCGCGCGGGGCCGCGCCGCGGGCTGGGCGGTGAGGCGCACCGCGCGGAGGCCGCCGCCCGCGCGGGGTCGCCTACCGCGCGGGGCTGCCTCCCGCGCGAGGCCGCGCCGCGCGCCGCGCGGTGCGGCGCGTAGCGCTGAAGCCTCTTCCCGCGCGGGGCCGCCGACGCGCGGGGCTGCCTCCCGCGCGGGGCCGCCTCCAGCGCCGGACCGCGCCGCGTGGTGCGACGTGCCGCGCGGAGGCCCCCGCCGTGCGGGGCTACCTCTTGCGCAAAGTCCGCCTCCCGCGCGGAGGCCGCCGCCCGCGCGGGGTCGCGACGCGCGCTACAAGGTGCGGCGCGCCATGCGGTGCCGCCGCGCGGGGCAGGTGCTCGCGCGGGGCCGTGTCGCATGCGGTGCACTGCGCGGGGTAGGTGCCCGCGCAGGGTTGCGCCGCCGCCGCCGCTCGGCTTGCCGCCCTCACTTGGCGCGAGCGGTGTCTCAGTCCTACTTGCGAGTCGAGTCTGACCAGTTGTTTCTTTTGGGGACTTTGTAGGTCCGGGAGTTGTTCTAGGGCGTGGGTCGGCTGCAGGCGTTTCATTCGACGCAACTCGAGGTGGGTACCCTTGTTTCTGTTTCGAAGTATGCCTTCAATTGTAACTTGTAAGAGTAAAGTAGATGTGCCGTTTGTAATCACCTAACCCCTGTTTACATGAGAATCCCTTTACTACTATTTGTTGCGACTGAACGTCGCGGTGCTCTATGTTACACACTGATTGCGGTCATTCTGCTCAAGGCTGCTTACACGTACACAGGCGGTTTGGCCACCGCATGGGTGTACTTTTCTGGAGAAGTGGTCCGTTGACCCGTGTACCCTACAAAGATGAAGGTGTCGTGGTGGGGACGCCTCGCGGTTACTTACTGTTACGGCTTTTATGTTGGCATATTTCGTGATTTGAGTTGGAGTCTTGAAGTGATCAAATTGTCAAATTAGTAATCGAAGACTCGGAGAAAATTCAACAAGAGCTCAAGTTGACACTCAGGTATGATTAAATTAATCATGGTGATTTAAGTATATTTACAATCTTTGGAATCATGATTTTATTGAAACTCGGTTTAGAAGAGGTTTTGGGAACTTGGATTTTAACTCGTAACTTATTTTAAGTTTGGATTTCGATACATGGTTTGTTTTGTTAAACTTATCTTTGAAAAATTTTGTATTTTACATTGAGTACCGGAACCCCACTTTGAGTTCCTCAAAACCCGACACAAGATTTTCTGGAAATTGCATTGAGTATCGGAACCCAACTTTGAGTACCGGAACGCGATAAGAAAATCTGTCTGTTGTGTCATTGAGTACTGGAACCTACTATTTAGTACCGGTACGCAATGTCATGTCGTGATAAGAATGCTAAACCGACTTTGATTGATTTCCAAAGGTTATAAATAGATACTTAGGGTTTCTCAAGAACGACCGACCAATTGAGAAAACACTTGAGAGCAACCATAGAGGCTAGGTTTTTATCGTTCATCCTTTTACCCTCTTTTAGGTCAATTTGACGGTTCTTCAATGAGATGATTTTTGTCGAATTGATCTAATCTTTGCTTAGAGATTTCATCCATGGTTCTCTAATGATATTCTAAGCAAAGAATCACCATCGAAGCCTATACTTCCGTAACGGCTGAGTTTGCGTCAAGGAGTTGATGTGGCATCGTGGATTCGATGTGTTGAAGGCGTTTCGTGGATTCGAAACGTGTTGCTCGTGGATTTGAGTGGCGTTCGTGGATTTGGACGTGTGCATTGGACCTGCAGTCGGTGAGCGCAAGATCCGGAGAAATTGAAGGTGGGGTTGGAGTCCGTGGAGTCGGTAATCACCTTGTTATCTTTCAAATTCTTAGTGGATTGTTATTGCGTGTTGGTCCCGTGGTTTTTACTCCTGTGATGGAAATTTTCACGTAAATCTCGGTATGCTGTTTTTATTTTTCGCATTTATTTTTAAGTTGCACTGAGATTGGAATTTTGAATATTTCACCTATTCACCCCCCCTCTAGATGTTTGATGTAACCTATTTAGATCCTTGGGGATCCATGTCACGCCCTGGGGGTTCGGACGCGCGGAAGAGGAGCCACCGATGCTCCTAATTCAGCTATACTTTTTTTTTTTTTTTTTTTGAAACCTTTATTCCCCGGCGCGTGCCCAGACCCGCCGCATATACAAATTCACTCTGCAAACGGGCAGAGTCTCCTTTGTATATGCACGGCGTCTCAACTACAATATGCACCACGTACAGATTTTAACCACACTAATCGAAGCACAGATACATACAACAAGCATTCCAAACATTCCATCAACTTTTACGCAAAGGAGAAGGGCCGACTGATTTGAAAGGATAAATAATCACAGGGTTTTGAAAGCGGCGCCCACTCGACGCCATTGGTTTGGAAAACTGTTTCAAAGCCACATAAATCCACAGAGTTTTGAAAACGGCACCCACCCGATGCCGAATTTTGTAAAACCAGTTCGAAAACACATAAATTCCACAAGGTTTTAAAATCCGGTGCCCACACGACACCCACGTTTTAAAAGCGGTTTTCGCAAACGGTTTTCTTTGTTTTTCACTGTTTAAAAGCGGCCAAGTAAAGAAGGAAACAATATTCATTCGCACATATGGAAAAGAAAGAGAGGCAACATCCACTTCGACCCCACGGGGGTGTCGCAATCCACAACTAACTAACATGAGTAATAAAAGAAAGAGGGAAAGAAGAGTCACTGTGTCTGAAGTCGATCAATGTCAGAACAGCACTCTCGCAGCCTCACCGGTGCCCTAGCACTCGCCCCTGGACGAACCTGTCACGAAGTGGGAAGTCAGTGACTAGAAATAGTATGATAAGCAAAAGGGACTAAGACATAGCAAACCACAATAACCGGAGCAACCGTCCCTCTCATAAACCGTCAGCGATAATCGCACCCTGTACCAAAACAACACCGGGCACCTTTCCCGACCACCGCACCGAGCCCCTGCCCCGGTGTCCCCCGCCGAGCACCTGCCTCGGCCGCCGAGCACCTGCCTCGACATCACCGCTCACACCCCCCACCCATGAGGGCCCCCATTCCTAACGCCACCGTCGCGTGGGGTACACGGGTAAACGTACCACTTTTCCGGAAAAGCACACCCTCGCGGTGGCCAAACCGCCGGTGTGCGTGTAGCAAAACTAGAGCCTCAGATCGATAGTAAGTAAAATAATATAACAGGGTTAGTACATAAACAGGAGGAGACTTACTATTCACCTTTGCCCCAAACATACTATTTCTATCATTAAATTCCTATTCCCACAATCCCCGGGAATGTACCCACCTCGTGCGTGTCGTCCTGTGCTCGACTCGTCCGTGCCTGTGCGCCTGTCGCCAACAACGTCCCGCACTCCTGTAGGAACAAGGCATGTCAAGACTAAAAGGTCCGAACACCGACACTGACTCTAGGCCGAAAAGAACGACTGACGTGCCCCGAACTCGGTGCGGCAAGGTTCCCTGCACGGCACCGACCCGTGCAGTGCGCACTTCGTCTGCGTATCGCCCAAACGGCTCCAACCCGTTGCGGCGGCCAGACGGCGCGCTTGCCGCGAAGCGTGCGGCCTGCGGGTGGCCCGCGCGGCCCCAGCCCGCGCGGCGCCCTACCGCGAGCAGCGCCCGCGCGACGCGCTCGTCGCGCGGTGCCCCACCTGCAGGCGGCCCGCGCGGCACCTGTCCGCGCGGTGCCTGCCTGCGGGCGATACCCGCGTGGGGCGCCTGCCGCGCGGCGCCCCGCCTGCAGGCGGCCCGCGCGGCACCTGTCCGCGCGGTGCCTGCCAGCGGGCGGTGCCCGCGCGGCGCCCCGCCTGCAGGCGGCCCGCGCGGCCCCTGCCCGCGCGGTGCCTACCTTCGGGCGGGTGCCCGCGTAGCGCGCCTGCCGCGCGGCGCCCCGCCTGCAGGCGGCCCGCGCGGCCCCTGCCCGCGCGGCGCCCCGCCTGCAGGCGGCCCGCGCGGCCCCTGCCCGCGCGGTGCCTACCTTCGGGCGGGTGCCCGCGTAGCGCGCCTGCCGCGCGGCGCCCCGCCTGCAGGCGGCCCGCGCGGCCCCTGCCCGCGCGGTGCCAACCTGCTGGCGGGTGCCAGCGCAGCGCGCCTGCCGCGCGGCGCCCCGCCTGCAGGCGGCCCGCGCGGCCCCTGCCCGCGAGGTGCCTGCCTGCGGGCGGGTGCCTGCGCGGCGCGCCTGCCTCGCGGCGCCCCGCCAGCAGGCGGCCCGCGCGGCCCCTGCCGCGCGGTGCCTGCCTACGGGCGGTGCCCGCGCAGCGCGCCTGCCGCGCGGCGCCCCGCCTGCAGGAGGCCCGCGCGGCACCTGTCCGTGCGGCGGTAGCCTGCGGGCGGTGCCCGCGCGGCGCGCCTGCCGCGCGGCGCCCCACCTGTTACGGCATTTTGGTGTTGGCATATTTCGTGAGTCAAGTCAGTAAGTTGAGTCGGAGTCTTAAAGGGATCAAATTGTCAATCAGCAATTAAAGACTTAGAGAAGATTCAACAAGAGCTCAAGTTGACACTCAATGTCTTGAGTCTTGAAGATTGAAGATGAAGAATTGTGGATCAATTACATCAATCTCAAGAAGAAAGTATTCAAAAGGATCAGGTATGTTTAACTAAATAATTTTGGTGATCCGAATACTTTCTTATAGTGTAGAAACACTTGGAAGAATTTTTAATTGCATAAAAATCAAAAACTGGACATGGGACATGTTCAGGATCCGGATCAGATGATCCAATCCGGATCCCGAAGGGTATTAGTTCATGTGCAAATCCAATCCGGATCCAAGCCTATTCTGATCCGGATCCCGAACATTGGATGTTGCTGAAATTCATGAACGATCCGGATCGGGCCTTGCGATCCGGATCCCGAACCCTTGGATTTCTGGAATCGTCAATCTCGTTACGACGATCCGGATCGCAGTAATCCCGATCCGGATCGCCGTCCTGAAAATTTCCAGATAAGGTAGGTTTTTGATTCTTATCTCTTTCCAAAGGTTTCTAAACTATAAATAGACATTTAGGGTTTCTCAAAATCGGGGGAGCTATACCGATCATTTTATAAAACACTTGAGAGCAACCCTAGAGGCTAGGTTTTTATCGTTCTTCTTTATAGCCTCTTTTAGGTCAATTCGATGGTTCTTTCAAGAACATATCTTTTGTCGAATTGATCTAATCTTTGCTTAGAGATTTCTCCCATGGATCTTCATTGATAATCTAAGCAAAGGATCACCATCGAAGCCAATATTCTTACCGGCTGAGTTTGCGTCGTGGATTCGACGTGGCATCGTGGATTCGGTGTGCTAAAGGCGTTTCGTGGATTCGAAACGTGTGCTCGTGGATTCGAGTGGCGTTCGTGGATTCGAACGTGTGCAGTGGACGTGCAAGCGGTGGAGCGCAAGGTCCGAAGAAGTTGAAGGAGGGGTTAAATCCGTGGAGACGGTAATCACCTTGTTATTCTTCTTTTCTTAGTGGATTGTTATTGCGTGGACATCCAACCGGTCAGCGCAAGGTCCGAAGAAGTTGAAGGAGGGGTCGAGTCCGTGGAGTCGGTAATCACCTTGTTATTCTTCTATTCTTAGTGGATTGTTATTGCGTGTTGGTCCCGTGGTTTTTCTCCTGGATTGGAGTTTCCACGTAAATCTCGGTGTGTTGATTTTTATTTTCCGCATTGTTTTTTATTTTTGCACTGAGATTGGTTTTTATAATATTACACCTATTCACCCCCCTCTAGGTGTTTGATAGTACCTATTTAGATCCTTGTGGATCCTAAATAACTCTACAATTGGTATCAGAGCGGGTTTTAGGTTTATCTATCATAATGGGTGAAAGTGGTAATATTTTTAGACCTCCTCTTTTTGATGGGACCAATTATGCATATTGGAAAGTGCGGATGAGAGCTTTTCTCATCTCTATTGATGAGCGGGTATGGCAAACCGTGGAATACGGTTGGGTGCATCCTGTTGAGGAAGTAGGAAATACTACTACCCCAAAACCTCGCTCTAGATGGTCCAAAGAGGAAATCGAAAGATCTTCTTACAATGGGAAAGGTATGAACGCTTTATTTAATTCTCTTTCCTCGACTGAGTTTACACGAATTTCCGCGTGTGAAACCGCGAAGGAAATTTGGGATATTCTCAAAATTACACATGAAGGTACTAATCTTGTAAAAATTCAAAAGCTCCAGATGCTTACAAGTCAATTTGACTCTATTCATATGGAAGAGCATGAATTGTTTACAGATTATTACACTAGACTTCAAGATGTAATTAATACATGTGCTAATTTAGGAGAAAAGATCCCGGAGTCGAAAATTGTAAGAAAGATACTTCGGACTCTTCCGGAACGGTTTAGGGCAAAGGTTACCGCCATTGAAACCGTTAGTCATCCGGATGAGATGAGTGTAGAGGAATTAGTAGGTGCTTTACAAACTTATGAGATGACTTTTCCTACTAATCAAGTTTCTTCCAAGTCTTCTTCTAAGCTTACAGGTATTGCATTCAAATCAACAAAGGAAGAAGATAGCGAATCAAGTTCCGATGATGAAATCTCCTTTGCCGATTTTGAAGAACAATTGGCGCGGATCACAAAGAAATTTCGTCGAAAATTATGGAAGAATCGAACCGATGGATCTTCATCCACGAAACCATCTAAAGGATCATCGGGTTCTAAATCCTCTAAACTCAAAGGCATTGCAAAACCTTCTAAAGAAAAAGATGATTTCGAAGGGGAAATCCGATGTTATAGATGCAAAGGCTACGGCCATATTTCAACGGATTGTCCTTCTCCGAAATTATATAAAAAGAAGGCTTTGCAAGCAAATACTTGGGACGATTCTAGTCTCGATGAATCGACCTCAAGTGAAGAGGAAAAAGAAAAATTTGTTGCTTTTCATGCCTCTCAAACTCCCTCTTCTAATTTGTGTTTATCATCTTTAATCACTGACTCTTTTCCTTTGATTTTGCATGAAACATCAACATCCGGCGGAGAGTCATCAAGTGAGGGGGAGTCGGACGAAGAAGAACTCATTGAGGCATACCAACAACTTCTTGCGGAATCAAAGAAGATGGCCAAACTTAACAAGAAGTTGAGGAAGCAACGACAAGAAGTTCAAGACGAGAATCAAGCTTTAAAGATCAAACTTCATGATCTCGAGGAGGAACATGGACGGGTTTTAGACAACAATAGAATCCTCCAAGAAAAGATAAATCAATCGGAAATGGTCGTTAATTCCCACATTAACAAGATTGATTTTCTTGAAAAGCAGTTTGAGGATATTCATGTCACCAACCAAGTTTTGACCAAGCAAGTTTATGAACTCAAATCCGACATACAAAGGCTCTCAACCGGTTCCAAGAAACTAGATTGTATGTCCGGATTAGGTCAATCAAGCAAGGTTGGTTTGGGATTTAAAAAGGATCAAACTGTGCATGCTTCAAGTTCCACAATGAAATTGAAAGGAAGAACTTGTCACTTATGTGGACTTGAAGGACACTTGGTGAAGAATTGCCCGAAAAAGAGAAAGAAGAATTCTTCGGCAACTTCATCTACGGAGCGAACTCAACGGATTCAAAAGACACATCAAGTCAATGGAGTTCACTCAACCCACCAAAGGTCCGAGCCACAACTTCTATCATACAAGTGGATTATCGCGAGGCAAAGACCTAAGGTGAATCAACAGTCAAAGCGGACAACCCCCGGCCACAACGAATCAAGACAACCCAAAATCCAGCGATTTTGGATTCGGAAAGGTGATATCTTTCCTTGTCTTAAGTTCTAAATAGCTTATGACTGTATGTAATGCTTTGATTGGTTTTCCCTTCATATTTTTCTTAATCTTTGCATTACATGTTTTTCAATGCTCTTGGTTTTATGTTTTGTTTTTGAACAAAAGGTTTTTAATGAACAAGTGCATTGAATAAAAAAAAAAAAGGTTTTCACGTTCATTCACTCCAATTTAAATTATTTTATCAACCTTACTCCATAATCATAATCTTGAAGATACTTCATTATAGGAGTTTTTGATAGTTATAAGCATCAAATTTTAGAAATCATGTGTGATCTTTAGATGCTTAATCTATCTCGGTTGTGTGAATTCTTTGTGATAACACAAGTGAGCATTGGTTATATTGACTTTAATTGCATCTGTTCACGCATTTAGAAATCTATTATACTTTTGACATCATAATATTTCAATGTTGCAATGATCATTTATGTTAATTAATTCATCTTTTAAGTGATCAAAGTCAATTTCTCTCTCAATGATCTCTTGGTATAGTCATTATCATATTTGATTGCTTAGTCGAGTATGAATGCGAGATCAATTTTTGGTTGAATACCTTATATATTAAATAATTGATAGCCAATTGAGGGGGAGTCAAAGAAAAGTAAAATGCTCAAAAGATGTGGAAAGAGTTACATCCCAATGAGGAGTGTGAAAACTACCACCACATGGAGAATATGAAAAAAAAAGGGATACTCCATGAATGAAAAGCAAATTTCTGTTTTAAAAATGTTGATAAACTTCATATTGAAATACTTGACTCAGTCGTATTTCATGGTTGGTATAAGGTGGGATTTTTAGTAAAAGATGCTCAAAGAGCCACTCCTTCAACAGATTGTCTAGATATATTATCTAACTTATCTGGGATTTCAAACATCTATTGATCTTGGTATTTCATTTTCTTTACCAAAATTGATGATTTGATAAAGGCATTACGCATAAGATCAAGATAGATGTAATTGAAATTGTGTCAACTTTAAGGGTTTTAATTTTCATAAATTTTCGTTTCATTTTTGAGTATTTTTGATAGATTTGGTATAATCTATTTCTTGTTGCATGAAACGATGACTTTTGTTTAAAGTTGATACGCTAAAGTGCTTACATACTCTTTCTGGTTATTATTTTTCTAAATTATTCTAATGAAAGAAATTTGGATTGAATGACATCTATGCAAATTCATTGTTCTTCAAAGCACCTAAATTGATTTCTTGATGGAATACAAATCGGTATTTGAAAAGATTCTAAAATCTGGATTTGTATCAAGGAATTATTTGTTTTTTTTTGCCTTCTGGTACCGGTACGCAATCTGCATTTTTGTTATATACCGGAACTGAGCTTTTATCTCTCTTTCTCTATGAACTAATTTCCTTTTGTCTAGTATGTTCACTGTTTGACAATTTGTGACAAAAAGGGGGAGAAGAGAAATGACGGAGATGAGATCATCAAGAGAGGACAAACGAAAAATAGAAAAATGGGGGAGAACGGAAAATGATGATCGTATCACAAAGGGGGAGAACATAGATGCTCAAGAACATGGAGAACATGGAGAACATGTTAGAGATGCTCAAGATAGGGGGAGACAAAGAAAAAATTGAAAGAGCCGAAAAACAAAAGAACCAAAAGGAAGACGGATCAAATGTAGGATTTTAATTTCTAACGACTAACATTTGATTTTGTTTGGAGTTTTGTTTTGCAGGAATTACATCACTTTAAGACTCCAAGTCCTAAGTCATAGAGTATGTTCTAGGACTGTTTGGTTCAAATGTAATTTTGTATTTATTGGATCTTTCACGCAAAGAAAATCAATGTTTTGGTGATGACATTGAATTTCGAATTTTTTGGTTTAAGATGAGTGACTTGAGCGTTTTTATGTATTTTTGGGTTTTGTCACGAAATTGCCAAAGGGGGAGATTGTTACGGCATTTTGGTGTTGGCATATTTCGTGAGTCAAGTCAGTGAGTTGAGTCGGAGTCTTAAAGGGATCAAATTGTCAATCAGCAATCAAAGACTTAGAGAAGATTCAACAAGAGCTCAAGTTGACACTCAATGTCTTGAGTCTTGAAGATTGAAGATGAAGAATTGTGGATCAATTACATCAATCTCAAGAAGAAAGTATTCAAAAGGATCAGGTATGTTTAACTAAATAATTTTGGTGATCCGAATACTTTCTTATAGTGTAGAAACACTTGGAAGAATTTTTAATTGCATAAAAATCAAAAACTGGACATGGGACATGTTCAGGATCCGGATCAGATGATCCAATCCGGATCCCGAAGGGTATTAGTTCATGTGCAAATCCAATCCGGATCCAAGCCTATTCTGATCCGGATCCCGAACATTGGATGTTGCTGAAATTCATGAACGATCCGGATCGGGCCTTGCGATCCGGATCCCGAACCCTTGGATTTCTGGAATCGTCAATCTCGTTACGACGATCCGGATCGCAGTAATCCCGATCCGGATCGCCGTCCTGAAAATTTCCAGATAAGGTAGGTTTTTGATTCTTATCTCTTTCCAAAGGTTTCTAAACTATAAATAGGCATTTAGGGTTTCTCAAAATCGGGGGAGCTATACCTATGATTTTATAAAACACTTGAGAGCAACCCTAGAGGCTAGGTTTTTATCGTTCTTCTTTATAGCCTCTTTTAGGTCAATTCGATGGTTCTTTCAAGAACATATCTTTTGTCGAATTGATCTAATCTTTGCTTAGAGATCTCTCCCATGGATCTTCATTGATAATCTAAGTAAAGGATCACCATCGAAGCCAATATTATTACCGGCTGAGTTTGCGTCGTGGATTCGACGTGGCATCGTGGATTCGGTGTGCTAAAGGCGTTTCGTGGATTCGAAACGTGTGCTCGTGGATTCGAGTGGCGTTCGTGGATTCGAACGTGTGCAGTGGACGTGCAAGCGGTGGAGCGCAAGGTCCGAAGAAGTTGAAGGAGGGGTTAAATCCGTGGAGACGGTAATTACCTTGTTATTCTTCTTTTCTTGTGGATTGTTATTGCGTGGACATCCAACCGGTCAGCGCAAGGTCCGAAGAAGTTGAAGGAGGGGTCGAGTCCGTGGAGTCGGTAATCACCTTGTTATTCTTCTATTCTTAGTGGATTGTTATTGCGTGTTGGTCCCGTAGTTTTTCTCCTGGATTGGAGTTTCCACGTAAATCTCGGTGTGTTGATTTTTATTTTCCGCATTGTTTTTTATTTTTGCACTGAGATTGGTTTTTATAATATTACACCTATTCACCCCCCTCTAGGTGTTTGATAGTACCTATTTAGATCCTGGTGGATCCTAAATAACTCTACACCACCTGCAGGCGGCCCGCGCGGCGGCGGCGGCGGCGGCGATCGCCCCCGCCCAAAAACCACGAACCGACCCCCTCCCGATACCGAACTCTACGAAATCAAGAACTCCAAGAAAACATACCTTGGTTCGCGAGGGAAAGAGGAGGAAGAGAGATTGCCCGCCCTCGTCCGGAGATCCTCGAAGGAGCTTCGCGCCGCACCTTGGATCGCAATCGGGGGAAAACTAGGGTTCCTCTTCTCTCCTTACTCGCACGTCCAAATCGCATAGGGGTGGGGATCCCTTATTACTGTACGCCCTTTTCCTTTAAATCAACTCGTCTGACCTAACCTGGTTAAGGAGTCAAGCCGATCGAAGGGTTAAAACCCCGAGTCACCGCCCACCCCACAGACAAATCAGAAAAGGGGTCTGGATTACCTCGATTTCCGTGCAAGTCACCAGCACGGTTCCCGGAGCGCCTACGGGGGGTCCAGACTTCAAAAATTAATTCTGGATGAACCGGGAGTCGGAATCCGAAACCGATCGCGTCCTCGCGCTCCGTTTCGCGAGCTCTACCGCCTAAAAAATGTCCGCGAGCCCCGACGGACTGTCCGGAAAAACACCAAAAGTTAGACCCTCAGTCGGACGTCAAAAGAAAGGGATAACGGGAAAAGTCAAAGAAATGCCAGGTCTTACACCACTCACCGCTAAAAACAAGTTTCGTCCTCGAAACTTAACCCTCACCTGCGGCGAAGAGGTCCGGGTAGCACTCCCTCATCTTTGATTTTGGTTCCCAAGTTGCCTCACGCTCTTCTTGATTGCTCCAAAGCACCTTCACGTAGGGAATTGTCCGACTTCGCAGCTTTTTGTCCTCTCGTGCTAGGATCCGCACCGGCACTTCCTCGAAGCTCAGGTCCTCTTTAAGCTCAATTGCAGAGGCGTCGAGCACTCGTGATGGGTCGGGGAGATGCTTCCGAAGCATGGACACGTGGAACACGTCGTGAACTCGGTCAAGGTTCGGCGGTAGGGCGAGGCGGTAGGCCACGGGGCCGATGCGCTCCAGAATCTCGAACGGCCCCACATACCACGGGCTCAACTTCCCTCTCAACCCAAACCGCTTCACCCCTTTCGACGGCGACACCTGCAGTAACACGTGCTCTCCCACCTGGAATTCCAAATCACGGCGTCTCCGATCTGCGTAGCTCTTTTGTCGGCTCTGGGCGGTTACCAATCGTTGTCTGATGAGGCGCACCTTTTCTTCTGTTTCTTCCACCAGGTCTGGTCCTAAAAACTTCCGCTCCGCCAGGTCGTCCCAACAAATCGGGGATCTACAGCGTCTGCCGTACAATGCTTCGTACGATGCCATCTGTAGGTTTTTAATATAATGAAGGATCCACAAGGATCTAAATAGGTACTATCAAACACCTAGAGGGGGGTGAATAGGTGTAATATTTAAAAAATAAATCTCAGTGCAAAATAAAAACCAATGCGGAAAATAAAAACAGCACACCGAGATTTACGTGGAAACTCCAATCCAGGAGAAAAACCACGGGACCAACACGCAATAACAATCCACTAAGAAAAGAAGAATAACAAGGTGATTACCGACTCCACGGACTCAAACCCCTCCTTCAACTTCTTCGGATCTTGCACTCCACCGATTGCACGTCCACTGCACACGTTCGAATCCACGAACGCCACTCGAATCCACGAGCACACGTTTCGAATCCACGAAACGCCTTCAACACACCGAATCCACGGTGCTACGTCGAATCCACGACGCAAACTTAGCCGATAGAAATATTGGCTTCGATGGTGATCCTTTGCTTAGATTATCATTGAGGAACCGTAGAAGAAATCTCTAAGCAAAGACTAGATCAATTCGACAAAAGATAGATCTTGGAAGAACCGTCGAATTGACCTAAAAGAGGCTATAAAGAAGAACGATAAAAACCTAGCCTCTAGGGTTGCTCTCAAGTGTTTTATATATTCATCGGTAGTTCTTGAGAAACCCTAAGTGTCTATTTATAGTTTAGAAACCTTTGGAAAGAGATAAGCATCAAAAACTAACCAATTCTGGAATTTTGCAGGACGACAGTCCGGACTGGAATTGACGGTCCGGACTGTCTCAGCGAAACAGACTTTTTCCAGAAAAGACGACATTCGGGGTCCGGACTGAGATCCACGGTCCGGACTGTTCATGCAGTTTCAACAATTTCCATGTTCGGGGTCCGGACTTAAATTCCAAGGTCCGGACTTGAGACTGCGGATGAACAAGCCAACGTTCGGGGTCCGGACTGAGGTCCACGGTCCGTACTCTGAACATGCAAAATGCCCAGTTTTTTATTTTTATGCAATGAAACCTTATCCAAGTGTTTCTAAACTACTCAAATGTATTCGGATCACCAAAATTATTTAGTTAAACGTACCTGATCATTCCGAATCTATTTTCCTTGAGATTGATGTATATGATCCATAATTCTTTAACTTCAATCTTCAAGACTCAAAACACTGAGTGTCAACTTGAGCTTTTGTTGAATCTTCTCTAAGTCTTCGATTGCTGATTGACAATTTGATCACTTCAAGACTCCGACTCAACTCACCGACTTGACTCACGAAATATGCCAACACACAAAGTCGTAACAATCACCCCCTTTGGCAATTTTGTGACAAAACCCAAAAATACATAAAACGCTTAAGACACTCATCTTAAACCAAAAATTCGAAATTCAATGTTATCACCAAAACATTGATTTTCTTTGCGTGAAAGATCCAATAAATACAAAATTACATTTGAACCAAACAGTCCTAGAACATACTCTATGACTTAGGACTTGGAGTCTTAAAGTGATGTAAATCCTGCAAAACAAAACTCCAAACAAATCAAACGTTAGTCGTTAGAAATTTAAATCCTACATTTGATTCGTCCTTTTGGTTCTTTTGTTTTTCGGCTATTTTCCTTATCTTTTTTTTCATCTCCTCCTATCTCGATGATCTCATCTCCGTCTCTGTTCTCCCCCTTTTTTTTTATTTGTCCTCATCATTTTTCTGTTCTCCCCCTTTTTGTCACAAATTGTCAAACAGTGAATATAGACAAAGGAAATCACTAACAACATTAGTTCATAGAGAAAGAGAGATAAAAGCTCAGTTCCGGTATATAACAAAAACACAGATTTCGTACCGGTACTCGAAGGCAAAAATCACAAAAATTCTTGAAACAAATCCAAATTTTGAAATCTTTGAATTACCGATTTGCGTGCAATCAAGAAAATCAATTTAAGTGCTTGAAAATTGTGAGATCACACAGATGTCATTCAATCCAATTAATTTTACAAAAATTAAAAAGATTTACTCCGAAATCATGAAAAACAAAGATAAAATATTATAAACCGTTTTTCATATTATATGCGTCAAACACAAGTCATCAAAAATAATCTAGAGATCCAAACTCTATCAAGATGTAACGGATTTACAAAGATGACTTACAGAGATTTCCAAATGACATCAATTTGATTTCTACCCTTTCAAATTTGAGATAAGCACTAAAATACCTAAGGGTGGCTCTTTGAGCATCTTTTAACTATCCCACCTTGTACCAACCAGGAGATTGTTCAAAATAAGAACTTTGAATTTAAATCTCCGAATGCTTCAACTAAAAATTTCAAAAATATTTTCCAAGCATCCAAAACATGTGGTAGCTTCACACACAAATCGGACGACCGGGGTGGCAGCTCTTTCCTACATGTGGTGGTAGTTTTCACACTCCTTTCGGATGTAACTCTTTCCACATCTTTTACAATTCATTTATTTACCCTTGTAAGAATGCAATCTCTTATGTGAAAGAATTAAATCCCAAATTTTAGTCTATCGGTTGTCTCACGTTTATCACAATGAACTCACACAACCGAGATAGATTAAGCATCTTAAGATCACACATGATTTCTAAAATTTGATGCTTATAACTATCAAAAACTCCTATAATGAAGTATCTTCAAGATTATGATTATGGAGTAAAGTTGATAATCCATATAAAATTAAATTGGAGTGAATGAAAGTAAACCCTTTTTCATATTCAATGCACTCGTTCGTTAAGACCCTTTTGTTTGAAAACAAAACATAAAAACGAAAAGCATTGAGATCATGTAATGCAAAGATCAAGAAAAATATGAAAGGAAAACCAATCAAAGCATTACATGTAGTCAAAAGCTATTTAGAACTTAAGACAAGGAAAAATATCACCTTTCCGAATCCAAAATCGTCGGATCTTGGGTTGTCTTGATTCATTGTGCCCCGAAGGTAATAGCTTTGACTGTTGGTCCACCTTAGGTCTTTGCCTTGCAATGATCCACTTGTAAGATTGATGTTGTGGCTCGGACCTTTGGTGGGTTGAGTGAACTCCTTTTACTTGATGTGTCTTTTGATTCCGTTGAGTTCGCTCCGTAGATGAAGTTGCCGAAGGATTCTTCTTTCTCTTTTCCGGGCACGTCTTCATCAAGTGTCCTTCAAGTCCACATAGGTGACAAGTTCTTCCTTTCAATTTAGTTGTGGAACTTGAAGCCTTCACAGTTTGATTCTTTTTTAATCCCAAACCAACCTTGCTTGTTTGACCTAATCCGGACACACTTTCTAGTTTCTTGGAACCTGTTGAAAGCCTTTGTATGTCGGATTTAAGTTGATGTACTTGCTTGGTCAAAGCTTGATTGGTGACATAAATTTCCTCAAACTGCTTTTCAAGAAAACCAATCTTGTCCATATATGATTTTGCGTTTATCTCCGATTGGTTTAACTTTTCTTGGAGGATTTTATTGTTATCCAATAAACGCCCTTGTTCCTCCTCGAGATCATGAAATTTGATCTTTAAAGCTTGATTCTCGTCTTGAACTTCAAGTCGTTGCTTCCTCAACTTCTTGATATGCTTGGCCATCTTCTTAGATTCCGCAAGAAGTTGTTGATATGCCTCAACGAGTTCTTCTTCGTCCGACTCCCCCTCACTTGATGACTCTCCATTGGATGTTGATGTTTCATGCAAAATCAAAAGAATAGAGTCAGTGACTAAAGATGATAAGCAAACATTAGAAGAGGGAATTTGAGAGGCATGAAAAGCAACAACTTTTTCCTCTTTACTTGAGGTCGATTCATCGGAAATAGAATCGTCCCAAGTTTTTGCTTGCAAAGCCTTCTTTTTATATGATTTCTTAGAAGGACAATCCGTTGAAAAATGGCCATAGCCTTTGCATCGATAGCATTGGATTTCCCCTTCGTAATCATCTTTTTCTTTTTCTTTAGAAGGTTTTGCAGAGCTTTTGAGATTAGAGGATTTAGAACCCGATGATCCTTTAGATGGTTTCGTGGATGAAGATCCATCGGTTCGATTCTTCCAAAGCTTCCGACGAAATTTCTTTGTGATCCGCGCTAATTGTTCTTCAAACTCGACAAAGGAGATTTCATCGTCGGAACTTGATTCGCTATCTTCTTCCTTTGTTGATTTGAATGCAATACCTGTAAGCTTAGAAGAAGACTTGGAAGAAACTTGATTAGTAGGAAAAGTCATCTCATAAGTTTGTAAAGCACCTACTAATTCCTCTACTCTCATCTCATCCGGATGACTAACGGTTTCAATGGCGGTAACCTTTGCCCTTGTAGAGTACCGGAGCTTCGGGCAGTGTGCCGACTCCATGTGGCAGCCTGGTATTGTGGAAATACCTTCAGCAGGTTCTGATTTTATTTACAGATGAGTTCGGGATGTCCCGGATTGACGCGGAAGCCTTTAGATGGAAAAGTGAGTTGGCGGCGTCGAATCGGAGAACTCCAGTTTGATTCAGCATTTTGGGCCATTGCGTACCGGAACGCAATGTCAGGTACCGGAACCAAGTGCTTTGGAGAAAAAAACCGAAGAGTGTTCGGTTGAGGAAAATGAGGAAAACTTTCTAAGTCCCTGGGTACCGGTATTGGGCAGTGCGTACCGGTACGCCAGTGCAATTTTGCCTTGAGTACCGGAACGCGGATGAGAGTACCGGTACTCAATGATGGACTCACCAGATTTGAGTGTAGAGTCCGGGCGTTCCAATGCCTTCGAATACCCTTCCTTTTTGTGACGGAGTTGTTAGGGAAGCTTTTCACGATGTTTTCTGTAATGGACTGGCCTGGACCGCTGGTATTTTTCTGCGTTTGAGCTCAAAAAACGGAGAACGGCAAAGCGATCGGATCCGGATTCCGATTTACGGATCTCCCGGAATGGGGGTCAAAGCATTTGCCTTGAGTGGTGCATCGGAATCCGTGCTAAGTGACTGGCACGCTTTTCGAGGCGATCGGACGGGATCCTGCTGTGATCGGACTTTTCGTTTTTTTATGTCAGTGGGTTATATTATCCTGTGGGTGGTACCTCGACCTTTAGGTTTTCGCTTTGGGCCCTAATTTAATATTTTCGGTTGTTAAGGAGGGGGGTTGAAATTCGAGAATTCTTGGGCTGATCGTCGGGGTTTGCGGGTATTTTTAGGTGGTAGAACTCGCAAAACGGTGAACGGTGGCGCGATCGGATTCGAATTCCGACCCCGGGATCTCCCAGAATTTAATTTTAAAGTTTGGACCCCTTTTAGGCGCTCCGAGATCCGTGCGAGCGATTGACACGCTTTTCGAGACATTCTTAGCCGCCGGTTTTCATTCCGGGTATTTTAGGATTTCTTTAGAATCGGGGGCCGTAGGGTTTTTCCCCTTGGTTTTTCTCTTGACGGCTAGGGTTTAAGGCGGCGTTTTTGAGAAAGAAAAAGAGGGAACCCCAATTCTTATCCTTTCCCTCGTTTCAACCGTGGGCGTGAGGAACCGAGGCGACGGGGACGGGAAGAAGGAAGGACGATCCGCGGAACCCGGCGAACGAGAGCAGGATGATCCTCTCCCTTTCCTCCCTTACCGGCGAAAACATGGTGAGCGGTTCGGGTCTCCCCGATTATTTTTCGGTATGAGGTTTTCCTTTTGTCGTTGTCATGGGCAATACATGGTGTTGAACGGGAGGCCGCCGCCGCCGTCGTTGAACGGGAGGCTGCCGCCGCCGTTAGCATGCCCACGGGGTCGTCGCCGGAGTCGAACGGGAGCGAAAACGGAGTTAAAATCGCGAAACCGGAGCTGCGGGGGGCGAAAATAGGGTTACTGTTCATCCCCGTACGGCCGCATCGCTGCGCGGTCCACGGGACGCGGCGTGCACCCGGCGTACGGCTCCTGGGCCCATAGGGCGCGGACCCGGCGCACGAATGCGTGCGCCAGGCCGCGCGGTCCACAGGGCCCGGCGTGCACCCGGCGCACAGCTCCCGGACCCAGGGGCGCGGACCCGGCGCATGAATGCGTGCGCCAGGTCGCGCGGTCCACCGATCGGGCGTGCACCCGGTGTATGCGTTCACAGCCCCACCGCGTGGACCCGGCGCGCGCTTCAGCCCGTGCGCGGCCCGGCCCAAGCCGCAATGGCGCACCGCAGTCGCGTGCGCCCGGTCTGCGGCCGCAGGCACCGTAGCCGTGAGCCCGGTCCGCGATGCTGGCCGTGCTCCAGCGGCTCACCGTGCGGTGCACCCGGTCTGTGCCGCCGCCGCTTTCTGTCGTGGACCCGGTCCACGCAGGGACCCGTGCACCAGACTGCAGCCCGGAAGCCCGGGAGCTCCGTTTTGGCCCGTTTTTGGCCCGTTCCGCCCCGTTTTTGAGTGTTTTTGACCACGATGAGTTTATTAACGATAATTTTTACTGTAGTTCTTCTCGGGCTCAAGGGGGGTGTTTTAACTGGAGTTCCTGCACATCTTCTTCTTCGCGTTTCAGGTGGGTGCTCATCCTAAGACTTAGTGTGGGTTTTTGTTGTAAGTTCTAGCAATTAATTCTATCTTGTTGGACGGGATGAATATTGTGCGTACTTGGGTTAAGGGTCGAGGGGTGATGGACACTACTTGTTGGATCGTGCTAACCGTTTTAAAAACAAAGAGAAAAAGGAATTGTAGAAAATAAAAAGAGATTGTGCTAAACTTTATAGGGGTTTCATGATGGGGTTAGATCGTTGTGGGTTGAGTGTGGTATTTGGCATCGACCTCCGATGACCGTTCACTTTAAATATTACATATTATCGTTCCACTTTAAATGCTACCCGTTATCGTTACTTTAAATGCTATAGGTTATCGCTGCACTCTAGTAGTTATGTGTTATCATACTCCTGATGTTACGTGTCACTGTTTTACCTTCGATTATACTTGTTAGTAGAGTACTTTGATTACACATGTTATTATCTTACTCTGGTTCGTGCATTGTGGTTACTATCTTACTCTTGTTCATGCATTGTGGTTACTGTGCTCGAGGCTGCAACACGCGCACCCGCGGTTTGGCCACCGCGAAGGGTGCGCTTTTCCGAAAAAGCGGTCTATGACCCGTGTATACCCACGAGGTGACGTAGTGGGGCCCCTTATTAGTTGTGGGGTTTGAGGCGCCGAGGTGCGAGCGGTGCGACCCGTCGATTTAGTTGTCCGACGTGGTCGGGTTTTGCAGGTACGGTACTGTCACGCCCCGGGGGTTATATTTTAGCGGAAACGGTACACAGAGGTAAGCGTAAGGTGCGTACAAAATTTTTTCTTTAAAACCTCCTTCCCCGGCGCGTGCCCAGACCCGCCACATATACAGATTCACTCGAAAGTCGGGCAGAGTCTCCTCTGTATATGCACGGCGTCGCGGCTATTACAACCGTCAAACACAAGCAATCACTTCCAATTAATCACAACAGTTCGAAGTAGTATGGTGCATGAAGACAAACAATACCCGTGGCCAGTCAAGTTGAAAGTATAAACTCACTGTTTTGAAAACAGACCCACACGGTCTGAGGTTTTGAAAACCGATTTGGAAAACGGCATAAATCCACAAGGTTTGGGAAAACGGGCCCACCCGACCCTAGACTTTTGAAAACAGTTTACGAAGTCCTTTTTCTTTTGTTTTCTAGTTGATTTGTTTAGAAAACGGCCAACCGGGAATGATAAGGAAACAGTAGTGCGTAACCAGAATGAAAGTACTCAACATCCACACGACCCCACGAGGGTATCGAGAACCACACAATAACCTACAAATCCGAATGAAATGCAGAGAAAGTAAGTACAACAGCATACTAGGGCCGCCTCGGCCCGACTGCTACCGCCTCGGCCTCACCGTCACCTACCTCTACCCCCTGGAGGTACCTGTCACAGAGTGGGTAGTCAGCGACACTATCACAAAAATAGTACTAAAGCAGTAAGGTAGTACCAAACCATAAAGTAAGACTAGCCGAAATAACCGCTCTACTCGTAACGGTAACTCGCAACCACCTGTACCACCTGTAACATCTGCAACCCCGGTAACACCTGTAACACCTGACCGCGTCGGGATCCAATCCCGGCGGTCCCACACCTGACCTTATCGGGATCCAATCCCTATAGGTCCCACCGCTCGCACCTTCGTGCCTCAAACCCCACACCTACGGGGGCCCCACTACGTCACCTCGTGGGTAAACACGGGTCAAAGACCGCCTTTCCGGAAAAGAGCACCCTTTGCGGTGGCCAAACCGCGGATGCGCGTGTCGCACTCGAGCATAGTAACAAAACACGGGGTAATATAGTAAACCATAGAGCCATCAGTGTTAGTACAGGTTAACATAATATTTAATATCCTCCCGGAACACTAACATTACTAAACCTCGGGAGAAAAACCCACCTTGTTGTCGCGCTCCTGACCGATGTTAGGTTCTCTCGCGTCTCGGGTACCCGCCCGGGCCTACACGAATCTCGATTTCGTTGGCTAGGGTTGAACGAGGGAAGACTCGCCCCGTCTGGTGTGCCCGGTCCCAAGGCAAAGGATGTACGGTGTTCCTCCTCCTCCTTGATTGCTCCACCGGTTACTCCACGCCGATTGACAGCGGTAAGGAAGGTTTGGGGAATCGAAAGTTTGGGAAATGGTTTTCGCTTTTCTTTTGGGGTTTCGTACGCAGGGGGTTTAAGGGGAGTTGTGGGGAAGTGGCCGGTAGTTGGGGGAAGTGGTGGGAAGTGGGGCGGTTAGTGGGTAGTTGTGGGGAAGTGGTGGGAAGTTGGGGCGGTTAGTGGGTAGTTGTGGGGAAGTGGTGGGAAGTTGGGGCGGTTAGTGGGTAGTTGTGGGGAAGTGGTGGGAAGTTGGGGCGGTTAGTGGGTAGTTGTGGGGAAGTGGTGGCGGTTAGTGGGAAGTTGTGGGGAGGTGTGGGGAGTTGTGCGACTGGGAAAACGCGGGAGTGATATAGGTGGCGGGAACGGTTAAGTTGGAAATGGGAAAGAACCCTGTTTTAAATCAAACGCGGGTATGAACCGGGGTCCGGTCCGCCTCGTAAACCGTGCTGGTTGCCTAAATTGTTAGCCAACTTCCGGAATTTATTCTGGAAGCACCCGGCGTCGGAATTCAAAACCGATTGCACCGCCGTTCTCCGTTTCGCGAGCTCTATTAACTAAAAATACCCGCGAGTCCCGACGATCTGGCCGGGAACAAGAAATTATGGATCGCCCTCCGAGTCTAAATGAAAATAAATAAAACCAAAAGTGGACCCTAGCAATTATTTTAAACCGGCGGTTACTACATCACTCACCTCTTAAAACGAGTTTCGTCCTCGAAACTCATTCCTGGTTCTCGGTAAAGAGATGGGGGTAACCCTCCCTCATCTTCGATTCCAGCTCCCACGTCGCCTCCCGCTCCTCGTGGTTGTTCCAGAGCACTTTCACGTAGGGGATGACTCGGTTTCGAAGTGTCTTGCTTTCTCTTGCTAGGATCCGCACCGGGGTTTCCTCGAAGCTTAGGTCCTCCTTTAGTTCGAGCGTCGAGACGTCCAGGACATGCGACGGGTCGGGAAGGTATTTCTTAAGCATCGAAACGTGGAACACATCGTGAATCCGATCGAGGTTCGGTGGTAGGGCAAGGCGATAGGCTACTGGGCCAATCCGTTCCAGGATCTCGAATGGCCCCACAAACCGCGGGCTCAGTTTGCCTTTTAACCCGAATCGCCTGATTCCCTTCGACGGCGAGACCCGCAAAAACACGTGTTCCCCCACCTGGAATTCTAAGTCGCGGCGTCTCCGATCCGCATAGCTCTTTTGTCGACTCTGGGCGGTTAGTAAGCGCTGTTTGATGAGGCGCACCTTCCCTTCCATTTCCTCCACCAAATCTGGTCCCAAAATTTTTCGTTCTCCCAAGTCGTCCCAACAGATCGGGGATCGGCAGCGTCTCCCGTATAAGGCTTCGTAGGGTGCCATCTGAATGCTGGCCTGGTAACTATTGTTGTACGCAAATTCTACAAGTGGCAGGTAACGCTCCCAACCGATTCCCCAATCAAGTACACAGGCCCGAAGCAGGTCCTCTAACGTCTGTATCACTCGCTCTGACTGCCCGTCTGTTTGAGGGTGGAAGGCTGTGCTGAACTGCAACTTAGTCCCTAAGGCTTGTTGCAGACTCTGCCAAAACTTTGATACGAAACGCGTGTCTCTGTCTGATGTGATCGATGCCGGTACTCCATGTAATCTCACAATCTCGCTGAGGTAGACTTGGGCCAACCGCTCTCTGGTCCAAGTTGTGTGAATCGGCAGGAAGTGCGCTGACTTGGTTAGCCGGTCCACCACGACCCATATGGTGTCATGTCCTTGTTGTGAGCGCGGAAATCCGGTGACAAAATCCATGGTGATATGATCCCATTTCCACTCCGGTATCGCTAAGGGTTGTAACTTTCCCGCCGGCCGTTGATGTTCCGCCTTTATCTGCTGGCATACCAAGCAATGAGCTACATATCGAGTCACATAATGTAACAACCTGGCCCACTAGCAATAATAACTCGTTGGGCCCAAACCACAGCCCAAAATGCTTAAGCCCAGTTATTATTACTAGTGTCCATGTCCGACAGTAGTTGCCCACCTAAAACCGGGCTCCTCTCTGTGCACACCAAGGAAACACATCAGCCCCAGCATACTTAGGAAAACCGAGCATAAATGAATCACACTAAACCCAGTTATTATTACTAGTGTCCATGTCCGACAGTAGTTGCCCACCTAAAACCGGGCTCCTCTCTGTGCACACCAAGGAAACACATCAGCCCCAGCATACTTAGGAAAACCGAGCATAAATGAATCACACTAATTTCCCTTCCCTACGTTCACTCGCGTCCTACTCCTTAAACCCTGCATATTTCATTTATTTGTAGTTAAGTGTGATGTCTCGGTGGATGTTGGGCCGCCACTGTTGTGATTAAAGTGAAGTCTCTGATACCATCTTAATCTGTCACGCCCCGGGGGTTATATTTTAGCGGAAACGGTACACAGAGGTAAGCGTAAGGTGCGTACAAAATTTTTTCTTTAAAACCTCCTTCCCCGGCGCGTGCCCAGACCCGCCACATATACAGATTCACTCGAAAGTCGGGCAGAGTCTCCTCTATATATGCACGGCGTCGCGGCTATTACAACCGTCAAACACAAGCAATCACTTCCAATTAATCACAACAGTTCGAAGTAGTATGGTGCATGAAGACAAACAATACCCGTGGCCAGTCAAGTTGAAAGTATAAACTCACTGTTTTGAAAACAGACCCACACGGTCTGAGGTTTTGAAAACCGATTTGGAAAACGGCATAAATCCACAAGGTTTGGGATAAAACGGGCCCACCCGACCCTAGACTTTTGAAAACAGTTTACGAAGTCCTTTTTCTTTTGTTTTCTAGTTGATTTGTTTAGAAAACGGCCAACCGGGAATGATAAGGAAACAGTAGTGCGTAACCAGAATGAAAGTACTCAACATCCACACGACCCCACGAGGGGTATCGAGAACCACACATAACCTACAAATCCGAATGAAATGCAGAGAGAGAAAGTAAGTACAACAGCATACTAGGGCACGCCTCGGCCCGACTGCTACCGCCTCGGCCTCACCGTCGCCTACCCTACCCCCTGGAGGTACCTGTCACAGAGTGGGTAGTCAGCGACACTATCACAAAAATAGTACTAAGCAGTAAGGTAGTACCAAACCATAAAGTAAGACTAGCCGAAATAACCGCTCTACTCGTAACGGTAACTCGCAACACCTGTACCACCTGTAACATCTGCAACCCCGGTGGTAACACCTGTAACACCTGACCGCGTCGGGATCCAATCCCGGCGGTCCCCACCTGACCTTATCGGGATCCAATCCCTATAGGTCCCACCGCTCGCACCTTCGTGCCTCAAACCCCACACCTACGGGGGCCCCACTACGTCACCTCGTGGGTAAACACGGGTCAAAGACCGCCTTTCCGGAAAAGAGCACCCTTTGCGGTGGCCAAACCGCGGATGCGCGTGTCGCACTCGAGCATAGTAACAAAACACGGGGTAATATAGTAAACCATAGAGCCATCAGTGTTAGTACAGGTTAACATAATATTTAATATCCTCCCGGAACACTAACATTACTAAAACTCGGAGGGAAAAAACCCACCTTGTTGTCGCGCTCCTGACGATGTTAGGTTCTCTCGCGTCTCGGGTACCCGCCACGGGCCTACACGAATCTCGATTTCGTTGGCTAGGGTTGAACGAGGGAAGACTCGCCCCGTCTGGTGTGCCCGGTCCCAAGGCAAAGGATGTACGGTGTTCCTCCTCCTCCTTGATTGCTCCACCGGTTACTCACGTCGATTGACAGCGGTAAGGAAGGTTGGGGAATCGAAAGTTTGGGAAATGGTTTTCGCTTTTCTTTGGGGTTTCGTACGCAGGGGGTTTAAGGGGAGTTGTGGGGAAGTGGCCGGTAGTTGGGGGAAGTGGTGGGAAGTGGGGAGGTTAGTGGGTAGTTGTGGGGAAGTGGTGGGAAGTTGGCGGCGGTAGTGGGTAGTTGTGGGGAAGTGGTGGAAGTTGGGGCGGTTAGTGGGTAGTGTGGGGAAGTGGTGGGAAGTTGGGGCGGTTAGTGGGTAGTTGTGGGAAGTGGGTGGCGGTTAGTGGAAGTTGTGGGGAGGTGTGGGGAGTTGTTGCGACTGGAAAACGCGGGAGTGATATAGTGATATAGGTGGCGGGACGGTTAAGTGGAAATGGGAAAGAACCCTGTTTTAAATCAAACGCGGGTACGAACCGGGGTCCGGTCCGCCTCGTAAACCGTGCTGGTTGCCTAAATTGTTAGCCAACTTCCGGAATTTATTCTGGAAGCACCCGGCGTCGGAATTCAAAACCGATTGCACCGCCGTTCTCCGTTTCGCGAGCTCTATTAACTAAAAATACCCGCGAGTCCCGACGATCTGGCCGGGAACAAGAAATTATGGATCGCCCTCCGAGTCTAAATGAAAATAAATAAAACCAAAAGTGGACCCCTAGCAATTATTTTAACCGGCGGTACTACAGGTTACGGCTCGTCGGTTTAGTTGTCCGACGTGGTCGGGTATTGCAGGATACAGGGGTACAGGTTGTCTTCTTCCCTTGGGAGGGTGGTTGCTCCGGGGCTTTATGGTTGTTTTACTACTTTTCCTGCTCTACTATTTTTCGTCACTGATTCCCACTTCGTGACAGGGCCCAGACGGGGGGGAGAGGTAGGCGACGGTTAGGACGGGGCAGGAGCTCTGGGTCGCTGGGGACCCCGGACTGTCTTCTTTTTTTTTTCTATCTTTGCATTTCATTCACATTTGTAGTTCTTGTGTGGTCCTCGATACCCTCGTGGGGTCGGTCCCGTGGATGTCGGCATGGTCTCCATTTGGTAGTTCTCTTACGTATTTATCTTTCCTTTCACTTCTGTTGGCCGTTTGGAAAAAGAAAAAGAAAAACCAAAGAAAAGATTGCGAAAACTATTTTCAAAAATTAAGTGTCGTGTGGGCACTGATTTCAAACCCTGTGGATTTATGGATTGTGAAAATGAATTTCAAAACTCATGCGTCGTGTGGGCACTGTTTTCAAACCCTGTGGATTTATGCTGTTTTCGAATGCGTTTTCAAACTCTGGGCGCCGGGTAGGCGCCGTTTTCAACGACTGTGGATTTATCCTTTAAAATTCTTGGCCGTGCTTTTTACTCAGTTATGGTACGTAGTTGTATGTTAGAACTGTTGTGATTGAATGGATGATTGCGTTTGGGATTTGTATTAGCTGCTACGCCGTGCA
Source organism: Tillandsia fasciculata (assembly GCA_029168755.2). NCBI lineage: Eukaryota > Viridiplantae > Streptophyta > Magnoliopsida > Poales > Bromeliaceae > Tillandsia > Tillandsia fasciculata. The sequence goes on along the minus strand of CM054946.1, from coordinate 2,398,201 downwards.
TATACAGAGGAGACTTTGTCCGTTTGCAGAGTGATTCTGTGTATGCGGCGGGTCTGGGCATGCGCCGGGGAAGAAGGTTTATTTTTCAAAAAAAAAAAAAAAAAAAAAAATCTACGCGCCAATTGAGTACCTTTTGTGAACCGTTTCCGCTAAAACAAACCCCCGGGGCGTGACAGATTAAGATGGTATCAGAGAAGTTCTTTCAATCACAACAGTTAGTGCCGACATCCATGGGGATACCTCACTTGCCTACAGGTGAATGAAATGGGTAGGGCATAGGAAGGTAGAACGCGAGTGATCGAGGGAGGGGAAGAGTCCGAGTCCTTTTCTCTCGCTAGGTGGTTCGTTGTTTTGTAAGTGAAGTCTAGAGCTGACTCTTGTTGTGTGCGTACAGATATGGCCCGTACCAGATCATCGGCCGGGGACACGGAGGCAGATACGACGACGTCGACGGCCGCGGAAAACTAGCTCCTGCGGCAACAGATGCGAGAGTGCGGGGACTATTGAGTTTCTTTTCTCGATATGGCTCGGGTGGTAGCACAACCCACCGCTGGTTGTTGGTTTGTCGCCGTCGGTCGGCCATGGGTAACCGGATAGCTGTTTGTCTAAACTTGTACCTCCTGGGTTTTCTGGCGTAAGGTACAGCGGGTAGTCGGTCGATCCCTTTTGCACCATGGGCAAGGTACAGGTGGGAGTGAGGATTCTTCCCCTATGATTGTTACCCATTGTTCGGCCTTTCACCGTAGACACTGCGACGGTTGTAGAGATCGTCGTGATGGGTTCACGGGTGGCTCCTTTTAGTGGGTTGTGGTGGTAAAGCTTTGGGTTGGGTTTCTGTTTTCTGCACAAGGGCGTCGGTTCGGTTGTCCTGCTGGTGGGTTGGCGTGTGATCCCTCGAGTGCGTTTAGTGAACCTAGGCAACTTTTGACGCGGTTCTTCTCGCTGTTTCCGTTGCTTGTCTTCTTCCGACCCTTAGATTCCAGATGGATAGTCTTCAGTACCTGAAGGTCTTTGCTGAACGAACCTAGAGCTTAGATTTTCTTCTAGTTGGGAGTGTCACTGTGGGTCTAGAAGTTTACCGCTCGATTAGATGCCCGGCGCTTGGTGGGGCAACAGTTTGGGACCGAGAGCTAGTGGCAATTGGGAGCGTCGCACCCCGTCGGTGCCAGGACGGAAGTAGGACCTTACTGGTGGGTTTTGTCGCCAGCTTCCCATGACTAACGCATAGCCTTGAGGCTTGATTGGGAGCGTTGTGGATTGTGATCTGTTGGGGCTGGTGTGAGTCAAGTGGGGGGAATCTGGCGACTACTCGGAGTCTTGGTACTGGTCACCTTCGGCTAGGAGGCCCTGTACGCAGCCCTTTCTGTGGGGTAGACCTTGTGGTAGGTCTTAGAGCTGAAACCTAACGTTAGTCTTGACCGTCGCCTCGGTAGGATGGATAGTCGGAGCGGGTGGTCCGGGTTGGTGGTTATGCTCCGAGCTTGTGGTCCGTGTCGGTGACAGGTGAGTTCTTTGTTTTCAGGGGGGAAGTTATGGTAGTTAGTAACCCAGCCTGTTTGGTTGGCACCTCTCGGAGCCTTGTGAGGGCATTGTGTGGCTTGTTTTCCTCGTCGTCGAGTTGGATGTTTTGGACTTTTAAAGGATCATTGGTATGGGTTGGGCGGTATGACTGGGGCACTCGACGCATCGCGAGACTTTGTTGCTGACTGCTCAGCATCGGCCGGGGTGGTGTGCGAACCGGCGGCGTCGTGACTGGGAATTCCGAGTCGGGAAGCAGGAATACGACGGGGTGCTGGCAATGGACTGGTTCACGAGGTATCCGGCGGATGTATAGCTACTTGGTTTGAGTGGGCCCGGCGACTCGACCCGTTGCAGCGTTCACTGACACCCCATTGTAAGGGTTTCTTCTGACGTCCCCTTGACTGAATTGCCGGGAATACCCCCCGGGTGAGAGGTCACCCTCTCTGTCGAGCTTCTACCAGACGCGCAACCTACCCCTTAGGCGCCTTGCGGAATGGCTTCGCGGGACTGAGGGAATCTAAAGCACAACAAGGAGTTTTTCTGAATAAAGGGTTCATCAAACTGAGTGTGTCGCCTTGGGGCGCACCCGTGCTTTTCGTGCGAAAGAAGAACGGAAACCTACGCCTACGCGTCGACTTCAGGGAGATAAATAAGGTTACAGTGAAGAACAAGTCCGGGATTGATGACCTCTCCAACCAACTGCGAGGAGCACTTACGGACTTTTCTCCGGAATCTCAGGGACCAGAAGCTGTTTGCTAAATTTAAGAATGTGAGTTCTGACTTCGCGAAGTGGACGGTTGGGGCACGTCGTGTCAGCGACGGGAATCACAGAGAATATGAGCGGGTGTTTTGAGCAGGAAGGATCAAATCGGGAAGGAAATCGATGAGCGCGAGTACTCAGCAGGACCGGTACCGTCGCACGACCTACTGTCCTTGATGATCAAGCCAACCCTTTTAGAGAAATCCTGGAGGGTCAGAATAACGGGTGTACGGACACAGCTCATTCGAGACAAAAACCCCCGGACCACGCAATCTCAGCGAGTGCAGACGGCGAAATACGTTTCCGAGGGTGGACATGCGTGCCCGAGCTGCCAGTGTTGAAGGAAGAGATACTGTCATAGGCGCACTGCGCCCTATGTGGCGCATTCGGGAGACACGAAGATGTTCACGGACACGATGCGGTTTGAGTCACAATGGATCGACTGATGAAGTCAGCTCTTTTCCCCACCCATCCATACGACGTGGACTAGAGACACCCGGCTCGTGTCGAACCTTTGGCAAAGTCTACGATGAACTCCAGAGACTAAACCACACTTCAGCACGGCGTTTCACCCCAGACCGACGGACAGTCCGTGCGAGCGATCCGGATCCTCGAAGATATGCTTCGACCCTGCATACTTGTTCGAATGATGGAAGGTTACTGCTGTTGAATTTGGAGAGGACCTGAGCTTCGATGGTGTCTTAGCACGGGAGGACAAAAAGGGTTGTGCAGCCGGACGATCCCCTATGCCAAGGTGCGGTGGAGCCACCAGGAAGAACGCGAAGCGACGTGGGAACCGGAGGCAAAGATGAAGGGGTGCTACCCAGTTTATATCGATGAGGACTCGGGTTAAGTTTCGAGGACGAAACTTGTTTTAAGAGGTGAGAGGTGTAGAGTCCGGGCGTTCCAATGCCTTCGAATACCCTTCCTTTTTGTGACGGAGTTGTTAGGGAAGCTTTTCACGATGTTTTCTGTAATGGACTGGCCTGGACCGCTGGTATTTTTCTGCGTTTGAGCTCAAAAAACGGAGAACGGCAAAGCGATCGGATCCGGATTCCGATTTACGGATCTCCCGGAATGGGGGTCAAAGCGTTTGCCTTGAGTGGTGCATCGGAATCCGTGCTAAGTGACTGGCACCCTTTTCGAGGCGATCGGACGGGATCCTGCTGTGATCGGACTTTTCGTTTTTTTATGTCAGTGGGTTATATTGTCCTGTGGGTGGTACCTCGACCTTTAGGTTTCGCTTTGGGCCCTAATTTAATATTTTCGGTTGTTAAGGAGGGGGGTTGAAATTCGAGAATTCTTGGGCTGATCGTCGGGGTTTGCGGGTATTTTTAGGTGGTAGAACTCGCAAAACGGTGAACGGTGGCGCGATCGGATTCGAATTCCGACCCGGGATCTCCCAGAATTTAATTTTAAAGTTTGGACCCCTTTTAGGCGCTCCGAGATCCGTGCGAGCGATTGACACGCTTTTCGAGACATTCTTAGCCGCCGGTTTTCATTCCGGGTATTTTAGGATTTCTTTAGAATCGGGGGCCGTAGGGTTTTTCCCCTTGGTTTTTCTCTTGACGGCTAGGGTTTAAGGCGGCGTTTTGAGAAAGAAAAAGAGGGAACCCCAATTCTTATCCTTTCCCTCGTTTCAACCGTGGGCGTGAGGAACCGAGGCGACGGGGACGGGAAGAAGGAAGGACGATCCGCGGAACCCGGCGAACGAGAGCAGGATGATCCTCTCCCTTTCCTCCCTTACCGGCGAAAACATGGTGAGCGGTTCGGGTCTCCCCGATTATTTTTCGGTATGAGGTTTTCCTTTTGTCGTTGTCATGGGCAATACATGGTGTTGAACGGGAGGCCGCCGCCGCCGTCGTTGAACGGGAGGCTGCCGCCGCCATTAGCATGCCCACGGGGTCGTCGCCGGAGTCGCACGGGAGCGAAAAACGGAGTTAAAATCGCGAAACCGGAGCTGCGGGGGGCGAAAATAGGGTTACTGTTCATCCCCGTACGGCCGCATCGCTGCGCGGTCCACGGGACGCGGCGTGCACCCGGCGTACGGCTCCCGGGCCCATAGGGTCACTGTTTTACCTTCGATTATACTTGTTAGTAGAGTACTTTGATTACACATGTTATTATCTTACTCTGGTTCATGCATTGTGGTTACTATCTTACTCTTGTTCATGCATTGTGGTTACTGTGCTCGAGGCTGCAACACGCGCACCCGCGGTTTGGCCACCGCGAAGGGTGCGCTTTTCCGGAAAAGCGGTCTATGACCCGTGTATACCCACGAGGTGACGTAGTGGGGCCCCTTATTAGTTGTGGGGTTTGAGGCGCCGAGGTGCGAGCGGTGCGACCCGTCGATTTAGTTGTCCTACGTGATCGGGTTTTGCAGGTACGGTACGGCTCGTCGGTTTAGTTGTCCGACGTGGTCGGGTATTGCAGGATACAGGGGTACAGGTTGTCTTCTTCCCTCTTGGGAGGGTGGTTGCTCCGGTTGGCTTTACGGTTTGTTTTACTACTTTTCCTGCTCTACTATTTTTCGTCACTGACTTCCCACTTCGTGACAGGGCCCAGACGTGGGGAGAGGTAGGCGACGGTGAGGACGGGGCAGGAGCTTCTGGGTCGCTGGGGACCCCGGACTGTCTTTCCTTTTTTTTTTTCTATCTTTGCATTTCATTCACATTTTGTAGTTCTTTGTGTGGTCCTCGATACCCTCATGGGGTCGGCGTGGATGTCGGCATGGTCTCCATTTGGTAGTTCTCTTACCTATTTATCTTTCCTTTCACTTCTGTTGGCCGTTTGGAAAAGAAAAAGAAAAACCAAAGAAAAGATTGCGAAAACTGTTTTCAAAAATTTAAGTGTCGTGTGGGCACTGATTTCAAAACCCTGTGGATTTATGGATTGTGAAAACGAATTTCAAAACTCATGCGTCGTGTGGGCACTGTTTTCAAACCCTGTGGATTTATGCTGTTTTCGAACGCGTTTTCAAACTCTGGGCGCCGGGTAGGCGCCGTTTTCAACGACTGTGGATTTATCCTTTTAAAATCTCTTGGCCGTGCTTTTTACTCAGTTATGGTACGTAGTTGTATGTTAGAACTGTTGTGATTGAATGGATGATTGCGTTGGGATTTGTATTAGCTGCTACGCCGTGCATATACAGAGGAGACTCTGTCCGTTTGCAGAGTGATTCTGTGTATGCGGCGGGTCTGGGCATGCGCGGGGAAGAAGGTTTATTTTTCAAAAAAAAAAAAAAAAAAAATCTACGCGCCAATTGAGTACCTTTTGTGAACCGTTTCCGCTAAAACAAACCCCCGGGGCGTGACATTGAGCCTCGGGTTTGGATTTTTGAGCCTGGGTACCGGTACGGGAGCCCGTGTACGGTACTCAGCCCCCAGATTTTTCTGGAAACAAGGGTAAAACAGTATTTTCACATCCCAACCACCCTGTTGACTTCGTGGACTCCTCTCTTCTCTATAAAGGAACTCCTCCTCCTCTCTTCACCGTGGTATGCAAGGAAGGAAAGAAAGAAAAAGAAGGAGAGAAAGAGTGAGATTGAGAGAGTGAGAGAGAGAGTAAGAGGTGGCTGTGTGCGTGCTGCTTGAGGGAGTTGACCGAGTCAACGTGCGCGCGCGAGGTGCAAATTGAGGTAAATTGTTTGTTGGAGATTATGGAGTTTGGATTGTTGGTTTTCCTCTTGAGTTTTATTGATGGAATTGATTCGGATTTGAGCTAATTTCCATCCTTTCTCTCCCTCTCTCCCTGTGCTCTCGGGTGCAAGCAGGGAGTTACTGCGCAAATCCGAGGATTTGCCTACTTCATGCGCACGTGTGAGGGACCCTCTTGAGCTGAGCAGAGGCATGCAGGGACCTTGGGGAGTGTGATAGAGGATTGATCGGAGCTTCGTTGATTTTTCCGAGACGCGCAACGGCGCGCGTGCGCGCGAGGGGCACAGTGCAGTTTTTCGTCTGTTTTCGCCCGTTTCTTCACCGATTTCGGCGCGGCCTTCGGAAAGCACTTGAGGTGGGTTGGAATTTCTTCAAGATGTATGGAATGCCCTTTAAAGCTATTGAATGCATGTTGATCATGAGTAGCTTAATTATTTGCATAGCTGGTAAATCTGATAGTTGCCTAGAAAATTGTAGGAATACAATTGCAAGCCCCAGATATTTTTAGCATGATCTAGAAGTGATTTGACACTAGACTGCATGTTTAGTTGGCTTTATATTGGCATCTGAACCGTTTTAAAAATCGTCGGACCTGTTTTAAGAAAAACTGGGTTTTGAAAATAGTTTTAAAACATTGAGATCTTCCCGAGGGGTGAGTAGGTTCAGGATGCATGTGTTCTCGTGCCAGAGGGCCGAGTGGATTTTAGAGCTCTGTGAGATGAGTTCTAGTGTCATTTGAGGTTGAGATTCCTTGTTGAGATTGATGAGTTTATTCTAGATCTTGGGTCGTGTTCTGATTTAGTGGTGGAGATGGTTCTCCCACTTAGCCTTGAGAGTTTTGGGGGCTCTGGCAGATCGAGTCGTGGAGGTTTCCCGACTCAGCCACGGATCGTGCATTATCAGATTGAGTCGTTGAGGGTTCTCCGACATAGCTGTGAGAGTGTTTGGGCTTTTCCTGTTCGAGTCGTGGAGTCTTTCTCCGACTGAGTATGCTAGTTGAGCATTGAGTCCGATCTGTTTGATCGTGCATTATCAGATTGAGTCGTTGAGGGTTCTCCGACATAGCTGTGAGAGTGTTTGGGCCTTTCCTATTCGAGTCGTGGAGTCTTTCTCCGACTGAGTATGCTAGTTGAGCATTGAGATCCGATCTGTTTGATCGTGGATTATAGCCTGCTGAGCCTGGCATTCTTTGCCAGTTATGAGATACTTGAGATACTTGAGTTCGGTGGGGCCGCTCCCCTCGAGCTACGCCCCGGGTGCGATGATGATACCGAGCCTGACGAGGCTGCGATGTGATTACTGAGATGGTCCTAGAGGGACACCCTACGTAAGTCCGTTCCTCCGGGATGTGCGGCAGTGGATGCCTACGTAAGTCCGTTCCTACGGGATGTGCGGCAGTAGATGAGCGCAGGCTTGATTGACTGGTCCAAAGAGGGACAGTCATTGGGATTGGAGGATATGTGTGAGTGAGTTTCATAGCATGTTCATAGATGAGTTTTCCCTTTGAGAATGATACTTGAGGCATGTTGGCAGTTGTGGGTGTATGCACATCTTCATCATTGTAGAGTTTCTTGAGCATGATGATTGAGACATGATAGCTATAGTTTCTTCCAGTTTTTATCTATCTATCTATCTGCATACCTATCTGTTGTGCCTCCAGTAGACTTAGTGGGCATACCGTGGATATTGAGACGGTACCCACTGGGAACTACCTTTGCAGTAGTTCTCACACCCGCTGCGGTGACAGGTTTCCTGAGGCTGCTGTTCCGGCTTAGCTCGCGCGGAGGCAGCTGATCGAGATGAGGACGTGGCCGTTTAGTTCCTTACCAGCACTGAGAGTCAAAGGTAGATGTACCTTGTGTATTTTATGACTCCACTTTTGTACTGGACATTCTGAGAGATCAGTGAGGATTTCTTGTACTTTTGTAGCTGAGAGACTTTGTATTCAGATTTTATTTATATCAGATGTTCAGTGGATTCTGTAGCTATTGGTTCTTTTTTTCAGCTCTGATACATTATAGCTATAGATCTGACTTGCAGGGTAGACGCTTCGTCTGTACGGCAGTTTCCGTACAGATGGCGGATCTGTTGGCGAGCCCGTCGCAGTTTCGACCCCGGGGCGTGACAGATTAGGGTGGTATCAGAGCCTAGTTTATAGGTCGTTGAGGACTAGTGACCCTAGGCTATTGGTTGGACAGTAGGATGACTGTCGTGAGAGACGTGATTTTAGCGAGAGTCCTGATTGAGTTTGTACCTCCCCCGAGGGATTGGGGGCGAGTGATTTTACATGTTTATTCTCTAAAGTGATTATGTTGGCTGCAGACAACATAATACTTTAGAACGGTTAACATGTTGTAGACTTTCGCTTGATTGGGTCGAGAGTGTTTGTGGTTGGGTTGGCCGTGACTGTTCTCCTTGTTGGCCCTGTGTTGCCGTGCAGCGGC